>CM024675.1:15690155-16290155 GCA_014182725.1 Eucalyptus brandiana
AAATATTTAAAAATGTTGAAAAATGTTTTATTTTCTAAAAAAACCAAAAAAAAAAAAAATAATTTTCTAAAAATATTTAAAAAAATTAAAAAAAAATATTTTATTTTCCGAAAATCAAAAAAATCAAAAATATTTCATATTTTCCAAAAATGCCAAAAATCCAAAAAAAGTCAAAATTTCATGAAAAAGCCAAAAAGACTTGTATTTTTCCAAAAATACCAAAAAGGTCCAAAAATCCCTTTCATGTCCAAAAAAAAAAAAAAAAAAAAGAAAAAAAGACCCAAAAATGTTTTCATCCAAAATGCATGGAAAATCCTCGAACATCCAAAAACCTCGGGGTTTAAACAAGATTAGGTACCGAAAGGGCATTAGTGATTAATTAGTGTAATCAAGTCCCCGATCCTAATTTCTCTGTTGCGCAGGAGTGAGTATTTCTCCCGATACTTTACTTGGGTTTCTAATCAACCCACCCCAAATCGATTAGTGGCGACTCCATTTTAAAAATTGATTTACAAGGTTAAAAATTTAGACTATTAAAGTCGTGAATTGGTGGACTTTGGAGAGTCCGGGCTTTATCAATTTAGCCAAGCCATTAGCCTCCTTAGGCGCTCGTACCCGATGCGGGCACCGAAAAAAAAGAGGTCGCGACAGTTGGACGCGTCGAAAAGAGCCTCCAGCAAGCTGGGTGCAGCAATGGGAATGGTAGTCGCTGGAACGGGGATGGAGGCCAGAGAAATTGCCAGAAACTTGCCCGCTGGACTGAAGCATCACTGGCGCGAAACTGAGAGCTCTTTTTCTGTTGAGCGAGTGATGGGGCTGATCGCGCGACGAGACTGGCCAATGACAGACGTAGGAACTTGCCGGTGCACTTGTGGCCGTTGTGGAGGCTCTGCTTGAGTAGCTGGCACTCGTCAGAAAGATCATGAGCGGGCGAGCTTGAGTGGCTAAATGGACACCGGGAAGGGCCAAGCTTCTGACACCTTTGGATCTCTTCGAACGTAATTATTCTTTCGATATATCAGCAAGGGTGATGAGATGAAGATCCTCTCTGTGCTTTGAGCCTATATATTTTCTCACGATCCTCTATCTCACTAGCTGCTTGTGCGTACTCCCAGTGAAGATTTAGAGATGGACGTGATATATTGCGAAAAAGAGATGATGATGATGATGGGAGTTGATGATGGGTGGAGTATGTCACATGATGAAGGTGGTGATGAAGATGGAAGGGAGTGATCATCATGTTGCTCAGAGATGCTCAGAGAATATGTCATAATCAGTCTATTGACCTCCCTTTCATTGAAGAAAAGTCCTCTTATAGCTAAAAATTCCCACTTATCATTGGAAAGTCTAAACCCCTCCCTCAATCGTGGGGATAGCCGGATTGGCCCCGATTTATCACCGCGAATTAGCACTTGGTTCCCTTTCCGCGTTTCTACACATATTGCCGCGCATATGTCCAGATTCACTCGCCATTATTTACGATTTCATGACTAGTATTATCTCTTTAATTCTTTCTCTTCATTTCCTCTCCGCTCAATCTTTCCATTCGGCTTTTCTGGGCTCTGTTGCCTTGCTCATGAACGCCAAATATTCGGCCAAGGGAGTGTCAATTCTTTCCATATTGCTGGACAAATTCCATTGATTCATCTCCCGATTCTAATTCTACAGAATGTGTCTATTAATGTTGCCAAAAAGAATTCGATGAAATCTGGAGGTGCCCACGAAAGGATGGGGATTCGGTTCGTCCTGTTCGCTTCAAGCTCCCAATCTTCCCATGACGGAGCCGTCTAATTCCCATCTTAGCAGCTGAAAACGCATGCTTTTATTTTGATGATTGCCAAAACAAACTCCCCTCGTTATGCTAAAGACAATCCGAGGGATATGATGGGGATGAGCTTTCCCATGCGGGGGAATTCTTTGCCAAAGTTGAGGAGAATATTTTACGGAAATCTTTTCACTCCAACTCTGTCTTTTCTTGTTCATAACTTATCCCTTCAGTAGGAACTGAATCTCTCAACGGCCAAATATGTATGTATGAATGGGTGCTCCGTGTGCAATTATGGAAATAGTTGAGCAACGTCATATTGGACCAACTCGGACACAATATGCACTAATTTTTTTTTTTCTAGGAGTCAAGAATCGACTGCTGATTTTTCTATGCAATGAATCACTAATCGGGGTCGTCAAAATTTATGTGTAAACAACATTATATAAAGATACAACAAATAGTGATGCAAGCATGATGTAACTAAATCAATATGACATGCACATGTTATTTTTTATTAATAGAAAATGAAAATAAACGACCTAAAGTAAAAGATTATCCAAATTGAATTAGGAAATAATCTATCTTTTCTAATTTGGAAACCTAACATAACTAGATAAATGTTATCCTAACATGCCATCCTATCTAGAAAATAAATCTACATGGCTGGAAGAGCTACGACGACAATAGATCATCAGTGTGGACTCGCGAGGGATACTATGTTGCAGCTGTGCCAGTTGGATTTCGGGAGCTCGGCTCATCATGGCGGTGCACAAGCTAGACACGACTGGGAAGGCTCGGCCGTGGGGGCTCTCGCTCTCCTTTTCTCTCTGTGCTCTTGTATGCTCTCTAATAAATATGTGTCGACCACGAATTTTGAAGACCTAATGTGCTTATATTGTGGAAAACCTAGGTGTAATTCTATCTTACGGGCTTAATTTCGACTTTATTAATATAATGGAGTTGCATAACCTAAGGCCTTTTACTAATTAAATTCTATGAGCTAAATTTCAATCAATTAAAGCTCAATAAGGCCCCTCCTCGCTCTCTAGTAAATTTTTGCCAGTCCTAGTGTGCATGGGTTTGGCCAAATTTCACTCGCTTATGAGCTCAATTTCAATTATTTTCTTAAGTTCAGAACCTTTAATCAGTCCATCCTCCACCGATTCAATTGTAATACTTTTTATGAACTTATTTATTAATGAAACATAGTCATAAAAATAATATGCAATTTAATAAAATTTAATTTTTCTTGGAATCAGGGTCAATTCTTAATTTTTTATGCGATAAATTTTTAAATGATTAGCCAAATTTAGGCGTGAACATCTCTCTCTCACACGCGCAAACAATAATGTACTGGAAAATCATTAGGAAACAAGAGTTGAACATCTTCAAAGGCTTAGCACAACTAAGAGGGACATCTCTGTGGTAAGATAAGTACCAAACTTCTGGCCTTCATTCAAAGGCAACATTTTCACGGGCCCTTTCAATTCCATGAAACATGGTTTCCAAAATGCTCCTTTTCCTATCCATTCTTTTCCTTTTCATGGTTTCACAGTAAGCATGCACCTCTAGTTTTTTTTGCTTTGAGTTGGTGTCGACCATATAACATGCACATGACGTATAATTCTTTTAGAAAATAATAACTCATTCCCAAGTAGTGGTCACCATAGATGTAGGACTTCTTGGACCAAGATCGCCCGTGAAAGCTCAATTGAACCATTGTCCGTAGCTTGTGAATTTTGAATAACTCTCCGAAATAATTTGCCCTTCTTTAACAAAAGAGAGGATTAAACCCTAAATTCTTGGAAAATGGAGTGATTGTTGCAAGCATTTCTTGTTTATATGTCAAGTTAGTTGCGTACCCTAGAGAGAGAGAGAGAGAGTGGATTAGGATGGTGACATGGATGTCCAACAAGGATGATTAGTCGAGCATTTTTGAAGGGATGTGCGTGTGGCGAAAAGCGAACTAGGACACGTAGGAAAAAAGAATACATATAGTTGACAAAAGTAAGTGGATAACCACAAAAACACGAAGGGATAGGGACAAGAAATCTTGATTTGCGTTGGCACGATGAGCTTGGACCATGTCTGCCGGGATCAACACTCCAGCGCCTACATACATGTGACTGTGCATGTCGCATGTATATGTGGCTCGTCTCTCAGGTATGCCTTTGTCATCCACAAGCAGAAAATGACATTTTGTGTAGCCTGTTAAAAGGCCAATTTATTATTAAATGGTATAAGAGAAAAGGTCAATTCTCCATAGAATGCTTTTCTTTTTGGGGTTTGTGGTGTCCATGGTTGGGTAGACAGGAGAGGTAGGGGCCTCGACGACTAATTCCTGCGATTGCTGGCAATTGAAATTGGTAGACCCAACAAAGACAATGCTTTTTCGCGTCATTTTAGGTTCTTGTTTTGCTAGTTTCTTTCTTCTTTTATTTTTTGTCCTTGTTTAATTTCGTTTCCTTCGTTCATTGCATTATCATGTAGCCACCTTCCTTCCCCGACCAATTGAAACCTCATTTCGGCTTCCGCAACTTTTGGGATTTACTCTCTCTCTCTCTCTCTCTCTCTCTCTCTCTCTCTCTCACACACACACACACACACGCACACACGTGCCAGATCACTTGAAAATGGTACTGCCATTTGACCTTTTCATTTCGTCTTCCTCATGCAGGATGACATTTTTCTTCGTCCACGTTGTTTGGTAATGTTAAGATTAGAACATGAACTGTTGACAGTACACCCACCATTTCTCAGCGAATTCATGTCGTTTTGAGCAATTCAAACAGCTAGATAGCTATATAGATTATCGGTGCATTTCAGCTTCCTATCTAGAAAGAAATAGCTATGTGCTACCAGACCATCCTTGTGGAGAATTTAGTCTTAATGATCTTGCCCTCAGCCTGGCAAATCTGAATATCTCCACTGATTTGCCTGTGTCTTGAATCTCTTTGAAAATTGGTCTTCATGTTATTAAAGAATGCCAAATTAGGGTTATCTTTTTCTCTAAATATGAATAATTAGAGGAAATTTTATCCTGCTCAACTTTTGATTGTGTAGCCTTGTACCATCCACATGCATAAAAAAGATTTACGGTTTTGGTTGCTGGTTTTATTTTTGTCATCAATTGAGGATTTAAGAATTAAAGGCCCTAATCAGGGCTCGAGCTCCCCCGTGGTGAAATTCAAGTGTCGGAAGTTCAAGTGACTCCCACGTGAAATGTTCGATCAAGTAGCCCTCACCCTTTTGTAAGTGGCAAGCAGGCCCTCGTTCCCCCTTTCCTCTCTCTTTGGTCTCCTATTCTAATGCGATGACCGCTTGTTGCCACTATCACATGATGTCCACAAAAAAAAGGGAAAATCAATAAGAGAATATCCACCACTGCCCTAGTGGCCACCCTTCCCACTTGAGAAAGGGAAGGTAAGCGTTTTGAATACCCACCTTCTGGGAGAATTAGGGCGAGGTCGATTTAGCATAAGGTTGTGGATTTCGACTCTCACGCCAGCAAGGAAGCAGAGCAAAAGTTTGAGAATGAGAATTAGAATAGGAATAAAGTGGGACCAACCAAAAAAAAAAAAAGATTAGAGAATGTCAAGTAAAATTTTCGTCCATGTACAACTAATGGAATCCCCCATCACGAGCATTTCAGCACAAGTTTTAGGATTGAACAAACAAAGTGAAAGTTTTAATGCACAATCACGACTGGTTTTAACACTCCTTGCATAATTGTACCTAATTTTATTGGACACATCTTACCGATAGGTTAACCCATCATGGAAAAACGTCCTTATGAAAGAAGCCCTCCCACACATTTACCATCTATTTCCATGTATGTTTATCAATCATCTAACCAATAAAAAGTGTAGTAAGAAAACGACTAACCTCTTTAATGCACAGTGAACAAATTATCTAGGAACAAACATTGAATCATGAGTGAACAACAGATAATACGACTTCACGATGGTCTGAATGGAATCACAAGAAAAACATTCAATTTACATAGCGTTAATGTCGATTGTCTTCTCAAAATAGTATTGGAATACCTTTTGTTCTTTGATTGAGAGAGGAGAAGAAAAGAGAACAGTTTTTTTCAAAACATTCTTTTCACTAACCATCTCAATGATTATCTTCAGAAGTTACTTATATAACTCCCCTTACACCCTTCAAAAATATGTCTCTCCATTATGTCCCATAAAGATGAACCGGTGCATCTTAATCGCACCCCATCATAGACGTACCATAAAAATATAACATCTCCCACTTGAACATGATGAACTTGATAATGCTTTATCAAGAATATAAAGCCTTCAACATTCATTTACTTTAGAAATAATTCGTACTAACAAAAAAGCCCTGCGACATCTGCCTTGTTGGAAAGGAACTCACGACTTACCTAGGGAGCAAGGGTAGTATGACTCTACTCCCTCCAGGGGTTTACTCCAACCGCAAGCGGCGCACGGAGGTTCCACTGGTTACCAAAAAAAAAAAGCCCTGTGACTCATGAGTACACCTACACTTGAGAATTCAAATTATGCACATGTTATGGATGATATAATAACTACAACCCCAAAAAGAAATAAACAATTGATGTATCATAGTGCCCCAACCATATTTTGCTAAATCAGTTCAAGTATACATATTCCTTAAAGGTCATACTTAACTTTTCTCATAATACCATGTATTTACAATTATATCCAAAACTATCGAAGGCGATATATTTGGTCGACTAGTACATATATGCAATAGATATAAAACAACAATAATCTTCCTTCGCACTCATTTTCTCTTCATTTCAGAATAATTGATTTTCTAGACATGTCCTATAAAGTCATATATATTCATGATCGCTGATAACAAGCTAAAGTAGAAACGTTGATCTTTCACTTCGAAAACATAGTTAGAAGTAACATATGACACAAAATGAGGTAAATTATAAATTACCTCAATGGCTCACACAATGAATAAATAGGGATAGTTTCACTCTCCTTCAATTATCGGTCGTCCAATGCATATGTAGTACATATCCATAAGTCAATTTACGCTCATTTAGGTCCCCTCCTTAATCAGCATCTAAGTAGCCTAATAAGCATCTAAGTAGCCTAATAAGCATAAATCATTCTTTTAATAACAAAATCAATAATCCATGGTATCTTTCAATTATCCAAGGATCCTTTTCATCGCTTTCTAGTATGCTTAACCAGGATTTGATTAACGTCGGCGCACCAACCCACGGCATATCTAGAAATCGATTTACGCTCATCTAGGTCCCCTCCTCAATCAGCATCTAAGTAGCCTAATAAGCATAAATCATTCTTTGAATAACAAAATCGATAATCCATGGTATCTTTCAAGTATTCGAGGATCTTCACTACTTTCTAGTGTGCTTAACCAAGATTTGATTAATGTTGGCTTACCAATCCACAGCATAACATATGTTAGGTTAAGTACACATAATAATATACATCAAACTTCCGATCGTACTAACGTAAAGAACAATTTTCATTTCTTTCTTTTACTTTTCAATTGATGCATCCATCCTTCGCTTAATCTTGAAAATCCATTTGTTAACCTTGCGATTGGGCGGGAGATTGATCAAGTCCTATATGTGGTTTGCCCTCATTGACTTCCTTTCATCTTCCAAAACTTTTCTTAATTTTTTCATGTCAAAAGATGAGAGCCTCTTAAACAGTCTTAGGTTCGACATCGTCTTGTAGAGCAATCATAAATGCTTCCCCCTCAATCTTAAAACAACGATGAGCAATACTTTTACTATTATTTTTACGTAACAAAACATCTTCTAAATTCAGTTCACCAAGTGATGTGACACTCCTACTTGGTCTTATATATTGAGAAAATCTTTATTTCCCTCGACAACATTAGTGAATATGTTATCAAGATCTTCCATCTCATATAATTGAAAATCCTTGTTAATCACATTTCTACTAGGAAAATCGTTCTATAAGAACATGATATCTCATGACTCCATTTCAGTCACACTTCTATCAACTTGTTCATCTAAGAACACATGCTCTTTGGAATGGTCAGAATATCTTATAAAGAAACATTTTTTTCCTCTATGACCTAATTTGCCATATTTATAAGAATAATCATGAACATAAACCGCATAGCCCCAACTCGTAAATTACTTAAGTTTGGTTTCGTACCAGTCCACATCTCATAAGGGGTGGAAGTGATTGACTTAGAAGACACATGGTTAAGCATATAGGTAGCAGTTAATAACGCATCTCCCTAATATGAGATAGGTATATTTCATTATGCCATCATAGATCTAACAATTTCCAAAAAGGTTCTATTCCTTCTCCTTATAACTTTATTTTGTTTTGAAATACCAAGAATAGTCAATTGTCTTACAATTTCCTTCTCATCACAAAGAGTCTTGAATTGCTTAGATAGATACTCACGTCCACGATCGATTCTCAATACATTTATTATTTTGTACAACTAACTTATGGGAGATCAGAAAGACATAACCGAAAAGTGTAAAGTCATCTTTAAAAGTGATAAATATGAGGTTTCATATCTCGTTATCACATTTAATGGATCACGAATTTCAGAATGTATAAATTATAATGAAAGTTCAATTTGGTTCCTTTACCGAATGGTTTTTTAGTTGTTTTTCCGCTAGACAATGTTCATAGACGGGTAAATCAACATTAGCGAGTGACCCTAAAAGACCTTCTCCAACTAATTTTTACATTATTTATAACCCAATATAACCTAGTCTAGCATGTCAAGTATTTATATCAATATCAACATTACTAGAAGATACAATCAAAGAAAAACAACCATCAACATTGTAAACAGCATAGTCAATATCTAACATCTTAAAACTATTCAATACATAACCAGAACCATAATAAACTCTTCCAAACAAAATGTCAATACAATCATCATGGAAATTCAATATATAACTTAAGCTTAGAAGAATAACTATAGAGATCAAATTCTGTCAAATATCTTGAGCGTAGAAAATATCATGTAGGAATAGGTTTCAATCACCACTTAAAATTAATTTGGATTTACCGATACATTTCACTTTAACTCTTGATTTATTCCAAACATATATCCATCATTTTTCATGCTGTATCTAAAGATACTCCACAAGTGCTTCTATGTCTTTAACTATGTGTTCTATTACTCACGAGTCTACAGTCCACATTGAATAAGATTCAACAAGCATTACAATACTAGAAACAAAAGTATTATTTAAAGTACTAGAGTAATCGGGTATTTCTTTTGGCGCGGAGCATTCACAAGCAAAGTAACCTAGCTTGCCACAATTATAACACTTTATCTTGGTCTTGTTCTTCTTTCCACCGTGCTTTTTGCGTCGGAAAGTCTTAGCTCTCTTAGCTGCCTAATCAATCTCCTTCCCCTTATTGTTGAATTTATGGTTCCCCCTATGCTTGAAGCTCGAAACTTTGCATGAACTCGATTCAGCAACATAACCATGGATAGAGGATCTCGTAGCTTCTAGGTGCTCATCCTCTAATTCCAAATGACACGCTATATCGTCAAAAGTGACAATATTTTCATTGTGTGTCATGTTGATTTTCATATACTCCAACTGTTAGAAAGAAATCTTATAATAGCATGAACTTGTTGTTCATCATTAAGGGAATGACCTAGAGAATCATGTTTGACATCTCCCGAAGACATTATATCATCGTTAGATTTGGACACTTTCGATATGTGTTAAACTTAATGGTCAATCTCATCAACTTAGTGGCAGACATACCCCTAAACTCATCTTTCAGGGCAACCCACGTAACTTGACTTTTATCAGCAACGTGATGTAAGCAATGCTATTTTTCTTTTTCAAGCTTGATAAGCTTCTAGATCTCTTATATACTGAGTTAAGGTTCTATGCTTAGGTTTATCTATGATGTGTTGGAGGGTTTTCAAAACCTCTTACTCCTTAAGGATATACTAAACCTTTTGATGCCAAATATCATAATAGTCACCGTTTAACTTCTCACTCTTATTGAGGTCAGTCACAAGGATCTTGGTTGCCGAAATCATAATCAATTGCTATAGCCACATTAACATAATAAATGCAAAATCAATATTAGCACATTTTCCACATTAATATACATATTTAATTTACAGTAAAAACAAACTAAATTAATGATAATTCAACAAAAGACACAGAAATAGAAGTTCACTATGTTCCCAATCAGTTTCTGTGTATTATTGTTCAACTATCATTAACTAGTTTAATTTGTGCAAATTTTAAGTTCTAAGTGACTCCTTCGAATTCTACTAACCTATGAACTCCTATTTGAAAAATAATTACATGACATCGTATAATTTCCACACTTTTTTATTAATATCAAAAGACATAGCATGACGTGAATCAACGTACAAAACGTTCATGCAATAACTATAATTGAAAGCGGAATTCACGACATAACGAAAAAATCAAGAATCTTCAGTCATTGTTCAAGTCTACTCGGAACCAAAAAATTGCAAGCGCATTAAACTATATACATGTTGTCATCGAACCAAGCTCTATACAACATATGTGCGTTCATTTACAGCTAGGCTAGCTATTATATTTCGAAAACCATAGGAAAATACAAGTTAAAATAAATAAACAATGCACTAATACCCCCAAAAATACGTGTACTTAGTGTTATGTACACATTTTTATATCTTTAAAAGTCTCAAACATGTAAAATAACTATATTATAATGTAGAGCATATCCATACAAATCAAACACCACTAACCATGCACCCATCAGAGTCTGCACGTGCCCACACACACCGCCTGAATGCGCAACACATGTTGCACATGCGCTAATGAGCCAAAAAGGCCCTGGTCAGTCTGACCGGCTGACCAGTCCAACTAACAACCGATCTAATCGGTCCAAACCATAAGACCAGTTGACTAGTCAACCGGCTAGGTCATCGAGTCGAGTTAGTGGTCTGGTCGGGTTGTCGGTCAGTTGCCAACAAGCAAACGATCGGTGGTGACATCATTAATGACGTAAGCATGTCAGTTACTAATCATTTGCTGACATCATCAATGACGTCAACAAACGTCGATTCGTCGACACGTACGTGGCACCCACGCGCTGCAACTTCGCCACGTGTATGGGCACGTCCAGCATCATATGGCAACATTCGACCCGCCATTCTACTCATATCAACGAGTACTTTTATCCCATATATTCAAAAGTTGATTTTGGCCAAAAAAATATTCTAAAAAATAGTCCGCAACCTCCAAATCCGTTTTTCGCTTCAATTCATTTTTGACGATTCACATTGCAATTTCCAAGCAATGAACATCCAGACAATATGAAGTTTATCCTCTTGATCCTCGTATCCAACAACAAGCGAAAAAATTCGACTGAAGAACAAGGCAAAGATCATAACACAGGCTCTAATACCAATGTAGGAAGAAAGTCGACGGAAGAAAACGACTAACCTTTTTGATGCGCAATGAACAAATTACCTAGGAAGGAACGTTGAATCATGAGCGAACGATGGACGATATGACTTCACGATGGTTCAAATGGAATCACAAGGAAAGCATTCAATTTCCACAGTGTTAATGCTGATTGTCTCCCCAAAGTAGTAATGCAATACCTTTTGTTCTTTAATAGAGAGAGGAGAAGAATAGAGAACAGTTTATTTTAGAACGTTCTTTTTGCCAACCATCTCAATGGTTATCTTCAAAAATTATTTATTTAATTCCCCTCACATCCTTTCAAAAAGATGTCTCTCCATTATATCCCATCAAGACGAATCGGTGCGTCTTAATCGACCCCATCATAGACGTACCATGGAAATATAACAAAAAGAAAAAAAAAATCAAAGCTAGGCTCTCTTCTCTAAATCAATCAGTAGAGAATACTCACCAAGGGGTCCTCATGACTCTAACGAGCATGACGATTGACAGCAAAGAAAATATAAGAAATATCTCGGACGGCACATTTTGCTTCACCTAGGTAGGCATGTGCCCCCACAAGGGATTTTCCCATCATTGTGGAGCAAAAGAGTGGCGACATAAAGAATACAAAGAAACATTTAGTATAGAGACTTATTTCAATTGCCGACGCATGAATTTGAAACAATCAAGCGTTGGGAAATACACATGTGGGGTTACTTACAATCTTTTATGCTGGTTCTAGTCAGGATCGATTTCAACTTTTCAAAACGTTTTTGAATTAGGTATAGCTAATACAATTGTCCCAGGCAACATCTGCCTAATAAATCCGCTACGAAAAATCCGCACTGATCAAATTTGGTTGCTCATATCTTATGATGTTCAAGACAAGATGTCACATGTGCATGAGAGAAATTGGCGAGTTTGATTTGATTGGCTAGGACTTACTCCTGAGCAAATTTCAACTCAGGCATTGATTTCTTTGAGATACCTGATACTTTCATGATTTCCGGCCTTCATGGGAGCATTTGTTGATGTTATAAAAAAAAAAAAAAAAAAAAAAAAAAAAAAAAAAAAAAAACTTTCGAGGGTTGGATACCACACAAGGGTTTGATACCTTCATGATTTCCGGTCTGCATGGGAGGATTTTGCTGACGTCATAAAGAAATTTTGTAGGCAATCAACTCCCGAATAAGCAATCGACTCTTTCAATCAAAAAAATAAAAAAGGAAAGTCCAGTTTACAGAGGTTAATCGTGTTTTCGAGATTCAAATGCTTGCTTGCCAATCATTCAAGGTGTTGAAGATATGTCTCAAGTTTGAGATTGACGAGAAGACATTTCTAATTCAAGTAGGTTTTGTAATTGACTGATTACCTAGTTTGAGTATGTTCCCTATTTTGAATCCAATTTTTTTCTATAAAAGAAGGGTATTTTCTTCAAGAAGAGAATAAAGAGGCAACTTTTTCGTGAATTACACCTTGAAGTAATCCGAAGGTGTCAAAGTCAATAAATCTTGTGGTAAGATTTTGTATAATTCTTTTGCAAGATTGAGATATTATTTCGTAAGATATTTTGAAGCTAAATACCATGTGAGTTATTGAGTGTAATTGGGGCTGACAAATATTGAGAGTGTTTGAGTAACTCGAATATGATGGTAATCTCCATTTGTATTGCTTGATCTGTTGTTGAATTTTATTATTACTCTCTTTGTGAACGTAGACCACACTAGCTAAACCATGCACATTGGGTATCCTCTTTATTTTTTATTCTATCTATTTTATTGTGCGATCGCTTTTTTTTTTTTTTTTTTTTGCAACTATTGGTATTAGAGCTAGGCTTGTTAAGTTAAAGTGAATCGATGTCGATAGAAAAAGGAAAGGTGAAAATTGACAAATTTGATATGAAGGATTTTGGTTGCTGGAAGATGCAGATAGAAGATTATCTTTACCCAAAGAATCTACACTACCCCAACTTTGGAAGAAATTAGAGTCGAAGAAGTAAGCTGATTGAGAATTACTAAATAGACAATGGTTGGATGTTATTCAATTAACATTGGCTCGTAATATCACGTTTAATATCATGAAAGAGAAGACTATTGCAGGTTTGATGAAGACCCTATGGAACATGTATGAGAATCCTTTTGCAATCCACAATGTCTACTTGATGTAAAATCTATTTCATTTAAAGATGGGTGAGAGTGCATCAATTGCTAAGCATATCAATGAATTTAACATGGTCGTTAGTCAATTGAGTTCATTTGAGATTGACTACGATAATAAAGTACACACTTTGATTCTATAACCCTCATTAATAATAGTTGGAATAATATCATTATTGTTGTTAGTAATTCTTCTAGGTCAATAAGTTTAACGTTTGATAAAGTTCACAATTTATTTTGAGTGAAGGTTTTAGTAGAAGAGAATAGGATGACCCTGTACCTACTGCTTTAATAGGGAAAGAACTAGCTCTTGTGTTAGCAATAGTACAAATCTCAACTGAAATAGTCAATTTGAAAGTAGTGGTGTTATGTATTGGAGTTATGGCAAAAGGGGGCATTTTAGAAGGGACTGTCTTTAGCTAAAAACAAGAAAGGTAAAGGAATTAGAGTTGAATCTACTAATAATGTTGCAATTGTAAATGATTGTAATTTGAACTGTGATAATCAAGTCTTGCCTATCATTAAGAATTCGGCATTTAATATATGAGTTATGGATTTTAATTGTTTATTTCATGCTATATTAAATGAGAACTGGTTTACTACTATCAATGCATGGATGGTAGTAAAGTGCAATTAGGAAACAATACTAAGTGTGATATTGTAAGTGTTACTAATGTTTGAATCAAAATGTATGATGCTATTGTGGGAATATTTACTGGAGTGAACTATGTTTCAAAATTAAAGAAGAACCTAATATTCTTGAGAACCTTAGATTTAGCTTGGTCTCTGTATACTTCAAAAGATAGTATCTATAAGTTGTTTGAGGTAACCAAGTGATAATGAGAGTAATCAAGCATGGTGGCTCGGATGAGCTTCAAGGAGAGACGGTAACAAATTCCGCCACGAAGACATTGGATACATCTATTTGAGAGTTTGAATTGTGTAGATTGATGAGAGAAGTCTACATGCTTTGAGTGAAAAGAATCCGATGTGTGGTTATATGATTGGTAAACTAAATGTATGCGCGTGCCATGACTCAAGCAGATGGTGAAAAGTGCAATTCAGTACGATCGTTGGAGCAACCACAAAGATTGCAAAATTGATTCACTTGGATATTTGCAAGTTGTAGCGGTTTCCTTTGAGAAAGAGTGCAAGATTTATGCTAATATAGTTGTGTATGACTACTCAAAGAAGACCCACGTGTTTATGGACACAAGTTTGATGCATTTTTTGAATCATATAGTCAAGACTTTTGATCGAAAAGGAGACTACTAATGCGATCGAGCATGTGCAAACTAACAATAGCATAGAGTTCTATTTGAAGCTATTAAACGAATTTTATATAAAGGAAGGCACAATGAGACACCATAATTATCATAGGGAACCACAATAGGTTGCAAAATTGATGAGCAAAACATTACTAGAAATGTTCTACTATAAGTATGGTTAGGAGATTCCTAATGAATGCACTTGGTAGTTGGTCTTGTGAGCAACCTGGTAAATAGATCCCAATTAACTATGATTAAATATCGGACTCCCGAAAAAGTGTGGTCAAGTAACGTCACTAATTGTTTTATTCTTAGAATATTTGTGTGCTCGTGTTATATTCGAGTGAGCGATAATAAACTCAATGCCAGGGCAAAAAAAGTACATGTTTTTAGATTATGCACAAGATAAGCGGTGCTATCAATTGTATGACCCAAAATTGAATTTACTTTTTATCTATATTTGATGAGTCTCCAACACTTCTTGGTGGATAAGAGTGATTGCAACAATGTTTATATTGATTTAGATAGTGTTTAGCTCAAAATGGAGCTAAAATAAAAACTAGGGAAAATTTCAAATAAGGACCCAAACTGCCATCATTTTCTCAAAAGAGGACCTGAGGTGAAGTTTGTCTCAAATAAAGACCCAAAGTAGCATCATTTTCTCAAAAGATGACCTGAAGTGAAGTTTGTCTCAAAGAAAGACCCAAAGTAGTCACTTAATCTCAAAGAAGGACCTCATTCGCTGGCCGGTGAATAGATGCATCTTCAATGTATATTCCGGTGGCCTAATTACAATATTTTCGTCCATTTTTTTTTTTTTTCATTTTTGGTTGCCTTGTTCATCGTCTTCTTCGTCCCTTGTTCACTTCTTCTTGCCCAAATCAAGAACACCGGACTTGGGGTAAGGCCAACGAGCGTCGGCCGCTAGTAAGGGCCGGCGAGGGCTTGACGCCCATCGTTGACAACGAGCGAGGGCTCCACGCCCATCGCTGACAGTGGGCAAGGGCCATCAAGCCCTTGCTGGCCATGGGGGAGGGGGGGCCGTCCAAATCGAGGCCCTACAAGAAGGTCCACGAGGGCAAAAGGGGTAGCTAAAGAAGTCGTCGATTTAGGAGCAGTGGTGGGAGGAAGGGATGAAGAAAGCGACGCAGGCATCCCAATCGTAGTCCTAGCAAAAGATGAGGTTGTTGATGGAGCAGTGGGCGGAGGTGGGGGAGGTCGCCCCTCACAGCCATCAGCGAGGTCACCCCTTGCCGGCCCTGGGTGAGGGCTTGCCCACCTCACCGGTCATTGATAAGGGCCAACGAGGGCTTGCAAGCCCTCACCTGCAGCCAGCGAGGGCTCGACGGCCCTCGCCAGCCACAACCGAGGCCACCCTCGCCAAATCCGGCGAGGGTCAACTTACCAACCCTCGCCCACGGCTGGCGAGGGCTTGGTGGCCCTCACCTACTGCCGACGATGAGCGTCCAACCCTCGCTAACCCTCACCAACAGCCAACGCTCGCTAGCCCTTCCCAAGTCCGATGTTCTTGAGAAGAAGACGAACAGGGGATGAAGAACATGATGAACAATGCCACCATTGACCCATAAGAATAATAATAATAATAATAATAATAATAATAATAATAATAATAATAATAATAATAATAATAATAATAATCATGATGATGATGATGATGATAATAAAGAACAAGACAACTAATATCCCTAATCAGGCTACAGGAATATGCATCGGAGATGCATTTATTCACCAACCGGCAAATGAGGTCCTTCTTTGAGACTAAATAATCACTTTGGGTCCTTATTTGCAATAGACTCTATTTCAAGTCCTCTTTTGAGAAAATGAAGGCACTTTGGGTCCTTATTTGAGACAAACTTCACTTCATGTCCTCTTTTGAGAAAAGGATGGCACTCTAGGTCCTTATTTGAAATTTTCCCTAAAAACTATTGAAGTAGCGGGTATTAGCAAGGTAATCTAAGGATGGCGCATATAGCGAGGTGAAGCCTATGGAACCAAAAGTTATTGTAGCTGTTGAGTTTAACAACATGTGTGTTCGATCTCTCAACAAATATGAATACAACAATGGTGTTGCCTTATCTATGATTGAGATTATTATGTCAGAAAATCCTTATGGAGTAGCGAAAGGTAGAAGTGGAGTTAGTATTATGATGAAATCCACAATTATGGCAAAGTTCAAGTGCAACTTGAACCTAGAAAATCTCCATGGCAGTTAAGCTCATGATGGGTTGTGGGAGACTAACAACGAAGTTCAGATTCTAGTTAAGCGATTACAACTTGGCTTAAACCAAGAGTGTCGAAGCTAATATATCTTGTGATAAAATTTGTGTGATTCTTTTATAAGATTGAAAGATTATTTTGTGAAAAATTGTGGTGCTAATTATTGTGTGAGTTATTGAGCATAAATGGGATTGGGAAACACCAAGAGTCTTTGAGCAATTCAAGTGTGATTATAATCTATGTTCATTCTTAATCTATATTAGAATTCTTTACTACTTAACCTGTTAACGTAAGTCACACCAACTAAACCACATATATTCGGTGTCTAATTTATTTCTTCATTTTGTTTATTTTATCGTTCAACCTCTTGTTCTCCGCAGCATAAGGAACAAAAGAAATTCTACACGGATCGTGTATATAACAAAAGTTCAAGAAAAGATATTTTGTATAAACAAGTTTCTCATCGAAAGTATTTTTTCTCTTTGGAGAAGATCAGAAGGAAAACAGGGTAGTGCATGTGCATGTCGACGACAACATCCCCATCAGTTAATGCTGAAAACATCAACGAATGGATGGCCAAACTCCACGATCGGACACTGTCCTCCTCTTTTCAAGGAATGTTACCCACCATCACGTGATGGCCCATGTAACATGTAACCAACCACAGTGCAGTGTTTTTTTTTTTTCAAAAATGTCCTTTTTCCAAGTTCTCCTAGGGCCTCCCTTCTCTTAATACCCACTTTTCACCCCCGCAAATCCCAATATTTATCTTTCTGTCATGTCCTGAGATTGAACATCCCTATATAGTCCATAAAAGAAATCCCTATTCCAAGAGTAGGGATCGACCAGACGAAATTCAGCCGAGAATTAACAACATAATCACAGACTGAATATGCACAAGCTCCAATGTCATTACTTTGATGATAAATATATGCTGCAGCACTCATCCCGCCGCTGCCGCCGCCATCTTCATTGTCCCGCCGATGCTTTGTCATCTTTGTTGCTCCATCTTTGTTGTCAGGACTCGCTAAGGTCGCTCAAGGACCACTACATCGGACCTAGTGGATTGGAGGTACGGTTGCAACAATGCTCGAACAGAGAGAGAGAGAGAGATTAACCACTAGGGAAGGTAGTGATTGGTGAACGAGCACTGAAGATAGCTGTGGATGATGAATGGCGTTGCATGAACGGACGAAGAGGACAAGCGTCAAAGACAGCAATCAACGGGCGACAGTGCGGGATACGACAGCCACAGTATAGGCAGTGCTGAGAGAGAGAGGCGAAGGAAATAGGGAGAGGATGAATTTGATCGTGCTTAAGCTAAGTTTGCATGCGGATAATGTACACCCTTGTTACTCACATAGTAAAGGCTTATTCGGAGGAGGAGAACATGATACATTAACAAGTGATTACCAAGAGCCGATTTACAAAGAAATGGAAGAGCTCTAGGGAAAGGAGATTGAGAGAAAAGATTGATGAAGTGGGGGAGGTTTTGCAATTTCCAAGAAGTAGAGGGAACAGATCCTTCAAGAACCGGTAAGAAAATACCACGTCATCCTCGGGTGCTTTAAAAATCTGGGGAGGATTGGGGTAAAAGAAAAGGCAGCCACATGGCCGATGAAATCGTCCATGAGCTCAGTCCCCGTCGATGCCTTCGTCGTGGGCCTCCGACCTGATCGTTACCAGACGTTCGTACCATCCCTCCTGCTCGGACGCCCAATGGGAATTCTTCCTTACCCACGTTTTTCTACACGTGAGGCGTCCTGTTTCGTACTTAGGACAACTCTCAGCTTTTCCCTCACGTCCACTGTTCATAAGATGGCCCCCATCTTGGTGTAGTTTGTACGTATGTTTGCGAATTCGCCATGAATTTTGTATAAAAAAATCTAAATCAAAAGCTTAAACTATCATATTAAGAGAAACCACATGAATGTAAAGAGTATTTGGGACACATCGTCAAATGATGTTCGACAATATTTCAATATTTTAATGCTCATTTTTTATGCAAACTATGTTTGGAAATGTCTAACAATTTTTGAAGTTTTGGTTTTCCTTCTCGTTTAGGCGGATAGAGTGAGGACCACCATGCTGAGGTGGGATGCATGTGGTTATGCATCATGACAGTAAAGTAGCTAGGTCCTCAAAGCAAATGCGGTCTTCACGCCTCATGCACTTTTAAATACCCTTGTCGTCCAAGAAAATAGTTGAGTTCATAAGGACGTGATTCAAAGGAATTCAACATGCCAAATAGAGTCATGAATCGCAAAATCCAAAGTCACCACCGGAATATTAGTCGAGATCGATGTTTGCTAATCAGCGTGACCCGTTTCATTGTTGAGTCATTAAGGATGGAGGGAAATTATGCACGGTCCATGCGAACCGCAAAAACATTCGAATCACATATCCATACCAACTGTCTTGTGGGGGAGATGGCCCGGAGGAAACTCATAAAGCAAACAGATAGCAAAAAACCTCCAGGTGACATAACTAATGCTATTATTAAGTACACGTCACATCACCTCATCCAGCAGGTTAACAAGTACATCCCTAATCCTTAGCAAATTGTTGTAGTCGCAAACAACCCCTCTGAGCCTCACATTACACATAAGAAGGTCGAGACATGGGATTGCAGTAACAAAATCAAGTATGTCTAACTACCATAATTCCTCACCCAACATCAATAATCAGTCCATAGAAGAGAGGGAGAGTATATGAACTTAGTTATGATAGTGATTGGTGTTTGATAGAGAGGTCTCAAGTAGTCACCCAACATGGCTTGGGCTTCCAATTCAAGGCTGCACCTTCTTTGCACCGCCTCATGCTCGTCCTCAAGCACTTTCCGTTTCCAATTTCGCCCCCGACGAACCCCCTATTTCCCTCCATGCCCTCTTCTTCCTCCTCCTCAAACTCTTCATCATCAGAGTCTTCTCCTTCCACCCTCAAAATCTCCTCCTCCTCCTCCTCCTCCTCTTCTACCTCCTCCCTCTCTGCTTCCACTTCCTCCTCTTCCTCTTCTTCTTCAGCTTCGGTTTCAGGGCCATCGCCTTCCTCCAAGAAGCGAACCCTGAGACGGCCATGGCTCCGCTCCACATGGAAGAAGCTGTGGCGGGATGACACTGCCACCGCCTCCACCACCAGCCTCCCCCCCTCCCGGCAGGACCGCACCTGGAGCCCCTTGGAGCTGCCGACTGACGTTAGTGGAGGCGGGAACGAGCCGCTCTGGCTCAGCTTCTTCCTCGCCGGCCGAATCGCAGGGCAGTAGTCTCTGCCTCCTCTAGGAGAGAGGGGCGGGGCCTCACCATCGCCGACATCACTGCCGGTCTCGCTTCCGAGTGACTCAGTGCACATCTCAAGGCTCTGGTCGCTGAGGAAGGAGGAGGAGCATTTCAGGAGCGGGTGGACATAGACAGCGGCTTGCTCACCCTTGCTCTTCTCTTCCGTGGGGGCGAAAGCTTGAAGGAAGCTCCAGTCCGTGGCTTCAGTGCCCGGCTGGGCCATCGCTGTCTTCATCTTGGCTGCAGCGTCAGAGCCGGCGGAGGGTCTGCACGGGGCAAGCTTGAGCTTGAGAGCGCTTGGCTCGACGCGTCTCGGCTCGAGGCATGATTGCAGCCCCTGGCACACGCTTGAGGACATTTCTTTTCTTTCCTTCGTTTTCTCCTTATCCACAAAATTGCGTGGTTTGGTTAACTGATGGAAAATTAGAACGTGAGAGAAACAGGGGAGATGCAGAGCAGGCCCTGTGGTTTGAATTGGGTTGTAAAAAAAAGGGGTTGTTTGGACTTATGTGATGGAAATTGAAGTAAAATAGGAGGGCATTCTTGAGAGAGAGAGAGAGAGGTGGGTTGGGGAAAGAGAGGAAGGAGTGAACATGAGAGAGGAGTGAAAGGAGTCGAAGCTGAATTTATAGGTGAAGGCAGGGATAAAGAAGGGGGTTGTAATGTGCTCCTTTTTGGCCCGTAGCCTTTCTAGCTACCTTGCCATGGTGAATTGGCGGAGGAGAGAGGCAGAACATTTCATGAGTTTATATGCTTTTTAGTAGGTCAGGCCACTGTAATGAGTTTGTGTGTTCTAGCCTATGTGGTCAAGTAATCACGACGACCAAACATGGCTCAGAAAGCGAGTATTTCTCCACTAAATTTGTCGTGACTCTAACTGATGCTCCTTTATCAATCCATTCAAAATGAGCATCAAGAATCGCGATATTTGCAAATATAATTCTTTGTGGAAATCAATAAATATCTTAAGTGAATTTGAAAATTAGCGCGATATGAATTTATCGTAAAGTTAAAAAGGTAGTTCTAAATGTTTATAGGTTTTGATCTACCACCGTAGACCCGGAAGTATTGCTACAATTGCTCGATCATATCCGATAATTGGGTTTGTGCATGGGTGAGCGGGAACATAAGAAGGTGGATCAGTTGGTGGATCACTTCTTTCGTTTTCTTAGAAAAAGTGGGGGAAAGAAAATCGAAGCAAAACAAACCAGTTTTCGACGGAATTGCCTCTTATGAAAACAACTTCAAGGATTCTATATCAATTTATCTATCAAACCCAAACAGTTACCTATGAGAAAAATTCTAGCTGCGGTAAAAATGTCGATGTTTTATTCTTGTGAAGGTAGCAGAAAAGTTAAAACTAAAGACGCAGGGTTATTTATTGCTATCGATCAAACTTCAAGATTGAAACTTCATAAAGTTAACCTCTTTTGCCTTTCGGTTAACCTAAGAAATGAAAAGAAATTAAGAGAATGAACGGTGAGGAAGGAAACTTTTGGGTGCGGTTCTAAGAAAATGAATTGACCCACCAATTTTGACCAAGTAGAATAAACCGCGTCCCTCGTTGCTGCTCTCTTAGGCCTTATTTGGTAACATTCCGGGGAACAACTATATCTATTCTTTTGTTCTTTGGAACGAAAAAAAAATAGAAATCCATTTGATAAATTTTTATTCCCAAGAACAAAAATCTATTTTTTTTGTTCCCGAGAATAAATTTGGAACGGAATCAATAAGTAGAAAAAAATAGTTTCTTGTTTCCGAGAATAATTCCTATAATCTGTTTTTTTTTTTTTTTTTTTCTTTTCTCCTCTTTCCTTTTCTTTTCTCTTCTTCTCTTCCCCTTTCTTCTTCTTCCTTTTGGCCAGTTGCCGACGTTGGCTATGGCTAGTGATTGGCCAAGCGAGGGCCAGTGACCTTGCCGAAGCATCGCCAACCCCCGGTGACACTAAGCCATGATGACCTCGCCCAAATTTGGCGAGGCCAAGTTTGCCCAACCAAGGCGAGGTCGAGCCTCACATAGCCACAGCGAGGCTCGGCCTCACCTAGATATGGCGAGCTCGCCGGACCTCACCCGGCCGCTCGCCGGCCACGGTGATGGCCGGTGACTAGCTATAAAAGAGGAAGAAGAGAAAAAAGAAAAATATAAGAAAAATATAATCAAAGTATTAAAAAATTAAAAGAAAAAAAGAATTTAAGAATCCTATGAAACGCATTTCTATCCCGAGAATAGAAATTAAGGACAGTTACAAAGCGCATTCTTTTGTTCAGAAATTGTTTCCGGGAATAGAATTAAAAAAAAAAAACCATATATGATCAAAATTTGTTCCCAGGAATAAAATTGTTACCAAATAGAAATGATCACTAGATAGGCTGAAACGAGGTCTAAAGGTTGTGCCTAATGTGTAGCCCAAGTCTAACCCATGACATAAAATTTAGGAATAAGTGCAATAGAAGTCCTAGAACTTGTTACAAAATGCAATTTAATTATAAAACTTTCAAAAAATATCATAAAATCCTAAAACTTATCAAGAAAATACAATTGAGTCCTAAATCTTTCAAAAAGTGCAATTGTATTCTAAAACTTGTCAAATTGGTCTAATCAAGTCCTTTCATTGATTATACTTTTTGAAATTTTTAGGCTCAACTGCACTTTTATGACACGTTTTAGGACTTGATTGTATTTTTAAAAAGTTTTAGAACTTAATTGCATTGTCCTGATAAGTTTTAGGATTTCTTATACATTTATTCATAAATTTTATATAGAAGTTTGCAGGCTAGGTTGGGCTAGGCCTTGGCCAAAATTGGGCAGCCGGGGCTTTCTCATGTAAGATTGTTGCTTGGAGGGCGGTCCGCTCATCGACCACCTCTTGTCGGCAAACTTACTTGTATTTAAGTTGTTCATACTATGCTTTGTTCGGGGTCATGCTTTGATTTGTATTTTTTCTCAAAATCTTAGACTTGAAAAAGGTAGATGTTGCTCACCTATTGATCCATGTTATATGTATTTTAAAGATAGAGAATTGGAAACTTTGAATAAGGCTTATCATTTTCTACGTAAAATCTTGGTAAGATGCCTATCTTGGAATTCTAGTGTTTTATGATTAGGAAAGATTGTATGTTCAACTAAACCGGCAATTAGAGTAATGTACTGATAACAATTTTAGCAAAACAAATTTTTTTCTTAGGCGATAAATTTTGTAAGTTGATAGAATAATAAATGATTTATTAGCCTAATTATTTTATGCATGTATATGCATTCTAGGTACATTTGAAGAACTCTTAACGACACACTTGTCAGTCATGCATTTCACAATGTTCTAGGGCTTGGCTTCCATGGACACCAACCAACCAATTTAATGCATCTAAAGTTTAATAAATGAATTCCAACACTGCATATCCAAAATAATGGATTGAGCTTTACCTTTTATATTTCACACTTACTCTAAAATTTGTAATCCATGCACTTCGACTTTTTAAATGCAGAATCCTTACAACTTTCACAACACGTAAATATTGACTCGCGTGGTTCACATATAAATTATTCATAATTTTCTCAAATCTAAATACTTTAAATTTTCATGGGAAAGAAAACGTTTTTTTTTGGTTATTTTTAGCTATAAGCGAAGAAACCCTTAGGTTCATCAATATCTACTATATCTTCATTAAACCATTCATTTGATTAATTAATGCATAGCTTATTATATTAAGAGCCTATTTGGTAACCATTTAATTTTTCTATATTTCTATTCTTTTATTCTCTAGAATTAAAAAAAAAAAAAAAAAGAACAAAAATTCGTTTGATAATATTAGCTAATTTTATTCCCCAAAATAGAAAAGTAGCTAGAGAATATATTTAAAACAGAAACAAAAAATAAAATAAAAAAAATTCTACTTCGATGTTTCCAAAAATAGAAATAGAAAAACTATTTTGAATAGAAATTATTCTTGGATCTAGGCAGGGGCTCGATGTCCACGCCTGTGGCCGGCAAGAGCACAAAGGCCCTTGCCCAAACCAACCTGTGACCAACGATGGTGAGCTGACGACCTCACCGGCCAAAGGGTGAGGAAAAAGAGAAAAAAAAAAAAAAAAAGCAAAGAAAAGACAAAAAATAATTAAAAAATTCTGAAAAATATTTAAAAATTATAAAATCTGTTCATGTCATAGCCAGTGTGCCACATAAGACCAACGGCGTTCACGTCTGCAATTTCTAGCTTAAATTGGCTAGATAAATTGAATTTGTACCAATGCTAAAGAAATTTAGAACTAAATTAGTCAAATTGAAAGATTTAGAATTAAATTGGTATCAATGCAATAGGTTTGTGACTTTTTTTATACTTTTCCCAATATTATTATGTCGCTGAGAATTCGTTTTGGAGGATTCTTGAACATCCACAGCTCAATCATGTATTTCATAATGCCTTGAGACTGACTTTAAATGTTTTATTCAGATTACTTTGAAGAAGATCAAATGAACCAGAAGGCTCTCATTCTAATTTTTACTTTGCGATCCCTACTTTGATTTTACCTTCTTTTCATGTTAACGAGGGCCACATGCATTCGTGAAGCATAAATTATGAGGAAAAACTTCCAAACCCTAACCACAATACGCATCACTGACCACTCATCTAAAAATACTCTCTTTTTTCTGTCAACTGAAGTCGGGTCGCTATCTCATGGTCCTACGAATCGAACATCAGATTTAATTAGCCTTCCAATTTAGTCAAAGACAAAACATTAATGTAGGGACAAGGACAGTCACTTCTTGATCTCACACATCTGATCTTAGGTTTGACCAAATCCTAGGGCGCGAAAAACCAACTTGGAGTCAGCAAGCAAGCCAACTAAGTAACCCAAATGACAGTGGAAAAAACAGTTTTGGCCCTCGAGTCCTACGTTGTAAAAAAAAGACAAAACGAAAGGTCACTGTTCCTGAATTAGATGCCAATTCTTACACAATCTCTCAAAGATCTATTGAGATCTGGCCATGTTGCATATTTGCTCCTCCGTCACTGCATGATGAAATCAAAAAACTATGCATTTTCGCTGACCCAAAGGCAGAAACTCTTCCCCCAGTCTTTCACTGATTTACCAACTAGTGCCCATGAAGGCCTAACTCTCTTTCTCTCTCCGTTGAACCCAAACGACGTGTCCATTCACCCTCTAAACCTTCTCAATTCCTTGCATGAAACAACAACGTCAAATCAAAATCTACGTACCATATATACTGTCGGTGCATGGCTTAGCTCTTTAGCCCAACAACACTGCCACGTGAAAGGAGCAAAAGCTCCCCGACAGATTTCTAAGTATAGGAAAGTGATTGCACCCCCATTTCAAACGGAACTAAAAACGGGTCAGGTTACTACGACTGCTTGATTACCCATATCGAATCGAATCGAATCCTGTCCATTGATCATTGAGATGTCAAGTTTAAAAACCATGATCCAATGGTGTTAAATTATAATGACATAATATCATCAAGGCATGATAGATTGCCAATTTGAAAACACCCACAATAAAACCTTTAAAACCACCGACCATATGTAAAGCGACCTATTGGTGCGCTGCAATATCTAAGAATATCTCTTAGCTTTGCGGATGAGCCAATGCACGAACTTTGCTATATTCTTTAAATGATAGTGGCTCTCATGAGAGCATTATAACTTAGTTTTACAAGAATTGCGCACCATTCTATTAAGAGTAAAAGCTAGCAGCCCTTGTTCTTTAGCTTTATTAATCCCTTTTTTGAAAAGGAAATTTGTTGGCTGATGCGGAATGGCTAACTAAATGCCAAATGTGTACGGAACCGCTTATTGGTTGAAGATATTCAAAAGCTTTGTTTATCTAATTTATGGATGTCAATAGTTATCAAAGAACATAAATTTCCCGCTGACAAGGGCAACTTTTTCCCAGTGTTGGGCACATGGAAAGTGTTATTTGTTCCCACTTCCAGGCGGCCATGCAGCTAGTTTGATATTCCCAATCTTCAAAACCCAAAAAGTTCAAGAAATGCTTGGACTACACCCGAGTCAGCGTCATAAAATAGTCTCAATTGATTTTGGCCGTGAACATGATTTGGCCATGGCAGTACACCTGACGCTGTTTTGCGGTCTAAACCATCGAGATATATGTAATCTACATTGGGATTGCCCCTTGATAAAAGTATTCTTATACTTTTGACTGACGAATCGATGATTACTCGATTGCGAACTCAAAAGTAGGGCTATGCTGATAGGTCGACTGATTTCTGCTCTGATCTCACACTTGCTATTGTTGACCAACTATCGTATAGAGTATCTGCCATATCTTTGGCCATAAGACTTTGCATCTTTTTTTTACTAAAGATGTTCCCAACTCAAGCAAATAGCATTTAATAATTGGTATTTGGAACATTTAAAAAGCAAAAAAAAAAAAAAAAAAAAATGCTATAGAAGGGGAAGCAAAGGCATCACCACAGAGACCGCTATTGGATCCAAGGTAAGGTGTTGTTGGGGTCGCACGATCTTGGCAAGGCGTCATTGAGGCCGTGTGATCCTAACAAGTGTTTGTCAGAGGCTGCGCAACCCCATGTAAGGTGGCATTAAAGTCATGTGACCTAGGGACTATTTAGCCTGAGATGCTAGCGTCACATGACCCCATCTTTGACAACTAATCGTGATCATCGCTCTATTTTTCACTCTCTTTAAAATACAAATAGAAGGTTAGAAGAGGAACATTTTTAGTTGATCAGGCTAAAATTGAAGGGCAAAGTGCTTACTGAAATTGCTAAGAAGCCAATGCAGAGGGGAGGCTTTGGGTTTTGAACATTTTCAAGGCACTTTTCACACCAAAATTTTCTTTAAAAAACAATTATCAAACAGCCAAACTATTGTTCAAGACACTTGTAAGTGCTCAAAGCTACATTGAATTTCCAAACGCTTTTTTAGCTGTGCAACGAGAGTTGGTACAAAATCACAAGTAATAATAAATCTCAATCCATGAATAATGGAGCCAAGCAGGGGGATGCAGGGGTTTGACCCTCTAATGCCAAGTACTCTGAAGCAGCCCACAATGTGCTTATGACCACCAATGGATTGACCTAAATTAGGCCATCTGAAGTGACAATTAGCACAAATCTCTGAGGCACATGATTTTCTAATATTGGCAACGCAATGCAGCAAGTACTCCTTACATTTCTATTGTGATACAGGTAGTCGACCCGTATTTTTCCACTATTGTGACTAGAAATAAAAGATTATCGTGTACAATGGTGGAAGCTGTAACTGCTTGCGCTTAATGTGGTATTTGTGAACAAAAAATTTAGTTTATTTTGCTTTTAAAATAATTAACAGCGATTACACAAAATTTATCCCAAGGTTGTGTAGTTCATTGAAATGTTTGTGGATTCTAACTAGCTCAAGAATTTGAGGTAATTTGTTCTAAGTCCAATTGCCTAATTGCTTACAGATTATTTTGAATCAGGCTAAACTACATAGGTCAAAAACCTGAATTTCACGAGTACCTAAGATTTACAAGGTATTTCATGAGCTTACAAGTAACTGGATCTCTCCCCTGATGTTCCTAGCTTACAGAATGCAGTCAGCATCGAATTTCTCTAACACTATAAATATCACATTTGAACACCAAAAGCCAAGAATACAAAACTTAACGAAAATGAAAGCAGGTGGAAGTTGCAAGTCCAATTATACACTTCCTAGTGCATTTTGTTTTGCTCTCCCTTTTTTTTTTTGTTCTTGTCTTGATTATATCAGACACAGATGGTGCTTCATTGTTTATGTTTCCTATGCTGCCCCAGTGTGCAGTGCAGGAAATAAAACACAAGTGTTTACTCTTTTTTGTTTGATTTAGAAAAGTTATTACGAAGTTAGGCAGCACCAGCTGATAGTTGCACCAAAACTACTGTAGGGACCTGTCAAGGGAAGTATCATTATACAGGAGAAAACATAACTTCTATGGATGATATAGTGAATAAAAAACTAACCACTTTTAAGGAAATATATTGGAATTTGATTTTACAAATTCCAAAGTAGGTCCTTTTTTTTTAACATAATTGGTTTTGTTAATAGAAGAATAAGACGTTATACCCGTTTAAACAAAATGGTTCTTCAAATTTATGTATTGTACTCTCGAAACTCAAGATTGAGTTTGAGATCGGCTAAGCACAAGCTCAAATTAGAGCTTGAGTTCCACGCAAACTTAGAGCGGAATTTGCATTTTGATAATCAAATTGAGTCGAGTCAAGCTTTAGAGATCATATATAGTTTAATTGAGCTTGACTTTTCGAACTTGCATAGGTATTCAGCTTTGAACATTTGAGTTGAATCAAGAGCAAGCAGCGAACCACATCGCGTCACGGCTCGATTATGCCTATTGGTGGGACTAAAGAGCATGCATGTAGTGTTGAAGAAAGTGAAAGGACATAGGGTGTGAAAACAGTGCAGACAGGAATATGTGCCTCTCTCTCTCTCTCTCTCTCTCTCTCTGTCTCTCTCTGTGCGCAGCCCTGACCACCAATGGTGCTTTCACAATCCACCTTTTGCTTCTTTGCTTTTGTCATGAAATTTAGCCAACCATAGGAAAAGGGTGACCCTTATAGACTAAGGAAAAGGGACCTTTTTCTTCTCTTACCACCGTCTCCCTCTCTTTGGTCCAAGATAATCTGACTAAAGTTGGATCTGATTGCTCATTCCATCTTCTCCTTTTCTTTTTCTTCTTCTTTTCTTTCACCTTATAGTTCACTTATCAATAAAGAAAAATATTTACAAGGGTCTGCATCTATGCCGAATTGTAGACAAACCCCATTTGGATTACGTTCAAAGAACCTCAAATCAATACACTGTTGATCCCAATCTTCTTGTTTGAGACAATTCATTTAACAAAAGAAACGGAAGAAATACACCAAAAGTACCTTAACTTGTATATGGCACTCACTTTAGTGCTACAACTTTTTGTCAACTCACTTAAGTGTCACTTAAAAGAAAAAAACAATCACTTAAGTGTCAACTCCAATCTGAGTTGCCAAAAATTTAATGTGGCAATATTTTATTAATTTCTCAATCTTACATGACTTGCCAGAGTGTCTAGTCAGCATATAATCTCTAAACAACGTTGTGTAGTAAGTTAAAAATTGATCACCTCAGTGTCAATTGTTGTTAAAAGTGATCACTTAAATGCTAATTTTAATGAAAAAGTGATCACTTCATGCCAAAAAAAAAAAAAAAAAAAAAAAACTCTAAGCAATGTCATATAACAAGTTAAGAAGTGATCATTTTAGTACCAGTCATTGTGAAAAAAAAAATGATCACTTTAGTATTAATCATTGTTAAAAAGTGATCACTTCAATGCCACTACATCAAATAAAATTTTTAATTATAAAAACTACGTAATTTATCTCGCTCACCGAAAGCATTCGATCATTTTTATTCGATTTTGGCACTTAAGTAAGTCGATGAAAAGTTATGATACTAAAGTGAATGATGTACGCACGTTAAGACATTTCTGGTGTAATTCTCCCCAAGAAAAACGGATTGACAGGAGCACCTCTCACCCGAAAGGGCAAAGCATCATCTAACAATAATAACAATAAAAAAAAATAATAACCGTATTAACGATTACAATAATACTAATGATAACAGCACCAACAGGCGACAACAATTATTGATAATATTTATTATTGCTTTTATTATTACCTTTGTGCAGTGGTCAAAGTTCTTGCTTGGAGTTCTCTCTCTCTTCTTCTTCTTCTTCTTCTTATTTTTTTTTTTTTTTCCATATTTTATATCGTGTGTTCACGAGTTGCAATCTTCGGCAAGAAAGGTGGTGGCATCAAATTCATGGCCTACAGCCTACAGGACATGTCGCGACCGCAGAAATTTTCTGTTCAACTTTTGACCACCATAGCTTAGCTCAACCTTTTTCTTCGTTTTTCTGCTGATTTTGTATGAGGAATTAATTGAGAGCTCTACGTTATGCAGACACGTCATGACATCAAAGGTCGCTCCCATGTTAATTGCAAAAGGTAAAGAGATTCTTGTTGGTACAAAGTGACCTTTATGGACGGTACATAATTTTTTTTTGCAAATCTCTGCTTTTCGAACGGTGTCCGGACGTGCAGAAGAGAATCTCCCCATCATTGTCCCTGTTTGTTAACAATATCAATACGTTAAACGATGTGATAAACTACTGTCGGTATCTGAACGTGGGGGAGAGAATGTCTCTTTCCGTGACTACAAATTTCGGAAGGAGGGCCTCCATGTCCTCTGTTATTTTGCATGCTGATGATCACATTTTCACGTAATTGTTTTGGTTTTATAACCCAAGAGGGACGTGGACCAGCAAGCAAGAATGGGATGAAATCATTCGAGTCAAGCCTGGGCCATTAGTCCACAGAGAGAGCCGATGAAGTGGCAAGCTCCAAGCTCGATCGGACAAGATACTGAAGTAGCTCGAGCTCAAGCTTCACTTAAATTTAGGGAAGTCGAAGTCAATGCATCGTCAAATCTGAACTTGAGCTACTAGCAAGTGGAGTTTCGACCCTATGCAGGATTTACTCAGCTAGCGCGAAAAGCCTGATGCAGCTTCAGGCTTGATGCATCAAGGAAAGGCCAATGTAGAAAGGAAGACCAACGGTGAATTTGTATCCTGATGATTCAAACTTCCCGTGCTGGTTGACAACTCCCTCTCACTAACACTGATGACGTAATAAAAACAATTGTCTTGCTCTTTTTATGCAAATTTTCAGAATTACAATGTCCAAAACCAATTTCCTTGGACATTTCAATATATTTTATGAAGATGCTGATATTTATACATTCAGGAGGGAGAAAAAAATACACAGCAGAGTAGTTCCTGCAAGCAAGGCTCAAATACACTGGCCGAACTTCACTTCACCCAGTATATAGAAAATCTACATCTCCGTTGCAAATCGTGCCCCTCTCGTGTCTCAAAATGTGGCAAACAAAACCCAGAAAAATCTCATGACATGTGAAGATTTTGAATTTCTATTTGCAGCATGCGAAGTCTATCCTGAACAGCCGACAGTTCATCCTGCAATTTTAGTATCTTATCCAGTCTACTTTGAGCTGCCTCTTGATAAGGCTTGCTGATAAGATTTATGAAGTTTTCCATATTCATGACAGTATCAAGGAGATCCTTCTGCATGGCCTCTTCAAGATCATGTGCCAAAGCATCGACAGTCTTGTTCACCTTATTCACCACCACCTGCCTACGGGCCGGGAAATTTGAAATTGCTAATAGCCTGTAATTGAAAAAGTAAGATTAGATGGAAGATAAAATTAAAGAATAGAGGGCTGCGATAATTTCAGAACTTCTGTTTCATCCAAGAAAAGATGAGTTGCAGATCCACGAAACCCAGATGATACAGAATTCAAAGGCAGGGCCATCATTTTCACGCTATCCAATTCAACATCTCCTCTTCTTTTTATCAGTCCAGATACTTAAATAGCAAAAAGTCCCGCATTACCACTTTTCTGAAAAAAGGCATTGATTTTTCAAGTAATGTCGCAATCATCCATACTTCGTATTCAAGAGCTTTATGAGCTGTGCATGAGTCATTAGGAATACCTCGCATTGAGTAAAGGTTACTTAATCCCAAATGCAAAAGAAAATAAAAAACTAAAATATATCTAACGTGTATCTGCAATGGAAAGTCCTAATAGACCACAAGAAATTTCCAAATGAGGGAGTGGCAAGGAATTTAATCTACATATGCCTTTCTGAGATAGGTGGAAGGAACTTCCAAAGCCACATGACAGACAAAATATGAGGTCCAAGTGATAATTTAAGTTTCATGGCCGAGTATTTAAGAGGGATGACAGTGGAATATAAAGGGTGCGTTTGGTTCAGCATTCCCAAGGGGTTTTTGGCCCCTAAAGCCCCTTGGGGAAATGCTGAACCATTTAGCAACCATTTTAAAAATGAGTTTTCGGCCAAATGCCGACCTTGGGAAAGCTAAAAGCCCAATACTAATAGGGGTTTCAGCATTTGCCCAAATGCTAAAACTAATATTTTCCATCCAAAACTATCCTCACCAATTTTTCAAATTTCCAATTTTGTCCCTAGTTAATTGTTTTTTTTAGTAATAAAAGGAGACAACCCTTCGCCAGTCCGGCGAAAGGTCTGGTTCATTCATATATATATATATAATATACCCAAAGCCCATTGCAAATTTTTTTTTACTAAACACACATTCAACTCAAAATCCATTTGTAAAGAGGTTTTAACCAAACATAATTTGCATTTCCTCAAATAGCTTTGACTTTCAGCATTTGCATTACACCCAAAGCTCATTTACAAAGCTGAACCGAACGCACCCGAAGTGTCAATGGGACAAGGTGCTGCCCGCATTGAGAAGAGAGTAGAACAGAACTTTCAAAAAGAGAGACTAAAATTATGAAAGCCATCTACAAATGAAGGGGTTCAAATTGGAAGGAGACCCATTACCCGCCAGCTGAGCAAAGGCCGAGTGCCAGAAGATCTTCCAGAGTTGTAGGTAACACAGATGACAATAGGGAAGCAGACAACCCTGCTGCTCCAAGCCCACCAAAAGTCCCCAGAAACTGAATCAAAGACATATCCCACATCAATGTCAAATTAAATGAAGCGAATGTTTAAATCACTAATTTTGTGACATATCCAGTAAATTAACAATTATTCAATATCAAAAAGTTATTAGGATAGGAAAGGGATCCCATTTCAATTAGAGGGTATTCACATCTGAATCAGGGAGGTTTCACAATAGGAGAAAGAAAGGCTCAGAAACTGATTATGGCTTAACTGCTAAAACGAACTGATTACTGGGGAAACTTTGAGATATATTTTCCTGACTTTGAATAGCCAAGAATAGCTCATACTTATGCATAAAAACTAATTACATGGATTCTGAACAGTCAGAGGATTAGATATGATTGAATTGAGTACCAATCACACTGCAACAGCACTTGAACAAAAGGAATTGCTCACCAAATCTAGCAGTCCAGAAGAAAAGAGATCCTTGAATAAGGCATGCATAAATGAATAGCACAACATGTACAACTTTTGACGTGATCCAAGCTACATTTCCAAATGCTTGGCAAGAGAATGTAATATAAGTAGTCGCAACAACCCATTCATGCAGGTGTTGAGCTCGAGAATAGTGGGAAAACACAACTCACCACTTCTCTAATTTCTTGGTCGAATGTCTTAGAAGCAGAACTGGCACTGAAATTTACTATGACTTTCAGACACTGTTCATCTAACTTCCTCAGCAAGTCAAACCTCTCCAATGTCATCTGAGTGTTTGAATGTACTAACGATGGCCATCTTTTTTCAAAAGATTCCCTGTAAAGCCTGCCTTGACTGTCATTGCTCGAGTGTAACCAACTCACATAGTCTTCAGAAGTTTCTACACAGTAAAAATCCAAAGGACACCAATAAATGCTAATTTGAGCCAGCTACTCCTACATAAATAAGCAGAAACAACGGCAGGATATATATATCCTCTACTTCATCATTAAAATAGTACATTAGTTAAAATCCAGGAGATCAGGCTGAAAAGCCAGCACCTAGATCTTCTCAGACTAAAGAATCTTTTAGAACAATTAAAAAACTATAAGATAGATGATCCTCACAAAGAGCTGTAGTGTATTCTGTGCTCTAAAGGGATCCTCAGCAGAGGAGATTCTACTTACATTTACATCAAGAAGAGCAGGGCCGAGTATGTCATTTTGCACCTTAGCAGTTGCTGGCATTGTAGCTGACTTTTCACCCTTAAAAACGTATGTTGCAACAAGATCTAAATTTGATAACTGTAGGCTAGATTCAGTCAGCTCCACAACACATGATTTTGTTGTGTCAACCTGCAATGTGACAGATGGTACTTATAACAGAAGGGATAACATGATAGGGTAATAAGAGAGAGAGAGAGAGAGAGATTTCTGTGGGGGTACCAGTGATAAGATTTTTCTTCTCCAAGAGATGCTATCTCCTTCCATTTTCATCGCATACTCTTTAACACTACTAACTATGCCAAGTATGGCGTTCAAACATCTTCATAGTCTTGTCTCAGAACAGTTTCACATGAAGAAACTAACCGCTCAGCAATTCCAATTGGCGTTTCTAGTTTAAGCTTTATTCTTTCCATTCCCATGCTTGTTGACCCATCTAAGAAACTGTACAAGAACTTCTCAAGTTTGTAAAAGCTACTGACTCTCCATCGAGAATCAGAGACCAACAAATTTGTATACTCTTTTGCACTCTCATAGGAAGCCGAAAGCTTTGATTCAAGAGCAGATCATGCAGATATGGGATATAATGCCACATTCTCTGCCTTAAGTAAATTCTGCACATTTTCACTGATGAAAGACGTAGCTTCCTGAAGCTGTGCCAGTAGCATAGAATAAGATAGTCCTCAATTAAAGAAGCACAAATTCCACTAAAGCGTCACTGAAATTAAAACAAATAAATGAATAACTAAAAGTCAAGGCATTGAATGAATATTTTATACCCCAAGATCATTCTGATAAATGTCAGATTTATTCAGAACAAAGACAACTTTCTTCCTCCATTGCTGAGTGTACCGGAGGAAAGCTACCTAAAAAAACATCAACAAAAGCTCAAGTCAGTAATTGTTGCAGACTAATGTCATAAATTAGTATCTAGCTGTAAAAATTGCTAAGAAAGCCATTACAAAAGATTTATGGAAAATGGATGTGCATAACACAAAGAATGACATTGAATAGAGAGATGATTATCAAAAGCTGAAATGGCCAACATCAGAATCTATCAACCGACCAGAAAATTAGATCTATAGAAAATAAAAGGGCGCCTTAGGGCAAAAATCTCAGTTTGTAGTTGTTTCGTTGTTATGTAAACTATAAAAGATCAAGTAGTAAGCTAAGGATGCTGAGAACAGTACACACAGTACAGAAAACTAATTTTCTTATAGGATATATCCATTGACTCCATCCCTGAAAAGCTAAAAGATCCAAATGCCACATGCTATTTACCACAGTGCAAGGAGAAGGAGGTTTACTTGACCCTTCAAAGAGTTTGTTTCTTTCATAAGATGCTATAATACCATGATCAGAATTACTCCTACATGACTCGCAGACATATCAGAAAAATAATTCTAAAACCAAAGTAACATGCATACTCATCATAGACAATCATGGCATCTCTTTTCAATGCAATGAAAACCTATATGAAGATAAATTACTTTATCTTGAACTTACCTCACTTTCAGTCAATGGACGATCAGCAGAGATTACGAAAATTAGCAAATCTGCACGAGGTATAAATTCCTCAGTTAGGCGTTGCTGTCTTTGGAGAATCACATTTGTTCCAGGAGTATCAACAATAATCATCTGCACCCAAATTACATGAATAAATTAGTTGAATGAGGTAAATTGGAACAATATTTTATTGAGGTAAATAAATTACAATTGTGAACTTCTACCAAAATCACATCTCTGACGTGGTGATGAGAAAAAAAATACACCACAAAAATGTGGACTTGTAGTCGGGAGTTAGGATTGCACTGGTGTCCCCTGCCACCAAGAAAAAATTTCAAACTGTATACTTGAAATTTTATGTGATATATTTCATTGCACCCAAAAGCTAAATTCTGGGTCCCCCACTCCACAGGATCTGAGATAGCTGCAACATTAAGCGTTTCTTTCTCAGACAATCAAACTAACAGTTTTTCCTTTTAATTAACTGCACTCTATTTCTGGATCTTTGACGTCAGATATTAAAAAATACATCTTGATTTCTCTCTGATTTCTTGGAAAACAATATTTATTTTATATAGTTGGATTTTGAAACGATGGTCCAGGGCACTTCGTGAGTATCCAAATGAGGAAATATTACAGTTTTTGATACCTTAACTTTTCTTGTAAAGTGTATAACTAGTCTTTTGAAAATGAAACTTTATTTACAAAATAAACTTATTACTTTATTCATTTGCCACCCATGAAGATGGCGCTAGCATCCGGACATTGACCCAGCTACCATATGTTCATAAAGTTCAGCACCGAATTAATTTAATAGACATTAATGTTTATAAATGTCATTAATTGATGACTTTATGGAGTGTCGTTGGGCAAGAAATTGACTTTTGACTTTGGCATTCAGGTCTAAAGTCTTACAGCAAAAGATTAGTAATGACCAGCATTAGCACTTAAAATTTGAGTGGTAGAAAAACTGCAGAAATCATTTCTCACCATTCCGAGCCACCAAGCACAAGAATTCTTTTAATGAATAAGACATCCACACTTTTATATATAAAGGTATTATTAAAGAAGATGGAATGCTCACATAATGCACAGCATTAAGCATTTGCTGAAGACAGATTAGATTTGCTTACTTCTTTAAGGATAGGAGCAGGAATATAACATATGTACTGACCATCTGGATGCCTCTCACAGCGCTGTTTCTCATCAGAATCAGATTCGGAATACCGTAAAAAGGTGATCTCATTTGTTGTGGGAACAACTCCCTCTTTCAAATATCTCTCCCCAAGAAGTGCGTTGATAAAAGTTGATTTACCAGAGTTAAATTCACCCTGGTGATAAAACACAGAATAAAGAACTCAGAACCAAAACCTCAATAAAGACTCTCATTAAGTCTACAGCACAATGACCAAGCCAACATATACTTTATTAGTTTTTGTAAGTGTTCATACTGCCAGAAGATCAAGTTTTACAATCACCTTCCTCAGCCGGTTTTCTTTTCATATACTTGTAAATTTTTTTCATCTTATTTTTTCGAGCCTCCATTGCATGCCACCAGTCTGCTTACATCCAACCTTATTGCGACGCTTACAGAAATTCTATTTTGCCAAGGAAAAAAAATACAAATTTGAACAGCATTAAAACATATGAAATGTGAGTGCTTCTGGTTGGCACATTTGCCACCGAAAAGCAAGTAATACTTGGGAAAGACTTAACCGTGGGAGATAAGGGTGCAACACAACCCCTGGTATTGAAGTTTTTCTTGTTAATAATGGTAGTACATTGTCTGCTCCGAGTAATATTATTCTCAAGATCATGTGATTCGGACCAAAACATGAACTGGAACATGTGCAAGACTCTTGGAGAAAAATACCATAGTGGTTCTACAGAAAGAAAATTACGATACGAGCTACATGATCAAATTATTATTGATTGCACGGACATCATATCTTACCATTCCCTTTATTTTGCAATTCTCACTACTATTTGCTAAGACAACAATGAATACATTTGGATACAGTGACAGGAAATTACCAAATTCCAACAGATAACAGTAACTTAACTTGGAGTTTAGTGTGCACTGATTTAAAATCAGGAATTCCTTTGAGGTGTTGTTATCTTTGTTCATAAGCAAACATCTGTACTTATATCACTTTTATTCTCTTCCAAACTGCAACTTTTTTAGCTAAAAAAATGCTCAGGCCCCCCAAACTGCAACTGAAAAACAGTGTCCCTATTGGCACCATATAAATCTACTTCAAGTTCAACTTCAACACATCTAATCACTAGCTCAATGCAAAATTAAGGCCAAAAGTAGTGTCACAAAGAATTCATAGATAGCCAGACATATCCACATCTGTTATATAATATCATTTATCTTTCCACGAAGAAAAGGCCAATGAAATTCCTCAACCAACCCTGCTAATCAGGACAACTTCAGTTGACTTGATTTGCTTGCATTTTATTCATCAAGCAGCTTTGTCATGCAAACTAAAACATAAACCTATAGGACAATCCAAGAAGCCTTTACGCCCTATTGCATTTACATACTTTTTTTTTAAATTTGAAAACTTCTAGAGCTAAATGCGGGAAAAACAAAAAACAAAAAGAAAACAATATTAATCAAAAACTTTTTTAAATAATAAAAGAACTTGTTTGAAATTAAGGGCTAATACCAATGTATACCATGGAACCAGAATTTGTCAAAGTTCAGCACACAATTACCACTATAACCAGCAAAAATGGCTCATCAATATGAGAAGTTGCATCAACAAGTAGCGAAACCTCCTCCATCTGTCATTGACAACCAACAGTATTTGTTTTAGGCAGATACCGGAAAACTGTAAGAACTGATTATGGCTGATTATTTAAAGAGTGATCTCGACAAATTTGTTCATTTTTTTGGCCATAAGCTTCCCTCTACTTATGAAGAACCTCACCTGCGGAGCAGCTTTCTGAATGACATTTCCTGCTTCCAGAAACACTACCTTCTCGGTTTCTATTAGCTGCTTTTCTTTGTCCTCCAACTTCAAGAAGCCAGCAACTCTCTCATTTCTGAAAAAATCGTTCCCCATCTCCTCCAAAATGACCTTATCGGGGATGCCTCGTTCAAACTTTGTGTCCTTCGTTGACGTACTTATAGTGCTGAATAATTGGTGCAGCAAACCATCAGTAAACAAGTCCAAATCTTTCAATCCAATCGCCAAACCACTAGCACCATATTTGATCCACCTCGATGCCTCATCCAATGTTATTCCATTACCACTTAAATGAAGCTTAACAAATATTGGTATCTTTACATCTTCAAACATGGATGACACAAGGTTATCCTCATGGTTCTCTTCGCCAATGTCGCATATAAGAAAATCAGCACCATCGGAAGTAGATGCACTTGATGCAGCACTTGCAGTCTGCACATTTCTTGCCACCAATGGGAGAACCACTGATTCAGACTTAGAATCTGCCATCATGCTTCTGGCCACAATAGCAGGAAGTCCTGTAAATAACGATAGAAACATAATGGACCTTGTTCCATGACGATTTCCATTAGAATCCATATGTCAAACACTTTAAAAAAAAAAGAAATTAGTATACATAGGAAGATGCAGTTAAGGCATAGGTTATAAAAGCACTGGGGTAAATGTCTTCAAAAGACGAGTATCCTGATGAAAAAGATGTTTCCCATAAGGCAAAAGTTCAATACTGCCCAGATTATATAGTAGGCTAACATTTTGTTAGAATCTGAGTTCATACAGGTGGAAAAAGATAAATAATTCTCTGAAATGCCCTTTAAAATCTGATCGACCTTATTAAAGACCAAAGATCAAAGAGACCTCATCAACCTACTTTTAACCGAATACAATGATCTACCAAGAACATTTTAATGAAGCAAAGATAAAGAAATAAACCGTACTTCAAAGAATTGCAATAAACTTTTAATAGGCTTCATTAACGTCTCTACCTTCCATTCAAAAAATGATGAATATGCACAAGACAAGTGTAGAAAAAAGAATAACACCCATCAAACCAAATTTTCATGGCAAAGCAAAACTTTCCTTTGGGCTTTACTGATTGATGTAGCTTATGAAGAGAGAGAGAGAGAGAGAGAGAGACTCCCACCAAAACCAAATTTTTATGGCAAAGCATAACTTTCCTTTGAGCTCCACTAATTGTTGTACAGCTTTTGAAAGGATTAGAATCATAGAAGGCTGAATATTTTTGTCCTTGATACATATCTTTAAAAGAGAAGTTAATGATCACAGCAGTGCATATCGTTGTGCATATGCTCATACAAGTGCTTAATAACCTTGCTTTTCCAGTAACCAAAGAGGGCAATCAATAGACCCACCTTGGCCAAATGCATCTGCACATCACAGACACTAACACCAAGGCACTAGAGATACAAAAATCAAATTATCCAGGTTCAATTGCAGAAGAAACAGGTAGCCCAATCACCCGTCATATAGCCTAGGCGAAGTACAACTTCAAGTTTTCTGGCCTTGAATTATCTTCTCTTGAAAAAGCACACGGGAAGAAAGCATAAGGACGCCTTCATAACCGACCACAGAGCAGGACAGACCATTGCAACTAGCTAAGTGCCCTAACTCACAGATTAAGCATTTCTCACAGCATTTCCACTTACTAAAAATCAACTTCGTGAGGATCTCCAAATGGCAGTACTTCTACGGAGTTGTTACACAAAATTCATTGTCCAAGCCCTAAACCACACTCTAGGACTATGAAAGTTTCAAACACCGGAGCGATGTTGACCACTTCTACCAAGACCCGTTGCTAGGCCGAAAATCAAGTTCAAATGCACAACTCTTTTTCCCCCCGAATTCACAAAATGGCCTCATCAGTCATCACTAACCTTGATCAGACAGCAGAACGCCGCTGGCATTGATCGCAGAGACGATGTCGACCCGCTCGGCGATCAGCAAGTAAGCCCGGTCCCTCACGACCGACTTCAGCAGGCAAGCCGCCTCGTACAGCCTCTTCCCGGTGCCCTCGCCGCCGCCGAGGACGACGATGCCGACCCTGCCCGACACCGCCTCGTCGATCGAGTCTAGCGCCGCCGCGGCGGAGGAGGCCGAGGAGCCATCGAGGACGTCGTCGGGGTCGAGCTCGAGGACGAGGGTGGGGACCTTGATCTCCGGGCGCTTGTAGCCGCCGGGGAAGAGCGTCCGGGGCTGCGGGAGCCCGGACCGAGCCTCGATCGACCGGAGCCGGAACCGGTCGCTCGAGAGCGAGCCGGTCAGGAGGCGCCTCCAGGAGCCCCGTCGGCGGCTGGAATATGGCAGCACCAAGTTTCGCACCGGAACTTGCACCGGTAATTCTAAATTGCACACCAAATGTTTGCACAATTACCTCTTTTCCCGTTCAGATCTGGACATGGGGTTTCGTTATTGGGGTTTGATCGGTAAAGTTTCTGGTATTGAGCTAATTGGGAAAACTGTGTGAATGACCGTCTTAGTTTTGTCGTTCAAAAAAAAAAAAAATCTTAGTTTTGATCTAATTTGCTGTGCAGGCCGATTATAAAGACCCCACATTTCAAGAGAAGTTTGTGTCCACGCTCATTGAAAGGCTTAGGGAGTTGAATCTTGCGGTGCGGAATGGCAATATGCTCGCTTTCAAGGACTTCGTCGGCACTGGTGAGTAATTACTTCCTGCCTTAAACCCATTTTACTAACGACACTGCTGTGGACTTGTTTTGGATTTTGCTCCTTAAGTGGTGGCTTGTGTTCTTATCTTAGTTGCTTTTTTCATGGTCTCAAAGGGTTCAGCTCCATAAGGTTCTTTCTCAGAGCTTCGATAATTCAGCCTAGCCTCTTCAGACTAAAAAACGGGCGGGTGCGACCCATTGAATCTATTCCTCTTATGCATGTAGATTTATGTATCCCGTTCAAAAGCAAAATACCCAAGAAAAAAAAAGAAGTCGAAAGATGGAGTACATAAGATGGCCTTTGTGAAAGAATTGTGGTGTGGTTTCTCTAATTCACTAGGGTACCCAGCAATATAACATGAGTTTCTTGACAGTACGGTTCACACATTTTGTTTCATAGAACGATATACGTAGGCGACCACTTAGCCTCCCACGTTAGCCTCCCGCCTCACCTTGCGATCTCGCAATTGAGGACATAGTCATGCTCCACCACATCAGCATAATCCCTTTCCACTCGGTGAGTGACACATGGAGCCATGTCCCACCAGGACAGATCTGAAAATTCTCTCTAATATTTCAAAATCTTCGGTCTCCCTCTTGTCAATGAAGAAGACTCTCTCTTCTTCTTTTCAAAATTGGCTCCTCTCTCGCCTTCGCTCCCAATCCAATGCATTCTCTGGCGCGTAGCTGCAGCACTATAAATAGATAGATTCACTCAACTATTGAAGTGTTCTGAGTCACATCAAATTCAGGGGACACTGAGCGCAAAGCTTCTGAGTACAACTAAAAGAGAATGCGACAATCGATTGTCGTTTTGACCTTTCTAGTATGTGTCACTTCCTATCTCACCTTAACAATTTCTGAACTTCTAAGTTGTATCTGCCTTTTTCCTTTGAACTTATTTTGAGAGAATTTTTTGTATGAAGCATTAAATCTTTTACTTATATCTTGTAGACAAAGTTAGAGAGATGCTGAAGCTTGACCGTGAAATGGAGGATGTTGCTAAGCTACTGATTGCAGAGCAGCCACTTCTCATGTTTGACAGAGGCTACAACTATGGTGCAGCTTTGGAAGGTTCTTTAAGTAAAGGAAGTGGTATTAATGCACAGTGAAGGAATGCTTGCTGGTGAGATGAAACATCGTCCTCTGGCTCTAGTGGATGACAGTCTACCTGTTGTAGTGATTACTATTCACAATGCTTGCTTCAGGTTAGCTTTTGCGGTATAGGTTAACTTGCATCCCAGTATTCCCTGTTTGGTCTAAAACTGAAGGTGTCAATGTTAACAGCAAGCAACAATCAGTTTTTCAGCAACTTCGTGCCAGTAAATGACGCCTAACTGTCATGTGCTCGAGGGGGAATGCTGCAGCGGTGTCTCGTGGAAAAGCGTGTAGGGTCATTGAAGTTCCTCTGGTGGAGGACTGTCTTCAGCCTGTAGTCAATATAGTTCCTTTGCAAGTACAGGGTACTTATATAATTTCGTAATGCTTATCTATCAAGAGAAAACCTCTTTATGCCTTGCCAAGATGCAACATTTTTTTCTTATGTTGTACTGAATGCGCCATATCTCGCCGAATGCGAAGCTATGATGTAGATGGGGTGGCACTGGAAGGGAGCATTTAGTTTTCTGTTTTCTTGATTTGTTTTATGCTCTTGGTGTTTGTTTTTGGATTAAGGGTTCCAAAATTCTCTATAATTTTTTGTTTAGTTTTCAAAGAGGTTCCCTTTTTAAGTCTCAACTAGCACAAACAAAACCAATTTTATTGATTGAGCCTTATCATTATGCTGTTCTAACTATTTTGTTCTTATAAAGTACCTTAACATTACTGTCTCCTTTTTTCAGATGGTCTGTTTCGTTTTAGTTGATTTGCCGAGTCGTTGATTCGTTGGACATGGGATAATTTTTAACTTTTGGGGTGGAGTTGTTGATGTATCCAGCCTGAGAACCTCACAAAAAATGTGACAACTGAGTACAAGCGATTTCTTCCGATTTTATCCATCTGGCAACAAATTATATTATGTCATGAGAATATAAAGCGATTTTGCAGCAGAGTTTACATTCTACTGATCACGTTGATTCACTAATACTTGTACTTTTTTAATGAGTTAGGAAAAACTGCCGTAACCCAACTTTTTGTGCGTTCACAGCTTGTTATGCATTCACCTATTAATCTATACCTTGAAGTCATGATCATGGTACCTGATCATTGTTTTTTATAATTGACAGAGCAAGAATGGCTACATCTTAGTCTCATCTTGGATGCCATGCAAATTAGAGACAATATGTAGTTCATTAATGCCTTTCTTAAAAGTCAAGAAAATGGTTAGTTATTGTATTTAGCATTTTTTAGGGTGCGGCTATCCTCGGGTAATACCATATTCGGAGACTCCATTTTTACAGTGGACTTTGTTTGGAGTATCTGTAGCTGCATCATTAGATGCAAAAGGAGTCTGGTGAAGGGAAGAGGAAAATTGCATGCTTATTTTAGAAAAAGAGCAGGTGGTGGGAAGAAAAATGGTGGTTATTAAAGGTGCAAAATTGATGGAATCAATCGAGTTTCTGAGACATGATATTTCTTTTTCACTCAGATCGGTTTTTGACGTAAAATTGTCTCTCGGTGGCAAAATTCATCAAACTGTTAGTGAATTCCACATTGTTCATACCTTTCTTGGGAAATACTCTTGAGGTAACTTGTACTGTCTGTTGAATCGACCAAATGGGCATATTAGCATGTATTCCTCCATGGAAACATCCCGCTCCGTAGGCACAGCAAGGACTTGTGTATTTAAATGGAAAGATCTTCATGTCAACTCCCTCCAAAGTAGTTGTTCATGGTCTCTTACTTTGACATGTTGTTACCTGAGTTCATTCTATTAGTCAATCGCTTTACAAGATACAATGCGACTCTCACTAGAAACCAGCAAAAAGCAAAGCCATAAGTTCCAACTGCACTGTTATTTTGTCTAACACACTGTTACATGTTTCTTCCCTACTCATTTTTCCCTTTTCAGGGTGTGGGAGTTGCGGGCACCTGTGGGACATTTGCAGCTACGTCAACACGGACCAATTGCCACTTCTGGCACAAAGCGCATATCCATGACTCTACAAGGCAAAAGTGGCCGTGCTGTTCTACCATGTAGCCGGCGGGAACGGGACACTCGGACAGACATAAGTGCAATCTTGTTTTGAACCCACATGTAAAGTTTTCGAGGAAGACCATGCAAGAGGATGATGGAAAGCAATACCGATAACAACAAATAGGGGAAAGAGCGAAGGGGGCCTTGGAACAACAATGATGCAAGGGAAGCCACCGAGAGCAAAGCAGCGAGCATCATTAGGATGCGAAATGCTCGGGCACAACAAGTGGGAGCGAATGATAGATGAGCAACAAGTGCCAATGAGCTATAGAACAGAAGACAGAAGATGGCAACAGAGGTGGTAAAAGAGTGGGTGTCAAAAGGGGACTTCGGTTTCCCTTGATATTTCACCTTAATGAAGTTGAGCAGCACGGGAACAATAAAGGTAAGAACCGCATGGTGGGAAGTGGAGGCAGGGAAACCTCGGACATTTCTGTGGGACAACTGCCGAGCGGCATTGGAAACTGGAATAAGTTTCCAGATTATCCTTTATCCTATGTACAGGACGATTATCAAAGTAATCGGATAGAAAGATGGGATACTAGAACAGGGAAAATACTAATGCATTAGAGTGGGAGCAAATCTTCCTTTTTATAATGGAGTGGTTGAGCACTGCACTAGCAGATTGTCGATCTATTCTATTATTGTCTTGCCACTCTTAGGCAATTTGATGAACCTAGACCGAAGGAGGGTGACATTATAGTCAAACTGTCGTCTTGCAGTGAATGCAACGGGGTTGGAGACATCACACATAAGATAGCATACTATGACCTTCATCCCATGTCCACGAAACTTTTACATTCATCTTTTGCTTCACACATTGGAGGACAAACGAAAGTTGTCTAGCTTTCCTACTTTATAGAACGCTTGATGGTCACCGCATATTTATTTCTTTATGGAGACAGAAGCAGACCCTCCAATGAGCCAAAAGAGTTTAGTGGCTCCGAAATGCGAAATTCCAAAGTCAACATTGATGGACCTGACATGAGTACAAGAATTTAAAAATAAGTTCCTCTGGAGCATACGGAACTTTTGGCTCGGCAGCTTGGAAGCTGGTCTCGAGCCCCACCCATTCGTGCAAATTAGAATGGAAATAGACGGGTGTTATAAAACCACCGGCCACTGGGCCTCGGAGAGATTTTTTCGGGATTATCTGTCCCTGTCCATATCGGTCGAGGCTAACGCCAGCAGATCTGAGGCTTCTCTTGATATTTCGCCTCAGTGAAGTTTGTTGGGAAAATCCTTTATTATTTTGAAAATGATAAAATAATCAAAGGCTACCAATATGTTCAATAATTGAGTAATCAGGTGAAGCATGAATAAATCGTTATGTAAATAATGTCCTAATCGGGTCATCTAACAATGAGGAATACACTATTTTTTCAATGGTGAACAAAGCATTGGATGTATAGAAGCTGGAGGTACCCAAGTAAAAGGTAAACAAGTTAGAACAGGACATTTGGTAAAGTTTGGAGCTACCGTGAACGGATCAACAATAAGGTAGTGTCATGATTGCTAATATGCTTGGAATGATTAGTGGATAGAAGCTAGATTGAGGTTGAATATCAGCAAAAGTTTGATAAACCAGAAATTTACGGAAGGTGGACATCACTAGAATACTACTTGGATATCAGCAACGTACTACATGATTACCAGCAGGGCCTAAACTGAATATAAGCAGAGTATTGAACGATACATATCAGCAGGGCATAAACAGGTTATTAGCAATGTGGGAAGGCCAGATATCAGTAAAGTACACTACTGAAGGCTGAATATAAGCAAAAGCCTGGCCATAGTCTGATATCATCAAACAACTGGAAAGCTGAATATTACCAAAACTGCTGATATAAGCAAAACATTTATACAACCTATAACAAAAATATCGTCACAAACTTAAGATTATTATTCTAAGATATTTTATTTTATCCCTTTATAGCTTGTGATCATGTATGGACTTTTGTCATCAAAGATTTTGATTGACCAAGATTATCTAAGTAGAATAGTTAAATCACACAAGATATTTTGATTAATCTAAAAGCAAGATACTTTCCATAAATGAATTACTCTATTTCTGGATATCATCATTTGATTGTATGAGTGATCAAATCAATGGGAATTTATGATTGATCAACTTCAAACGGCTAATTGATCTTCTCAACGAATGTCCAATTACTAGTTTGGAGATTGATCCCCTTAAAGAATATCCAAAGGGAATATTGGATGTGGAGGAGTATAATGAAGACCAAGGCACCAAAGAAAGTGGGGATCAAGAATTCATAAATCCAAATTTTCGAGTGGCATTGGAAACTGTAATAGGTTTCTAGAATATCCTTTGTCCTATGTACAAATGACTTTCAAAGTAATTAATGGGGGAGAGCATGATCTCAAGGTAGCATTTGGAACTTGAAAATCGGATTACTAGAACCTGAGAACCAAATCAATGGAACTTGTTCAATTCTAGGTTCCAAGGTATGCAGAATAGGTTCCAGATTCCAAAAATTGGAGAACCTATTTCGACAAATAGGTTCTCAGTTCTAAATTGGTGGAACCTAAAACCTGGAATAAGTTTTTGTATTTTTCTTAGTCTATGTATTCACGTAATCCTATGGTATTTCATGGCATTCATTAATGAGTGTATAATTTGGAACTATAGTTTGAGCTTCCATTTTACGACTAATACTTTTACTTTTGTGTATGTAAATATAAATTATAATCAGTAAATTGTAATAGCAAGTAGTGGTTTTAAAGGTAATAATTCACTATAATTGTTCAATTAATAATAAAGGTGAAACTTAGGTAGACCCTCAAACCAGCCCTAAAACCTGTAACAAAGTAGATTCCAGGTTATAGAATATGCAAAATAAGTTTCAGATTCCAAAAAATGATAAATATGTCTCAATAGGTAGATTTTAGGTGGAACTTATACAAAACTTATAACCACTCAATCCCAGTAATTAAAGAGAAAGATGGGTGACTAGAACAGGAAAAATACTAATGCATTAGAGTGGGAGCAAATCTTGCTCTTCACATCGGAGTGACTGAGCACCGCACTAGTTAACTGTCGAAAAATGGAATGAGACGGGCGTCATGAAATTTACCGGTGGGCCTGGGAGGGATTTGTCCGTATCGGTCGAGGCTAATGCCAGCAGATCTGAATCTACAAGGGCCCACCTCAATTCTTAGATTCAGTGCGTAACGGTTTTTCAGCCATTGTTACTTGCCGCCCGCAGGCTCGAAAATCCCTGCTTCGCCTCTCCTCTCTGTCTCAACATTGGTCAATCATGAAATATTGTTTATGGTAACCCGGGTTTCTGAGGGGTTCGGTAAAGCTCTCCCGGTTAGAGGCGATAAAAATCGTCTATTAAGTTGAGAGATGTTCCACAACGCAGAGACATGGATGGAGGTGGAACAGAGAGAAGGAATAATCTCTCTTCCCTGGCTTGCTCTTCGGGCCACTGCCATTATTAGGCTTTGTTTGTACCCTACACTTCACCTGCAGAAAAATTGCAGGAGCTTCTTACAATTTCCTATCCCATTTTTTCACTTTAGACAAATGATAATTAGGTGCGACCAAGCTCACATGCAAAACACAAACTTGAGCAATCCCATTCTCAGTATGCCCATCTTCCAGAACAGATACCCTGCTTATGTGGTCACCCTCTACTGTATAATGGAAACCTGTACCTATATTACTAACTTGGTGAGGCTTTGTAACCATGTCAGTCCTTCCAATCATGTCTCTTAGCCCCTATTTGATAGAATGAAAGCAGAAGTATGTACGTCACATTGAACAACTCGTCGTTACTCAAGCCGCATATAGAATTGTTGTGTGGCATCCCGAGAAAGAGAGGTAAAGGTGAGGTCCATAAGAAATATCATGGGGATCTGAATGTGAATCACATACCTAGGAGGAGGGGTCTCAAGTGATTAGTCCACAAGGGGGAATGAAGACATTCTAATACTAGAGAATATGGTCATTATATCTATGCCAAATTTATGAGCTTTCTAAGGATCATACAATAGCTGGAGCAAGACTGCTTTGATATATGGCGTTATTTCATCATCTTTTCAGTCTCAACGTAGTAAGGGACAACTACTCCTGGATGTTTGCCTTCTTTAACAGATCGGCATGTCTTGACAAAACCGTTACTTTGGTCTGTTTCTTCACTGGCTACCTCTCTGATGCATGTTAAAAAGCAGAGCTTGCAAAATGTAGAGCTGACTTGTTATAGAAGCTAGCTGCTGCCCCTCTGACCTTTTTCCAGGTTTTGTACAGAACAGTTGAGAGGTGAATCTTATTAGTTGCTATCATCCGAAAGACTTGATGACAATTATGTCATAGTCACGGGATAAACAACACAGGGAGTGGCAAGGATGATCATTTTCCTCACCAATCAAGGTGAAAGCTTTAGTCAATACCCATGTGAATAAACAAGTTGCAGCCCTTTAAAATATAATGGAAATGTTATACTGAATTAGTACGTCCATGATGAGGTGCAATGAAAATGCACCGTTTCACCTTGATACGCTACGATGGAAAAACACCATTTGAAGGGGTGTGATGGAGTCATATAAAATACTCCAGAAGATAACCGTTGGCACGGTTGGTAGAACGTACGCTCAGAATTCTCTCATTATCTTGTCCCCTTTTCCATCAAAAGAAAAAGGAGCGTTCCATTTATTCTTTACAAGAACAATCGGCATTTATGCTGTGAACATCGGATGTTTTCCTCGTGATTACATTCAGACCAACGTGAGATAATATTATTCGTGATTCATCCGCAATTCAACGATCATTCCAGGGTCAATTGTCGTTTGCTCATCAAAATCAGATAAGTCGTCTTCCGTCAACTTGAATTCCACCATTGGTATCAGAGCCCAGTCGTGATTTCTGCCTTATTTTTCATTGAATTTTCTTGTTTACCATTTCATATCGAGATCAAAAATATGAAATCTACATTGTTTGGATGTTTATTGCTCGGAATTGGTATCTAAATCGTCAAAAACGAACCGAAGCGAAGAACGGGTTTGGGGTCACGTACATCCATACGGTTTTGGCCAATTTTCAAAATACCTTTTCGGCCAAAATCAATTTTTAAATATACAGGTTGAAAGTACTCGTCGAGACAAGTCCAACGATGAGTAGAGTGCCACCGGAGGACGCCGAACGCGTTCACACGCGTGGCTAGAAGCCGCTGCACGTGAGCATCACCCATGTAGCACGGACACTCTCCGGAAGCCTCCATGTCATGTCTGACACTCCGACACGTCCCGACATGCTCCGCCACATGGTCAACGAGTGTCGAAAAATCTGACACGTGGTCAACTCTTTCCGACACGCTCCAACACACGAGTCCAGAATTCCGACACGCGATTTCGACACGCACGGGGTCAATTTTAAAAATTTCTAATATTTGTGGGGTCAAAATATAAATATACACAAAAGAAGTAATAAAAGAAGTAATAAAAATGCTATAAATATACACGCACGGGGTCAATTTTTTTTTTCCAGTTTTGTTTTTTTTTTAGAATTGTTTTAGTTTTTTAAAAAGTCTTTTATTATGAAAGAAGTAATAAAAAATGCTATATATGATAAATAAATAAATTTAAAAATATCATTTCAGCATTTTTCTTTAAACAATGTTTTTTCCTCTAAGTTTTATGTATTATTGTAACAAATTAAAATAATGAATGATATTATTTAATATTTTTCGTGTAAATTAATTCTAGGTTATTATTATTATTATTATTATTATTATTATTATTATTATTATTATTATTATTATTATTATTATTATTATTTATGTATTTATATATAAAAATATATTTAATATATAACATGTCGGAACGTGTCGAAATTATCTATTTTTAAGAAATGACGTGTCAGCGTGTCGTTCGTGTCGTGTCGCATGTCGCGTGTCCGTGTCGGTGCTACATAGGGCGTCACGCGCCTAAAGCGCTGGGAACGCCAACACGTGCAAAACACGCGCCGGCCGACGAACCAGCACGTGATGACATCATCCAACGGTCAGTTGCCGAATGACGTCATCGATGACATCACCGCTGGTGGCAGTTGGCCGGCTGGTCACCAGCCGGTGACCCAACCCAAATCCGACCCGACTGTTGACCGGTCAACGGGTCGAACCGGCCAAGAGCCGTTTGGCTCGCTGGCCCATGCGCCACACACGCCGCACACTCAGGTGGCGCGTGTGAGCACGTGGGAGCTCTAATTGGAGCGTGGTCGATGGCGTTTGGTTTGTATGGATGTTCTTACACTGTGGTATATTTATTTTTTATTTTTGAATTTTATAAATGTATAAAAATGTGTATGGAACCCTAAGTACGCGTATTTTTGGGGGTTTAATGCATAGTTTATTCATTTTCAGCTTGTATTTTCTTATGTTTGAGGAAATACAGTAGCTAGCCTGTATAAAAATGATGTCATGTATGCTATATAGAGCTTGGTTCGATGGTAGCATGTATATACTTTAATATACTTGTAATTTTCTAGTTCCAAAAAAATTCGAACAATGATAGGAAATCCTTATTTTTCCGTTACATGTTGAATTGCAGTTTTGATTGTAGTTACAGCATGATTATTTTTATATGTTGGTTCACATCATGCTATGTTTTTGTGTTAATAGAAAAATGTAGAAATTACATGTGGTCATGTAATTATTTTTTCTAGTGGGAGTTCGTAGGTTGGTAGAATTCGAAGGAGTTCTCGCTTAGAACTTAAAATTTGCGCAAATTAAACTAATTAATGATAATAGAAAGTTAATTGGGAACATAGTAAACTTTTACTTCTATGTCTTTTGTTGAATTATCATTAATTTAGTTTGTCTTTACTGTAAATTAAATACGTGTGTTACTCTGTAAAGTGTGCTAGTATTGATTCTGCGTTTATTATGTCAATGTGTTATAACAATTGATTATAGCTTTGGCATCTAAGACAATTGTGGCTGACCTCAATAAGGGTGAGAAGCTGAACGATGACAATTATGATATTTGGCACCGAAAGGTTTAGTACATTCTTGAGGAGCAAGAGATTTTGGAAACCCTCAACCACACCATAGATGAACCTGAGCATTGAACTTCAGCTCAACACAAGAGAGATCTAGAAGCTTATCAAGCTTGGAAAAAGAAAAATAGTATTGCTCGCATCATGTTTCTGAACTGTATGCAAGATGATCTCATGTGTAAGTTTGAAAGTTATGATAAAACTCAAGTTATGTGGGTTGCCTTGAAAGATAAATTTGGGGATACATCTGCCACTAAACTAAGGAGACTCGCCATCAACTTTGACACATACCAAAAGTGCCCAAATGTAACGATAAAGCAGCATTTTCAACAGATGTCAAACATGATTCGTGAACTGAAGTTGGCAGGTCACTCCCTTACTGATGAACAGCAATTTCAAGCTGTTATAAGGTCTCTTCCAGACAATTGAGAGTATATGAAGATCAATATGACGATTAATGAAAATATTGTCACTTTTAATGATATAGCGCGTCATTTGGAATTAGAGGATGAGCGCCTAGAGGCTGCGAGATCCTCCACCCATGCTTATGTTGCTGAATCGAGTTCGCGCAAAGTTTCGGGCTTAAAGCACAAAAGGAATTCTCAATCCAATAACAAAAGGAAGAGGACTGATCAGACACCAAAAAAGGCTAAAACTTTCCAACGTAAGAAGCATGGTGGAAAGAATGACAAGGCCAAGATAAAGTGCTACAATTGTGGTAATATGAGTCACTTTGCTCGTGAATGCACTGAGCTGAAAGAGGTATCATATTACTCCATTACTTTAAGTAATGCTTTTGTTTATAGCACTGTGATGCTTGCTGAATCTCATCTAATGTGAACTGTAGACTCAGGAGCAACAGATCACGTAGTTAGAGATCAAGAAGCATTTGTGAAGTATCGTCGGATACAGTCTGGAAGAAAATTGATATATGTTATGAATAATTCAAGAATTGAAGTGAAGAGTATCGGCACATATAAATTAATTTTACGTGGTGGTCGAAACCTAATCATACATGATCTCGTGCCGAGAGGCTGCGAGATCCTCTACCCATGCTTATATTGCTAAATCGAGTTCGTACAAAGTTTCGAGCTTGAAGCACAAAATGAATTCTCAATTCAACAACAAAGAGAAGATGACTGATCAGGCACCTAAAAAGGCTAAGACCTTCCAACGCAAGAAGTGTGGTGGGAAGAAGGATAATGCCAAGATAAAGTGCTACAATTGTGGCAATATGGGCCACTTTGCTCGTGAATGCACTAAGCTGAAAGAGGTACCATATTACTCTATTACTTTAAGTAATGCTTTTGTTTCTAGCACGGTGATGCTTGCTGAATCTCATCCAATGTGGACTGTAGACTCAGGAGTAACAGATCATGTAGCTGGAAATCGAAAAGTATTTGTGGAGTATCGTCGGATACAGTCTGGAAGAAGATGGATATATGTTAGGAATAATTCAAGAATTGAAGTGAAGGAAATCAGTACATGTAACTTAATTTTACGTGGTGGTCGAAACATATTCCTACATGATGTCATCTATGCTCCAGATATTTGACGAAACTTGATCTCCGTAATTATTCTTCTTAGCCTAGATTATGTATTGAATTTCATGGTGATTGTACTGACATTTTATATGGAACAGTTTATTATAATTCAGGTCATGTATCGAATAGTTTTATGGTGTTATACATTGACTATGATCAATACAATATTAATATCGATGGTTGTTTTCTTTAATTGCATCTTCTAGTAATGTTAAGATTGATGCAAGTACTTAGCATGCTAGATTAGGTCACATTGGGTTGCAAAGAATGCAAAGATTAGTTAAAGAATGCCTTTTAGGGTCACTCACTAATGTTAATCTACCCGTATGTGAACATTGTATAGCGGGAAAAGCAACTAGAAAACCATTCAGTAAATGGACTACAGTTGAATTTCCATTATAACTCATACATTCTGACATTTGTGGTCCTTTGAATGTGAGGGCGAGGCATGGAACCTCATATTTCATCACTTTCATAGATGAATTCACGCGTTTTGGTTATGTCTTTCTGATCTCCCATAAGTCAAAAGCATTAGACTGCTTTAGATGATATATATCGATGATAGAAAATTAACTGAACAAAACAATAAAGGCATTGAGAACCGATCGCGGACGTGAGTATCTATCGAAACAATTCAAGACTCTTTGTGATAAAAAGGGGATTGTACGACAATTGATTATTCTTGATACTCCACAACAAAATGAGGTAACTGAGAGAATGAATAAAACCCTATTGGAAATGGTTAGGTCTATAACGGTGCAAGCAAATTTACCTATCTCCTATTGGGGAGATGCGTTATTGATTGTTGCCTATATACTTAACTGAGTGCCCTTAAAATCGGTCACTTCCACCCCTTTATGAATTATGAACTAGTAGGAAACCAGACTTAAGTAATTTACATCCATGGGGATGTACAGCTTATGTTCATGATTCTTCCCATCAATATAGTAAATTAGGTCATAAAGAGAAGAATTGTATCTTTATAAGATATTTAGAACACTCCAAAACATACGTGTTCATAAGTGGATAAGCTTATGGAAGTGTGACCGAAATGAAGTCACGAGATGTCACATTCTTGGATAACGATTTTCCTAATAGAAGTGAGATTGATAAGGACTTCCAATTATATGAGATGGAAGATCCAAATAATACACCCACTAATATTGTAGAGGGAAATGAAGATTTACCTCAACATGTAAGACCTAGTGGGAGTGTTGCATCGTCTAACGAATTGAATTCAAGAGAAATTCAATTGCGTAAAAGTAATCATAAAAGTATTCCTCGTCATCGTTTTGAGATTGAAGGGGAAGCATTTATGATTGCTCAAAAAGATAATGCCGAACCAAAAATTGTTCAAAAAGCTCTCTCATCCTCTGATAAGAAAGAATGGAGAAAAGTTTTGGAAGATGAGATGGAATCTATGAGGGAAAATCACGTCTGAGATTTGGTTGATCTACCACCCCATCACAAGGTCATTGGAAATAAATGGGTCTTCAAGATTAAACGAAGAGCAGATGGATTCATTGAAAAGTATAAGACTCGCCTTGTGGCGAAAGGTTATACTCAATAAGATGGTATAGACTATGAGGAAACATTTTTACCGATTGTAGGTTTGCCTCAATACGCCTTATTCTAGCCATCGTTGCACATTTGGACATTGAATTACATCAAATGGATGTAAAGATGGCATTTCTCAATGGAGAACTAGATGAGGAAATCTATATGAAGCAACCAATAAGCTTCATAGCTAAAGATCAAGAGGATAAAGTTTGCAAGCTTCATTGCTCAATATGGCCTTAAGCAATCATCTAGATAGCGATATCTTCGTTTTCATCGAGCCATAACCACTTTTGGTTTCACGATGATCGAAGAAGATCACTGTGTATATGTCAAGCGGTCCGAAGATAAATTTGTGATTTTGTCACTTTATATGGACAATTGGTGCGTTTGAGAAGACTTTTGGGGAAAATTTTTAGGAAAATGCAAAAACCTTTGAATTAAAGGTGTTTTCCAAAATACAAACTGTGTTTGGTAAATTGTAGTTTGAAAGTCCTTTATGAAGTACCTTTGAGCAAAATGGTGTTTAGGGGACAAAAGACTTTTGTGATAAAAAAATATCAAAAGAAAAATAAAAAAAATTTACCAGCAAGGGTAGGCGGCCGCTGCAGGCGACCCCGGATCTGGGGCGGCGAGGTCGCGTGACGCCACCTCGACCTCCGGCGACCTAGATCCAGGGCGTCGAGGTCGCGAGAGGACCTCGTCGCCCCGAATCTGGGTCATGACGAGGTCGCGCGATGCCACCTCGACCTCCAACGACCTAGATCCAGGGCGTCGAGGTCGCGGAAGGACCTCGCCACCCCGATTCTAGGTCGCGGTGAGGTCTCGTGACACTGCCTCGACCTTCGGCGACCTAGATCCGGGGCATCGAAGTCGCGAGAGGACCTCACCACCCTGAATCTGGGTCACGGCAGGGTCACACGACCTCGTCACCCCCGAATCTGGGGCAGCGAGGTCGCGGGAGGTCGCGTTACACCGCCACAACCCAAATCTGGGGGCGGCGAGGTCACGTGACCCAAATCGGGGGTAACAAGGTCCTCTCGCAACCCTGCCGCCCTAGACTGGGTCGTGGCGACCCAGACCTCGCCACGACCCAAATGGCGCGGCAGTCACACCACCCCCCGACAATAGTCGTCTGGGCGACGATCGCCGGCGACTACTCACAGAAGAAGAAGAAGACGATGAATAGTAAAGGCAAAACCAGAAAAATGAAAAATCAATGAGGATAATTTAGGAAGAAAAAAAAAATTTAGCCCCTCAACTCAGCATTTTCGGTAAGCTGAAAGCCCAAGGCAGCCCTCAACCTACCTTGGGCTTTCAGCCTTGTGAAGGCTGGCATTTGGGGAATGCAAACCCAAAAATAAATACCAAACACGCTTGCATTGGCCCAAGGGCCTTTAGAGGCCTAAAGGGCTTTGTAAAGTGGTTCACAAACGTAGTCAATATTCTGTGGGCTGGAAATGACAAAGTTTTGGTTATCACCATAAAATAATTGTTGTCTTTCAATTTTGAAATGAAGGATATGAGAGAAGCTGCTTATATATTATGAGTTAAGATCAAAAGAAATCGATCAAGGAAACTCCTTGCTTTATCACAATAGTCTTATATAATAAAGATTCTTGAGTATTTCAATATGCAGCATTGTAATCCCATTGATACCCCTGTCATGCAAAGTGAAGTCCTAAGTACTGAGATGTATTTTAAGACTCCAGAATAAATTAAAGTGATGGAAATTGTTCCTTACTCTAGTGCAGTCGGAAGTTTGATGTATGTTATGATGTGTACTCGACCCGACATATGTTATGACGTGGGATTGGTGAGTCGATATCAATCAAATGCTAGTCAAGCACACTAAAAAGTGGTGAAGAGAATCCTGAAATACTTAAAAGGCACCATGGACTATCGATTTTGTTACCAAATGAATGATTTACGCTTTTTGGGCTATTCAGATGCTAATTGAAGTAGAGACCTCGATAAGCGTAAATCGACTTCTGGATATGCGTTCTTGCTCAATGGAAGTACGATTTCTTGGAATAGCAAGAAACAGACATGCACGGCCTTATCTACGATGGAGGCAGAATTTATTGCATGTTCTGCCGCAGTGCAAGAAGCAGTTTGGCTAAAACGTTTCTTGGAAAATTTAGCCATTGTCACTAAGGTTCCAAGACTTGTGATAATTTATTGCGATAATCAAATAGCTATTGCCTATATGAAGGATCCCAATATCATGGAAGGACGAAGCACATTAACATAAAGAACAACTTCATAAGAGATATAATAGCGCGGAAAGAAGTGATCTTACAATACATTCCAACCAATAGAATGGTTGCTGATCCATTTACGAAGGCTATTCCTAGAGACATATTCTTGACCCACAGGATGTCATTAGAATTGCGTAGAATGTGATATATGTTATTGTAAAGGATCATTAGTTTATGTATATGTGGACATATGCATTATACTTGTTTGTTTATTAGTGACTTGATATTTTATCAATAAGTACAAATCCATTATGAAACTAGCATAAGCACACATATATTATTGAAAAGTATGTCAATATGCAATGATTGGCTCACTCACAAGACCAATCGCCTCAAGTGCTATAACTAGCAAGTTGAGATGAGACGTTATGTATAAATAAATGTTGAAGAGTAAGTCTGGTACATAAAATATGTCGCATTGATTGGAGTCAAGATGAGATATGTGATTTGTTTATAATAAGACCAAATATTATAGTCCAACAATCATGTATGCATGTAAGATGCCGGATACAAGTACTTAATTGGGCGCTATAGAAAGCGTGCCGATATAGCACTTGAGCTAAACATGAATACGTAAGAAGCACGTGACTATGTTTAAGCTAAGGTCCGTATAATGGATATATTTGATAAATGACATACGCTCTTATAGAAAGAGAAATTCACTATAACATGTAATTTATACTACATGTGCATTGTACGACCGATAAGGGAATGTAAGTAAAATTATCTCTATTTACTCATCGTGTGCATCCTTTAGGTAATTTATAATTTACCTCATTTTGTGCCCTATGTTACTTCTAACTATGTCATCGAAGTGAAAGATCAATGTTACTATTTTAGCATGTTACCGGCGGTCATAAATAGATATGGCTCTATGGGACGTGTCTAGGAAAGCAGCTGTTCTGAAATGGAGAGAGACATGAGTGCAAAGGAAGACTATTGTTGTTTTACATCTATCACATGTATTTACCGGTCGACCAATTATATTGCCTTATGTGGTTGTTGATATAATTGTAAATATATGGTGTTTTGAGAATAGTCAAGTACAGCCTTTAAGGAATGGGTATACTTGGACTAATGTAACAAAATATGTCTTGAGCACTGTGAGACATCGATTGTTTATTTCTTTTCGAGGTTGTAGCCATTATGTTATCCCTAAGAGGTGCATAATTTGAGCTCCCAAGTACAGGTGTACTCACTGGTCGCACATCTTACTTGCCAGTATGAATTATTTTGTAAAGTTGATGAATGTTGAATGGCTTATATTCTTGATAGAGAGCTATCAAGCCCATCATGTCCGAGTGGGAGATGTTATACTGAATTAATACGTCCATGATGAGGTGCGATGAGAACGCACCATTTTACATTGATACGCTACGATGGAAAGACATCATTTAAAGGAGTGTGATGGAGTCATATAAAAGACTCTAGAAAACAACCGTTAGCATAGTTGGTGGAACGTACGCTCAGAATTCTCTCTTTGTCTTGTCCCCTTTTCCATCAAAAGAAAAATGAGCGTTCCATTTATTCTTTACAAGAACAATCGACATTTACGCTGTGGAAATCGGATGTTTTCCTCGTGATTACATTCAGACCAATGTGAGGTAATATTGTTCGTGATTCATCCGCAATTCAACAATTGTTCCGAGGTCAATTGTCATTTATGCATCGAAATCAGGTAAGTCATCTTCCACCGACTTGAATTCCAATAGGAAACGATAATTATGATTTATAAAATCATGATTCTTTCCAAAATGCTTAAAATAAAGGGATAACTGCATTAGAAGTTTTAAACCTTTGTTGAAAAATGTGATTCAATTCTACAAATCTCAAAAAGTACAAGAAGCCATAGTGCTTGTTGAGTCGATCACTATGGCTTTTTAATTACTTTTTTAAAATAAAGTGCGTCTACTGCTTTTTCATTTTCTTTTCTTTCTCTTCATTTCAACACGTGCTCTCATTGTTACTATTCATCTTCTTCACCACACAATCTCAACTACGAAGCAATCATTATTGGTGTTTGCCTGCCAATTGTCTCTAGAGCAATGTCTCCACCGATCTCTTTTCTACCGTTGTTGACACCTAATATTTTAAAAAATAATAAATTAAATAAAATTCGGTTTTTGAAAATCTTTGTTGTTGAAAATATATTTTCATTTCAAAATTTTAAAAAAAATTAACCGTTTGATTTTTGGAGCCATTTCTTTGTTGAAGAAGTTGAGTGAATATCGCCGGATCTTCAACAATTTCAAGTCTTTCCTCTATAAAAAGGAATGCGAGGTTTCGGAACCGAGGGGGCTTCTCTTCGCCATTCATCGAAGGAAAAGATAGAAATCTGAAGAGAAAAGAAAAAGTGTGGGGGGGCTTCACAAGGGTTGAAAGAAAAAAAGAAGTCAAAGTGAAAAAGTAATAAGAGAGAGAAGGAGCCATCCGTGGGTTTTTGAGAGAAAATTCGAGAGAAACACAAAGCAAGGAAAAAAGTACAAAGTGATGGGATGTTTACTGTTCATCCTCTTCCTTTAGAGTGATGGGATGTTTACTGTTCATCCTTCTTGCTTTGTTACGTCCCTTTTGCTGCTCCTCGTCGACACACCAGCAGCCGAACTTTCTTCGCCGGCTCGACGCCCCTATTCCGCACCACCGCAGCAAATCACCATCACCAGCGACACCACCGGAAAAGCCGAGTTGCTGCACATCCGACTCAGCCGCCCCTGCATCTTAACACCATCTCTGTGAGCACCGCCCCCTGCTGATCCGCTCGCACCAGCCCTCCTCGCCGATCAAGCCGCCGGACTCCACGCCGTCACGAAGACCCGCCTCTGCTCCGACGCCTCTGCAGATCCCACGACGGCCCTGTTTCCGATCAGCACCTGCACCTGGAGTTTTCCGGCCCGCGACGCCCTTCGCCGGTGGTCTGCGCCGACACCCGCGACGCCCCCGTTGCCATCTTTCGCCCGGCGCTTGACGTTTGTACAGCCCCTTTTGCTGCTGCAGCTACCGCCTCCGCCATTGCGCCTCGCCCGCGAGCCCGCGTCCCCGCACCACGCCGCACCACTGCGCTCGCATTGCTGCGTCCCCTGCACGTCGCTGCTGCCGAGCCGCTCCACCATCCCGAAGAAGCTGCCATCGTGCTGATCCGTGACAACTCGCGACGCCACGCCTCCCTGCTGCCGCGTCCGCCAGCCCCGAGTCCTCCGCCTGAGCGAGCTGCTACACGCCCGAGCGACCTCTTTGCTGCTGGGTTTTCTCCTCCGCCCAAGACTGAGCGAAGACATCAGCTACTGCCGAGGCGATCCTCTTTTTTGTTGCAGGTCTACCTCGCCGGACCTCCGACGGACAGCCCCAGCTCCGGCCACCAGGACCCATCACCCTTGGCGAACCACCATCATAGCTCGGTCACCGTTGCTCCCTCACCATTCCTCAAGGTGGTTGTGAGTTAGACTAGGTAAATTTTTAGATTAAATTTAGTTTGAGTATTCGAACTCATAGTTTTGTTTTTTTTTTTTTTTAATTTAACTTGATTTGTTCTGATTTATTTTTTATTATTATCCAATTAAAAACTTGTCATATTAAGTCACAATAATCAAAAATATTGAGCCGCGAGACGTCGGTTTAGATTTTTGATTATTTAGACTTTTCATGGCAAATTCTTGAATTGCTTTGCATTATTGATGCCCATTAAAATAATATGTTGTCGATTTACATTGATGGGTTTTTCAATAGGACACATATTTTGGGGGCATTATCGTTAGTTGCTCGCTACATATCATGCATCAAATGTCATATCTAGAATTTAGATATTTAGGTCTATATGCATTTCATATTTAAATTTTCGCATTTTAGTTTTTTCTAAAAATTCATGTAGAATTAGGATGATTTTCCTTTAATAAAACAAAAAAAAAAATGTTATTCAGGTTATATAGATTTCATAATGTGCACATTACATGTTGCGTTTTAATTAGTGGGTTATAGGTTAATGTTTTAACATTCTCATTATGTAGTATTTTCTTTTAAAAATATATATATATAAAATATTAAAAAATGCCAAAAAAATTAGCATTGCATCATTACGTTACTTTCTTTTAATAAAAATTACTAGGTCATTTCAAATAAAAAGAAAACACAAAAGTCTTTTATTTGGTTAGTTAATAGGTTAGCTCATAATCAATCTCATTTCATGTCATCATTGTTAGTGTAGGTTGCATATGTGTAATAAAAAAAATCATTAAAAAATCATAAAAGAACATGCATATAGAATTACGACGTCATACATCTCATATCATACAGCATATGCATATTTAGGGTTATGTAAATTAGATTGCATACATATTGTAATGATTTAAATTATGCCATATGAATTGCATCTCACATATCATTAAAGTAAAATCCATGCATATCAAATTTAAATTAAGATTGCATTTTTAAAAGAAAAAGAAAAATTAGGTGTCATGTCATTTAGAAATCATGTTTAGGACATGCAATTTTATTAGCATTTTTTATTTGAATGTTATTTCATTGATTGCGCACTCGCATGACCACCATTTGCATGTTAGCAGCTTAGGTTTAAATTAATCAACATTGTCTGCAAAATATTTTTTTTAAAATTGAAATAAAAGGTACCGAAAGGGCGTTAGACTAATCTAGCGTAACCATGTCCCCGAACCTATTGAATCTCTGGTTCGCAATAGTAAAGTATTCTCCCATACTTTACTTGGGTTTCTAACCAGTCCTAATTGGTTAGTGGCGGCTCCAAATTGAAATTGCATGTTTAAATGAATTAATTTCTATCAAGTCGCGATTGGTAGGACTTGGGAGGGTCCGTGCCAAGTTTTCGGACTTAGTAATCCATTAGCCCTTTCGAATAATTCACCTTCAAAAAATTCGGGAAGGTCGCGACAACCGTCAACAGTCAATGGCAAAACCAAACAAGATCCCCTAGTTTCAGCTCACCATTTTTGGAGTTTCAAACAGCTTTCTTTTACTTTGACAGTTCTCCAGGAGAAAATATTGGCTGGGTTTTACCCTCCACGTAGGCGATGGGTAAGACCACTCAGGAGTCAACACGTGGCTCCACGTAGGCAACGGCGTCAGAGGTTCAAAATTTGCGCGCACCACTCCTGGGGCTCACCCCTCTAACGCTCTCTCTCCTCTGCTCGCCTCTGCGACCATGTCTCATCCTCTCTCTCCTCTCTCTCTCCCCGTTCTCTGTTCCGTTGCGAGGGGAGGACAAAAATCGAACCTTGTGCTTCCATTTGCTCTTCCCCTCCTCTGCTCTCTCTCCCCGTTCTCACCGACGCTCCTCCGCACGACGCCGACGCCCCTCCACCTCCGCCTCCACCTCCACAGGTTGCCCACAACGCCGACACCGACACCGACGCCCTTTCCACCTCCGCCGGTTGCCTCCATCGCCCCCAACTCCGACTCCGACGCCGACGCCGACGCCGACGCAGCCTCCGCCTCCGCCCCTGAACCCGATTCTAACGCTGACGCCCCTCCGCCTCCGCCTCCACCCCCAGGCCCCTCCCCTTCCTCTCCCCCGTCGCCAACTTTGTCGCGTCTCGCTGTTCCAAGTGAGCGTCGCTTCCGATTCCTTTCTCCACTCGCGACCAACCGACCAACCGACCAGCCTGAAAGTGAATGTGCTTTCCCAGGAGATTCGAACTCTCTATCGAGTGAACGTACCTCGAGGTGTCGGCGGAGGTTTGTGCTACTCGGTGCGCAATGTTTGAAAGAGCGGCAGCGGCTTTAGGTTCAGACTATGCCGCGATATGCATTTTGTTTTTTGAAAATTTAGTGTGGACTTAGGAATGCTTGTGAAATTTGAATCTGTGACGGCAGCTGTAATGTATGATGGCTTGTGCCAACTTGATTGGGCTTGAATGGCAGTTTCGATATTAGGCCTACGTTAGCATCGGGCAATGACTGAAATCTTACATGAGCTTGTCTATTGTAGTTGCTACCAAAATGTTCGCGTGAGATTGTGAGGAACCTATCTGTTGTTCACGCTTGCTTGATGTTTAAGGCATGTAATTGATGGTTTCGCTCAACGAGGTGCCGATGAGAAGTGTCTGTAACTGAGTGTTAAGTCATATGTCCCTTTGCCTTCGGTCTTTTATTTAGTGCTGATTAAACAATGATGAACTTGGAGAAGATGAAAGATGTTCAGGGAATCAGTCAGCTATTTCTGATGTGCACGTGCATGTGCCAACATGAGTGTTTCCATGTGTTTTGGGCAAGCAGTCAGCAGCTTCTTGCTTTTTGATGGTTTTGGGCAAATATTCTGGGGAGAGAACTGGTTTTTGATAGGGCGCGGCAGTACATACTGTTACTTTAGTATTGTTTCAGATATGGAGCTTTAACTTAATCCTGGAAAGTTGCTCGAATGGAATATTTGATATTCCTCAATGCTTAGAATATGCCACTGCTTATCTTTGACTCTACTTGAGTGGGGACCTGAATGATGAGTCCAGGTGGGCTTCAGGAGTTTAGATAAAAATTGGTATTGGCATTCAAAATGAAAAATGGCACTTTTAGGATTGTAGTCTTGCACTCGTGTAGCTACCTCGATCTAACTATTAGCCTGATTGGGTGGCTTTTCTTGTATTTCTTATAAATTGATTTGATTTATCTACTTGCTTATATATTCAGGATCCTTAAAGTTTCCACTGAAGAACTGTGCCATCGTTTTGATGAAGAGATACCTGAAAGTGCTAGGCAACCTTCAGTCTACCCTAGGAATTTTGTAGAGTTTTGCTCATACAAGGCAATGAATGCGGCAACAAAAGCTCCTGATTCCTCTTCGCCTGATGTAGCATGAGTAATAGGTAGAGATGGCTAGTGACAAAGCTGGAGGCATTTGTTCATCTAGTTTTATTAAGTGACTGTTTGTTTTTCATGTGGAATTTAGTCCCAATGTCTCTCATTATTAGCCCATGCATATTAGTAGTAAGATTATGTCATTTTACTCATAAACGATAATGATTGGGATATTTTATTCCCTTAGAATATATAGTTAATTAGTGTAGGTGTCAAACAAGATGGGCTAAATATTGTAAGTTTAGTTTTCTTAGAACTTTTTAATAAATTGGATATTCCATCTTGACAATCACATTTGACAATTGGATATTCCATCTTGACAATCATATTTTATTCCCTTAATTAGGTTGAATGTCCAACAATTGAAAAGGTCACATGTTTTTCCTACTCCTTGGAGATGGCATTTTGTTAAAAATTGCCCTGCTTTTTTATATAAGATCTGTCAGTAAAGTCAAATATATTTTTATACTTACACACAGTATACAAGAGAAACTATAGAAAGAATTAAAAATGAGGAAGAGGAAAGAACCTAAATATCAAATGTATAACATGTTGGACTGAATGTCCTTTAAACTACATTAGTACAGATGGATGCTTATGGGAATTTTTAATAAGACCAATTCTGATGGATAATCCTTTGTATTTCCAAGGGCAATAGGTGTATGTTGTCCTTGAAAGATGTTGGAGTTCCACTGAAAACGCAAAGATCAGCTTTTTGCCATCAGATTCTGAAGTATGTCTGGTTACTTTCTGAAAAGGATTTATACACTACATTTAAAGAGCCTTTGATTGATTCGGTTGCAATTGGCTTTCTAATTTCTTTTGTCATAACTCTATTTTTGGTGAATCTTAGTTGATTTTCATCTTTCAATTGTCATGTACTGCTGCTGAGGATATGTATTTGTTATGTCTCTCTTTCTTTCCCCTCCCTATTGCTTTATGCTCATATCTTCTCAGTTCCTTGAGTGCTTGGTCAGTTTCTTTTTTGTCACTATATTTGCTTCCCAATATATCTCACTCGTTGATGGAGTTTGAGCACACTATTAAGGTGAAGTTACTCATTTGCATCCTCTTATTAAAGAGGTCCTGTGCTTGATTGCTATCTTCCTCTTCTCCATACAAAACTGTTGTTTTGGGGCACCAAAAAGGTGCCGAAGCTTAAATGGAAAATCGTGTATAAAAGAAGTGTTGGTTGTATGTAGAACATCTTGCTCTTCCAATCTCGTGTGATGATTAAATGAAAGAATGACATTGCAAATTGGCAAGGATTTCATAAGACGGGTTTCTCTCTGTTTTTGCAGGTGACTCCTGATGTGCATTTCCAAAATGATTTGGGTCTAGATAGCTTGGACAACGTAGAGATTGTAATGGCACTGGAAGAAGAATTTAAGCTCGAAATCCCAGATTTGGAAGCTGATAAAATTGACTCCTGTCGTCTTGCTATTGAGTACATCTACAACCATCCTATGGCTGGTTAATTCGAGCTCATGCATCTTTTGACTATCCTGTATTGTGTGGACAATGAGCTGCTCAGCCTCCTCTTTGGTTGCTTTGTCTTAAGCGTGAAGCAGAGGATGGAAAATAATCTCAACTTTTGTGATAAAAGATAGACTAGCTGATGGGAGTCGTCTAGAACATATGACAAAAGACAGCAATGACATCTTGAACTTGTGGGCAAAAAATTTGGGAAAGCTACTTGATTTTGTCGAGAAAAGTTGCAACCAAATGCACAAGGAACTCATCGGCACGAAGATCCATATATAAACATCAAACGCGAGACGTTACTGTAGCGCATCAAACGAACGATGATTAGATAATAAGTAAAATACAACTATCAAAAGCTGCATGAGACCAATAATGCACTCCAAGTGTAAACAGATCAGTCCATAGACACAAACTATCACATCTCATAGTAAGAACACATGTCGAAGAGATAAAATGCACATCTCGGATTCGCAATCCACTCTATGAGCCTAACCTTCGTGCCGAAAGGACCGACAGGATAGTTGGCCGCGTTCTTCGGCAGGTCGTCGATGTCCCTCGCGGAGGCGGAGGGGCGTCGGCGTCAGAGTCGGGTTCAGGGGCGGAGGCGGAGGCCGCGTCGGCGTCGGCGTCGGTGTCAGCGTCGGCGTCAACGTCGCAGGCGACCTATGGAGGCAGAGGCAAAGGTGGAGGGGCGTCGGCGTCATGCGGAGGAGCATCGGCAAGAACGGGGAGAGAGAGCAGAGGAGGGGAAGAGCAAATGGAAGCACAAGGTTCGATTTTTGTTCTCCCCCCACAACGGAAAGGAGAACGGGGAGAGAGAGAGGAGAGAGAGGACGAGACACGATCGCAGAGGCGAGCAGAGGAGAGAGAGCGTCAGAGGAGTGGGCCCAGGAGCGGCGCGCACAAATTTTGAACCTCTAACGCCGTCGCCTACCACGTGTCGACTCCTGAGTGGTAGGCAAACCCAGCCAATATTTTCTCGTTCTGGAGCTTTCCCCAACGCTCGTCCTGTACCCTGTCAACATTTGAGTAAGGGCCAGCGACACCTAGAACCGAGACTCAAAAACCCCTGTGTTCATGCTCACGTCTTAACCGTGACCCACCTTTTTGCTTGTTCACGGCTTGTTATGCATTTACTAATTAATCTCCCTTGAAGATGTAATCACGGTACCTGAACATTTTTCATGATTGACATGGCCAGAATGACTACAGCTCAGTTTTATCCAGGACACCATTCAACTTAGAGGAATATTGTAGTTCATTAATGCCTTTATACTAAAGGTCATGAGAATTCCATTGTATGCATTTTGGTTATCTACCGAAGTCGGAAAACTCCATTTTTTATGATGAACTTCGGTTGAAGTTATCCTTTGTTGCATCATTAGATGTAAAAGGAGTCTTGCGGAGGTTGGAAGAGGAAGATTGTACTAGGGGAAGAAAAGTAGGTGGTGGAACAAAGTGGTTCATTAAAACTGCGAGATTGATGGAATCAATCAATTATCTGAGACCATATATTGTTATTAAGAGTGGTGATTACGAGGCCTCTTGGATTCAAATGAAACAGCAGAATCAGCCGGCTGCAAGTGCTTTAGACAATCAAAGATTCAAACCCAGAACGCGAACGTGAAGAAATCATCTTCTTTGAGAGCGACACGCTCCATCGAAGAGAAAGAGCAAGAACGAAATCAAACCCCAGTCGAAACGGAATCACCATGGGGAATTTGGTAGATACCATATCAACTAGACCAGAATCAGCAGCATCAACACGAACCCAATCAACAGCTCCTCCAACGACCCACAATAGTGGGCGGCACAAGAGAACATGGACCCCCAATCTTGATCTTGATGTAGTTCTTTTGTTCTTTTATGGGGGTTCTGGATGTGTTAGAGATGGATTTGAAACCAGTGGTAATCGGATGAGAAATGGAGTGATCTGGAATCTTGCTCGATCGAGCAAATTCTTTTTGTCTTTCTTTTCTTTCGCTAGCGAGGCAGAGGATTTATCTTGTTCTTTTCCCTACTGTTGTTTAGCTCGGAGCAAGAAGTTTCTGCAAATTTTAATTGAATGCCATGGCTCTGCCGCTGTTACTGGTTTCCTTAATGCAAAATGGGCGGAGTCAAATCGAATTTTTCGTAGAAGTACTTGAACTCAAGGTGGGAATTCGGAAGATTTATGCATGCTATCGAGAGTGTGTGCTAAACTGCAATCCCTCGCAAAGCTTGAATCTTTTTAGGTAGAAGAAGAGTTGTATGCGCCTGCGAAGCATATAATAAAAACCGGGCATTGCTTTGTGCTCAGTGTGATAGATCAGCGGCCCCAATGTGAATTTGATTGAAGATAACCCAGGCTCGATGCAGCATAATGCGAAAGAGCAACACCCCAGAAGAACAGAAGAACGGAAATTCACTTGTCACTTTTAACAGTTTCTTTCCCTCTCTTGAAAAACACTTTGATGGAGTGACGGGAATGGCGGTTTTGTAAATTGTCCACTTGCTAGTCAGTTCATCATCACCCCAAATATCTAACTGGGACACGCGAAAGAAGACATAAGAAAGACAAAATATGCCAAGGAATCATCGGATAAGGCCTCGAGATTTCTTCAAACAATGAAAATTAGCTTTCACCGAGTACAGTGAATCAACTTGGGCAAGCATAACCTAGCAAACTATCATTCTAGTTCGCAAAACTAGGATTTTTGTACAACACTGCTATTTCCTACTAAAGTTGCGCATGAAACCTAAAACAAGCCAGCTGATCTTTCCTCACTGCACACCCCCAACATATTTATACAAGCACACAGACATGCACCCCTATTCACACACGCGCAAGAGATTATGAGCTTAGAGAGAGAGGGAGATTACATAATACAATCAATCGCTATTTACATTTGCAAGATTTTAGGAGTTAGTGTGGATGACCAGATCCAGATCCAGCAGAAAGTCTTAGTCCTCTCTGTTTCCCAAAACCAAATGAATCTCGTCCTCAATCTTCAATCTGTTTCCTTTGTGGTGAGATGATCCTGAAAACATGCTCTTGGCCGGTGCAGTTGTCTACCATAACTACCCATCTGCTCTTCTTCCTCCACCCTCCGCTACCATCGATCTTGCCTCGGGCTTTAGCACCTTCCTACGCCGCCTCAAACGCCCTGTGCGGGTCATCACCGACGGAGGATCAAAGAGCGACAGCGACAGAGCAGCACAGCACAGACCCACTCAGACCGGCAAAAACCTCGGACGACGACACAGGAACACATCAATCCCCTCAGTGAGTGACCCGTGCTCTCTCGCATTCACTTGAACTCCGACTTTTGTGATGCCTAAAGAAGACCCGACCAGCCCAATCGTGCCCTCCGGACCCCGCCTCCGGAGCGACGACGTGGAGCTCGCCCACTTAGCCAAGCCGCCGCCTCGCCGCAACCAGAGGCGCAACACCAGCAAGTGCTTCGTCTACGCCCTCACCCCGATTGTCATCCTCCGTGCCGCCTTCCTCGGGTTCGCCCTCACCGTCCACGTCAAGAGCCCCGAGCTCAGGCTTCGCCACGTCGACATCAAGTCCCTCGATACTCCACCGCGGCTTCCTTCTCAGCTCCCTCGACCGCGTCGCCGGTTGGGGAGGCCATCCTCCGGAACACCAAGAGAGCATCTTCTCTGCCGTTGGGCTTCCGCTCGCTTGCGATTCGCCGTCCTCACCATCTCTGTAACACGTTCTACATCCGGAAATGGCAAGTGGGGACTCCGGCGTCACCCGCAGAGCTTGGGACGTGGTCCGCCTTGCGCTGCTGTGGCCAAGGAGAGGCGGGGCGTTCAGGCGGCTCCTCGCGGTCAAGTTCCGTCTCGCCGTGGCTGGATTCGTTAAGAGCATCGGTGGCGGTTGCAGCTACCGCAGCTCGATGCCTATCCGCTATGGGGAGCGCGAGCTCTCATTCGACAAGACCCTGGTCTTCCACGTCAAGATGCATTGACCCGGAGCATCCACGAGGTCCCGCTTCCGCCTCCCTCGCATCCCCTGCATCAGCGACAAGGACGGCGACTGGGAGAGGAAGAGCCCGGTCGCCGTTGAAGACGGAGGAGAATGCAGATGCGGAGGTGGCGGACGAGGCGGATGCGTAAGTGCGGCGGCATGGTTCATTGGACGGCGGGCTCCGTCGTTCGCCTGAGGAGCAACACGACGAAGGGGCAGAACGAACGAGAAAATATTAGCTGTAGCTCAGATGCAGCGGTGGCCGACGAGGCGGATGCAGAAGCAGGGGCGATGGCGTGATTCATCGGACGGCGGCTCCGTCGTCCAATTGGAGAAGAAGCGGAGGGCAAAGCAACCAGGCGAGAGTCAAACGAAAAAATGGAGAGAGAGAGAGAGTTTGTAAGAGAGAAAGATTGCTATTATTTTCTTGGGAGGAGAGAGAGAGAGTGCGCCCATTAATCGAGCGAGTCGGGATGAGAATCTCACATGGTGGAATTTTTCAAATTTCCCGAGAGGGAAAGGTTTCTAGTGGGCCCAGCATAGCTCGTCGAAAGGCCAGGAGAAGGCTAGTGTAGGCTAGTGAGAGAAAAAAGAAAAAGAAAAATGCAGAAGACAGCAAGCGGGCCACGCTTCCACGTGGCGCCGCGTGAGTGGTCCGGGACCTCGCTGATGTGGAGCTCCCGGACCACCCAATATTTTCTCCTATTCCGATACAGAGCGCACATCCATGACCGTACGAGGCAAAAGGGGGCGTGCCCTTCCACCGAGAAGTCGGCAAGAACTGGACACACGGAGAGACCAAAGTATCATTTTGTGTTGAAACCACATGTAAACTTTTCGAGCGAGGCCAGGCAAGAGGGCCACGGAAAGCCATACGGGTAACAAGAAATAGGGGAAAGAGTGAAAGGGGCCTTGGAACAACAACGATGTAAGGGAAGCCACTAAGAGCAAAGCAGCGAGCATCATAACGATGCGCAACACTCGGGCACAAGTGGGAGCCAACGAATGGTGAGCAACATATGCCAATGTGCAATAGAACAGAAGACAGAAGATGGCAATGTAGGCGGAAGAACAGCGGGAGTCAAATGGGGACTCACCTCCCCCTTGATATTTCACCTCGATGAAGTTGACCAGCACGGGAACAATAAAAACGAGAATAGAGTGGAACTCGGTGAAGGCAGGGAAGATGTCTGTGTGGGGACGACGGCCGGGCTGCATTGTAATAGACTTCTAGGTCGTCCCCAGCCCTATGTAATGGATAATTATCAAAATGATCAGAGAAGTACTCATGTATTGGAGTGGGAGCAAAGCTTGCTTTTATAATGAAGGGGTTACGCACTGCACGTGCAGATTGCCCATCTCTTCTACAAATGTCTCGCCACTGTTCAGGGGTTCGACGAAGCTTCATCAAGGAGGGTTACATCATGGCCAACCTGACGTATTTTGAGGGGTGAATGCAATAGCGGTCTCTGTGGTGAAGGCATCACCACAGAGACCGCTATTGGATCCGAGGTAAGGTGTTGTCGGGGTCGCGCAATCTTGGCAAGGCCGTGTGATCCTAACGAGTATTTGTCAGAGGCTGCGCACCCCAATGTAAGGTGGCATTAAAGTCATGTGACCTAGGGACTATTTAGCTTGAGATGCTAGCATCACATGACCCCATCTTTGACAATTAATCGCGATCATCACTCTATTTTTCGCTCTCTTTAAAATGCAAATAGAAGGTTAGAAGATGAAACATTTTTAGTTGATTGGGCTAAAATTGAAAATACTCATTAAAGGGCAAAGTGCTTACTGAAATTGCTAAGAAGCCAATGCAGAGGGGAGGCTTTGGGTTTTGAACATTTTCAAGGCAGTTTTCACACCAAAATTTTCTTTAAAAAACAATTATCAAACACCCAAACTATTGTCCAAGACACTTTTAAGTGCTCAAAGCTGCAGTCAGCATCGAATTTCTCTAACACTGTACATATCACATTTGGACACGAAAAGCCAAAAGTACAAAACTTAACGAAAATGAAAGCAGGTGGAAGTTGCAAGTCCAATTATACACTTACTAGTGCATTCTGTTTTGCTCTCCCTTTTTTTTTTGTTCTTGTCTTGATTATATCAGACACAGATGGTGCTTCATTTGTTTATGTTTCCTATGCCGCCCCAGTGTGCAGTGCAGGAAATAAAACACAGGTGTTTACTCTTTTTTGTTTGATTTAGAAAAGTTATTACGAAGTTAGGCAGCACCAACTGATACACAGTTGCACCAAAACCACTGTAGGGACCTGTCAAGGGAAGTATCATTATACAGGAGGAAACATACCTTCTATGGATGATATAGTGAATAAAAAACTAACCACTTTTAAGGAAATATATTGGAATTTGATTTTACAAATTCCAAAGTAGGTCCCTTTTTTTTTTTAACATAATTGGTTTTGTTAATAGAAGAATAAGACGTTATACCCGTTTGAACAAAATGGTTCTTTAAATATATGTATTGTACTCTCAAAACTCAAGTTTGAGTTTGAGATCGGCTAAGCACAAGCTCAAATTAGAGCTTGAGTTCCACACAAACTTAGAACGGAATTTGCATTTTGATAATTAAATTGAGTCAAGTCAAGCTTTAGAGATCATATATAGTTTAATTGAGCTCGACTTTTCGAACTTGCATAAGGTATTCAGCTTTGAACATTCGAGTTGAATCAAGAGCAAGCAGCGAACCACATCGCGTCACGGCTCGATTACGCCTATTGGTGGGACTAAAGAGCGTGCATGTAGTGTTGAAGAAAGTGAAACGAGATAGGGTGTGAAAACAGTGCAGACAGGAATATGTGCCTCTCTCTCTCTCTCTCTCTCTCTCTCTCTCTCTCTCTCTGTGTGGGCAGCCCTGACCATCAATGGTGCTTTCACGATCCACCTTTTGCTTCTTTGCTTTTGTCATAAAATTAGCCAACCATAGGAAAAGGGAGACCCTTATAGTAAAGGAAAAGGGACCTTTTTCTTCTCTTACCACCGTCTCCCTCTCTTTGGTCCAAGATAATCTGACTAAAGTTGGATCTGATTGCTCATTCCATCTTCTCCTTTTCTTTTTCTTCTTTTCTTTCACCTTATAGTTCACTTATCAATAAAGAAAAATATTTACGAGGGTCTGCATCTATGCCTAATTGTAGACAAACCCCATTTCAATTATGTTCAAAGAATCTCAAATCAGTACACTGTTGATCCCAATCTCCTTGTTTGAGAGAGTTCATTTAACAAAAGAAACGGGAGAAGTACACCAGAAGTACATTAATTTGTATATGGCATGCACTTTAGTGCTACAACTTTTTGTCAGCTCACTTAAGTGCCACTTAAAAAAAAAAAAACAATCACTTAAATGACAACTCAAATTTGAGTCGCCAAAAATCTAATGTGGCAATATTTTATTAATTTCTTAATCTTACATTACTTGCCAAAGTGTTTGGTCAACATATAATCTCTACACAACGTTGTGTAGTAAGTTAAAAATTGATCACCTCAGTGTCAATTGTTGTTAAAAGTGATCACTTAAATGCTAATCTTAATGAAAAAGTGATCACTTCATGCCAAAAAAAAAAAAAAAAAAAAAACCTCTAAACAATGTCATATAACAAGTTAAGAAGTAATTATTTTAGTGCCGGTCATTGGAAAAAAAAATGATCACTTTAGTATCAATTATTGTTAAAAAGTAATCACTTCATCGCCAAAAAAGGTCACATCAGATAAAAATTTTAATTATAAAAACTATGTAATTTATCTCACTTGCCGGAAGCATTTGATCGTTTTTATTTGATTTTGTCACTTAAGTAAGTCGACGAAAAGTTATGATACTAAAATCAGCGTTGTACGCAAGTTAAAGCATTTCTGGTGTAATTCTCCCCAAGAAAAACGAATTGACAAGAGCACCTCTCACCCGAAAGGGCAAAGCATCATCTAACAATAATAACAATAAAAAAATAATAATAACCGTATTAACGATTACAATAATACTAATGATAACAGCACCAACAGGCGACAACGATTATTGATAATATTTATTATTGCTTTTATTAGTACCTTTGTGCAGTGGTCAAAGTTCTTGCTTGGAGTTCTCTCTCTCTTCTTCTTCTTCTTCTTATTTTATTTTTTTTTTTATATTTTATATCGTGTGTTCACGAGTTGCAATCTTCGGGAAGAAAGGTGGTGGCATCAAATTCATGGCCTACAGCCTACAGGACATGTCGCGACCGCAGCAATTTTCTGTTCAACTTGTGACCACCATAGCTTAGCTCAACCTTTTTCTTCGTTTTTCTGCTGATTTTGTATGAGGAATTCATTGAGAGCTCTACGTTATGGAGACACGTCATGACATCAAAGGTCGCTCCCATGTTAATTGCAAAAGGTAAAGAGATTCTCGTTGGTACAAAGTGACCTTTATGGACGGTACATAAATTTTTTTTGCAAATCTCTGCTTTTCGAACGGTGTCCGGACGTGGAGAAGAGAATCTCCCCATCATTGTCCCTGTTTGTTAACAATATCAATACGTTAAATGACGTGATAAACTACTATCGGTATCTGAACGTGGGGGAGAGAATGTCTCTCTCCGTGACTACAGATTTCGGAAGGAGGGCCTCCATGTCCTCTGTTATTTTGCATGCTGATGATCACATTTTCACGTAATTGTTTTGGTTTTATAACCCAAGAGGGACGTGGACCTTTAGCAAGCAAGAATGGGATGAAATCATTCGAGTCAAGCCTGGGCCATTAGTCCACAGAGAGAGCCGATGAAGTGGCAAGCTCCAAGCTCGATCGGACAAGATACTGAAGTAGCTGGAGCTCAAGCTTTACTTAAATTTAGGGAAGTCGAAGTCAGTGCATCGTCAAATCTGAACTTGAGCTACTAGCAAGTGGAGTTTCGACCCTATGCAGGATTTACTCAGCTAGCACGAAAAGCCTGATGCAGCTTCAGGCTTGATGCATCAAGGAAAGGCCAATGTAGAAAGGAAGACCAACGGTGAATTTGTATCCCGATGATTCAAACTTCCCGTGCTGGTTGACAACTCCCTCTCACTAACACTGATGACGTAATAAAAACAACTGTCTTGCTCTTTTTATGCAAATTTTCAGAATTACAATGTCCAAAACCAATTTCCTTGGACATTTCAATATATTATATGAAGACGCTGATATTTATACATTCAGGAGGGAGAAAAAAATACACAGCAGTCCTTGACCCAAAAAAAAAAAAAATCTAAACTTGACCAAAAATAAAAAAATACACAGCAGTCTTTACCAAAAATAAAATATAAAATACACAGCAGAGTAGTTCCTGCAAGCAAGGCTCAAATACACTGGCCGAACTTCACTTCACCCAGTATATAGAAAATCTACATCTCCGTTGCAAATTGTGCCCCTCTCGTGTCTCAAAATGTGGCAAACAAAACCCAGAAAAATCTCATGACGTGTGAAGATTTTGAATTTCTATTTGCAGCATGCGAAGTCTATCCTGAACAGCCGACAGTTCATCCTGCAATTTTAGTATCTTATCCAGTCTACTTTGAGCTGCCTCTTGATAAGGCTTGCTGATAATATTTATGAAGTTTTCCATATTCGTGACAGTATCAAGGAGATCCTTCTGCATGGCCTCTTCAAGATCGCGTGCCAAAGCATCGACAGTCTTGTTCACCTTATTCACCACCACCTGCCTACGGGCAGGGAAATTTGAAATTGCTAATAGCCTGTAATTGAAAAAGTAAGATTAGATGGAAGATAAAATTAACGAATAGAGGGCTGCGATAATTTCAGAACTTCTGTTTCATCCAAGAAAAGATGAGTTGCAGATCCACGAAACCCAGATGATACAGAATTCAAAGGCAGGGCCATCATTTTCACGCTATCCAATTCAACATCTCCTCTTCTTTTTATCAGTCCAGATACTTAAATAGCAAAAAGTCCCGCATTACCACTTTTCTGAAAAAAGGCATTGATTTTTCAAGTAATGTCGCAATCATCCATACTTCGTATTCAAGAGCTTTATGAGCTGTGCATGAGTCATTAGGAATACCTCGCATTGAGTAAAGGTTACTTAATCCCAAATGCGAAAGAAAATATAAAATTAAAATACATCTAACGTGTATCCGCAATGGAAAGTCCTAATAGACCACAAGAAATTTCCAAATGAGGGAGTGGCAAGGAATTTAATGTACATATGCCTTTCTTAAATAGGTGGGGGAACTTCCAAAGCCACATGACAGACAAAATATGAGGTCCAAGTGATATTTTAAGTTTCATGGCCGAGTATTTAAGAGGGACGAGAGTGGAACAAGAGGGTGCATTTGGTTCAGCATTCCCAAGGGGCTTTTGGCCCCCAAAATCCATTGGGGAAATGCTGAACCATTTAGCAACCATTTTAAATGAGCTTTCGGCCAAATGCTAAGCCTGGGAAAGCTGAAAGCCCAATACTAATAGGGGTTTCAGCATTGACCAAATGCTGAAACTAATTTTTTCCATCCAAAACTATCCTTACCAATTTTTCAAATTTCTGATTTTGTCCCTGGTTAATTTTATATTTTCTTTATTAATAAAAGGAGACAACCCTTCGCCGGACTGGCGAAGGGTTTGGTTCATTTTTCAAAAAGAAAAATAATAATATATAATATACCCAAAGCCCATTGCAAAAGTTAGTTTGCTAAACACACATTCAACTCAAAGTCTATTTGTAAAGAGGTTTTAACTAAACACAATTTGCATTTCCCCAAATAGCTTTGACTTTCAGTATTTGCATTACACCCAAAGCTCATTTGCAAAGCTGAACCAAACACACCAGTATCATTGGGACAAGGTGCTGCCCGCATTGAGAAGAGACTCAAACAGAACTTTCAAAGAGAGAGACTAAAATTATGAAAACCATCTACAAATGAAGGGGTTCAAATTGGAAGGAGACCCATTACCCGCCAGCTGAGCAAAGGCCGAGTGCCAGAAGATCTTCCAGAGTTGTATCTAACACAGATGTCAACAGGGAAGCAGACAACCCTGCTGCTCCAAGCCCACCAAAAGTCCCCAGAAACTGAATCAAAGACATATCCCACATCAATGTCAAATTAAACGAAGTGAATGTTTAAATCACTAATTTTGTGACATATCCAGTAAATTAACAAGTATTCAATGTCAAAATGTTATTAGGATAGGAAAGGGATCCCATTTCAATTAGAGGGTATTCGCATCTGAATCAGGGAGGTTCCACAATAGGAGAAAGAAAGGCTCAGCAAACTGATTATGGCTTAACTGCTAAAACGAACTGATTACTGGAGAAACTCTGAGATATGTTTTCCTGACTCTGAATATCCAAGAATAGTACATACTTATGCATAAATACTAATTACATGGATTCTGGACAGTCAGATGATTAGATATGATTGAATTGAGTACCAATCACACTGCAACAGCACTTGAACAAAAGGAATTGCTCACCAAATCTAGCAGTCCAGAAGAAAAGAGATCCTTGAATAAGGCATGCATAGATGAATAGCACAACACGTACAACTATTGACGTGATCCAAGCTAAATTTCCAAATGCTTGGCAAGAGAGTGTAATATAAGTAGTCACAACAACCCACTCATGCAGGTGTTGAGCTCAAGAAAAGTGGGAAAACACAACTCACCACTTCTCTAATTTCTTGGTCGAATGTCTTAGAAGCAGAACTGGCACTGAAATTTTCTATGACTTTTAGACACTGTTCATCTAACTTCCTCAGCAAGTCAAACCTCTCCAATGTCATCTGAGTGTTTGAATGTACTAACGATGGCCATCTTTTTTCAAAAGATTCCCTGTAAAGCCTGCCTTGACCGTCATTGCTCAAGTGTAGCCAACTCACATAGTCCATCAGAAGTTTCTACACAGTAAAAATCCAAAGAACACCAATAAATGCTAATTTGAGCCAGCTACTCCTACATAAATAAGCAGAAACAACGGCAGGATATATCTATGCTTTACTTCATCATTAAAATAGTACATTAGTTAAAATCCAGGAGATCAGGCTGAAAAGCCAGCACCTAGATCTTCTCAGACTAAAGAATCTTCTAGAACAATTTAAAAACTACAAGATAGATGATCCTCACAAAGAGCTGTAGCGTATTCTGTGTTCTAAAGGGATCCTCAGCAGAGGAGATTCTACTTACATTTGCATCAAGAAGAGCAGGGCCGAGTATGTCATTTTGCACCTTAGCAGTTGCTGGCATTGTAGCTGACTTTTCACCCTTAAAAACGTATGTTGCAACAAGATCTAAATTTGATAACTGTAGGCTAGATTCAGTCAGCTCCACAACACATGATTTTGTTGTGTCAACCTGCAGTGTGACAGATGGTACTTATAACAGAAGGGATAACATGATAGGGTAATAAGAGAGAGAGATTTCTGTGGGGGTACCAGTGATAAGATTTTTCTTCTCCAAGAGATGCTATCCCTTTCCATTTTCATCGCATACTCTTTAACACTACTAACTATGCCAAGTACGGTGTTCAAATCCTGGTTGGCATCTTCATAGTCTTGTCTCAGAACAGTTTCACATGAAGAAACTAACCGCTCAGCAATTCCAATTGGCGTTTCTAGTTTAAGCTTTATTCTTTCCATTCCCATGCTTGTTGACCCATCTAAGAAACTGTACAAGAACTTCTCGAGTTTGTAAAAGCTACCAACTCTCCATCGAGAATCAGAGATCAACAAATTTGTATACTCTTTTGCACTCTCATAGGAAGCCGAAAGCTTTGATTCAAGAGCAGATCGTGCAGATATGGGATATAATGCCACATTCTCCGCATTAAGTAAATTCTGCACATTTTCACTGATGAAAGACGTAGCTTCCTGAAGCTGTGCCAGTAGCATAGAATAAGATAGTCCTCAATTAGAGAAGCACAAATTCCACTAAAGCGTCACTGAAATTAAAACAAATAAATGCATAACTAAAAGTCAAGGCATTGAATGAATATTTATACCTCAAGATCATTCTGATAAATGTCAGATTTATTCAGAACAAAGACAACTTTCTTCCTCCATTGCTGAGTGTACCGGAGGAAAGCTACCTAAAAAAATATGAACAAAAGCTCAAGTCAGTAATTGTTGCAGACTAATGTCATAAATTAGTATCTAGCTGTAAAAGTTGCTAAGAAAGCCATTACAAAAGACTTATGGAAAATGGATGTGCATAACACAAAGAATGACATTGAATAGAGAGATGATTATCAAAAGCTGAAATGGCCAACATCAGAATCTATCAACCAACCAGAAAATTAGATCTATAGAAAATAAAAGGGCGCCTTAGTGCGAAAAGCTCGGTTTGTAGTTGTTTCGTTGTTATGTAAACTATAAATGATCAAGTAGTAAGCTAAGGATGCCGAGAACAGTACACACAGTACAGAAAACTAATTTTCTTATAAGGATATATCCATTGACTCCATCCCTGAAAAGCTAAAAGATCCAAATGCCACATGCTATTTACCACAGTGCAAGGAGAAGGAGGTTTACTTGACCCTTCAAAGAGTTTGTTGCTTTCATAAGATGCTATAATACCATGATAAGAATTACTCCTACATGACCCGCAGACATATTAGAAAAATAATTCTAAAACCAAAGTAACATGCAAACTCATCATAGACAATCATGGCATCTCTTTTCAATGCAATGAAAACCTATATGAAGATAAATTACTTTATCTTGAACTTACCTCACTTTCAGTCAATGGACGATCAGCAGAGATTACAAAAATTAGCAAATCCGCACGAGGTATAAATTCCTCAGTTAGGCGTTGCTGTCTGTGGAGAATCACATTTGTTCCAGGAGTATCAACAATAATCATCTGCACCCAAATTACATGAATAAATTAGTTGAATGAGGTAAATTGTAACAATATTTTATTGAGGTAAATAAATTACAATTGTGAACTTCTAACGAAATCACATCTCTGGAGTGGTAATGAGAAAAAAATACACCACAAAAATGTGGACTTGTGGTGGGGAGTTAGGGTTGCACTGGTGCCCCCTGCCACCAAGAAAAAATTTCAAACTGTATAATTGAAATATGTGAGATATTTCATTGCACCCAAAAGCTAAATTCTAGGTCCCCCGCTCCACAGGATCTGAGATAGCTGCAACATTAAGCGTTTCTTTCTCAGACAATCAAACTAGCAGTTTTTCCTTTTAATTAACTGCACTCTATTTCTGGATCTTTGACATCTGATATCAAAAAATAGATCTTGATTTCTCTCTGATTTCTTGGAAAAGAATATTTATTTTATATAGTTGGATTTTGAAACGATAGTCCAGGGCACTTCATGAGTATCCGAATGAGGAAATATTACAGTTTTTGATACCTTAACTTTTCTTGTAAAGTGTATAACTAGTCTTTTGAAAATGAAACTTTATTTACAAAATAAACTTATTACTTTATTCATTTGCCAGCCATGAAGATGACGCTAGCATCTGGACATTGACCCAGCTACCATATGTTCACAAAGTTCAGCACCGAATTAATTTAATAGACATTAATGTTTATAAATGTCACTAATTGATGACTTTATGGAGTGTCCTTGGGCAAGAAATTGACTTTTGACTTTGGCATTCAGGTCTAAAGTCTTACAGCAAAAGATTAGTAATGACCAGCATAAGCACTTAAAATTTGAGTGGTAGAAAAACTGCAGAAATCATTTCTCACCATTCTGAGCCACCAAGCACAAGAATTCTTTTAATGAATAAGACATCCACACTTTTATATATAAAGGTATTATTAAAGAAGATGGAATGCTCACATAATGCACAGCATTAAGCATTTGCTGAAGACAGATTAGATTTGCTTACTTCTTTAAGGATAGGAGCAGGAATATAACATATGTACTGACCGTCTGGATGCCTCTCACAGCGCTGTTTCTCATCAGAATCAGATTCGGAATACCGTAAAAAGGTGATCTCATTTGTTGTGGGAACAACTCCCTCTTTCAAATATCTCTCCCCAAGAAGTGCATTGATAAAAGTTGATTTACCAGAGTTAAATTCACCCTGGTGATAAAACACAGAAGAAAGAACTCAGAACCAAAACCTCAATAAAGACTCATACGGTCTACAGCACAATGGCCAAGCCAACATATACTACAAAGCTTCTGATTTGGAATATAACATTATTAGTTTTTGTAAGTGTTCATACTGCCAAAGGATCAAGTTTTACAATCACCTTCCTCAGCCGGTTTTCTTTTCAAATAGTTGTAAATTTTTTCATCTTATTTTTTGGAGCCTCCATCGCATGCCACCAGTCTGCTTACATCCAACCTTATTGCGATGGTTACAGAAAATCTATTTTGCCAAGGAAAAAAAAATACAAATTTGAACAGCATTAAAACATATTAAATGTGAGTGCTTCTGGTTGGCACGTTTGCCACCGAAAAGCAAATGATACTTGGGAAAGACTTAACCATGGGAGATAAGGGTGCAACACAACCCCTGGTATTGAAGTTTTTCTACTTAATAATGGTAGTACATTGTCTGCTCCGAGTAAAATTATTCTCAAGATCATGTGATTCGGACCAAAACATGTACTGGAACATGTGCAAGACTCTTGGAGAAAAATACCATAGTGGTTCTACAGAAAGAAAATTACGATACGAGCTACATGATCAAATTATTATTGATTGCACGGACATCATATCTTACCATTCCCTTTATTTTGCAATTCACACTACTATTTGCTAAGACAACAATGAATACATTTGGATACAGTGACAGGTAATTACCAAATTCCAACAAATAACAGTAACTTAACTTGGAGTTTAGTATGCACTGATTTAAAATCAGGAATTCCTTTAAGGTGTTGTTATCTTTGTTCATAAGCAAACATCTGTACTTATTATCACTTTTATTCTCTTCCAAACTGCAACTTTTTTAGCTAAGAAAATACTCAGGCCCCCCAAACTGCAACTGAAAAACAGTGTCCCCATTGGCACCATATAAATCTACTTCAAGTTCAACTTCAACACATCTAATCACTAGCTCAATGCAAAATTAAGGCCAAAAGTAGTGTCACAAAGGATTCATAGATAGCCAGACGTATCCACATCTGTTATATAATATCATTTATCTCTCCACAAAGAAAAGGCCAATGAAATTCCTCAACCAACCCTGCTAATCAGGACAACTTCAGTTGACTTGGTTTGCTTGCATTTTATTCATCAAGCAGCTTTGTCATGCAAACTAAAACATAAACCTACAGGACAATCCAGGAAGCCTTTACACCCTATTGCATTTACATACTTTTTTTTAAATTTGAAAACTTCTAGAGCTAAATGCTGGAAAAACAAAAAAAAAAAAAAAAAAAACAATATTAATCAAAAACTCTTTCAAATAATAAAAGAACTTGTTTGAAATTAAGGGCTAATACCAATGTATACCGTGGAACCAGAATTTGTCGAAGTTCAGCACACAATTACCACTATAACCAGCAAAAATGGCTCATCAATATGAGAAGTTGCATCAACAAGTAGCGAAACCTCCTCCATCTGTCATTGACAACCAGCAGTATTTGTTTTAGGCAGATACTGGAAAACTGTAAGAACTGATTATGGCTGATTATTTAAAGAGTGATTTCAACAACTTTGTTCATTTTTTTGGCCATAAGCTTCCCTCTACTTATGAAGAACCTCACCTGCGGAGCAGCTTTCTGGATGACATTTACTGCTTCCAGCAACACTACCTTCTCGGTTTCTATTAGCTGCTTTTCTTTGTCCTCCAACTTCAAGAAGCCAGCAACTCTCTCATTTCTAAAAAAATCATTCCCCATCTCCTCCAATATGACCTTATTGGGGATGCCTCGTTCAAACTTTGTGTCCTCCGTCAATGTACTTATAGTGCTGAATAATTGGTGCAGCAAACCATCAGTAAACAAGTCCAAATCTTTCAATCCAATCACCAAACCACTAGCACCATATTTGATCCACCTCGATGCCTCATCCAATGCTATTCCATTACCACTTAAATGAAGCTTAACAAATATTGGTATCTTTACATCTTCAAACATGGATGACACAAGGTTATCCTCATGGTTCTCTTCACCAATGTCGCATATAAGAAAATCAGCACCATCGGAACTAGATGCACTTGATGCAGCAGTTGCAGTCTGCACATTCCTTGCCACCAATGGGAGAACCACTGATTCAGACCTAGAATCTGCCATCATGCTTCTGGCCACAATAGCAGGAAGTCCTGTAAATAACAATAGAAACATAATGGACCTTGTTCTATGACGATTTCCATTAGAATCCACATGTCAAACACTAATTGTTGTACAGCTTTTGAAAGGATTAGAATCATAGAAGGCTGAATATTTTTGTCCTTGATACATATCTTTAAAAGAGAAGTTAATGATCACAGCAGCACATATCGTTGTGCATATGCACATACAAGCGTGCTTAATAACCTTGCTTTTCCAGTTACCAAAGAGGACAATCGATAGACCCACCTTGGCCAAATGCATCTGCACATCACAGACACTAACACCAAGGCACTAGAGATACAAAAATCAAATTATCCAGGTTCAATTGCAGAAGAAACAGGTGCCCAATCACCCTTCATATAGCCTAGGCGAAGTACAACTTCAAGTTTTCTGGCCTTGAATTATCTTCTCTTGAAAAGCACACGGGAAGAAAGCATAAGGACGCCTTCATAACCGACCACAGAGCAGGACAGACCATTGCAACTAGCTAAGTGCCCTAACTCACAGATTAAGCATTTCTCACAGCATTTCCACTTACTAAAAATCAACTTCGTGAGGATCTCCAAATGGCAGTACTTCTACAGAGTTGTTACACAAAATTCATTGTCCAAGCCCTAAACTACACTCTAGGACTATAAAAGTTTCAAACACCGGAGCGATGTTGACCACTTCTACCAAGACCCGATTGCTAGGCCGAAAATCAAATTCAAATGCACAACTCTTTTTCCCCCCGAATTCACAAAATGACCTCATCAGTCATCACTAACCTTGATCAGACAGCAGAACGCCGCTGGCATTGATCGCAGAGACGATGTCGACCCGCTCGGCAATCAGCAAGTAAGCCCGGTCCCTCACAACCGACTTCACCAGGCAAGCCGCCTCGTAGAGCCTCTTCCCGGTGCCCTCGCCGCCGCCGAGGACGACGATGCCGACCCTGCCCGACACCGCCTCGTCGATCGAGTCGAGCGCCGCCGCCGCCGCGGAGGCCGAGGAGCCATCGAGGACGTCGTCGGGGTCGAGCTGGAGGACGAGGGTGGGGACCTTGATCTCCGGGCGCTTGTAGCCGCCGGGGAAGAGCGTCCGGGGCTGCGGGAGCCCGGACCGGGCCTCGATCGACCGGAACCGGTCGCTCGAGAGCGAGCCGGTCAGGAGGAGGAGGCGGCGAGCCCTGCGGCGCGCGGAGAGGTAGCGAGACAGGGGAGCCGCGGAGAGAGGAGGGGATCTGGCGAAGAAGAGAGGCGCGGCGGTGGCGGCGGCGGCGGCGGCGCAGGCGGCGGCGTGGGGAGAGAGGAGAAGCACCATGGGAAGTGAGGAGGAGGAGTTGCAGAGAGAGAGAGAGAGAGAGAGAGAGAGAGTGGTGCTTTTCTGCGTCGTGCGTGTGTGGTTTTTGCTTGTTTTATCTTCTTATCCAGTGGAGGAGGAAGGAGATGCGGACGACGACAACCGTCGCTGCGTAGCCCGAATCGGACCCGGCCGACGGGACCGGCCGCCATCGCCGATGCTTCGTTTCCCGCCGCCAGTAGAAAATGAGAACACGAGGCGATGATTTCTTTTTCATGCACAGCATTGCATGAAGTAAACATGAGGTAATTAGTTAATTACTTGACAAATAAGCATGAAAGTAATTTGAATATGCTTGATGTCGAAATCAGTCACCGACTCGCTTGCGACCGTTAGAATTGGGAAAATTACAAAATAAAATAAAATGAATTAAATTAAATTCATTATTGTTTTCATAATTTAATCCGAAACTTTGTTTTTGACCGATCTAATTCTAGATATTTTGTACGTTTAATCCATCCGATCACATAATCCAAAAAGTTTGATATGGCATCTTAGTCAACGTTAGTCGGTGTTGCTAGCGCCAGCACTAAATGGTACCAAAAAGCAAAATCGCGTCATTTTACTTTCTAAAAAAAAAAAAAGTCTTCAACAAAAGGTGTTAGGCCTAGTTGGAGTACTTGCACACAAGCAAGTGATGTGGCTTTGGTCTGGTTGTGTTATGAGCATGTGCTGAGCTAAATAGGCGTAGCGTTAACGTTTCTATTTCTCCCATTTTTTATTCTTTTGTTCTAACAAAAAAAACATAAACTTGTTTGGTAAAACATTTGTTCCTAACAATTTCTTTAATTTTTGTTCTAATAGTTTTAAACAAAAAAAGTTGTTTTTTGTTCCGAGAATAATTTCTAAATAAGTCAATTTTTCTTTTTCTTTTTTTTTTCTTTTGTTTCTCTCTCTTGCCAGCCCACCTCCAATCGCCGGAGCCACCGCCGACCGCCGCCCGCCACCGCCGCCTCCGGCCACCGGCGGCCAGCAATCGGTGGCGGGTGGTCGTGCAGCGGCGGGCGACGGGCGGCAGCAGCGGCAGTCGGCGAGCGGCGGCAACCGACGGTCGGCGATCCGTGAGCAAGAATAAAAAATGAATAAATACAAAAAAGAAATTATTACGTTACTAAATGTATTTCTATTATTTTTCTATTCCAAGAGTAGAAATTTTGTGCGATTCAAACGGGTTCTTTTACTCAAAAATTGTTAAAGACGAGAAATAGAAAAGAAAAGAACTATTTCTGAAAAAAAAAAAAAAAAAAAAAAAAAAAACTCTTCCTGAATGAAAGCGTTGTCATGCGCAGCCATAGTGGTCGCGAAGTTAGCGATAAAACAGTCTAAAGGTACATTGTCATAGTCGCAACCAGAGTGTTGTCTTTGTCTTATTTTATATAATCCATTTGCCTCATTTCTACGCATTTGTTGACTAAACTGACTATTTAGTTTTGAACTTGAAAATAGATGAGTGAGATAATTTTTTTATTATTGCCCCCGTGATTGGCAATCTCGAAAGTAAACTGATTCCGCTAAGAGAAACTAACTAATTACCTTGAACTCTTCTGTCATAAGTACCAGATTTTAGTTAGTAAATTGACCTAATTAAAATTTCATAAATTAGAGAGGACATCATTGCTCAAAGATTAGTTAGAAGACTGATGTAGTTAAATCTCGTAAATAAGAGAGAAATTCATTTTGTAATTATGAGACCAAGAGGATTTAATACTTAGGCCTTTTTGATAATCGTTATACTCTTAGAAAAAGATTTCTTTGGATAAGTTTCTGAGCATTTAAAGGCATTCAATAACTATAAAAAAAAATTCTATTTCAGAAACAGAAAAAGAATATAAATGCATTTAATATAACTCTAGAATTTTTTTGAACCATAGAATTTCTTTTAATTTGTTAATAATTTTATGAGATTTTCTCTTTTTCCTTTTTTTTCTTTTCATACTATTCTTTTTTCCTTCTCTTCTTCTTTTTCCTCTAACCGGTCACCGACCTTGAGATCTGGCAACCTTGCCAAAGCCCTAGGAAGTATCGACAATCTCTGAGAGCCTTCGCATCGTGTCGGATATTCCGACACATGTCCGACACTCTCCGATACTCTCTAATATGTATCGGAAAATCCAACACCTAACTCCGGACACTCTCCTACACACAAGTTGAGAATTCCAACATGCAAGTTCGAAATTCTAACATAATTTTAAAATATTCAATAAATGGATGGTCAAAATGTAAATATATAAGAAAATAATAAATAATAAATGGGGAACTAAGAAAAACATAGCCTTCTCTTCTAACTCTCAATTCTCATGACACACAATTCACTCTTCAAGTTTATTTTTTCCTTTTCTCTTCCAATACGCTCTAACACACGAATCCAAGATGTGAATTGCTTATTTTTCTCCAAGTTTTATGGATTATTGAAGTGGAGTTGAATTTGTCAAATTGATATAACAAATTATATTAAAAAATCGTGGATTAATGTTTTTAATGTAAATTTATTTTAGGCTCCTTTTTATTATTTATTTATTTATGAACTTGAATCAAATTAATTTGATTAAAATATTCATAAAAATGATGTATATATAAAAATATGAATTTAATATATAACATGTCATAACGTGTTAGAATTCTTTATCTTTTTAGAAAAAACGTGTCAACATGTTGTGTCGAATTGTGTCACGTATCGCGTGTCGGTATAGGTGCTACTTAGCTGAAGCCTTGCCCATCCAAGACGAGGAAGAAAAAGAAGGAAAAAGGAGAAAAAAAAATGGTTTGATTCTAAAATTGCTCTCGAGAACAAAAAAGTAACATTTTTCTATTTCTTAATTCTATTCCAAATATACTCCTCGAAATAAATTTGTTCCTAGGAGTAGAAAAATTAATTAATGTTATCAATTTTTTTTTGTTCCAAGGAACCAAAAAATAGCAATAACCAAGAATTAGCCAGTACAAGCTCTTATGCTCAAATCAAAATCTTCACATATTGATAGCACTTTAGGCTGCTAAAGTTAAAATATCAATTATGATGCTACTTACAATATACATTGTGTTTTTTTTTTGTGTATGATCAAGATGAGCAACAAGTGAGCATGAGTTTGCCTTTTTCATGATAGAAATTTTTACTGTTGCCCAATATTTTGAATATGTTGGGGGAAAGATTGATTTAGTAAAAATTGATATCAATTCAAGAAACTCTGAAAGCTTCATCAGAGACATTGAAAATGGAGTAAATTGCAAATTCGAAAAGCTTTATTTTAAGTTTTTTGGAAAGTCTATAGAAGATGAGTTGAGATATATATATATGGAATGAAAGTAATGTTGCTGATTTACTTCAATTATTTGCATCGTAGATTAATTGAGATATATGAAGAAAATTTTGCACTTGATAAAATAGATGGGGGTGATGGTTAAGGTGTTAGTTTGGGTGTAAATGAGGGTACTATTTCGAGAGAAGGCATTGTTAGGGGGTGGTGAAGGTGAGGGTGTTGGTCCGAGTGAGGATGTTGATCTAGGGGTTGGTGATAGGGATAATCGGTTCTCAATTTGGTCCATTTCTAAGGTGGAACTGAGAACCAATCTGAGAGGACTGGTTTTCAATTTCTGGAACCGTGGATCGGATCGACCGATCTTAAAACTGGGAACCAAACCAACCAACCGGTTTGGTGAAATCAGTCAATCTGCTGTGTTGGCTACCATTTTGGCGATGAGTTGACGCATTAAGAGATTAAAAAAAAAAAAAGTAGTCCTGCAGACTCTATTATCAAAGGATCCTAGCTGACCAAAATAAATACAAAACCAGCTATCAAGATTGTCACAACCATAAGAGAAACCCATGCAGTAGCAAGAACTCAAAAAAATAGAACTACTGCTAATGGCTCATCCTAAGACTACGAGTTCGGGCATATCATTCCACATGAGATGAACAAATCGTATGAACTTGTTACTGGTATAGCAGATGAGCATGCAAGTCTTGCCCACAACCCCATCTCCAATGCTGATGCACTTGATGAACTTGGAAGCACCCCTCCTCCTCCTCCTCCTCCTCCTCCTAAAAAATAGAACTACTGCTAATGGCTCATCCTAAGACTACGAGTTCGGGCATATCATTCCACATAAGATGAACAAATCGTATGAACTTGTTGCTGGTATAGCAGATGAGCATGCAAGTCTTGCCCACAGCCCCATCTCTAATGGTGATGCACTTAATGAACTTGGAAGCACTCCTCCTCCTGCTCCTCCTCCTCCTCCTCCTTAGCCCTCTTCAACAAGGAACTTGAGTTCTCAATGAAACACTCACAAGACCCACCACCCAAAGGAAAAAACTTGCACAAATGGAAGAGAGAAACAAGAACAAAATAGCATCTGGGTTGGTCGAAAGTAGTTGCTAGGCTCGTCGTCAAGGGCAAGAGAGACGTGAGTGAGAGTGAGGGATTGAAGTTGAACGATTGAGAAAAGGAAAGTTAGGGTTTTTTTCAAGTAATTAAAATATATAAAACACGGTCAGTCTAGTCCCCAACCTTGGAATTGGGAACCAGACCAACCGGCCACCACTTCCAAGAACAAGAACTAAGAACCAGACTATCACATGGAACCGGTCAGACAGGTCCGGTGCAAGTGGTTCCCATTGCATACCCCTACTTGGTGAGGGTGCTCAGATGATATTGATTTTAGTTAATGAAATGGTTGTTGAGCATGAGGGTGGTTTACATCTTAATGACTTAAATGATAAAGGTGATTATATTGGTATAGAGGATGATATTGTGGATCATGATGATGATGAGAAAAAATTTCTCAACAATGTAAGATTCTAGATTAATGATGATGATCTTGATAACGAAGAGCTTTTAGAAGCAAGGAAAAATGTGACCAAATTTTGCAGGAAGGCCCCAAGGGATTTAATTATAGGGGAATTGTCCATAGCATTGGTATTATCCCAAAAATTTGATGTAAATAGTGTAGTTAATGTTTAAACCGGTTATGAGACAGAGTATTATGAAACTATACATATGATAGTTTAAGGATATAAAGGGAGAAGGTGACGATTTTACTACAAAGAGCAATAGGTTTCCATGATATAATCCCAATTGTATTGTGCCTATGTTTATTATGGCTGTGACATTTGATAGTAATACGCAATTCAAAGACAGTTTAAAAAATAAGTGATTGAGCATAAAAGAATAAAATTTATAAAGAAAAATAAGAAATTTATTAGAGCAAAATGTATTGATGAAAGTTGTTCTTAGAAGATTTTTGGATCTGTTGGTAAATCACCAGATTGCTTCCATGCCTTGTTAGTAATTTCGACGTTGCCGCGACCTTAAAATTTTGTTTCTGTCCTCATGATTTATTGATATTTATAGAATAATCAATTAAGAAAATATTATAATTTCTAATGTGTCCACTACTTCTGTAAACTTGGGAAGCAACGCTTAAAAAAAACTTTACACATCGTCGAATGATCAATTTTGTCAAACGAAAAAACGAACGCATTTCGATAAAACTCTTCTTTATAATGTACGTATAACTCGTTAAGAAGTTCCCATTGACAATTCTTTAAATAAATCAGTCATACTATCCCTCCTGATCCTTCTTTTCTATCTTTTCAATTTCCTATTTCCTTTTTAGATAAAAAAAAATGACTTAATCCGTATCTAATATTATCTATTTATTAGTTTCTAACAAAAAAAAAAAAGTGTTATATTACGGTGCCACTGTCTTAGTAACAATGATATCGACGAAATATTTATTACCGATAGAGCAGATAACATAATGTAAATGATCAAAATTCACCCAGTAACACTATTCGGAAAATCGATAATGCGCTTAATTCGTTTTTGATTAAAATGAGAATCATAAATTTGGAGTACCAACTGTCAAACCGCCCGCCGTTTAACGGTCTTCAAGGAACGACGCAAGGCCGTCTTTCGAATTTCACCGCCATTTCCTCACCATTTAAACGACCTTCGCATCCCCTCCGTCCCTCCATTTCAATCGCTCGCTCCTTCCCCAGTGCTCTCTCGTGCCTCTCGTCTCGCTCCCCTCAGCCATCTCTCGTGGTCGCCGCAAAGCAAGACCCCTGTAAGTCTCGACTCTCTCCTATTCAAGATTGTAGCTGGACTTCCTAAGGCTCTTTAACCTTATCCTTCTACATTCTCTGCGAATCCGGCAACGTTCGAATCCCTTGGTTGCTTGATAATTTCTTTCTTTTTCCAGGTATTCATCGTCCATTCGATGGGTGTCGGTAGTTGGGGCGGAAAGAATCAAGTCCCGGTTCGTGTCCATCGTCATCGTTTGACAATGAGTACAAGATCGTGATTGGGCCATGCTTTGTGTAATCATCTGCTTCCTTTTGTATCGTATTTTCAGACTCGTTCATGGAACCCTGAAATATTGTGTGAAACATGGTAATTTTCACTGAATATGCTCTTTGCTCCAAAGTCTTTTATGAGAGATTCTTGGCAATGCCACTTTCTTGATGCTAGGTGAGGAAATATCGTGATGCCTTTCTTTTCCTTCATCTACTCAAAATTTTCATCTCTTTTCACCTCGAGTAAGGTGCCCTATCTTGATCTAATTCTTGTTGGTAGAATTGAAGAGTTTGTCAAGAGGGTCTAACATCTATTGGTTGACGACTGTATCAAGAGGGCCTTGTAGGTTCTTGCCGTTGGGCATGCACCAAAGATGCTGTTAAAACCGTGTTTGGTGACATTAATGTTGCAGGCGAATGACATGCCTTGTTCTTGGTGATTCTTGTATTCACTGGGAGGACTTGCTTCAACTACTGGAATTCTTTTGCTTATTTGTCACAGGGATCGGTTTCTCCATATCCGCCAGTTATACATCATGAAGAACTATTTCATCTCCTCATGCCTTTTGAGTCGCACAAATCTCGCTTGGTGAGGTATCGCGAAACCATGCACAACGCTCTACAGGTAGGATCTTCTTTTACGTCTTATTCTATATTGTTGACTGGTATCATGTCTTGCATGCATAGCGACCCAGCTTGTTGATTCTTTAGGGCTGCTCTTAAAAATGAATTGATTTGTCATGAGTTTGCCCACATCTGCAGATGAATGTTTGGAACAATTGCTAGTGTGGTCATTCCCGAACAGTCGTCACCAAATCATGCGGGACAAGCACATCATACTGCTGTTTTAGACTGTTGATTAGGATCGTATAAGCGCTACTCCAAGTTATTCTGTAAGTTCTGCCAGGAGTCAAGGTGGCTTGAACTATTTTAAAATATGTTGGTTTCCAAAGTGTTTCATTCCATAGCCACAGTGAGCCACTGAACCAGACAGACCGCTAGTGAGGTGCCCGGTACCCAACTCAATCGACTTATGTGGCTGCTGCATAGGCCGTAAAGAGGTGGTTCGAAGAGTAATGCTGTTGTGAAGAACTGGCGAAGAAGAACCGGAACAACTCGAGCCGAAGTCAAAATAGCCCTATGTTCATGAAGGAGATCAGATCAAGTCATGAGCGGATTGCCTTGCAACATTGGAGTGATCATCTGGACCAGACAGATTGTGGAAAGAACTTACCTGATCACCATGTCCTTCATGCCAGTCAAAATAGCCCTATGTTCAAGTAATTTGATTTTGAAGCTGCAATGGCTAGATTTTCTTTAGATTATATTCCCAGAAATAGTGAGGTCTCTCGAGTTTTTTTACCTGGGCAAAACACTTGTATTTTGTTGGAGATTACTGAAGCAGTAGTGCGAATGACTTGGCATTGTCTATATAGAGAGACGGTCATTTGTACTAGTTATGAATCCGAGTTGTGCTGAGGTATTTAGCGCTCCTCATTAACCACACTGTAAAAAAATGTTGAGGTGGTGGATTTTTTAAACTCCCGGTGAGGCTCAGGGAGTGGATGTAGGCACCGAATTTGGGCCGAACCACTATAAAATTGATCGAGCAAATTCTTGATTCCTTCTTCGTATAATTGATTTACTTCACTTGCCAATATACTCGTGCTTAGTTTGCGTATCGTTCAAACACATTTGATCTTGTGTCTCTAGTATCTATTGGGAGAAGAGTACTGAGTTTTTGCTAGAAGGACATCGATGCTGGCTTTAGCTATTCAATAGGTTAGTTGCTTCTCATTTTCTCTACACCATTTATAGACAGATTAGACTTGAGCAAGTTCATAAAAGACTCAAAGAGAAAAAACGGGTGAGAGATCCGTTTAGGGATGAGAGACTCTCCATTGTTTGGACTCCATATTCCCCTCTCCTACCAAGAAGAAAAACTTGGTAGGGAACTGGGTATCAGGAGCCAAGTCCCCAAGGCAATTATATCGAGAGAACCTAGGCAGCCCACCATCATTATTATATCAAACAGGCAGGCGCTAGGAGACCTAGCAAGGGCAGCCACACTCCCTCCTAGTCCAAGGGGAGGTAGGAAGGAATCCATGTAACTATGTCCTTTCCTACTAAGGAACCTTAGGTATAATCTGGAACATCAAAATACCATATTGGAATAAGATAATTATAACGTGATGCTAAATTAGAAATTGCCCTTGAAGTCAGCATTTTCGTGCTGTGCATCTGGCAAATATCTTCTAGAAAATATGCCAACACAAGAGAACAAGAGGCGCACATCGAAGGAGACGGCATAACCAGCATGGATACGAAATGCATATGCGTTGATAATCAATTGCAGGATTCTAACAATTCCTAAGGTAGACCAGGAACCTTACACTTGAATAGGCAACATCAAAGCAAGGCTTCTTTTCAACGATGAAGAGCATATGGAATGTGTCGACTCGTCTTGCATCAACATTTCCTCGCGTTAGCGATATTAGAGATGTTAGCAATATTAAAATATCTTTTAAAAATAACTTAGAATATTTTCTTTAATGTTCTATATCTATTTTGATTATGCACATCTGTTTTGATTTTTTCACGTTTTCTTCTGTCTAAGCCTATAAATAGGTTGTCCTTATAAATCTTGAAATATACTAAAATCTCTTAATTCTCTCTTTTGTATTCTTATTTCCAACTTGGTATTAGAGCTTTTGGAGAAACTTAAGTGCATGCACCGAATGCACATCAGTGCAGACCGAGTGTCCTGCTGCACATTCAAATAAAGTCATCCCCATATCTCAATAGTGATGACTTCATCACATAAGTCTTTGGCTCCGTTTGTTTCATGGAAAATATGATGTTTTTAAAAAATGTTTTTCAAGAAACCATTTTTTTCAAAAAAATAACCATATATTTCCAATGTTCAGTCGAAACCTGAAAATGTACTAGAAAATATATTTTGTTGTTCGGTAAGGAAAATTTTTTCCTCCATGCACCCCTTTCAATAATTTTTTTTATTACTATATTTTTAAAAAATTGATTTTTTAATTTCTTTTTTCTTTTTTTTTCCTTTTCCTTTTCTCCTTAATTGGCTAGTCACCACCGCCGACAACCGCAAACCATTCACGGTCGCCCGAAGCCTCCCGACTGTGTGGCAAGGCTCTAGCTCACCTATGGACAATTGCTAGTCGCTTCTGTGGCTAGCGACCAACAAATGAAAAAGAAAAGGAAAAAAAGAAAATAATAAAAAATAGATTTTTAAAAATAAAAAAATAATAAAAGGAAAAGGCATTTGATGATGGAAAGTGAGGTGAAAGAAGATATGGAAAATGTTTTCCTCTTTCTCAAATGTGGGAAACATTTTCTTCAATTTTAGAGGACTTTTTTCCTTTCATGGAAAATGTTTTCCCCAACTAATTCATTTTTTGTAAAACGAACATCAAAAAATCCAAAAAACAATTTCTTAGAAGTTATTTTTCATGAAACGAACGGAGTCTCATTTGAAGAAGCACTTAATTGAGTCGATTCCACAATAGTTGGCATTTTGATGCTATTTGCACTGATTGTGTCGCATAATCAAGCCTTTTTTATGGAAGAGGCTTTCTTTCAATGCCAATCGCACAAGCTGCATTGCTTAGTAACTATCTTCTCAAGCCGGCTGCATAGGCCACTTGATGCTATGGCTACGACACCAGTCGTATAGGCTGTGTCGCTCAGTTACTGTTTTGTAAGCCAGCTGCATTGGCCACTTGCTATGTCCATTCCAATCCTCAACATTTCATGTGTTGTTTCAAGAGGCCAACACCACCATCAAATGACTCACCACCCTTAAATGATCTAGATTGGAAGATGCCGCCTCACACACCGCCCCACCATAGATCAACAAGCCTCTACCGCAATGTTGTTAAAGGAATAAGTTTTTTGTGGCACTATTTGACATTATTTCAAACTCTAATTGACAATGTCACTTTGAGTTTGAGGGGAGATGATAGCGATATTAGGGATGTTAGCGATATTAAAATATATTTTAGAGATATTTAGGATATTTTCTATAATTTTCTATATCTATTTTGATTATGCACATCTGATTTGATTTCCCTTATTTTCTTCTGTCAAGCCTGTAAATAGGCTCTTATATGTATATTGAAATACACTAAATCTCTTAATTCTCTCAAAAAGAGCACACGGCACCTTCTATCGTCCCTGGTGGACAGATTCACTTGATTGAGACTTACTCTTAACTCTTCACATGGTTCCACGACCCCTATGCAAAATGCTTAATACATGAAAAAGCTTCTAGATTTCTAATTAGGATTGGGCTAAATAGGATATGATATGAAATATACAAATTTTACTATATCTCATCCACTATTCTATTCACCGTTTGGTGATTGCGGTAAAATATATTCGTATCATATCATGTACATTGTTTTGTATAAATGGTATATTAGTATAAATGAACCAAAAATTTTACCAATGGAAATAGTAAAAAATTCTCGCGACTTTATTTTTATTTTCTTTTTTATTTTATTTTCCTCTCTCTTCTTTTTCATTAATTTCTTTGTTATTTCTTTCTTCCCATTCTACCATTCTCTAATAAAATTTTATCAAATAGTAAACTATACTAATATAATTAAAACGCCTAAAATATGTAATAAATATAAATATATGTTTATATTTATATATTGAATTTATATTATAAAATAGAATTAAATTGGAATATATAAGTAAACATAATATTAAATTAAAATAACTAAATTTTTATTTTTTATTTTGAATTTATTATATTAGAATTCAAATATTATTTATATATTGAAATAAATTTTTAAATTTTTAAATTTTTTGGTCGAATAATTTTAATTTAGTTAATTTCGTTAATTGAAGAAATTTATTATTCGAGAAAAATAACTTTTCTAATATGAATATTAGAAATAATTTCCACCTTTATCCTACCTTTTCCATGAGATAATTTTATCTTATTTATATCCCCCTATATCTAACTTTATCATATTTTAAACACGCACCTAATGCAAGATATGATAAATTTTATCATATCCTAAATTTTGTCCCAATTGCTAAACGCAAAGGGTTTATGAGGTTTTTAGAAATCCCCAAAGCACATATTACCCATCCAAAAAGGGAAGAATGATATGATCTTCATGAAACTAAAAAGTACCACTCATTGAATTCACAGCATAAATTGAGCAAAGTAATTGCTAAATAGAACTTGTCAAAAATCACCGTGGCAATAGAATCAACCGAAGTAGAACTTGCTAGCTAATAATTACAACCATGTTGGTCGATTAAGACAGCAAGACAATAATCATGAAAGTTGAAATTCACTATACGATGATCATGAAAGTCAAAATTCACTAAGAAGTGTATAACAACTCATCTACTAAATCAAATAGTCCTAAAAACGGAATGCCCTGAAGCGCACAACCTATACTCAGCCATCAATGCAAGTACCAGGCCACAACTGAGGCATCTCTAAGATCGATGTTGGCCCCTTGGTGTTCTTGCGTCTAGCGATGCAGATTCCTTGCAAATAAAGCACAAATTATACACACTGTGTATAGAAGAAACCTACCCTAACTTTGTTGTCATTCACAAAAGTTCTAAAACCAAATTCTGATCTTGGAACCTTAAGATGCGACCCTCGTTGCGAACCGCTAAATCCAAATTATGAATTAATTTGTATCGATCGCAAAAACGAGGGACTGTGACTATCGAGTAACTGAGGTTAGCTAAAATTTCCCTTCAAATGAGAACAATTGCCCAATTCTTCACGAAACAACATCATGTTCCAGAGAAATGCAATTACAACCAAGTTCGCCAGATCAAAGTGGGAAAAAGAGCTATAGAACCACAAATTAGTAAACCAAAAGAGCATACCAATATAGAACTTGTACCTTGAGAATGAGGTGATGATTGAACCAGACTTGATTGATGGAAGGGAGAAGCAAATCGACCATGCTAGTTCTCAAATAATAAAGGGGAAAAAAAGGAAGGAAAACAAAAGATTCTTCCCATAATTAATTTGGACAAAAGTGCCCCTACTCCACTACTTGGAACATGCTAGCAAGGAAAGATTTGGGTGGCCTGCTACTCAGGCCTTTAATTAAGATAAATCCGATCACTTCAAATCATTATTTAAAATAATATCTATTTCACACACTTTTACTAATATATGAAAGGGCTTTTCATGGGACGTGTTAGTGAAAGTGTAAAGCTGAAGTCATCATTCTATTCATTTAATTAATAGCATAGACTAATAGCATAGATGTATGCCTAACATTTTCTAAGCCCACGGTGAGCCTTTTCATTTCACTTGTAAAATTAGGATAATAGGATATTGAGGATTTTTATTTTTTCAAAAGGCTCTACCAATAAGTGCATTCAAAATACTTGTTAACCATGTTTAAAATAACGAAATACTTATATTTTTTATATTCTTGTCATTAATATCGCAAGAAAGATTGCATTGGAGATGATGGCTCTTAATGAAACAGTTGTTAATAAAATCTTTTTCTAAGGGCGTGTTTACCTTGTGAAAAACGAATGATTTTGAAAATATTCTCTTAAAAACAATAACCTTCACCCTCCACAAAATTGAATAAATAAAAAATATTTTCATTTTCATTGTTATCAAGGATAAAAATATTTTTCATTAACTCATTGTTTCAAACGATTTTTCAAAAAATATATTTTTCGAATAATATTTTTTATTTCCAAAAATACCCCGTTCGATTTTATCGGGACAGAGCGTCGACTAGCCTGGCGGACGCTCGAAGCCCGACGGGGAGAGAGGGCGGGAAACAGCCGAGCCGATCCCCAGCTCACGAAACCAACCGACGGCCGCGATCGTCCCTCGGAACCAGAGAGCCGCGACTGCGCCGTCCGATCGAGACATCACGTACGGGATGGAAACAATAAAGGAGCCGCATCAACACGATGCGTCATTTCCGTCGGGCTTCGAGTTCGAGTAGCGTCCCGATACGTGGAGGGACCGCGATCGCCGTCGCCGCCGCCGTCGTCGCCGTCGCCGGCGCGGTCTCCGAAGCGCCCCCTGAACGGACGCCATAAAAGGAGACCTTCCGGTTCTCGCACAACGAGCGAGCGACCGAGCGAGAGAGAGAGTGAGTGGAGCGCCATGAAGAGGAAACCGAAGGTCGCGAAGGCTGGAGAGAAGGCTCAGCCGGTAAAGGCCGCTCCTTTTTCATGCTCTGCTTCTGGGTCTTCCCGCGTTGCTGCTCTTCGATGCCCTGTCGCTTTCCGTTGTCGACCGGCGCTGGCTTTTCTCGGTTTTTTCATCTGGGTTTTCTGTTTCCGCCGTCGAATCGGGTCGAATGCGCGTCTTCCTGAGTAGGGTTCCGACTCACGTGGGCCGTTCGTCGATCTTCCTTTTCGGTTCGTGTTATGCGGGACGGGCGGTGCGTCCCCTCCGTCGACGCCCGTTGGGTCTGTTTCGATCGCTCTGGCGCTAGCGAGGGTGGCAAATGTAGGTTTTGTGAAGGGCGGTTCTGTAGAGTGGTTTGTTTTGTTTGCTTGTAGTCGAAAGTGTAGTCGCGCGATGGCTCGGATGGCTTACGCCTCTTCAAAGACATGTTCTCGTTCTTTACTGTTCTCACCATTACTGTGCTAAGTATGTTCTAGTTAGGATATGGAATGGTGTTAGAGGCTGCTTGAAGGTATGCCCATATTTCAAGACATGTTAGAGCTTGTATTTATAGTATGATGAGGAAAGCGTAGTTATTTCAAGAGTTCTCTAGGGAATTCTTTTATCCCATGGGGAAACGCGAATCTTCGAGGATTTTGGTAACAAGTGCCCTCTGGTAATTGAATTTCTGAGCTTATGGGTTTTCTTGTGATATGTGCAATTAGTAGTGCTTCGAAAGGTCGAGTTCTTCTTTATCTAATATGCTCGACAAGTGTCCTGGAGTAATGAATTTCAAGAGTAGCCTACTTGTGAAGTTTAGCAGTTGTTGATTTGCTATAGAATCAGATATTATCCAGTCATGGAAATCTGGTGCCTGGTCAAGTAAATGTTATTAATTTATGCCAACTTGACTTCCGAGCCGTTTATCATGACTTGTCAACACTTTTTTTTGTTTTTTCCGCATGCATCAAATAAATTGCAACGCAAATCATATTTTAAGCAGCTTGTTTTTTATGTGGCTTTGTCAAAAGGTTGGAAGCGGAATTGTCCCTGAGAGGAATGAAGAGTTGCTGCCTGAAGGTACAAAATCGCCACCAAATGGACTACAAACGCAGTCTGCAAATCCAAATCCTTTGCTTGAAAAAGCAGAACCAATGCCACAGAGTGCAGACCCTTCTGTGGAAAAAACATCAAAGCCTAAAAGGAAAGCACCTGCCGGCTTGTCGACCTATAAGAAGTCGAGAGAGGAGTACGGTTCAATCCGCCGATCTGGACGTCTTCAAAATGCTATGGTTCCTGCTAGGTGTAAGGACATAGGACCTGTTTTTGAAGATATAACTGCCATTGACAGTGAGAATGAAGATGGGTCACCTTTACCTGAAGAAGATCCATTGCAAAAGCAAAGCTTGAGTGAAATGAGCTTGGAGGCAAAAGTCAATTACCTGCTCAAACAAGTGGAACTGCTAGCAAGTTTCATGGAACCTTCCAATTCTAAGGTCCAATATACCTTCATTTACGTGGTCTAGCAGAAAACTCTTTATACTTTTTATGCTGTCTTGTGGAATGATTTTGATGATATTTGCGAACATCATGTTTATAATAATGGTACAGGTGGCTGGGGATTTTTTCCCGAGTGGAAGTGCTTCCAATGCAGATCCTAAATACAAAATTTTGCATATGGATTGTGATAAGAAGGTTGTTGTTATGGCCGCCTTGCCAATTCTCCTGTTTCTAGCAAGAAAGTAGTTCGACTACACTTTTGCTTTCTGCTTATCTATTTCTTTGACTATAAATGCAGATTGAAGCCCTGCTACATGAGAATCATCTCCTTACCGTGAAGCTAGAAAATGCTGTCAGCAGACTTGAAATGGTATGTTTTGGGAGCGTGCAATATGCATGGATCTTGTCTTGTGGCTTGTTTGAATTTCCAAAACCTTGCTGCATATGATAAAATTGCTGTTTCAATTAATAGCTTTTGAACTGCTGCTATTATTGACCAATGAGCCTTCCCGAGACACTAGCCTGTTTCACTGAAAGAGTCAGGTTTGTTTTTGTTTGCATTTCACTGAAAAACGTGAATTTGCATTACATCATTCCCCTTCTGACCATTTCAAGGTGAACTTAACTTAAATTTTATCTACTAGAATATTGAATTAGCATGCTTACCATCACTCAGTGTTTGTTTGCTTTTCCATAGTTTGAATAGCATAGAATCTTGAATTGGGCTTCTGGCTTTTCCTTGCAAATGCTAGAGTTTTCTTGATTATACATGCCTTTATAAAGTCTAGGAGCATTTGTGGACAAGTCAGTATGCTTCAGTAAGAACTTTATGACCTTGTACTTCTGATCTGTTTATATTTGAGAGCTTTTTCCTGTTTCAGCTAATTACTTTAATTAATATGCATGTGAGATCTGCATATGGCATTGATCTACTCGATCTCACTTGTGGAGTTGCTCTTTTCTCTCTCTTTTGTAGTGCACTGTTATTAACATGTCTCTTGTAACCTTTATATGCTGCATGACTTGTGCTCCGATAAAAATTGGAGTAATTGAGCATTATGCTGGAAACTTGTCCAGTAATTGATCTTTCTGTTCATTTAATTCAAATTTTGGAATCACCCGAAAATACAGTTCTATCTAGCCTTTACTGATCGCGCTTCTTCTTTCTCGGTACTTTAACTTTTGTACTTCTACCTGCAGTATGAGCAAGGGAACCGCATATTCAGCGAAGTATTGGACAAACTGAAACAAATGGTCGTGCTATTCGATCTGACTAAACCTGCTGAAACAGTTGCTCATGGAAAGCAAACCACGCGGGATGGTTCTTTTTCTCCAGGTGCAGTGAGGAATGCTACTTCTCCAAGCATGCGTGATGGTTCTTTCTCTCCGGATGCAGTTGGAAATACTGCTTCTCCCAAGAGAGGAAGAGGAAGAGATCGATAGATGAAAACCAAGAAGAGCTGAGTTTCTCGAAGGCATGCCAAGCCAAAAATAAAAGAAGAAAAGAGTTCCTCAATGGCATTAGGTTTTTCCTTCGTTAGCATGTCGGTTAACTGACTATAGTACCTCACAGTAGATCCTGACTCTATCAGAGCGCAACTCGGTTTCTAGTTGAGATCTCTTTTAGCTTTTTAGCTGGTTTTGTTCATGGTACGTGCATTGTTGAGGCATCTTGTGCAGACTCTTTCAGAAGTAATGCAATCGTTGAAATTCAGTGGCAACTTGTTTCTCAAATTAGGAAATAGCCCTTATTGAAGTTTCTAATGTCAAGGTATTCGAAAAAGTGTCTTTGACTTGAGATCTGGATTTCTTCTCAGGTATTCGAAAGGGGCTTTCAGAAAATATTTAGATTTCTACTCAAGCATTCGAGAAGCGTCTTTACGGATTATTCATAAGGTGCTTTTACAAAATACATAGGTTTCTTCTCGGATGCTTGAAATGGGGTTTTATGAGTTATTTGGATTTCACTTAAGACATTCGAAAAGGGTTTACAAAATACATGGATTTCACTTAAGACATTGGAAAATGTCTTCTATTTTTTTCAAGAAATGGTTGGATTTTACTTCAGGTATTTGAAAAAGAGTTCCTGAAATATCCGGATTTCACTTTGGATATTCTTTTTACAAAATATCTGGATTCTACTTCGAACATTTGTAAAAGTACTTGTATGAAATATACGGATTCCATTTCGAATATTCAAAAAGAGCTTCTGTGAGATACTTGGATTTTGCTTTAGGTGTCCCGGAGATTCAAAGTGTATAGACAAACCCAAGACCTCGGATAGCAGCCTGAACGCCAGGCATCCCAAGTCTTTGAGGAAATTTTACCTGTCAGGGAATATTAGGGTCAATAGACTTATGCATTCATCAAAGAGATAGACAATTAAAGCTATTTTAGACACATTTAAAAATTCCTTGAGATTTTTATCAACTCTAATGAGATTTATGCATAATGGTTTCCTCATATATGCATAATCAAATTTCCGCCAAGAAAATCATTACTAAGAAAATCCACCCATGTGGACTTTTTTAAAATTTTTTTTTTTTTTTTTTGTCAAGCAGACTTTTTTAAAAATGTTAAATGAGAAATTTTAGTTAGAAATGACTTTTCACTCTTCATATGGAGAAGCTATTTTATTATGTCCATTAATGCGAGAATCACTCAATTTTACCATTATCATCATGTCAACAAGGGTTTGAGTTTTCTCGCAAGCAATAAGGTTTTAGTAATCTTAGAGGGCTTTTATGAAGATCATAATGTAGATTTGATCAACGGCTTAGTAAAAAGATAATTCCCTTCACTGATTTGAAGAAAAATTATCATTCATCATCTCTACCGCAAGTCATGAACCTTCTAAATGAGATGAAAACTATCTTGCTCACACATTTTCGAGCTATGCCTGTTAACATTTAAATCCGCTACATTAATTCAAGCGCCATAATTTGAAGAATTTTTATAAGAGACCCAGTTAATGAGTTAAAAAAATGAAAGGATTCATTTCACCCAAAAAAATTTCATTGAAAAGGTATTGTTGTTGGTGACCATCTCGACATCATTAACAATATGGTCCTTTGTTGGGGATTTGTCTTCTTGTGTAGATATTTCATTAAATACGAGAGTCCAAAACTTGTTTTTTGCAACTTTGACAATCGTTGCTTCTCCGTTGGGAATGATTTTTGCAAACTTGGCCTTTGACCATATCTTTCATTCTTTCCGACGATTGGGCATTTGGCCACTTTTTTTCTTCTCTCTGTTTTTTTTTTTGGGACACATTTCTTGCGGTGCACTCGTGGATCAGTCAAACTCTGGCTTTTATAGTATCATCAGCTCTTGATCAATTAAGTATTGTTGAACTCTCGGGGTCTTCTTCTTCAATTGACACTTTGGCTCAATGTAGTAACTCATTTGCTTGCCCCAACGTAGGAAATGATCACGCACGGGTTTTCATAAAAATGTTTGCGAGCTCAATTAGTCTCTGCAATAAATAAAAGTGTCTATGATAGGAAAAAAAAATATTCATCATCATCTAAATTACTTAGATTCCCATTTGAGTTCATTTGCAATAAAAACACTCGAAAGTTGATACAAGTGAAGGGAAGAAAATTTTATGCATTTTTCTGACCTTGTAATGTCAACTTTGCCTCCACTATGCCATATGTGGATGGTCCTTGTTAGAAGTAATATAAAAGAATTCTCTAAATACTCACGCTTAAATGTACGAGTGAACATGGTCTGGGTTGGGCGGTCCACCTCCTAACTCTAGGATCAACCCGCACAGTGCTAGTCCTCAATTTTTGGGATCGAGGACCAACCCTATTGAGCTTAGGACCGAGGACAGGACCCACCTAATAGGTTCGGTCCGGTTCCAGGGTCAACTCGGGACTAATTGATAATTTTTTATTTCATTTTTTATACTCCTTATAAAAACAATTGAGGACTGGACTGACCTAATGGGTTTGGTCGGGTTTCAAGGTCAACCTAGGACTAACCAATAATTTTTTATTTCATTTTTTGTACTCCTTGAAAGGGCAACAGAGGACCGTACTAATCCAATGGGTTTGATGATAAGCAAAGTCAGCTAAGAAAGGCAAACGGTGAGGGTCAAGTGGGGTGAGCGTGGAACAGAATAAACATCGAATGTCGAGCAGGGAGTAAGAAGCCAAGCGAGCATTGAGCAGCAAGTGACACGAGTGACCGAAAGCGAGCGAGGCAAGTGTCGAGTGGCAAGCAAAGAAGTTGTTTTTTTTTTTCGATTTTAGCAAATTGAAGACTGAGAGGACAAATAAGACAGAAGAAAACGAATACTAGAGGAGAATGCCATAAGGTGCACTTTTGGATGCCATAAGGACTCCTTACAAAAACATTTTCCTCCTTAAAAAGTTATAACTATTGATACTGTAAAAGACATTAAAAACTTATGTTATTAAAGAATAATGTAAAATTACTTGAATTTCTCACTAAATAGCTATTTAATGTTGTTGACATCGTTTATTTTAAGATTTTCTCTATATAAAAAAATTATAAATAATATTATATATATATATATATATAGTTAAGGTTGGTCCAGGTTGGACCAATCCAGAACTCTCAGAACCGAGGACCGATCCGCATAGTACTGGTCTAGGAATTCTAGGACCAAGAACCGATCAAATCTCCCTAGGAACCGAACCAAGACTGGCAGGGTTGGGCCAGTCCAAGGTTGACACTAGACCGATGCTCACCCCTACTTAAATGGGTTAAGCAATGATTTATCTTTAATGCCTATTTAGTAACATGTCAAACAATGTTTGATTTTATTCTTTTGTTTTAAAAAAAAAAAGAGCTATTTTGTAATTTTTTTTTATTCCCAGAAACAAATTTGTGAGAATAGATTTGAAACATAATTAAGAAGTAAAAAAAAAGTTGCTTCTATTTTTCCGAAAACAACTTGAATATTAGGCCAAATCATGTTCTCTTTTTCTTTTCCTTTTCTTTTCTCTTCTTCTTCCTATAGTCGGTGGTAAAAATATAGTAAAATTATTAATAATTAAAAGAAAATTTGAAAAATATAATAAAATTATGATGTAAAATATATTTAAAATAATAATAAAATTACATATTAAAATTATATTTAAAATAAGATAAAATTATATAATAAATTAAATTAAAAATATAATAAATTTATATAATAAATTTATTAAATAATTAAAAGAATTTCTAAGTCACGAAAAAATTTAAGAGTCGTACCAAATGCATTTCTATTCCGAAAATAAAAATTTTAAATAGTTACAAAATGCATTCATATGCTTAGAAATTCATCTAGGGAATAAAATAAAAAAGAATCATTCTTGAACAAAAATTATTCTAAAGAACGGAATGATTACCAAATGCATCATAATGTTTAGAATAAAGAAGTGAAATGTCTCTCATCATTGCGATTTATGTACCTTTTACGTGAAACACCTTTATATTAAAGTTATGGAATTTTTTCACTTATTTCACAGTATATAAATAGGAGATTGTGTACAATATAGGGCTTGCCTTTCATCATCTTGACACATCTCATTTATTATACCCAAGTAATTCCACATCATTCATTAAATTGGTCAATTTTGACAATCTTACGTGGAATTAGTGAAATAAACAAGCAAAAATCTGCATGCGAAATCTCTTTTCAAAAATGTATGAGCATTTTATGAGCTTATCGACTTTAAGCACGAAAAAGTTTGTAATTTCAAAATAAATAACCTATCATGCTCGAAGATATCGAGAAGACCAAACCCAGAGGCACTATTTGAAGGGAAAATGACACATGAATGATCAATTGGGATTGGAAATCTAATATTTGGTTTGATAGGCGCTCTGCTTTTGCTCTTACCCCTGCAAAAGAGAAGGTGTATAAATAAGACACAAAGTAATACAAATAAAATGCAAGCTGGGACTGGAGAAATTCGGTCATCCATCGAGTTACTATTCTGATCGGATTAGTTGGTTCGCTATCACCATCAAAGTCTTCTGATATACCCCTCAGTTTGCCATCTGCAAGAGAGAAGGAAAAGAGTGTCATTTCCAGAATTATTGTTAAGAAACAAAATGTACCTTATCCTTTCACATTGTGGTCATGTTTTTTCACTTGGCCCCCCACTTTCTTGTTCGTGAGAAGTGTTGAACACTTTTCGCTCTACGGAGATGGCATCACGTCCAGCCAAGATACAACTAGCAATCATACTTCTTAGAGGCATTATATCTAGAATAGAGCTTAGCATTTCCTCGCCTCGGCTCATTAGAGAGTAGTCCCTTCATTCGGACGACTAGCAAGACTTTGGACAGAGGTCCGGTAGAGGTGTGAATTGACGTCTCCTAGAGCTTTTTTGTTGATCGGAGAAGTAGCTTCTTCGATTTTGTTGGCCTCCAGCAACTTGAATCGTTGGAGTGTGATTATGATTGTCATGGTTCGGTTGGGTGTAAGCCACATTGGCTTCAATTATGGGCTCCTTCTCTTTCTTAGCAGTGAACCTGCTAGTACTCGAGGCCTGCTCAGTGACCCATCCATCTCGGAAGGCCACCGGCAGATCGAGCCCGGCATTTGGTTTCGATAATCAGGTGGGAGTGTCTTCATAAATAGATCCATCAACTCAATCTCCGTTGGTTCCGGGCTAATCTGGGTAGCCACGAATCTCCCACCTTGTGGCGTAATCCTTAAAAAACTCACTTTTCTTCTTCTTTGTGTGGACTAGATTCTGACATGATGGAGTGATCTCCATATTGAATTTGAACTGCTGAAGAAAGGCGTCAATTACATCCTCCCAACTTTCAAGAAGGTTGATTGATAAGGCCTGTCAAGCTCCCTTGAAGTGACTAAATCATCAAGAGTACGTTGTCAACATATTAGGTCATTTGAACTAGATAAGTCTGTAGAGGGATATTCGAGCAAGAGGTGTCGTCATATTTCTCGTATAGATATTCTAAACTTTTTAGGCACCTTGACCTTGGTATAAAGAAACGGATCTATCAAGCCTTATTGAGGGATGAACAAAAGAAACCTTGAAGCAACATGGAAACAAATGTGAGAAGGCTGCCACCTTCAGCCTATTTTGCAATGTTGTATCCTGGAGAATTTTTGCCGTTAACTATTAGCAACATTGTAAGGCAATAATTCCTTAAAGACAGTGTATTCACGCCTCAAAGTCTGACTTTATTCTTCTTCCTCCCAATCAATACTTTCCCAACAGTCAACTAGAAACTGAGTGTACTCTCTTAGAGTTAGCATCTACTAAGAAAGGGGCCAATTCCATAAAAAAGCACGAACTTTAGGGTTTGGGACAAATCTGGCCCGAACTTTATTTTGTCTCGAAAAAAAGCACCAACTTTTATTCGCGTCCCAAATCTGGCCTGCCGTTAACTCTCCTTCACGATCATCCGACCTGCCGTTAACTTGCTCTTCTTTCTCTTCTTCTCCAAACGCACGACGGCTCAAAAAAATTATTCTGGGCTTTCTCTTCTTTCTCTTCTTCTCTGAACGCATGGCGACTCATGAGTTTGGGGAAAAAAATTTCTAGGGTTTCATTTCGTCGGTGAGTTCGGGCGCGGGAGTCTTCAATCCGTTGAAAGATCTTGCGCACTAGCTTGCTCGCTCATTCTCTCACACAGAGACGCTCGCTCTTGTACATACACAAGTTCGATCGCTTGAAGACGTCCTTTTCATCGGAAGTTTTGGCCTCGAAGGATTTATGCTTCCTTAAAGTCGAAGGACGAGCATCAAAAGGTATACTTCTTCTCTTCCTCCTCCTTCTGTCTACGGTTTCCTTTCTTCAGCGAATAAGTGCGCGGGCAATCTTCAATCCGTTGGAAGTTCTCGCGCCCTGACTTGCTCGCTCATTCTCTCACACGGAAACTGTCACTCTCGCACATATTCACACTCGTTCGCTCGGAGACATCGTTTCCCTCGAAAATTTTAGGCTCGAAGGATCTGTGCTTGCTTAAGGGTTGAAGTCGATAGAGCGTTGAGAGCGTTGAAGGCATTGAACTCTTTGCTATTGGACATATTAAATTACGGTCACCATGTGCTCGATGGTTTGTCTAGAAGTGATCTACTCACGAACCGAAGTTGAAATTTTCTAGGCTTAATGAACTTGTGAATTTGCTAGGTCTTTAGAATCTTATGGCTCCGAATGAGTTTGATCATGGCCATAGGTGAATATGTCATGACTTGGGAGTCTTGGACTTTGTTGATACTTTCACGCCTCTCGGTTAATTTGTCTTCTGTTGTCTACAGGGGCATATGAAGAATGGGTGATAAAATTTGGAAAAACAAGACCTGTCCATCCCAATGGAAGTGTAAAAGTGCAGCGTGCTAAGGTGAAGTGTCGTGTTTGTGGGGAAGAGAAACAGAGGAGGATTGATAATGCTTGTAGAGCTCTACGACTTCTTCGGACGGCTTGCGTAGTTTGGCCAAATTCAGCCATGGAGGGGCTTTTAGCTGGGTCATTTGATGGTTGAGCCACCCAGGTTAGTTCTCATCATTGGGATCTATGTAGTTCATGGTAAACTTTGGAATAGTTGTGATTTTCTGTTGTGAACTGTTTGGTTGCACCATATATTTGCTTTGAGCAGTTTAGCTACTGGAGTTATAAAAATCGAAAATTCTTTATGAAGATATGAATGAAAGTTACTGAATCAAAGTAGGCAAACATCATCTATGAGCTAATTATTGAACTTATATGCAAATTTTATGTCATGTTTAAAAATATTTTACTGAGGCATTTCCAGAGAAGTGGAACATTTTGTTAGGATAATGACTCGATTGACAAAACCAAAGAGACACTTAAGTTTTCTAGGAGAATTGCCTTGTAAACATTTAAAAGTATCAGGAAGGACACTTGGGCATTTAGTACATCATGATTTTTCTAATTAGTTCGTAGATCAAGACAATCAATCTGAGCCACCTGGGAATTTATTATGCTTAATTGGACAGCTTGGGTGTTTTATTAGAACTATCAAACTATGCATGTAAATTGTCAAAAATGAGACTTATAGAGCAGATTGCGAAATGAGGGAAGTTTGGTACTTTGCAAGTATCGCTTCACCAATATAAATTACATGTTACATGATAGTATACTTTCCCCCTAACATCATGCTGGTTGTTTATAGTTATTTGCAATGTGCAAAAAAAAGAAACAGGATGCTATAGCTAATATTTTTAGCCATAAATATAGTATAAAATTTGATTGCCTACTTTCTTTGGTCTATTTGCTAATTCCACAGGATCTTGGTCCAGCTTAAACCTGGCCTTTTGCACTTCACCACATTCATCTTATGGAAGATTTAAAAGGAGCAGAATGCCTAAGAGCTCGTGGTACAAATCCTAATTACAAAATGTCCCATAAACAGTATACAATTCACTTTATAAACAGAGTAGCCTGGCTGCAATCAACTCTTCATTCATTGTCATGTCTACGATCATATTTTTTTGGGAAGCTCAAATTCCCTTACTCCTATTTTATCATTTTGGATTAGTTCAATTAGTTATGTATTTCAAATGGGTTGTCATGTGTTTAGATATTGAGAGCCAGAACTTATTCTTTTCTTTAGAGCTTTTGATCAATAAGCTATTGTTGTGTGAAATGCTTCTTCACAATGTGAAGTGTGTCGTCACTTTTTATTATGCCTTACAAATAGTAGAGTTATTGCTGTCTTACTAGGAATTTGATTAGCATGATAAGTCCGACATTGAACTTTAAATGTTTAATTTTTTGCTCTACCTCTGTTTTATAGGATTTGGCTGGTTGGGATTCTAGGTTGATTGTCGTTTTACTTGTGGAGAATTGAAGTGTTGCAAGTTGAATAAGAAGTCATGGTGAGTTCATTCAATTGTTCACCCTTTACGTTTGAATATTGTTTTTAGTTTCCAGCGTATGACTTTGTGTTTTTTACACAGAATGAAAGTGACAAGGACGAGGGTTCATTAGACTTATGTGATAATGAACTATATATATCCGATGATGAAGAGATCAATACAAGGGAGATGAGGAAAGAATTTAGGGAAGCAATAATAGAGGAGGTGGATGATAGTAGAGACTTACCTGAAGGTTCCATCGATATAAGAATGGAGGAGGAGGTTGGTGCTGTTCCACACGATAGGGGGGATGATGATGAAGATGCAATATTGGATGATGAACTTCTAAGTGGTCCCGATATTGATGATTTTGAAGAAACTAATAGCACAATTGGACAAATGGTTAATAGGTATGATCCTATGTGTGACCATAATGAGAATATGTTTAGTCTAGGCATGAGATTTGAATCTCATGAACAGTTCAAGAATGCTGTGCGAAAATATGCTGTGATTAATGGATTTGACATTTTTTGGCCAAGGAGTCAAAAGAAAAGAATGGAAGCAAAGTGTGCAAGTGGTTGTGGTTGGAGGTTGTATGGTAGTTGGGTTCAAGCTGAGAAAACTTTTGTAATAAAGAGAGTTGGAAGTCTGCATAGCTGCAATAGAAGCCTCACAAACAGGCAAGCCACTTCTACATGGCTTGCTCGAGAGTACATGCCTAAGATTAGAGCCAGACTCACTTATTCAGCTACTGAAATGCAAACAGATGCAAGAGAAAGGTTTGCCCTGATCCTTAACAAAAAGAAATGCTATAGAGCCATATGGACAGCCCTTAGTCATATAAGAGGGCCTATAGGAAAGCAATATGATATGCTAAGATCTTATTTGGAGGAGCTCAAGAGAGTTAGCAAAAATGGAACATTCATGATGGAGGTCAACCCAGCAACCAAAGTATTTGAGAGGTTTTATGTAGGCTTTGATGAGTTGAAAAATGGGTTTTTAGCAGGATGTAGGCGTGTCATAGGCTTGGATGGGTGCTTCCTTAAGACTGGATTGAAAGGTATGTTATTATGTGCTATTGGACGAGATGGAAACAATCAAATGTTTCCAATAGCTTGGGCAGTTGTGGAAGTTGAGTCCGAGGCATCATGGACTTGGTTTCTCACTCGGTTATTTATTGACTTGAATGTGGGCACAGGTGAAGGTTGGACTTTTATTAGTGATAAGCAAAAGGTGATATCTCACTTTTTTATTTTATTACCATTACACTACACTAGTACAATCATTACTGTGACATATTTCTTTTTCATTGGTTGATTTTGGTTGCAGGGATTAATGAATGCAGTTTCATGGCTATCGCCACAAGCAGAACATCGAAATTGTGCGAGACATATATATGCTAATTGGAAAAAACAGCATAAAGGGGATGCTTTGAAGAATCTCTTCGGAGGGTGTGAGGTGTACTTTTGAAGCTGATTTTGACTGGCAATGGCAGATTTGAAGATGGAGTGCCCTAAAGGTTATGAAGACTTCATGAGACAAGACCCTAAGCACTTCTGCAGGGCTTTCATTAGGACAGGTACTAAGTGTGATGCAGTTGAAAATAATTTAAGTGAGACTTTTAATGGATACATTTGCATACCGAGAGCAAAACCCATTCTTGAGATGCTTGAAGAAATACGAGCCATGTTGATGGAAAGGATGACAGAGAGAAGCCAATTAATGGTTGATCGAATGGATCCAATTTGCCCAAGAATTAGAATGAAGCTGGAGAAAACTAAACTGGAGTCTAGGTATTGTTTTGCTAGAGCATCTTTGGGGAATAAATTTGAGGTTGAAGGGGATGGCAATAGATTTGTGGTTGACTTGGCTAGAAAGACTTGTGCTTGTAGGGAATGGGATATCTCTGGAATACCATGTAGACATGCCATATGTTGCATTGCTTTTATGAAGTTAGAGATCAATGATTATGTTGATGATTGCTTTAAGAAAGATGCTTATGAAAATTGTTATAAATTTCCCTTCCCGGTCATGAATGGGGAAAAAATGTGGCCCAAAGTTAGTGGTGAGCCAATCAAACCCCCACCTTATAGAAGGAAAAGGGGTAGAGAGAAGAAAAATAGAATCAAGGATAAGGATGAGCGAAGTAGTGATGGTAAGAAGTTGACGAAAGTTGGAATTCAAATGCAATGTTCAAATTGCCTTCAATATGGGCATAACAAGAAGACATGCAAGAATCCTATGACATCAAGGCCACCCAAAGTATGTCTTATTGGACAATTTTGTAATTTTTAATTAAGATTTTTGTTGGGTTGTTATGAATGATAATATTGCTATTTCTTGTGTTTTTCCACATGTAGGCAAAAAGAGGAAAGACCAAAGAGGCGGACAAGAGCAAAGAATGTCGTTGAAGTTTCACTAGGCCAATCTTCCATTGATGTCTCGGAACCTCCATGCACTCAAGAATCTGGAATTGGTGGTTAAATATGCAATTGTGGACCTTGAAATGCTTGTGTAGTGCCTACTACTTGATGTTGAGTTGTAGACTAAAAAGTGCTAGTTTGATGTTATCTATAGGTTAATTTGGCTATGCATTGTCATCAACCAACTTCGATTCAACTTGCTTTGGGACATACCGCTCCCGCCCGAGCTGGTTCGGTTGCTCTTGGTAGGCCCATTTCGGACTATTGGATGACAAGAAAGAGAGTTGACGCTTATGACTACACCCCGATTCTTGTGGTGGTAAGCCTACATATTCATAGTCTTTAAAGTAACATTTTAGCCGTATGCACCGCAATGGACTGAGCCTCGCTCTCTCGAATCTTGTGCTACAAGTAATATATGTAATGTACAATTTCCTTGCTCCAATTAGATTCGTAGATGAGGCTAGCACTTTGTTGAGGTATATTCTGACAGTGTTTAACCTGATTTATTGGACATTCTAGGAATGTGCTTGCCTATATTTGACCTGTTGATGAACCACATGCACCTTCCTACTTTTGTTCTTGTTGGAGTTCGAAACCGATGTTGGCCTCCTTACGTTTATTTACCGGGGACCGATAACTTTCATGACCGGTATGGATGTCGTGGATATCATACACTTAATATATGGGATTTTGATATTGCTTCTTTGATTTTGCTTCATCTTTGAGTTTCCTAGCCACGAAAAAATTGATGTTTCATAAGAGGGAAACATAAAGACTCGAGGTTGTGTTGAATGATACCATAAGAATGGGCGTTACTCTATTAAAGCTTCTCAATTAGTTCTAATCACGAAGAGCGCTTACTCAACTCTTGCTTTTCTTGTTGGATTTTGCGAGATGTTTATTATTCTATCCCGCACCATTGCTTTGTGGGGACTAATCTCGGCCCGGTTCATCCGCATCGGTAGATTTACTCGCTTTGTTTCTTTCCAAGTAATTGGCCATATGAAGACTATCCTTGTCTTGATCATGGGCTTCCTCTTCTTTGGGAAGGAGGGTTTCAATCTCCAAGTAGTCATCGGCATGATCATAGGCGTAGTTGGAATGATCTCGGTATGGCAATGCGTCATCTAAGCCAGGGGGAAGGAGCGCCGAAGCCATTCACTTCCTACTAGCGTACAACATAAACACGGTAGTTTGTCGGAGTCCACCGAAATAGATGGGAAAGTTTGAATATTAGTGATTGCCACCGAGCGAACATACAAGATAGCCGATTCCAACTTATCATCCGAGATTAGAAAACCAAGTGTTCCTTTTCTTCTCCATTGTTTTTCCTCATTGAGTTATTCTTTGTTGTCCCCAAGCCGCTCCAAGGGAACAGATCTTGCTGAATAGGTTTAGCCGTGCTGCAAAAATTTTCCCCGCTTGATCATATAAATTATAGTAATTAAATTGTTGCTCATTTCATAATTATAAAAAGGTTTGGTTTCTTCATTCTTCTTTGTGGAGCAAGCTTGTCCAGGCTATTCTCTGTTCTTTGGCTTAAAGGCAAAGACTTCATGCATCTTTGCCGACTTTCGATCCCAGTCATTTAGGGTTCCTACTTAGGTGAAGTGACTTTTTATTGAGAGGTCATCTATTTCTATTCCGAGTTGCCTTATTACCGCTAAACGAACGATGTGCATTTAAATTAAATTAATTATCGAAATACCAAACCTACTCTTGAATAAAGGTTCGAGCGTCATCGGGAAATTAGTTTTAGCCAATTAATTTTGCCCGTGATCGGAAGCAGCCAAATTTTTTTTTTTTTTTTAATTGGCTTTTGGACAGTTACAAAAATCTATCTTCAAATTTTATCTCAAATTGCACTTTGTATCTTATAATATTTAAACATACACTCGGCAAGTCATACTTTAAAATCCTAGACATCGGATTCTGCATTTTCTGGAAGAGACCTCATACTTTCCACCTGGTATTTTCATAATTATTTCCTAGTTTTTTCAAGTCTCGGGTGCAATGTTAAATGTTCTAAAGTAAGTTTTTCCAAAGGGTAAATAAGGGGAAGAGGAGCATTTTCATCTTGCATGGAAGTAGCGTGGGGAGGACTCCTGTCGCGTAGAATTGATCAAATTCATGCGGTCCCTTTCCCTCGTTTGAGGATAGAAATGTGTGGGTTCTCTTTTAACTGTTATTATGACGAAGCATGATGAAATCCGAGCGGCAGCTCCATGGTCTGTTTGAGGGGATGGACCATAACGGATGGTGGCGTTTCCATTTTCCCACAACTCTTATGTAAAATTGCTGTAACGCACAAAATGGTAAAGCTTTACAATTAACGGACAAGATTTATTTCTTTTTCCTTTTTTTTTTTCCTATTCGATTGGTCATCGAGGAGTTGGGATCGATCACCCAACATCCGAGACGAAGATTCGAGCATGCGAGAGGCTAAAATAGAGAATAGCCTCTTTCTCTCGTCTGCTAATCCGAGAATGACAGTGAAACAAAAACGTGCAATGAGCAAAACGTGCGATGAGCAAAGGAAGGTGAATGTGTCCCCTAGTCAGTTCATGTGGCACGATAAGGGTTGAAGATTCTAATATACACATAACATTACCTCAACAGGACAATCTGGTGGACCAAGCAAATATCGAGTAAACGAGACAGGGATGCTAGATAGATCAACGTCCACGCCTTCGTGGCTGTCAATGAAAGATTCAAAGGTGGAGGCTAGTAATGTACAACCAAAAACCGAAAAAGACTGGAATGCGAATCTTGGACTTGTCGATTGTTATCAAAATTGAACATCTCAATTGCTTCCACGGAAGGAATGTAAGAGGATAAAGAAGATAAAGCCCCTCGTCACCGCAAAACGCCCAAATAACCAGTGTCCTTTCCCCCCACGATTTGAAGTATTATCGTCTAGCATTAAAGTAGTTCAGACCTTTGCAAGTCCACTTTAGATGGCGACAATTATATGCAAGTTGGGTATTTAACATTCATCTATTGATCCCCGAAGTTTCATATGCCTGAGTGACAGCCGAATTTTGATGGCAACACCAGATATACTATCACATCCCATAAAAATGACAGAATACATGTCCAATTTACTTGCAAGCTGTATGGAATCCATGACATTGTTAGTTATGGTCTAAGTTTCAGTAGCTGTTGGTGAATGTGCCCCCATTGATTCAAAGGCCTAAAATTTGTTGAAAAGATGCCAATCAATGTGGTATATACATATCAAAAGCTCGGCATAAGTTTACACTTGTGTAAAAGAAAAGGGCGAAGGGATCTATGTAATCATCCTCCATCGGTTATAAGACAACGAATCTTCTCGTGTAAATGTTTGTGTCAGCTCTCTCTTTCGGATGGCTTTGTGATAATGAGCAAGTTATTCTCATATCCATTGTTATGAACAATTGGCCGCAATGGATCGATCCTCCATGTTCCATCGACTATGAACTTTATCTGCATCAGGAAGACCACGGAGGTTATGAAGCTCATCCAGAGACAGCAACTGCTTGTAATTTTAGACCGCCTTAGACTAAATTGAGAGAAGACCTACCTCATATCTTCCAGGATACAACTAGAGGCACATAGAGAAAACTCCGGTGCTCGACTTCTCCATCTTTCCCTGCAATGAAGCACATTACTCTACTGAGCATCATTTAGAGAAAGCTACTCGTATGTATGAACCACAGAACATAAATCTAAAAGCATGAAGTCTGAAGAACTTCTCGACTCATATAAAGCGGATCCCGACCCCCTTTCTTTTAACCAGTGCACATGATGGGATAATATGCGCATTGGTGAGGATTAATCGAGTTGATATGTTTAGATCCGGTGTTAAGACAAAAACGAAACTTTCACAAAGACAAAAAGAAGAAACGTTATTAAGTTAAATTTGTTAAGACGCCAAAGGCTTGAGAATCACCGATGCTTCAAACAAAAGGTTGACTTTGCCGATTTTTGAAGGCAAGATGGACTAGACATGCATTGACCGCACAGATAATAACATCCTACAAAAATGCTTTGCGCTCCTACTCGGCATGGATGAAACAACAATTTAATAAACTTGAAAATTATGAGTAAAGATCAATTCATGTGCCCGATTCACTCGATATCATCCAATCTGGGTACAAAAGATATGAAGCCATGAGGCATTTTCATAGTCAGGGTACCAAACTTCCACGAGCAAAACTGAAATGTAAAACTCATATGTACGCCACAACTAGAGCTCCACGGGCATTATACTATGCTATTGTAGGTAGATTCTAATTTGACTGCCTACCACATCTGCAATGATTTGAATACCAGTCCATACTAGCTAAACTGCTCAAAGCAAATATATAGTGCAACCAAACAGTTCACAATAGAAAATCACAACTACTCCAAAGTTTACCATGAACTACATAGATCCCAATGATGAGAACTAACCTGGGTGGCTCAACCATCAAATGACCCAGCTAAAAGCACCTCCGTGGCTGAATTTGGCCAAACTACGCAAGCCGTCCGAAGAAGTCGTAGAGCTCTACAAGCATTATCAATCCTCCTCTGTTTCTCTTCCCCACAAACACGACACTTCACCTTAGCACGCTGCACTTTTACACTTCCATTGGGATGGACAGGTCTTGTTTTTCCAAATTTTATCACCCATTCTTCATATGCCCCGTAGACAACGTAAGACAAATTAACCGAGAGGCGTGAAAGTATCAACAAAGTCCAAGACTCCCAAGTCATGACATATTCACCTATGGCCATGATCAAACTCATTCGGAGCCATAAGATTCTAAAGACCTAGCAAATTCACAAGTTCATTAAGCCTAGAAAATTTCAACTTCAGTTCCTGTGAGTAGATCACTTCTAGACAAACCATCGAGCACATGGTGACCGTAATTTAATATGTCCAATAGCAAAGAGTTCAATGCCTTCAACGCTCTCAACGCTCTATCGACTTCAACCCTTAAGCAAGCACAGATCCTTCGAGCCTAAAATTTTCGAGGGAAACGATGTCTCCGAGCGAACGAGTGTGAATATGTGCGAGAGTGACAGGTTTCCGTGTGAGAGAATGAGCGAGCAAGTCAGGGCGCGAGAACTTCCAACGGATTGAAGATTGCCCGCGCACTTATTCGCTGAAGAAAGGAAACCGTAGACAGAAGGAGGAGGAAGAGAAGAAGTATACCTTTTGATGCTCTGTCCTTCGACTTTAAGGAAGCATAAATCCTTCGAGGCCAAAACTTCCGACGGAAAGGACGTCTTCAAGCGATCGAACTTGTGTATGTACAAGAGCGAGCGTCTCTGTGTGAGAGAATGAGCGAGCAAGCTAGTGCGCGAGATCTTTCAACGGATTGAAGACTCCTGCGCCCGAACTCACCGACGAAATGAAACCCTAGAAATTTTTTTCCCCAAACTCATGAGTCGTCGTGCGTTCAGAGAAGAAGAGAAAGAAGAGAAAGCCCAGAATAATTTTTTTGAGCCGTCGTGCGTTTGGAGAAGAAGAGAAAGAAGAGCAAGTTAACGGCGGAGTCGGATGATCGTGAAGGAGAGTTAACGGCAGGCCGATTTGGGACACGAATAAAAGTTGGTGCTTTTTTTCGAGACAAAATAAAGTTCGGGCCAGATTTGTCCCAAACCCTAAAGTTCGTGCTTTTTTATGGAATTGGCCCACTAAGAAAGTCACGTGCCATATCAGTTAACCGACGCGGCAACAGTCAGTCCAAAAGCTTAAATGGAGGTAAGTCAGCTTGGCTCTCCTGATCTAACGATTATCCGACTCACTAACAGTTTGATATCCAGGAAATTCTCGATCCATCTCTGCATCAAACTCTGCAGGATTTGCAACATTTCGCCTTTAATCTGCTCGATTTGCTACATTCTGTTGTGGTAGATATATGCACGTTTCCAGCATCTGGTTTAGCTGGCAAAACTAGAGTCCGGAATGTAACTGCTGATGTTGATCAATTCAAAACGTGAAGGACAGTGCATATACTTCTCATTCAAATTCATGAAGAATTTTATTGATATTGGCTAGTACAAAATTCTAACATTATCACTTGTGGAAAGGGCTGATCCACCAAATTCCCAATTCAAAACCAAAATTAGGCAACAAAGCCATTGTTGCTGCACTTCTGGGACTTCTGATACAATGAACACTTCCACTTCCACTTCCTACAACAGTTCCTGTTGGAAACTCCCGTCGAGAGAAGTGGAAAAACTGAAAATGCCGTCCCCAGGAGTCGCAGAAGCTCCATCATCATCACCATCTTCTGCCTCGTCTTCAGCTATGGGAGGCGGCGGAGACGAGAAGTCTAAACACATGCCCTGCATGACTTGCTCATACGAGTCCGAGAGGTCTTGTGAGGTGAGCTGGTGATACGCGACCAACTGGTTGAGGCACTGGTTTTCTCGAATCAGGTTGGCGTTCTCGTTTGCCAACCTGGATTTCTCAGCCAGTAGGGTTTCCAGCTGAAGCCTCACCTGCAAAAAAGCGCCATCCACCATGTTTAGTCTATCATCAATATCTACCACTTGCAAATTCTGCTCTTTGTCACCACTCAATGTCAATTGCAGAAACAAGTGCTTAAACTGGTAAGCAGTAACTCAGTTTATAATCCTAAACTTCTGAGCAGATTTCCTCTTCTTACGAGGGAAAGAATCAGAAACAAGACCAACCAAATTGAACTGCATCATGGGCAGGCAAGTTTGTACATCTCTGTAATTCCCACTTCCATAAACAGACGTACAATCTTTGATTTTTGGTCCTAAGATAGAGACTCTAGTTGTGTTCATGAGACGGGTTGTGTTCAGGATCAGTAGACAAGATGATCAAGCACTGTGAGACACTCGAATAATTCAAATTAAGGTATTGTAATGAAACCAAGTACCAGATCGTCTTCCTCAGGCCTAATCCCCTTAGAAAACCCGTCTCTAAGCCTTCTGTTCTCCTCCTCAAGCAGAGCACATCGCTCCTGCACGAAGCACAGATCCGACTTGATCGACTTCAGCTCCCTCGCGAACGAGGCCGCTTTTGTTGCCATAGACACTGCAAGCTGAAGAAGAATCCCAAATCACGAACAGCTTAAGTCAGCCCAAAACGGTACCGACAAATCAGATGGTCAATTCAAGACAACAAAAGAGAGCAAAAAAAATCGACATTTACCGACATTTTTGGCTTTGTTCAGCTTTGCGAGTTTCGGGCTTGGAGCATTTTCGTCCTGCGAATCGCCTTCTCCAGAGCAATTGCTCGAATCGAACTTTCTTTTCAACGCTTTCTTTTTTTCCTCCTCTTCTTCTTCTTCTTCTCCAGCATGTTGTTTTGTTTCCCTGCTTTCATCTGAACTCTTCTTCAGATTGCTGTGGAAAATGGCCGTCAGAGTAGGCGGCTTTGCCAGATCTCTAGCTCCCTGATGAAAAACAGAGGGAGGAATCAGCCACGAAAGCCTCAAAATTTACACGACCGCCATTGTCGAACGCTCTGAAACTCTTCAGATCAACATTTTTCACGGATCAAGAACGAAGACGGATCCAAATGGGAAAACGCCGGAAGAAAATCCAAATTCACCTGAAGGGCGTTGTCGATGTTGTCGGAGAGCTGAGACAGACTGTGGGCGACAGAGTCGAACCCTCTGAGCAAGAGCATCGAGTCCTCCTTCATCCCATTGCCTCCATCTGCTCTGCCACCACCGGCGGCCCCGCGGCGGTCTCGATTCTCGAGGAGAGCGTCGACGCGGCACCGCAGGCTGCTCCAGAAGCGCTTGTCGGAGGAGGGGCTGAACAGGGGAGAAGCGGAGAGGGTAGGAGAAGAGCCCATGGCGAAGCCGCCGCCGCCGCCGCCCGCGCCGTCCTGCAATCGATCAAACACGCCCAGTTTCAGTAGGACGATCTCGCTTGAAAAAACCCAAGTCGGAAAAAGATGAGATGGGCATACCTTGAAGTGGGGAGGTGGAGGGGAGTCCACTGAAGCAGCCATGGGAGCTTTAGAGAGAGAAAGAAGAGAGAGAGAGAGAGAGAGAGTAACGGCTAGTTTCAGCGTGCCTTGACTTGGGAGACGGAGAGAATGATGGAGAAGAAGGTGAAGTGGCTTTTAAATGGAGGGCGCCGATTTGGGGGTAACGTTCTGATATCCGAAATCTTAAAAAAAAAAAAATATATATATATATATATATATAGAAAAATATATATGTTTCTTATTTAAATTAAATTCATCTAACTAGAAAACCCCGTGAATCTTGGCTATAAAGAGAAAATCCGGTCCGCATCCAAAAAGTCAAAAAGATAAATGAAGTAAAGAAGGATTTACTCGTGAGCGCGCCTTCTGAGGGAGCCTTGTTGATGGGACTTCTTTGGGATAATATCATCAAAATTTTCAAATTGGTACACGAGTGTCTTAGTTGTCCCAAATTAATAATTTTGTTGCGAAAATTTTAAAACTAGTACACTCATGCCGTGTTGTATTGGTTTGAGATTTTTCATAAAACTGCTAATAAAATCGATTTATTAAGTGATGTGTCGGTTTGTGAATGACCCTCCAAGTTAGCATGACACATTCAAAAACCAAGAATAACATAATGTATTCTTGACAAACCAATTTTGTAAACAAGTTTTGACATATGCAGCTTTTGGAAAGACATGGAATTTTGACACCATTTGGACAAGGTGAGCGACATAGTTTTGGAAAGACAAAATGAGGACAAGGCTAGCATTGCCTTGGACTAGGTTTGACCCTCCTTTGTGAGCTATGGTGAAATCGAGTGTGAGATCGAGTTGAGGCCATCTACAAGCTTGACTTTAATATGTGCATTTGAGCAGGTCTAGTTTAAATCGGTCGATAGAACCCAAGCTCGTCATTTTCGAAGGTTTCGATGCCACTCCAATAACATGTGAACGTTATGTTCAGAAGATAGAAACTATAAGTCTAACCGTTGATGACACTAAAGTTTTCAGGACTTTCTTTAGTCGAATGTTTAATTCCGTCTCTGCAATTTACATGGCCCCATTTTGTCCTTGTGCTTTTCTGAAATTGTTCAAGAGGGCCTCCCAATCTTCAAAGTAGCTTCACCAACTAGTCAAAGTTGTCAACGAAAGGATTTTGAATTGAGTCTTGGGAGCCTCTCTTTCTTTCGTGCTTTCATTTTCTTTTTCTCGTTTTTCCTTCTCTTCTTATCATTTTGATGTGGTTCCTAAAGCACGATGTTAAATATGTGACTCGACAATTTTTCCTGCGTATGTAATCAGGTGACCGAAAAGCTTGATTGTGCAAATTGAATCAATTAGAACTATTGATTGCTAGAACAAAGTCAAGGAATTAAAATTACTGAAATGCAAGAAAATAGAGGACCTGATTTAGACCTCATTCTTTTTTAAAATGAAAAAAAGAAGAAGAGTTTGACATTCTTTTGCCAAGAATATTGTAAAGATCCTAAATCTATTACTTTTTTTTCTAATTCAATTTAAACTTTTTAATTTTATCAATTGAGTCTTAAATATTTTCATATTTTTATTAATTAATTCAATATTAACAATTTTAGCTGAAAATTGTTCATGTGGATGCTCGTCGTCTTTTATGGCACGACCGGCGCTAAAGAGAACATCTTTTAATGATTTTTCAAAATTTTAATTTATTTTTTTATGTTCCCTTTTTTTCTTTTCTTCTCTTTTCCTTCTTTACTTCCCTTTTCTTCCTTTTTACCTTTTCTCCTCTACCGGCCATTATTGAGCCTTGTCCCTCACCAATGGAGGTCAATGCCCTCGATCGAGGGATGCACAGGCCTGGATTGGCAAAGGGCTACCCTCGCCAACCCAAGCAAGGGCCGTAGCCGCCCAATCCAATAAGGGATCCTCACATTCAAGGTAGGATTAATTTATTAATAGCCAACATCAAACACCTCAAATATGTATATATATGTGTGTATAAGTTTCTTTAATGCTAAAAGCCCGATGGAGCTGAGCCAAATTGCACATTTCTCTGAAATCTTCCAACTCCTGTAGAAAACGAAAGCAAAAGAGGAAAAAGAGAGGGAGATAAACTGTATTAACTGAACCGGACAGGCAGTTAGTTAGGCTCCGGTCCGGTTCGCCAACCGAATCCCTCTTTCCTATCCAAAACCAACAAAAACTGCTGGCTCCCATATCTCCTAAGCGGAGACGCAGAAGCAGAAGGGGATCATCCAAAGTATCAATGGCTGCTCTCGCTTCCTCGTCCTCCTCTCTCCTCTTCTCTCCACCTTCCCTCTCCTCCTCCTCTCCTCATACCCCCCGCCTCTCCCTCCCCTCTCTCCCTCGCTCCTCTCCTCCTCTCTCCTTCTCCCTCTCCATCTCCCCCTCCTCTCCTTTCCTGGCGAGGCCTCACTCCACTCCCCACTCTGCCTCCTCCTCCTCCTCCTCCTCCTCCTCCTTCTATGTCAATGCCGCCGAGAAGAAGAAGGTGCTCATCGTCAACACCAACAGCGGCGGCCACGCCATCATCGGCTTCTACTTCGCCAAGGAGCTCCTTGCTTCTGGCCACTCCGTCACCGTCCTCACCGTCGGCGAGGAGGGCTCCGACAAGATGAAGAAGCCCCCTTTCAACCGATTCTCGGTCCGGCTTCATTTTCGCAAATTTCAACGCTTTCCACAATCCATGAAGTTCTATTGAACGTCTGATATTGGCAATAGCCGGCTCTTAGTTTTAGCAACAGCATTGCATTGCATTGCTCTTGCGCAGTTTCATGTCGGACGTGTGTTGTGCTGCAGTGTCTGTGCTTTCGGGACTCTGTAGTGAATTATGAACTTTCAAATTTCTCTGTTTGGAGTTATTTATTTGTATATTTATTTGTATGTTGTATTGCAGGAAATCGTGAGTGGAGGGGGGAAAACGGTGTGGGGAGACCCTGCGGATGTGGGGAAAGTGGTGGGAGGAGAAGCATTCGATGCGGTTCTTGACAACAATGGCAAGGACTTGGATGCTGTCAGGTTCTGTTCTCGTTACTGTCATTACTCTTTGATCTTTCTTCTTTTCATATCTGTGACAGTTCATAGCTTTCTTAGACATTGAAGACACCACGCCATCGACTGGCTCGATGTCTGACTGCTAACTAATCATCACCCATCATCACTTTCTCCTTTATCTTGAACAATGATCAAATAAGTGAAATTGGATGATCGAGACTGACTGGTACGTTGGAAATTGCCCGTGCACGCTTGTCATGCTTCATTTCCCCTCTTACTTTCACGATATCTAAGATGAAGTTCGATGCTTTGACTGCTGGTATTTTGGTGTACTGCGTTGCTCTGCAAGCATTTGGAAAAGAAGTCGAAGATAGATAGGATATCAATGTAGGCAGACGCTCTTGCATGCTCTATGGGACCAAAAGCGGTATCTTCTAAACATCTCTTCTCGCATGCATGAACAGGCCGGTAGCAGATTGGGCAAAGAGCACCGGAGTGAAGCAATTCCTCTTTATCAGCAGCGCCGGAATCTATAAGCCAACCGATGAACCACCTCATGTTGAAGGGGTATGATTAAACTGGGGATGAGGACATAGATTCACAAATGAGACATAGGATATCACACTGAACTGGTTCAAATTGAACCTATTACAGGATGCCGTGAAAGCTGATGCGGGTCATGTTGGAGTAGAGAAGTACATTTCAGAGATTTTTGACAACTGGGCATCATTCCGTCCACAGTACATGATTGGATCAGGCAACAACAAAGATTGCGAGGAGTGGTTCTTCGATCGTAAGTATTGATCTCAAGTCTTTGCTCAGAAATTTATTAATGACTACTTTTCTGTCATATTTGGCCTAAAAAGGAGCCGTATCCATGTACGAAGCTTCCAGTGGAATTATTCAGAGACACTTTTCCTCACCACAACCGCCGTGGTTACTGTCGTATACCTCATAAAGATACCTTTGTGAAACATCTATAACCTAGATGAAGCTGAAACAATTATCTCTGATGTTTGACAAACATGAACCTGCCGGCTCTTCAAAAACACCACGCCTAGACTCACCAGTCAGCTCTTTTAGGGGATGGAAATGTAGATTTTGACAGCAAAAGGGTAGAGTCCTATCACTTTACAGCTCATCCTAGCATCTATTCTCTCGTTTTGTCCAGCGCTCATTTTGATTAGACTGTTTTCACGTCCGAACGTCATTGAGACTGGCTAAATTTTGTTAAGACTAATCCTGTTCCAATTGCTAGCTGTACTCAGGTTTCAAACATGTGCAGATGAAATCAGAGATAATGCCGACAAAATTAACCACCTTTTTTGTTGTTCTTGTCGACTTTGTATTTAGTGAATGGCCATTCTGCATTGCAGCAAGTGAAATTCTATCACAAGAATCTAACTTTCATGGTGGTAAAACAGGCATCGTCCGAGGCAGGCCCATACCGATCCCCGGTCCAGGGATGCAGCTGACCAACATTTCCCATGTTAGGGACCTGTCATCTATGCTCACTGTTGCCGTTGAGAACCCAGCTGCTGCATCTGGAAACATCTTCAACTGTGTCAGTGACCGAGCCGTGACATTGGATGGGATGGCAAGGCTATGTGCTAAGGCTGCTGGCCGAGAAGTCAATATCGTGCACTACGATCCCAAGACAGTTGGAGTAGATGCCAAGAAAGCCTTCCCGTTCCGTACCTATGTATGTCACAATAATTCTCAGAGTAGCTCCCTTTTATACAGTGATAGGAATGCGTGCAATGATATGAATTAATTAGCATTTAGCGAGAGAAACCTCGTCCGGCGACAGATATACTTCACAGGAAATAATTTACAGCCTGACAATGTCATTAGTTCTGAATCGCAACCTGTTTGTGTCCTTGACTCTGGAATTATCTGACATTGTCTCTCTGCTTGTGCAGCACTTCTATGCAGAACCAAGAGCAGCGAAAGAGATTTTGGGGTGGAAAGGTACCACGAACCTTCCTGAGGATTTGAAGGAAAGGTTTGAGGAGTATGTGAAGATCGGGAGAGACAAGAAGCCAATGGAATTTCCGATAGATGATAAGATACTAGAGTCTCTTAAAGTCCCAGTAGCTGTGTAAAAAGGATGCGTCTCACGAAATTTTCCCCCTAGATGTCATATCGACTTGCGGAAAGGACCTCTTCTCGGCTTCGACCCCTCCTTGTAATTCTCGTATTGGCTTATTGAAGACGCACATCACTTGTTATGGTCGTTCTCCGACTTCTTAAATAGCACAAGACACCAAGTGAGAACTAAAAGATCAGAGACTCTTGATGGTTCCCACTTATTTCTTGCCTAAGGTTCCTGCATGTACACTCTCAAAAGGCTATAAGACACTGGTATTTATCGAAACATTATCCCATCCAAATCAACTTCCTAGAATTTTAACATGGAACTACGGTCCATTAGATTTGCACATATGAGGAATCTGTACATACAGAAATGCACGAGGATATCCAGTCAATTTAGGCTGCAGCAGTGCCAGTACCACTATCTTTTCTAACTGTCGAGCATTTTCACCATAGAGAAGTTCACGAGTATATACAAGACTTCAAAACATGCTTGAAAATTTTCCCAATTAACCTTATCAAATACCCTTCAGATGGAGCTTTGCTATGATGATCTGCTAAACTTGCCAGCAAGAAAGATCATCATCTTACATGTTTCTGAACTTCACATGCAATGACAGATTTGACAAGAACATTGCCTAACTAACCTAAAATTAAGCAACTAGACATTGCAAAAAGAGCTGAACCAGTTTTAAAAATACTAAAAACTCTCTCAATCAAACAATCAGAGAATCAACCAAACTACTCCTCATGCTTTATTTCCAGATCCTTGAGCTTGGCTTCCAATTCATCCTCGTGACCAGTGCCTTCCTCATCAGCCTCCTCATCAAAATCTTCGCCCTCAGGGTCATTCTCATCAAGTGGACCAAGCATATTAGGAGAAGTTTTGAATATATCCTTTACCTCATCAAGCCCTTCCTCCGAAATGAAATTAGCATTTATATTCAGCATTTTAAATCCAGGTTTCTGCACAACAGCCTGGGCTAGGACTCTTGCTCCAACCCTTCTAATCGAGTTTGTGCTCAAATCAACTTCAACCAACTGTCCATGGCCCTCTTCCAAAGCCTTACCGATCAATATTGCACCTTCATCCTTCAATTCATTCTCGGACAGATTTAACTTGGTCAAAAACTGCTTTGCTGCGATACAGGCTGCTAAAACAGCACCAGCTTTTGCAGTAATGTCATTCCCTGCCATTTCCAAAACTTCAAGGGAAGGTGCAGATTCCTTGAGAGCAATGGCAAGAGCTTCTGTGCCCTCATCCTCCAAGTTTAGATAACTAAAATACACCTCTGTTAGGTCAGCAAATGAAGGGATAGCCTTGCTCAAAGCAACTCCAGATTCAACACCAAACATGTTATCCCGCAGATCAAGCTTCTTGATGCGGGAACATGTGCTAAGTGCATCACACAGAGAAACTCCACCATCTGAGCCTACCCTCGTAGAAGAACATCGAAAGTCCTCCAACACCGGAGAATGCTTCACAATCTCAGAAATGGCAAGCGCTCCCTCGTCTCCAGTCATGTTATTATGGAAGTGAAGGATCCTAAGCTTCTCAGTAGAAGGAAGAAACTCACAAACTGCCAGAGCAGCTTCCTCAGAGATACCGTCATTCATCAAATAAAGTTCCTCGAGATTATTTTGAGACTTTAGAAGTGCTCCAAATGCCCTGACACCCTTTTCTCCCAATGCATTGTTGGATAGGTCTAGACTCCTCAATTTGCAACCTTCAAGGGCTGAAGAAAAAATATTCATCACTTCAAGAGCTTCGGCTTCCGGTCTTCCTGCAACAAAATCTGACAGATCAACATCTGTCAATTTATCCTTGACAGATACTAGAAAAGGTTCAGCAACTCGGGCAGCATCTAAGCCAAAGCTTCTGTTGCTGAAACATATTTTCTTGTAGGAGTTCCCTGGTGCCGTCAATGGTTTAAGAAGCTCCTCAGCTTCTTCCGCATCAATAAAGGCCCGTCGACCTCCGGAGATGTCAAAGACAGTTTCACTTGCAGCAATAGCTTTTGCAGGTAAAATGGCCTCGCCATCCACCTTCATCCTTGGGCCTCTTTTGATGACTTCCAGCATAAGTTTACTTGACTGTGTAGCATAAACTTGTACTGCAGAACTCCCATCACCATCTGGCTCCTTCTCCATGTGTTGATTGGCGATAGCAAATGCGCTCTCTTCAATGTGCTTGGCATCCTCCTCGGCCTCTTCCTTACTCAGAAGGCCATACTTTCTAGACAATACAGATGGAGCTATTAGATTTTTTGTCATACGCTCCACGAGCATAATCCTAGTACTTTGGCTAGGTGGCCAGAGTTTTATCGAGAGTGGCCGACGCTGGAAACTGTGTGTGGTCGAATCCATCCCAAGGAAACCTGCACATTGAGTCACAACAATACTACAATCACGCAAATCTATGCTTTTCAAGTCAGATGCCATGGAAGCTGAATCTAATCTGTTTTACTGGATTCATATGGATCAAAGATCAAAATGACTATAGATGTCATGATTCTATTATTCTTACGAAATCAAATACAGGCTTCGACTCAATTGACAATTTCTAATATCATTCAGCAAAACGTGCATATCACTAAAGGAATAGTTGACTTCTACACTGTACACAAATGTAATCTTCTCAGATGCCCATGTGCACTTCTCTTTAGAAATTCTCAAACTAACCTACAAAGTCTTGTTGACTAGGCCTACAGCCACCTAACCAAAAGAGAATAGCATATCCTGGCTCTCTAAGATGCTAAAGATCATAATCCAACCATTAATTAGCCAAAAAGCAAACGCATATGACTATATATCAAGAGCAACATATCAAATTATTTCCAATACAATCCCTCTATTTACATGGATGGACTCTTCTCCAAAAACCAATGTTGGCCAAGAATAGGACCAAGTAGTTTATGACACGAGATATCCTTAACAGGTCTCACGGATTCCTAAAGGCCTATTCAGTCGAAAAACGATTTCCTCTACTCCGCCCAAGGCGAACCAATCCCGATAACTCAGGTGGGCAAGAGACATCTTCTTACCAAAAACAAAGACATCAACTCAGAAAATTTGGAAAGCAAAAATTACTCTACCCCGAGCCAAATAAAAATCCAATACTAAACAAACCCCTGCCATTCATTCACGTGGAAATGTTCATAATCTCAAATAACCGTATGCTCCGATTTCTTCACTAGATTAGACTGTACAAATGCAATGGGCAGTTCCGAAATACGAAGACCCAACACTCGTACAGAAACCAACTAGAAGGAGGAGAAGTCACCCAATTGGCCGGCACGGACGACTGGGGGGACACAGACCGAGTAAAACCTCCAGAACCCACAAAAACCCTTTTTATTAAAATGCCACGAGAACTCCGCACCGGCACCAGAAACCCATCAACGACAACCGCAACAGCACCACATAAACAATCACCCCACAGCGAAAAGCTCTACTCGCAAGAAGAAAAAACCAAGCTTTATCCGCTCGTTCCACTAACAACCAGTCCCGAAAGCAACCCAATTGCAAACAACCGACAGATCCGACGAGAACAGCCGAACATCGAAGAAATGAACCCTAACACACACACACACACACACACACACACACACAGAGATGGTTACCTTGTTGGGTAGAAACGAGAGCAACCCGAGGTTGGTCGGACGCGGCTGGTGCGCTGGGAATGGTGGGAGGAGGGAGAGTTGGGGGGGAAATGGAGGGAAGAAGTCAGGGAAGTGGTGGAAGTGGAGCCATTGAGATTCGCCTTTCGGCCCTTTCAACTCAAAAGTTCAAAAAAATTGAAAGATTGGGAGCGAAGCAGCGCTCGCTGTCCGTTTCCTCCAGCAGCGCCACACAAAGCCCTCCTCCTCGCGCGGGATCGTCTCCGTGGGCCCTCTCCTCTCTCTCTCTCTCTCTCTCTCTCTCTCTGGGCTCGAGCCCGGCCCCTTCTTCTACTTTTGCCTTCACCTGCTCTCAGGCTGCATTTCGTCGTCCGGACATAAATAAGAGAGAATATGACATCCTAGTTACTTCGTTCTCTATTTCTATTTGAGACAATCCTTAGGAAAAGTATTTTGTTTCCACCAAAAGTAGTCCTTGAATTTTGGCCCTATATGTAATTTATTCAATATGATTCATAGAGTTTTTGTACATATTCAACTTAGTCTATAAACTATGTGAAGATATTGCGATCGAAATTGAATCATAGATAGACGATATTGAATATGTTCACGTAACTCAAGGCCTGAATTGAATATATACAAAAAATCTAGTGACCACCGTCTTGAACAAATAAAATGTTCAAAGGCCACGTTGCACATTTTGCTAAAATTTAAAGATCATATTAAATAAATTAAAAATTCGAGAATTATGTTGTACATTGGGTTAAAGTTTAGAGACCATTTAAGTCATTATCTCTAAATTATGACAACTTAGAATGTGATGAGACAAGAAATACGAGATTAACTTGTTATAGGTAATTCAGCATTCACTGTACAGTGTCGTCGGGCTGACGGCCCTCGGCGTTGGTGTCTGTTGTTTGTGGTCTAATAAAGAAGAATGAAGCGCTACTCCCGTGTGCTTTTCTTTGTTAAGGTGCTGACCAATTTGGATGTGTTGAAATTTATCCACCCCTTAGACCTAGGATGAGATATCCGAGCCCTTGTTGCGCCTAATTCGGGTATATTCAATTCAAGGTGAGATAGCAAAGACGAGGTAAGTAAATCATCAGCAATCCTAACTCTTATGCCGATTACCGATCAAAGGATAAGATGAATTAAATCTTATTGTAGGTCATTATCCCTGCGACCAAAACACGGTCATGCACTGCGATTCTAAAAGGAGTAAATATGATGGAAGGAGGAATGAAATTGACGATTATGAGGAGGAAGTTGAACCAAGGAAAACCAAAATGTCAAATTTGTTTGTGAAAACAAGTTTTATCTCACGTTTTGTAGCTATATCAATTACCATTCCCTGAATTTAGTTCTACAGTATTCATTCTCACTTTCGTGATTCTATGACAAGTTGCAGCTAACTCAAGTTGTTATGATAGTCCTACTTACTAAACAGCCATTTTTTATTCCAAATTTTCCGTTTCCCTTATTCCAACCCACAACTCGCTCCACTCTCCTCCCTGTCTTGGCCCGTGCCAATGCCGGCCTGGCCGTTCACGCCGTGCACACCCGCCTTGCCGCCGTCGCCGCCCTAGGCCGAGTCACCGCCTTGTCATCCATGATGTTCGTTCGTATCTCTCCGCCTTTCCTTGGTTTGTCTATGTCATGACTCCCTCTCTCTCTTCGTCTTCCCTACCAAGCAGCTCGACAGCGGTGTCGATCTGAGGGAGGGAGGGGTGGCTCACCTCCATTGCGGCATTGGGTTGTCGTGTCGCCGTCGGAGATGGCGGCGTTAGTTGGAGGCTACGCTAGTAGTGGTTGGAGAGGGAGAGGGAGAGGGAGAGGTTTGGAATTTGGAAGTGGTTGAGAGTAGTTTGGTTTTTTTTTATTTCTTTGGGTTCTATTCTGAAGACGTATCACTGCGAATTTCAAAATTCGAGCGGACGAGGAAATTTGAAATTTTGCTCATTTCTTCTGTATACAACAATGGATCTTAATGTCCATTTTCCGTGGAAAAATTACTAAGAGCAAGCAAAGTCACCGAACCTGGGTGTCGCGGCCAGATCAAGCGAGGGCATTGTAGCCCTTGCCATCATCAGATTTAGGCGAGGGGTCGCGTGCCCTCGCTTTGGCTGGTGAGAGCATCACAGCACTTCCCCATGGCCTGACTGGCTATAGCAACGGCATTGCAGCCCTTTTCAAATCTGGACAATGGTCGCAACACTCTTACTATGGTTGACAAGGGCATTGGACGAGGACGTAATGGCCCTTAGTCTTAATCAAAGTAGAGTAAAGAAAAAAACCAAAAGATATAAAAAAAATTCAAAATATTATTTACAAAAATATCAATATCAACCCTAACCATGTCACTTTAGATAATAGTGAATGTTCATATCAGCGATTTCCAGGTAAAAATTGGCCGAATGTACTCAATTATCACAACCGAAAGATTTAAAACCAAATTATTATAAGCATAATAGATTTGAGATTTTTTATTTTTTTATTTTGTTAATTGTCCCCATTTTCAGCTCAGGACAAAGAAGTGAGTAGTTGGGTCCCTCGAGCTTTCGAATGAAATGCATTTTTAGTTATTTTATATGCACGTTCATGAAATTTGAGTAGTACGTTACAATTTAGTAACATTAAACATTCTTGTTGCAAAGTCACACTCGATACTCCTGTGCATTTGTCCTTTTTTTCTTCCAGTGGATGTCGAAATTGCCCTTTAAGGTCTCCACGATTGGACCGCACACAATTGCATTAAACTAAACTCGGAATTCATCTTGAACGTCCACGAGGAAAAAATGTCCTCAATGGCCTGTGGTGAATGCACTAACTGCATAGTTTGTCTTTTCTTAGTGCATAGATGACGCGGGTCTTTGGATGGAATCCGCATAATCCAAAAGCTTACGTGCACGAGGCTTCCGCTTACCCGATACACCTTTTAAGTTGAGAAATTTTAATAACTTTAGAAGACAGCAACCCAATCAGATGTCTCGTGGAATGACGAGGTGGTGGCCAGATGGCAATCCGCGCATCGAGCTGTAATGGTCGATCGGGGCTAGTCGCTCTAGCATGTCTCGAGATTTCATATAATTTGTGTGTAACCATCCTCCGAGATCCGAATTAATATGAATTTCCACTGTAATAGAAAAGAAAGGGGAAGCAAAGAGGAAGGCCACCCCTTCTTTGACCGAAAGATATCAATAAATTTACATGACATTTCATTTTAGTTATCACTAAAATGCTATCCTCCTCATTATTTATCATATAAATATATGCATACATTATCATATATTTATTTATCGATTCGTCCGTAGAATGTTGATGGATAAATGAGCCCACCTAGGGTTGCGCCTTCCCATGCTCTGCCAAAATAAATTAGTTTCAAAATAAATGCTTCGTGGCACGTTCTCTCGTTGCAGGCTGAATTGGATTGTAAGGATGCAACGTCTAACCTACCATACGTCCGGGAGATATCTTATACGCCAATAAACATATGTTTATATTATGTATTTCTTCTAATAAATCTAATTAATGCAATCCATCGACAGGCCACCGTCAGGAGGAAGGGACAGAAAAGTGGTCCACCTCATCATGCATATACCAAGCATCTTCCATCCTCTGATGAGTGTCTGGTGGAACAAAGCTTTCGTTTGGGTGGCAAATGATTGGACCATTGACAGCGACAGCGCCACGGCGGATTTCTATAATCTCATGATGGTTAAGATCATGAAGTACTATTATCTTATCCCTGACGACTTTTCATTTACGACAACCTGCTGTATTATTACAACTTAAGATCGGGGAATCGTTCCCTTGAAGGACCGTGAAAGTCTCCTAGATTCATAATTCCGTTGCTGTGATTATGTTTGTCCGATTTGAGGTTCATGGAATTGATCCTTATCCCCGATGTGAATTTTGGGAGATATCACTTTTGGAACGATTTGGATTTGAATGTACCATGGCACAACAATAGGAGTTGCTTAGTGAAGTCACATGGAGGTGCTTCAGGATCACATGGAAGCAACATTATAAATCTTCTATCATCACTAAATTTAATATCTAAAAATTGACGTAAAATATCATTTGACCGTAATATTCAAGGAATAGCTTGAAAACCCTTCATGTCTATCAACTTCATAATCTACCAATCAAACACAGTTGACTTCCGCATCTTTGGCTTGCACCAGCTGGATCTCCCATGGCCCCGAGTCAAGAGCACTAGTGAGAGATAGGATAAAGGGTATTAAAATATTTAAATTATAAATTACTTCTTTATCAAATAATTTGAAATTTTAGAATAGTTGACAGTAATTTCATAAAATCTCATATCTAAATTTATCCAAGACTTATTTGCCTTCTCAAAAGGAGATTATCTAATAGGTTAAATTAGCATTAGTCAAAAAGAGCACTCTAATTATGGGAGGAGGATGAGGGATTGTTAAAATATTTAAATAACAAATCACGCATTCTTTGAAAGGAAAAAAGGTGTAAGGATCGAGCGGAACAGATAAATAGATCTTCTTAGCTTGAATGAGATGCACCTTGTAGGCTTTCAAAGTCAGATCAATGTCCAACATGTTGGTATTGAACTCTTGTTGTTTTCTTGTTGTTTTTATGAGGACAGAGTAGCCTAACCCATACAATCCAAAACTTAGAAGAATATGCGGTTGTGAAATTTGAGCAAGCGATCCTTGGAGGCGTACGAGTCCGCAAGTTGGTAAAGTTTCTTAAGATATGTGATTTGGTACTTGTACAAATTTTCCTAAAAGGTCCATCTATTGTATCATATGTAAAGTGCACATCTAGCCATAACTATACACTGACATTCCTTCTATGTGAGAGACCAAAAATGTCATAAAGTCAAAAGCTTGTCACCTGATATTCTACATGGCATTGGACGTCACGTTTCCAAATTGATAATCCGTATTTGGGATGATCTTATTTTTTTTGCCGGTCCCTATCCGGTGACATAAGTTACGACAAAGTAGATCACTTGTAGGGCTGCAAATAAACCGCACGCCATTCCTTGGTGCTCCTGAAAGGTACAAGTTCGGTCGATCTCGACCAATGAATCTTATGGGTCCCCATTATTTGACAAGCGAAATTTAGTAGACTCAGCAAATATCGGGAGCAGTTCGGAAAATCTTGTCATGCTGTCTTTTCTTTGTGACGATATTTTTCTTCACAGTATCCCCAAATGCCAAGCCCGTGGTGATACCTGCGAAATCTTGAGAAGAGGGTAAGGAGTAAGGACTAGATTGCGCAGGTGCCCTGTTTTTCTAACCTTCAAAAAGGAAAAGCAGGGAGCTTTTTGGTTTTCGCCAGTGAAGATTGGGGGAAACTAAAAAGTGAAAACCAGTGATCAAGACCAGTGAAGGGTGAGGGGTGTTTGGTGGGTCCCTTGGTTGAACCACCACGAAAGCCAAGGATCCAAAATAATTCCACCCCACCAAGAATTACAAGCGAGTGTTGCTTCCACTGCCGACACTGTCTTCTCCATAAAGTAAATGGAAGGTGAGAGAGAGAGAGAGAGAGAGAGAGGAACAGGGGAAGTGTGCAAAAGTAAAAGGAGGTTTCCATCTCAAGGGAGAGGGTGAGACCCATGTGAATGGATAGATAATAAAGAAAGCAATCTCTCTGTCTCTCTGTCTCTCTCTCTCTCTCTCTGTGTCTTGGCCGGTGGCAAGCTAGTGCAGAGGAGACATGGCCGAGAGAAGGGGGGGAAAAGATGTGAGAGCCTGAAGGAAGTACGAATGATCTATCCCAGTGCTCTGTATCCTGTTGCTGCTCGCCTCCATATATGCTCGTGCAGGTAGGATGAAGCAACGAGATACAGAGCTCTCGAGAACAGGTAAGACCCTCAAGTTTCTTTCTTTTTCTTCTTTTTCGTTCTCAGCCTTCTTTTCTGTGGTTTAGATGGATTATGTTAGCCTTCTGGGTTAGGTATGATCTTGCCGGACCTGGTTTTGCCCGGCTGCGGTCTCAGAATTTGATCTTTGCGATGAGAGAATCGATCTTGGTTGTCTGAGTTTCTAGTGTGAAGTAGTGAAATATCTTGGTTTTTCGCTCCTAATGTCAAGTGCCAATTCGGATGTGGGCGTTCTTTGACAGATCTGGTCGATTTCGTTTTCTTTAATTTGGAATTTTGGATTTCTTGATGTCCTGTTTCGATGTCTCTTGAGAATTTTCTTGTTTCAGCTTTTAAGGTTTTTCGTCAACTACTTATTTGGACAGCTTAATCAAGCTTGTTGGGTAAAAAGCCCATTTCTTTTGTGGAGCAAAAGAAATGGGTATGAAATCTATGCATAGCGAGGTAGCGAAGTTGGATTTTCGAAAGGGTCGCGGTAAGTCTTGTTTTTGCGTGGGGAGATCCCTGGGCATTTATCAAGAAAAGCATAACGATGTGATTCGAACTTAAGTAATATCAAGTGTGCTTCATCTTGTCTGGAGGAGAGAACCTTCATCTTGGCCATGTCAAGTTCTGTAGCAAAGATGGAAAATTCTGCTTAAGATTTTGTAAAGTTCTGTTAAGGCAGCTTAGACTCTGCTCCTGGAGTGCTGGCTAGATGGATTCTCCAGTCACATAATGGCGAAGTACACTCTTCTTAAGTGTCGTTTGAAAAAAAAAAGAAATTAGTTGGGTCATAAGCATGGCCATGAGTGTCTTTTAATCTGTCTATTCAATATTGAGCTTTTGATTGTATGCTTTGTCCATGTAGCTTCATTCCTTCTGAAATTTCATGAAACCTGAGAAAGTTTTTCTTTGGTTTTTCGAAATCATTGTACCCCAAGTGAATTTGAATGCCTACTACATTAATTAATGTAAGTATGTGTTTGTGTATGTTGATGCTTATAACTACATTTATATCTCGTCGGGATCTTTCTACAGATGTCGTTCTTGCCCTTTCTGCAGACCTGAGAGTCTGAGATTGATCCTTGAAAAGTTGTTTAAGCAACAATCCCAAGCACGTCTATCGAAGAAGATAGTAATATGAATTCGTCATACATATTTGACTGTACTACAGCAGTACACAAATTGGGAGCATTAATGCATAATTATGGTTGAATCAGTGGTTGAGATCTTAAGAGTTTGAGAGGATTGAGATAAGTGTGAATCTCTGTATGGACATTCTGAAGAATATCCTTTTGGGAATATAGGCTAGTCTTGATCGACTGTTTCGCACTGATCATTACTGGTGGTGCACTGTACTTTTGCGGCACAGTCTTGCTAGTTTCGTAAATTGAAGTTGCACCTGGGGGCAACTTAGTATCATCTCTCTTTTGTTTGCTTGTTCAATATTCGAGTTGCTTTCTTAAATCAGAGTGTTCTGTGAATGCAATTAGAATGATTGCATCTAATTGTGTGATGGTTTCCAATTTTTTGGTAATTTGTGTTGGGGAAGTTGTGGTGCAACCCCTACATGTCATTTCTATTTGCTTTCTGACTAGAATGCATATGCATTCCGCAAACATGAATTGGCATGAGGAACATCCTAAACAGGAGGTGAAGTTGGGAATTCCTACGGGGGACTTAAATTTGATTGAAGTAAATACTGGGTGTGCCTCTTATCGTAGATTGATAAAATGAGTCGATTAGATTGAGTTGAATAGGGGGAGGCATGTTCGTTGATGCTTTACCAGTCATGGGTAGAGATCGAAACTCAGAAGTGAATGAAGGACATTCTAAGATTCTGAAGAGTGCCTTTTGTATTGGTTTTGAGTTCCTTGAGATGCTTGTTTTGTAGAATGTTTTCTGGACTGTGTTCAACTAAATTCTTGGAAATGATTCATTAATGATAGTTGTAATTTGCAGGAATCCCTGACATGGAAACCTTGTCACCCGATACTGCAGACATGTACCTTTCTCTTGGTCTCAGAGAACAGGGCAAAAAAATATCGGGCTATCCTCGGGTTTTGATGCTCCTTTCCTCAGCACTTGATAGATCTGTCCAGAAGAATGAGAGGCTTCTGGAGACATCACAATCTAAAGATGTACTCACCATTTTCCATGGCGTAAGACCGCCCGCTCTGACCATTCGCCAATACATTGAACGCATCTTCAAGTATTCGGCTTGCAGTCCATCCTGTTTCGTCATTGCTCAGATTTACATGGATAGATTCGTCCAGAACACGGATGTTCTCTTGACTTCTTTAAACGTTCATCGCCTTCTTATAACAAGTCTCACTGTAGCAGCGAAATTTGTCGATGATGCGTAAGTACTTGCCTCGTGAATCAATTCCTAATGTGTTGGGTGTAGCTTTAGTAGTCTTGAAATGTGAATTCATGTCCCGAACTCTTAGCTTGCAGAGAGAATCCTTTGTTGCACTCTTCGCCACTTTCTGAAGTGGTTATTTCTTATGTTCTCTGCAGGTTCTTTAACAATGCGTACTACGCCAAGGTTGGCGGAGTGAGCACGTCGGAGCTGAACCGGCTGGAGATGAAGTTCCTGTTCAGCATAGATTTCCGATTACACGTAAGCATCGACACGTTCCAGCGATACTGCCTGCCGTTGGAGAAGGAAGTGTCAGAAGGACTGCAGATCGAGCGGTCGATTCAGTCCTGCAGGATCACAGAAAGCTGGTCTAACAAGGAAGATTCCACTTGGTACTCCCACAGTTGCTAGTAGATGATCTTGAAGGTAGAAAGATATTGTATTTGTCAATTGTAAGGTAAAAGAGGGGATAGTTTTTGATTGAATTATTTGTTGAAATTGAAACCTGCATTGGATGATGATTTTTATGGTGAAAGCATACTTTGCTTTCCCTATGGCAGTATATTGTGGATTCATTTTCCTTTTTGGACTTTGTCATAGGTTCTATATTTCCTTTATACTCACCGACATTTAAAATATTATTCCCCTCTAAAAAAAACAATGAAAAAAATTGACGGCAAAATTTGTATATTGTGAAAATTTTTTATGTTTCGGATTAGAAAAAATCTAAGGTGTCCGTTGCCAATTTTGCATTATAGAGTAAATGTTTATTTGGACACACCTCTAGAAACTTCAATCGAGTCAGGTGAATTATATCAGAATAATTACATGGTGATCATACTATTTTTATCTTAACAAGTTTTGTCAGGGTAGAGTTATTTCCACCCCTATTGAGAATAATACACGGCATTTTATCCTACTTTTAAAATCTAGAAGTAAACTACTTAGTTTTTGCTATTAAATGGCAAATTGCATCTGGCATAGGTGTACATTGAACGTTAGTGGCAAGATAACAAAATTCCTCACCGAAATACACTTGTCCATAAGAAAAAGATTCACCCCCACCGACCTCAGTATCATGTCTAACTCATTTTGGCAAGTCTACTCCTACCTTTGCTGCGGATAACGACAACCTTTAAGGGCGTAGTAACATTCCATCGAGCGATTCGTAAGTAAGATTAATTTTCAAATGATCACCACTTCGTGTGGTCACGATTATCCTCGTCTCGGAGCTTGGCTCCCATGGGATCGGCCGGATTGTGTCGGAAGCATGATGGGTCAGAATTAGATGGGCCCGTGACCCACAAATCCTACTACCATGACAAAAGGCTTGAGATCCAGAGCTGGATCTTCATCTCCTTAGGGCTTGAGTCAGACGGCTCGACCCAAGCATCGTAGCTTCTTGACCCTTGGACAACTACAGTGGAGAATTGGGAAACAAGATTTGACCAAAGATTAGACCGGACAGCTTGGACGAATGAAATGGAAAGCTCGCTTTTCAATCAGACTTCAGTACCCGACAACCAAATGTAGCCTAAACTCTCTATTGATTAATGACCGAGACCCTATGTCATGTTTCTTCACTATTCAGTAGCTCGATTATCAAGTTACTCGATACAGGCTTGACTCCTTTCGAGTTTCAGTATCTCTAGTATTTAATCAATAATTAAGCTCAAGCTTGATTAATATTTGACTGAATGCCTTCCGAGTCTAGTCAGTACACATTTTGACATATAAATAAACAGATAAAACACATCGATTTTTCCATTCTACACTGTACTTCCATATTCGGGCTTTTGACCTTCACTCGAGTCTCAGACAAAACCTTACCGAGCTAGCATGGTCGAGGTTATTTCGACTTTGTCAATCGAGCTTGACTCGAGTATCGAGCATTGCATATTTAAGTTAGAGGTATCGATCTACTAAAAGAAAGAATATTCGAGTCGAATCGAGCGTCGAGTCAATCCAGCTATTCGGATCAAGTCAAGCACTGAGTGTCAAACGACTCGACTCAGTTCCCGGCGTTCGAGTTTTGAAAGTATTTTGACTTCGCTTGTTCAGATGCATGTACATCAAGACTACGAAATACGCCTCGGTACAAGTCCCTGGTTTTTCACAGGTTTGACTTTGCCAACTAAGGACGACACTGTCGGCGGAGGGGCTGGCGACCGAATCTTTTCTCTCTCGCTAAAGCCACGGCCGCTAGTGAACAAACCACGACGGGAGAAGCTTCCCGTCGTCTTTCCTGCAGGCACATGCCCCCTCCTGAGATTCTCACCAAAACCCGTTCAACATCCTATTCTTTTCTTTATCTGCACAGCGTGCGATTCCCTTTTCTTTTCGGGCAAACACCGTTGGTTGGGGGGTACGGCTGGCGACACTCTGACTTGCTATTTCGCGGTAAATCTCATGAGCCGTTCAGATTCGGATCTTTAACCTTTGCAGGTGATTCCGATTCGACACGGTTTGTATGTAGTATGTAGTTAGTGACATTGGAATAGATGATCTCCAGTTTCCGAGTTAAAAGTCCTCCGGCGCCTTACTGATGAAGAGTTGAAGGGGATAAATTTCGTGTTAAGTTAGATTTGTTTTTGGCGTTGTTTTTGTTTTCATTTTTTTTACTTATTTTGGCTTGATCTCCATCAGAAAAATGGCTTAGTTTATGATCTAACCTATGTTGTTTTCTATGTTGAGAGTGGGCAGTATAGTGTAGTAGTACAGTCCTATCAGGCAGATTCTCTCTCTATCTCTCTCTCTGAGTCATAAATGACAAACGAGTAAATCGCACATCTTATGTAAAGTTGTACATCTCCACGTCTTTGTCTTGAAACCATAAAACACCACCCACACGGACACAAAAAATATTATTTCTTTCTTCTCGGTTCGTGTGACTAATGTATATCGTTAAATTAGACAAGATCTCCATGAGATCTACATGAGATGATCGATATGCCCAAAGTTTACATGTGTCGGATGCAATAAAATTTGTCTCTGCACACAAATACGTCCTTTCCTTGACACCTTTTTCCCCATGAGAAGCTATAGCTAGCCATGTGATAATGTACTAATAAGGTACTCTCCACGAGCCCAGTAATAGGCTAGCGAACGATTCCAACGATTCCTCTATGCAAATGGTATTATTAATGCCCAACCATATCTAGTCAGTCTCGTGATGAAGATTCGACATATATCAAGTCATGGTCAATGTTGGTCTTCCTAAGAGCAGTACGACGGGTATTGGTGTGTTCCCAACACCTGGCTTTAGATCTGAGATCATTAAGCATGCTTTAAATCACTCGAGTTTTGATTTGACACTCAATCCCTAGAGATCCGTTCGATTTAATAATGGCTAGAATGATTATCAACATAAACATGGGCTTTAGCATATTTTGATTTTCTCTCTCTGTTGTGAACCATTCTCAGAAGCCATGTGATGGTATTCGGGCAGCGTTCGAATTGAAATTGAGATATGGATACGAGAATATCCAAGGGGGCGGTACCCATTTCCCGCCCCATTTGAACTGTCCCAAAGCCAGAAAAATTCATGGTATGGAGAGACGGGCAGGCATGGATCCAAGGGACAGTATCCTCAAATTAATGTATGCAGTCGCTGCAAATCATCGCCATTGCATGGTCGCATGCAAATGAATGTCGAAAATACATTAATGCAAAACGTACACATAAGAGGTCAAAAGAAGACAGCTGGTGACTCCCTTGAGAGCATCTTCTGGATTGGAGCTTTCTTCACGGGAAAGATATGACAAGGAAATGTATCTTTTGTTCCATTCGTGGGTCGTGTCTCCCATCTAAAAAGCCTTCCATCCTATGCTATGAATTTAGGTTTGCTCCCCCCCGTGAGCTCACTCACAGCTCATTCATCACCTGGATTTTTCCACTTTCAAATTGGGGGTTGTTTGTCATCTAGTCCCTTTTTATTCTATTTTCTTTGTATTTTGCTGGTATTGTCATCCTAATGCTTACATTGATGCTTATGTGATGTTGCTGTCATTGTGAATGGGCTTCAAAACAATTCGTGTGCATTTTTTAAGTTTGGTTGAAATACTAAGTCCTTGGATTTCAGGGCTGCCCCACGACATGGTCGACGGAGCTATGACATGGGCACCGTCACCACCTCTCTCAACCCCTTCCTTCACGATGGCGACAGGAGAGGGTCACACGATCATCTCCGACCATTAGTTTAAGGGATAATAATACAAATGGTCCTTGAACTTTGGCTCGATATACAATGAGGTCCATGAACTTTTAATTTGTTCAATATGATCCATGAACTTTAATCCAATGTGTTAATGTGATTCCTCAACTTTCAATTTATTCAATATAATCCATTAACTTTTGATGCACGTTCAATTTTGTCTCTAAATTATATGAAAATATTCAATGTTGTCCATATATCAATTCAAGTTCATGGACAATATTTAATATTTTTATATAATTTAAGAACTATTAAATTTGAACCAAAAATTCAAAGGCCACATTGCACATTGGATTATATTTTAGGGACTATGTAGAATAAATTAAAATTTCATGGATTATGTTACACACCGGGTCAAAGTTCATTGATCATTTATATAATTATAAAAAGAATCAAAAAAATATTAGAATATCATCAAAAGTTGTTTACGTTAGTACCGGCGGTGCCTTGTAAAACAACCAACGTCTACGTCGCGATTTCCGATCAAAATTGATTGGATGAATAGAATTGACAAATTGTCAAAAGGTTCAAAACTGAATTTGTAAAAAAAATAAATAAATGTTTATGACTGAATTAGCATAATTATAGTAAGATTAGAACTTTTTTTGGTAATTTTCCCGATGTTATTGTCATCATAAATGGGCTTCTAAATAAATCAAGTACCTTTTGTTTTGGTTGAAATATCAAGTCCCTAGATCTTGGGGCCGCCTCATCAACACAACTGATGGAGCTATGGCATGGGCGTCATTGCTGCCTCTCTCAAGCTCTTCCTTTGTGACATCAGCAAGAGAGGGTGACATGATCATCTCCGACCATGAGTATAAGGGATAGTCACAAATGATCCTTGAAGCATGAACTTTTAATTTATTCAATATAGTTATTAAATTTTAACCTAAAGTGAAATATAATCCATGAATTTTTAATTTATTTAATATGATCATTGAAATTTTGGTACGTGTTCAATTTAGGCCCCGAATTATATGAAAATGTTTAACATTGTCCATCAATTAATTCAAGTTCAAGGACGATATTAAACATTTTCACATAATTTATAAGATAAATTATAGTTTAGAAATTACATTAAACAAATAAAAAACTTATAGACCACATTGTAGATTGGATCAAAGTTCATTGATTATTTTTAATTACTCATTTTTCATAAAACGAACTAACCCATAATTCTCTATCCTTTCCCCTTTTACGGTTTAATTAGGAACCGGACTTTTTGTCAGAGCGTTATTAAGCTTGATCCGAATGCCATTACCTACATTCCCTTCAGCATTTCAGACACTATTATTCCGAAAAACCTAGGCATAAACGGATGATCAGAATGCTCTGCCGAATCTCTTCGTAATTGATTTGCCTTCTGAAGTTCCATTTATGCCAGAACGCAGCATGAACGTGACATGCAGTTCTTGTCCCGTACCGTCCGGGCAGAATTCCAGATGTCGTGACAAATCTGATTGGTGAAAAGCTCTCCGGGAAGGAGCGCGCTTTTGATCCGGAAATCATTCAGGTCGAACTGGGAGTTTTGACTCTGCTGTTCACTCACTCCCTCGCTCAACTCAGCCATCGATCGTCCCTGGCCCCCGCCTCGAAGACGATGCTGCATGGAGATGGTGAATTCTGGCTACGGGAGTCAGAGGCTGTCGGGGCCGTGTAGGGGAACCGCCCCGGAAACCGATGGCGCGCACGAGGCCGGCGGATTCGAGGCCCGACGCACGCACCCGCATGTTCCCCACGTGTCTCGCGCGGACACGCACCCGCGCAGCCCAGCCTCCCCCGATATCCTAAGAGGAAGGAGAATGCGAAACCAACCCGATATCCTGTCGTGGAACCTAGCGAGGCAGCTGTTATCTCTCGTTTTGGTGCTGGATCTTGTGTTAGCGGAGGAAGACTATTCGCATAGCCACGATCTCGATTGGCTTGCACGATAAGTTAGGTGTGATAGTTGCATGCAGTAGCATAGAGAGAGTGCCTACAAAACACATGTAGTAGCACCTAGTTACTAACCATTAAATGTTGTTGGAACTAGCGGTATCGTTTTGAAACAAAAAAAGAAAAATTGACAATTTAATGCGAAAGTAAAAACGACCAAGTTGAATATTATCTTATTCAAGTGGGAATCTGAGTCTGAATAACAGTGATATGATAATGTTCATCAGTGCACAACGGTCAAAGTTTGAATATTTACAATGATACGATGATATTCGCTAGTATGCAAGTCTATCAAAAATAATTTACAAGAGATTAGAGATAGAAGAAATTGCAAATAGAATATATAGTGGTTCGGCTTTAAGTAATTTTACACCCATTATTTCATGTTAATAGCATATTAGTTGAATTTCACTAGTCAATCAATAAGAGATTACAAAAGGAAGTGATTGGTCAAACAATATCACACAGTCACTTTTTTAATGCCTCTCAAGGATTACAATAGGGCAAGTATGTAAGATGAAATTCTCTTAAACTTTGGAATTTTTTATTCCAGACCTCTCTTTACTCTTCAACATTTTGGTCTCCTTCTATACTCATTCACTTCTAATCTATCCTTTGGATGTCTTCAGAGGATACTCTCCAATCAACCCACTGCACAAGATGCAAAAGAAAGATTAAGTTGCTGTTAAGAGATAATACTGGAATCCCCATTGATTTGGTTGCTCATTCAAGCAAATCTTCATTTGCCATAAGTAGAGTTCTTCAATTAAGGAAAGTAGCTTACCTTTGAAATGATTGTCAATCAATCAAAGATGTCTTGAGTAAGGATTTCGTTGCAAGACAATCTTCAAGATTGAAGATCAATCAATGTTTTCTCTATTGGAAATCCAAGTCAAGTCCCTAACTATAATGATGTAAATAGTGGGATTTGTGTTTGAACATATAATTAGAAATAGATTTAGCTTTAGCAATAGGATCCGAAGTAATCAAATGCATTAATGATACCAGCGTGTAAAATTTGTTGATATCCATATTGTTGATGTGATGATATCCAACTCCAGTCATATGATGATATCCAACTCTAATTGCCCGGTGATATTCAAGTGTATTGGCAATCATGGTTCTACCTCGCTGTTCACTTATCTCGGGTAGGTTCACCTATCCAAGGTATTTCTAGGCTGTACCTAACTCCCAATTCTAGGCTTGTTCACCTTCTACTCCCATACCTCTAGCTTGTAGACACTTCTATGTCTAGTGCCTAGAAAACTCATGACCTTTGGACGTGTTCCCATTTGAATATTATAAGCATAATGACTTGTGCATCTTTCACCTGATTACTTAAACATTAAATACGTTAGCACATTTTCATTATTTTGTCATATTCAAAACATTGAGGGATTTTCCCAACAAATTTTAATTTGATAATCTTTGGTATAGGCATCTAAAGTTATTTAGTTAAGCTAATACACATATCAACAAGTCTTAGGCCATCAATTAGGGTTTGTGTGTTTGAAGAAAAACAAAAAAGTGTTTTTCTAGGAAATTGTCTTCCGACTTTTTGGTTTTTAGATGACGAAAAGCTAACTAATCTACGAAAAATGCTTTCCATGGACTAAAAACGACAAACTTAAATTGAAGGGAAAATGGCCTCCCTTTCAAGTAAAAATGAAATCACTTTCCCTAAAATTACCAAACATATAAAACCTAAACATTTTTCTTGAAAATGATTTTTATGAAAAATATCTTTTTTTTTTGTCATGAAGTTTGCACCGAGACAAATGCACCCTCAATCAACCTTTGTGCATCTTTTCGGCAAAATAGCGTTACACAAAAGGGTCATTGCGAACAAGTCTCCTCGAGATGCTTGTAAGCATTTAACCGAGAAGTTTCGACGTTGAAACGCTCATCATGCGTTTAGTGCATCGAAATTTAGTGCATCGAAACCGCATTTGCAATTACTCCATGGAGTTACGATTCGCAGACCGATAAGAGTACGGCAATTCCGTGGTTGGACCTTTTTTTTTAACCTTAAAATCTGCTCTGAATCGTCCAACTGGGGACAAGGACAGGACACTCGCAACAACCTGTACCGCCGTACAAATGACTGATTCGTGGAAGAACTTTCTCCTCGATACGTACGTGGGCGACTCGTTCTTGACTCGGTCCACGCGGATCGTACGGACCCTCGAGATGCTTTTAGGCATCGCCTGCTCCATCTTTCGTTTCACCAAAAATTAATTCCCGCAATGGTAGTTCATCCATCATATCTTGAACTAGAACAGCGTGAAACGAAAACTAGAATCGCATCCGTTTGCTCGGATGTCAGTAGATTCGAAGAAGAGCAGAAACCCACTCCAGGAAAATCCTTAACATGGGTATTTAGCACGTCCAACGTCACAGTGAAAACCAAGACCAAAATGCTGAAGTTTCCTTTGAAAAAGAAAGGTGAACCGCAACCGAACAATCACCCCACCATGCACTGGCGGTGGCGGGCACCATGCAAAGTACGCGGACAATGCTGCACGAGTGATGTAAAATCAATCATCCTGATTGCGGACGAGATGACTGATTGATCCTCACTAGATCTGACGAAAAAGAAAGAAGAGAGTTCCGGGTTCATTGATTGGAGTCGAGCTGCATGTCGGTGGGCTGGGACGGGAAAACATGGAAAATCCAGGCTCTGACCACACGTCCACATCAATGTCGTCTCTCCCTCTCTCTTTCCGTCGGTATTCATGCATCTGTAGATATCAATCTCCAGCTCCAGATCTCAACTTGCAGTCTTAAGTCTTCACCGCCTGAGCAGAAAGAAAATAAAGCCGACGGGAGCGATGCGATGGGAGAGGAAAAGCTCACGCGGGTTTTTCCCCCGGGAGACAGGATCTTATCGCGATCTTAATGCCCATATTCATTGGGCTCAGGGACGAAAAAAGGCTCTTGACCTAGACCGCGGCAGCATCCGTGAGTCCCGCTCGCTCGATCCGGGCCCTCCGCCGCCGTGGGGCCCCGCGCGGCTGAGCGGCTGAGATTGAGTAGGATCGTGGAGGCGTCTGGTGCGAGAATTGATGTCTCGATATTCAGGAGAAGAGGCCACACGTGTGCGTTGCATGGGAGTAATGGCATGGGGACACGGAGTGATGGGTGGTCCGTGCGAGTGAACTTAAATGCGTGGATTTTTCCATTTATTTTTTATGATCATTTTTATTTTATATATATATATATATATATAATTTTCGATGAGAGGGATGTGTGAGTGGATGGAGGTACGTACGCTTTTGCTTTTATCTTTGGTCGGTTGGATTTACCTGCGTTGCAGCGAAGCTCGCTCTCGTGACCCGAATTGTAAAGGGAAAATGACAAAGATATGTGCAATTTAATCTCCGAACTTTTAATTTTTTTAATGTAGTCTTTGAATTTTAGCGCAATGCGATGTGATTTATGACTTTAATTTAATGTATCATATAATTCATGAATTTTTAATTTATTCGATATAATTCCTAAACTATTGATAAATATTTAATTTAGTCAAAGTACTATATGAAAATATTTAATACCGTTCCTGAACTTGAATTAATAAAATGATTGTATTAAATATTTTCATATAGTGTATGAATTAAATTGAGCATTACCAAAATTTGGAGACCACATTGCACATTTGGTGAAAATTTAAGGACTATTTATGTAATTATCCAATTGCAAAAATATACTTTTGTGACTAAGGTAAATGAAGTCTAATCCATGTCTTGAGCAAGCTTGCATGAATGGAGTGGCTTATAAGAAACATCGGTCCTACAATTTTTACGATTAAGTAGTTCTTGAGTCGGCAATTGCGCATCTCAATCGATCTATTTCCTCGGACGATCTTAAGGGCGCTCCCCATGTTGGTCTAGTGCATTCAAGATCTTCTTTTCGGATTGCTCTCAACAAGACTTAAATCAAAGACCACTAGGAGCGGATCGAATCCTCTTGGCGCCCGAGTCCGCGCATGTTTGCTTTTGGCAAATCACCTAGATTTCACCTCAAGATCTAGATGGCTTTTTTTTCCTTTTTAATTATTATTGATTTCCACCAGGCTTTTCTAAGGTAGCTATGATCACCTGTTTGACGAAGCCTGTCGGGAGCGTGGCGCTGACTGGAGTCCACGGATCGAGGGAGATAGAGGGAAAGACCGATGAGGAACCCGATTCTCTGACAATAAAACACATATGAAAAAGAAAATACAACATTTCTTTAGATTATAGAAGCCTTCCCTCCTTTTTTCTTTGTTTCTACCGTATTTTTTTCAGGCATTCGATGTCCGAGAGCATCGATTTCCCAAAAGAGAAAAACCCATTAATTTAAACTCTTCAATGAAAATTAGTGTAATCATATATCTTAATCAACGCAAATTTAGATTATCTCTCGTGTGTGTATGTGTGTATGATTAGATAGAGAACTTTTGCTTTGCATTATGATAATTAGAAGGTAGCGCTATCGCGTTGAATGTGCAAACAGACATGTTTTTCTTAATTTTGATTTAGTACATTAAAGTAGCTCTCCATTTCTTTGCCTTTTGTTTTCAATATTAGTATAGTCGTATTTAACATGTGGGGAAAAGTATAAGGGGAGTCAATTTATGCAAATTTTGTAGGATTTACTACTTAGGCAAAGAAGTTGGTGAATAAAAGAAAATAACTTTGTCCAAATTGATTCTCAACAAACAAAATTAAAATAATGCAGCTATTCCATTGTTAAAGTTCAGATTCTTCGATTCATTCTCAATTTGTTTTTTTTTTTACCACATAAAAGTTATCAAATTCCATTGTTAATTGACCATCCTCTTGTCTACTTGCCTTTTTCATTAACTCATTCACATTGATTCTCACTCAATTCCACCTCCTTCCATTCTAATGAAATTATACTAATGCAGCTATTCTCAGTCTCAATTTCCATTTCTATTCTGACTCACTCCAATTAACCAAAAAGCATCGAGATAAAAAAATGAGGCTTCAACTTTTGATTCAACAATTTGAAATGTTATTTCACATCACTTGACAATGAGTCTTACATGCTCTTTATATACAAGTAGTTTCCCTCTACCTAATAATTTAAGATTTTGAGTTAAACTTCCTAACATGGTATGAAAATAAATGCTATCGCATATAAGCCGGAGTGTTAGAATATTTAAATATTCAACCACACCTTTATGTAATAACATCACTTGACAACACACATGTTTTGGTTGAATTTACAAAAAAAAATTAGCGATATGATGCACCTGTGATGCGTGTGTAAAAGGGCATAAATTTATTTTGCATACAAAAACTTACGTCTTTTACAGAATCACAAAGAATTTCATAAATAAAACATTCACATGAAGGAAATACTATAAAGACTGTAAAACGAGGGACTTGAACAGGGGCGACGCACCTCTTCTTGAACGAAGGTCAGTTGACCCAACTTTTTATCTTTATACAAATTTGACTTTTTTATTTTAATGGTTTGGACTATATTTAACCTTTGACACTACAATGCGTGTAACTTAGCTTGCCAAGTACTCAACCCATCTCATTATTCTTTTTTAATTCAAGTTTGGGCGGTTCAAATGTTAACTTTAAGCAAACTCGAGCTTAATTGATTTAATTGTTAAATCACTCGCAAGCCTTATTAAATAACTTTATCATTTATATTTAGATAGGTGAATGTAACTCCAATATAAGAAACAGGAATTCGATATAGTTCATTTTTTGTGCGTAGGAAATGGAACTTGAGCTTTATATCATTTGACCGGTAAATAAAAAGAGAGAGAGAGAGAGAGAGAGAGAGCTAAGTGCAAGATTTAAATTATTGTATGGAGCATAGCTCGAATTTAAGAAATTTAAATGTAATCTATGGCTTTGTTTATTTTGCGAAAAATAAATAATATAAAAGATATTTTTTTTGAAAATAATTGCTTACATCCCTTGTTCACCTTTGTACCTCGAATTACGAGATTGGCCTCCACATTACTTAAAATGCACGAACGCATATGTTTAAACATCTAAGTACTCTTCTCTTTTGACATGTTTTCAAGAGCATGCTAAAAAGCATTAAAGATGGAGATCCTTGAGTGGTCTTGTTAGTCACTTGACTTGAGCTTCAATTAACGCATTTGAGGTCAATTTAAAGCGTGAAAAAAAGAGAGGATTTAGTTAAGGCCAAGATTCAAGTCGAGACATTGTCATTCAAGCCGAGCCCCAAGCCACGGCTATTTTTACTATTGAAGTGCTTCCAACAATATATTACTAGAGCTCTCAGAAACATTCATCAAGAACTATCGACTATAGTACTTAATATGTGATTTAAACGTATTGGACACATTCGAAGAGCCTGTTATTATTTATTTTCCTACTTCTATCCCACCAGAGTAGTACAATTGAAAATATTCTTTTTGGAATCTAAAAAAAAAAAAAAGTCCAACTAAGGAACAAGAAATGATCCAAATTACATGCTATATAAATTAGATGTATCTAGTCGGTCTCAGGGAATATCTGCAACTATAATCACTTATATGAGCAATTTTCTTCCTTTGAAATTTCTCAAATAAAAAAAATAAAAAGAAAAGACTTCTCTCTCTATCGTGTCATTGTTCTACATATCTATTTTACTATATCTATAAAATAGGACAATATGATTATTTGTAGTTAGATTGAGATATTGAGAGATTTTTCTCTGAATTTTTCATTTTTGCGGAAAAATATTGAATTTTGCATGGACAAAAGAAGAGTCTTTTCAATAAGTTGGATGCATGTAATGTTCAAAATTTAATTTCATTATATGATATATTATTACATAAATTTTATCGTCACTTTATGACTAAACCTAAATAAAGAGAGGTCTGGATGCTTAGTTCTGCCATAAAATCTCATGGCACGTGGAATCCATTATGAGCATTAAAAACTATCAAAACGTGACATTAATACAAAATTAGGGATCGAATCAGGAGTCATGGAACAGGAAAGATTGCATTAGCTCTAAGAATGGGATGCGATGAGACAAGAAATGATGCCAAATCTCTAATCCATCGTGAAGAAATCTATTCGCCCTAATCATTAACAATTTATAAAGAAGAAAAAATCATTTTCCGTGCGATACATTCACATGATGCGAATAAAATATATGAATTATTACTGTGTATAATATAGTTAATTTTACTGTGTATATGTTGCGAATTGCAATAAGTTTTAGAAAATTTACCAGCCTCGTAAATATTAGACATCATCAATTATACTACCTATGAAACATTATAGTACGAATAAATATTATTTTATAGATTGAGATATAAATTGTTGGGGAAATTTAAGCGTTTATTAGAAAAGGAAAAGCCTCATGCGTTGGATTGGCATTTATCTTTGAGCAATAATAAAGAGGACACAAATTTAGGAAAGAATTTCTCTACCAATGCACGTAACTTGAATGTTATGTAACGGATTCAGATATTTATATTTAAATTAAAGTTTCACAGGGTTATTATTATACTTCTCTAGGAAGAAAAGAGGCTTTAATTAATGGATATCCACATTAAATGCATTTTAAGTCAGTTTTAGTATGGTATAAGGTTCCATTTATTTTTGATAAAATGATGACAACGATTTACATCAAGATATTTTTATGAACAGTGAAAACATTTTTGATCCATTAATTTTTATAAGCAATACAAACGATTATTTTTAGAAAAAAATATTATAAATTATTTATTTTTTGCAAAATAAACGAAGTCTAAGTTCTCTATTTCATAACTGCTAGACATTACCAATTATACTATAGATAAAGAGATCAGAGAAAAACTACATATTTCTCTATAGATTGAGATAATAGACGACCCTTTTCTATATTTTTCCTTTGTTTGAAGAAAATATATATAATCATTTGAGAAAGAAAAATGAGTCTTCCATTGCATTGGTGTTTATCTTAAAATGAAAACAAGAAGAAAAAGTGTGTAATTACGGAAAAGTTTATCGCCTAACCAAATATAATAAATATTCTATATGATACATTTAAGTGCCCATATCTAAGGCAGAGTCGTTGCATACTGATCCTTCAGTTCTCAGTATAACATTATAAAAAGTTCAAGTATTATTTTTTCTTAATCTAGAAAAAACAGGTATAGAAGCCCAATTATTCGAAGGTGCGTGAAACAACCAATAAATCTTTTAAATCTCACAAATCCACCCTGCGATCTACAGTTTTTACGAGCTATTTGCAAGATTAGATCGAATACCTCCAGCTCCCGAGTTGGAAATCCCCGAACTTTAGGATCTTATCCAAAAAAAAAAAAAAAAATTATTTCCTTTTCCTCATAGATATATTTCTGCACCCGTGACGGGTTTATACGTACTATATATAAAAATTAGTCAAATCTGATTTCTTTTTTTTTTGGGGGGGACGTAGGTTAAATCTGTTTTTTTAATTTTGTGGTGGGGTACGGGGGAGTTAAAAGTGAAATCTGAACGAACAGTGAAAAATAACGAGAAAGAAAGATCCCATTTGCGCAGTACGTCTCCAAAAAAAAAAAAAAAAACAAAGAAATAAAACCGACGACAGAGGGCGAAAGAGAGAGGGAGAGAGAGAGAGAGGTAGGTCATATATATATATATACATACACACAGAACCACCCACCACCACCACCACCACCACTCTCCTCCCTTCTCCTTTTCTTTAACCCTCAGATCAACCACTACTCACTCCCTCACTCCCACAACATCTCTTCCTCTGCACGGTTACAGTGCTCCTCCCCCCTTCCTCCCAAACCCCCTGTTGAGCTCCGGCCAGAGAGAGAACTGCTCAGAGAAGCAGCAGATCCCGCGCCATTAATGCCCTCCCTCCTCCTCTGCGTGAGCCTGCCCTCTTCACGCAACGACGTCCCTGCCCTCTTCCTTGAATAACCCCCCCACCCTTCACGCGCAACGAGAGAACTCAAGGATGGAGCTGAGTAAGGTCACCCTGGAGATCTTCACCAAGCTCGAGCAGAAGTGGCTCTCCCACTGCTGCGAGCCCCCCCGGCGCGCCCGCCTCCTCTGCATCGACGGCGGCGGCACCTCCTGCGCCGTCGCCGGCGCCGCCCTCGTCCGCCTCGAGGACCAGATCCGCCTCCGCACCGGCGACCCCACCGCCTCCCTCTCCGACTCCTTCGACCTCCTCGCCGGCACCGGCCTCGGGGGCGTCCTCGCCGCCATGCTCGCCGCCGGCGACGCCTCCGGCCGCCCGCTCTACTCCGCCCGCGAGGCCGTCGAGGCCCTCGCCGCCCGGGCCCCCGAGATGTTCCGGCCCGGGGGGATCCTCCGCCGGCGACGGCGGAGGTTCTCCGGGAGGAGCATGGAGAAGGTGCTGAAGGAGCTGTTCACGCGGGAGGACGGGAGGTCCCTGACCCTGAAGGACGCGCGCAAGCCCCTGCTGATCCCGTGCTTCGACCTCAACAGCTCCGCCCCGTTCGTGTTCTCCCGCGCCGACGCGACCGACTCGCCGAGCTTCGACTTCGAGCTCTGGAAGGCCTGCCGGGCTACATTGGCGACGCCGGGGCACTTCAAGCCGTTCGCGCTGGCCTCCGTCGACGGGAAGACCTGCTGCGCGGCCGTCGACGGCGGCCTGGTGATGAACAACCCGACCGCCGCCGCCGTCACGCACGTGCTCCACAACAAGGGGGACTTCCCGTCGGTGAACGGCGTGGAGGACTTGCTGGTGCTGTCCCTGGGCAACGGATCGGCCGCCGGGAAGGCCCCGCCGCGCGACGGCGAGTGCTCGACGTCGGACGTGGTGGGCATCGCGCTGGACGGAGTGTCGGAGGCGGTGGACCAGATGCTGGGGAACGCCTTCTGTTGGAACCGAGCGGACTACGTCAGGATTCAGGTACAAAAAATTAAATAAAATAAATGAAAACCCATTTTTCACTTAATCCATTTTCCCTTGTGAAAAATCGTCTTGATTTTTTTTTTTCTTGGTAAAAAATGTTTATAATTTATCAAGAATTAATATATTGAAATTGACAATATCTCATTATTGACATTGCCGCAGGCGAGTGGGGTGGGAAGAGAAGGCCGGAAAGGGGAGGAGGAGGAGGTGCTGGCGGAGAGGGGGGTGGAGTCGCTGCCGTTCGGCGGGAAGCGGCTGCTGACGGAGACGAACGGGCAGCGCCTCGACGGCTTCGTGCAACGGCTCGTCGCCGCCGCCTCGGGGAGGAGTAGCTTGCCGCCAAGCCCCTGCAAGGATTCGCATCCCGCCGTTAGCCCCCTCGTTAACGGCCGTTGACTAAGCTCTCTTTGTTTTTATTTTTTTTTGCCTTTTTTCCTTGCCTTAGTCTCCTTTTTTTTGGGGGGTAGTTTTCCCACTTTGTTGTAACTTTGTGTAACGAGCCTCAGCTTAACTTGGCCTTTGCCTTTTCCAATGGCTTTTTAGATTTAGGTGGGAGCCAATTAGCCTGAGATGCGTCCCTCTCAATGTGTATGTTGCGAGAAGAAAAATGGAGTTCCTTTAGCTGCTTTTGGTAGTTTTAGTTGGTACATTACATTACTCACCAGAGAAAAAGATGCAATTGAGCACGACAACATTGCTAGTGATAATTAGACACGACACGAATGACCCAAATCCTCGATTTCAATCGGGTCGATCCCCGTTAAAGTAAAAGCTAAATCGACGAATAGGGCAGGTCGCCATGGAATCGGCATTGAGCTTCTCCATTATCTTCAATTAGTTCCGTCCGGCGAATGACACAGCTCCGGGCTCTATTCATTGAATGTAAACCCCCGATTAAGATCCAGCATGAATCTGCATTGACCATCATTGAATGCACACGGTTTTCACTGTGAGATCTCAGGGCTGACGACGTACCCCAAGTGGTACCGAGCAATGACTAAAAAAAAAGGGGTCGCACATTAACTATTCCCGTCCTCCATCGGCCCTGAATTTACCCTTCCCCGCAAGAATGGACAACCTGAGATCTGACCACCAACAGCTGTCTCTTTTTCTATACAAACCACACAACACGAAATACGAAAACCGAGAAAGAACCTTGGAGCCTAGCTAAAAACTCCTTGAACCACCCCATATGAAAACCCCAATAGGAAGAAGTACAGAAAAGGGTGCATGAAAGCCTGAGGGATATCGGGTTAAATTAGGGAGCCGATTTGCGCGAATACAGCGAGGCAGAACCAGCTTCCACTCCCGTAGAATTACTCCTCTTCACAAGTATAGAAAGCCACGGAAGCAGAAAGACGACACCCCCCCCAATTTGCTCCCTCTTGAATTTGCCCTTTTGTCCTCTTCCGGTAGGTACCCGAAGGAAAGACCGTACTTTGTCCTCTCTACATGCGATCGTGTCGACGCGAGCGATCGAGGGAGAGGAGTGTATAGTATTGAAATCGGTGCTGTTTTCGGGGGGATGCGTTCTCTCGCCTTTATAAATTTAGGGTTTTTGTCCTAACCTTTTTCGTGGGGTTGGGCGTGGGGGGAGATGAGATGGCATGGGATGGGGATAACTTTTTTATTGAGTTAGGTAGAGAGCGATGTACGCAAAAGGGCCAGCCCCCACCTACATTTAAGTTCGGAGCTGGGGCGATGAGGACATGGGGTAGGACAAGATTTACGGCTTAAAGTAAGAGAGTTGTTTTCGTTTTGCCATGTTGGGTCGGGACCAGGACCTTTGCCCACTCGCCTGATGGTGTACTATGCCGTCGGCGTCGCGTAATAATACATAATTCCCTTTTTGGCGCAACCCTTTGCCCGAACGGATCGATCGGTCAAGTGAGAGCTCGTCGATCTTATGGAAACCACCGGTCAGACGCTTCTTGGCCTTCACTTCAATTAGTTGTTAGGAGGTTTCCTGGGCTGTGCGGTAGGTATGTTCCTCGTACCTTCTTGAGAGCGATTTTTTTATTTATTTGTGTGAAGTAGATCCAACAGTTAACAAACACCTTTACCGATTATATCCTCAAGATAATAGTAACTTCATTTTAAAATGTCATCTGCCAGCTTTTAGTCGAAACCCCTAGAGAATATGAGCAAAAGGTTGAAATCGTATATGATACGAGATGTTTTGCACATGGGCAAGATGTTACAGGTGTAACAGTTACACGAATTGAAAGTTACAGGATGAAATTGCACGTTAGGGGGAGAAGTCATGCGATGGGATGTGCATGCTTTGTCCTTACATGGATCTATATGTCATTAGGAATATTAAGATATCTACAAGAGAGGAAGTGGCATGATAAACAATTTATTGCCTGTTAGACAAAATTATCATGATCTCTGCTCTCTTGAGTTTGGTATTGACTCTCTTATTAGGTTACATAAACTGAGAATATGTTGTAGAGATTGGAGATTTGGTGTGGAGGATTGATTCAAGAAATAGCACGCCTAGGGTTTGTGGAGAACACATTGAACGATGATGTGTAATGGATGTGAACATCGATCACCATTGAGATCATTACCTGTTCATATTATGCAAGGACAGGACGTCTTATGGGGCGCATGAATCTCCTGGACGACTGCATAATCATACCCTGCGAGAAGAATTCTGAGAAAGCTTGAGCGAAATTAATTCGATCGTGCCCTCTCTCCGACTCGAACGGATGAGTCGAAGAACGTTGTCAAGACTCGCACCTAATGATGTGCTGTCCCGCCAAGTCGTTAGGCTTGTGATCACGTATAATTGGGTGTTCAAGACTCTTTTTGAGCATTCAAGTTAATCGATCCCGGATGAATGTGGCAATGTGTCTCCTAGATCGCATATTCACCGGGGCCACATGTATTGAGCTTTTTAAATGCGATATGATGCCAAGGGAAGGCGCAAGTTTTCTTTTTCCTGGTTGGAAAGGCGCAAGTTCGCAATGCACAATGGGACTCATTCATGTCGACGTATTGTACTTACTTCTAATATGTATTGGCTTATGGTAACACTGAAACAAGTCAAATGATTTGGCTAACAATCACATATCCTCGCATGTCTATATAAACATCAATCATACCATGACATGTTACGTTCTTTTTTTCTTCTTCTTGCATTTATGTCTAGTTTCATGTCATACAAACGAATTTATATTCAGGATTGCCAACCCTACCACAAAAAGGCCCTCATATGGTGTCTTCAAGTATCATAACCTTAAGATGGAAAATATGAATAGATTCAGTCAGTATCGGTAACTTAGGTTCAATCACCCAATGCATTGAACCTCTACATTTTTTTTTTCAATTGACGCACTTTGACTAGAAGGTAATTGACTTTCTAGTCAAATGCTAACATGGCATCACTTTAATAAAGTTTAGCGACCTAATTGCAAGTATCACCTAAAAGCTAGAGTGTGATGTTCATAGGAGCGAGTCAATGCAATTTACCTTTATATTAATATTAATATATATGTATCTTGTAATTAAATACTTCTAAAGTATTTGGAATATTTAACCGAAGGAACACCTTCCCAAGTTACCAGACGCTTGGTGTCATAGTGTAATTCAATGGTCCTCACTAAAGGTTCATTGAGCTAGCAAGATCTCAATCATCAAAATCCTTCATGAATAAAGATCTACCCACGTACTTAATCAACAAGAAGGATACAAGATTTAGACAAGAGTAGCAAAGTCGAGATGTTGCACCAAGAGATTTCCATATTTTTGCTTAATGATACCATGCCAAAATGAAACATAAGAAAACCTCACTATCCTATAGTCCAATCCGACCTGACATAAGCTATAAGGGGACATGAGATGATGTATGTGAATTGACATACTTTCATTCGATAAAAAAAGTGTGGGATGGCTGATCATCTTTGGGAATACCTAAGGCATGACGATAGAAGCTTCACGTCCACCTTTGACTTTTTCGCTCGAAGCAATCGATCAACTTTGAAAATTCTAAATATCCAATTATTCATAGAAATAGGATAAGACGCCTCTTCATGCCACTTGTTAAATAACTAAATGAGTAAATATTATTTTCATCAGATGCATTACTTATTTCACTAAGTAATGTAATTAATGCCTTAAAAACGAAATTTTTCTATAAAATATATATACCAAGTGTCCATGAAATACTGGTCAAAAGGAGGCGGCTAATAGGACGCAGGGAGGCGTGGAGACTCCGAAATTGGCGGCTCGAGAGTCGGCTAAAACGGCTCACAATCGGGGCGCAGCCGAACCGAACCCGACAAAATATCAGTTCGATTTCGGACCTTGGCCCACCGCATTAAATTTAATCCTCCCTCCTTTGTATTTAATTACTTCTTTTTTCTTGTGGTTTTATTTTATTCTTTTTTTTCCCAATATTTTATTCTATCTAATACATGCAGTAAAGACGAAATTCCATACGTGGCTCTATAAGCCTAATTTTTCTTTTTTTTTACTTAGTTGCCATGCCTACATTTATCTAGAAACAAATATTAAAGGGTGCCTTCTAGGCAGTTCTAATGGGCCTTGGGAAAATAAAGTTTTATTATCTGCGGTGAGTAATTTATTAGAAATATAAATTTTTTTCTCATTTTTAAATTGCCTCGAAAGGTATCGTTTTCACCTTTTGCTGAAAGTGCCCTTAGATTGCTTAATGCTTTATACATAAACCCAATTATGAGTCTTGCCGGGAAAGATTTCAAGTTTTTGCTCGTATGGAACTTGAGAGAAGTTTTTATTTGAAGCTAGGCATCCATGAAATGTTTGTCTTTTTGTTCAATGACAAGACGGACGAGGTGACTGGTGAGGGCGACGTGCTCAATATTTGGTATAATTCTTAACGATCCATTATATCTCAAACGAAGTTTTGCACTTCGTAATTTCACAAACTAGGTATGGCAAAGTTCCATCAACTCACTTGTAAATTTATTCCAATATTTACCATTGTTGTCGTACATACATATTAGGTACCCTCACCTTAACATTATAGACACATTTCGCATTGTAATCAACTAAAGTTCTCAAATAAGAAAGGAAATGAAAGAATTTGAAGATAAGCTCTATTTTCAAGATGCTAAAATGATCCATTGTTGTCGTACATACATATTAGGTACCCTCACCTTAACATTATAGACACATTTCGCATTGTAATCAACTAAAGTTCTCAAATAAGAAAGGAAATGAAAGAATTCGAAGATAAGCTCTATTTTCAAGATGCTAAAATGATGCATTCAATTCTTTAGCTTTTTATGCCCTATCCAAATGCTAATATTATGCCCACAATATTCTTATTTGTAAGTGTTTTTTCAGAGTATTGTCTATATAATATTATTGTGCAACATATTCTTTCACTACTACTATTGTTAATCCCAAGTTCTTTTTTTTTTTTTTATAAACAATTCAGGAACTCGCACATGGACGCCCGATAATTTGATGGTCCACAAAATATCCAAAATCTCATAATCCGGTTACATTCGAACCTTTGGTTCACAGCCTATTCCCCAAAATTTTCCTTTTCCATAAGTTAACTGCATGCAACTCCTGATTTTCTTGCTTATCAAAGAGAAGCAATCTCGCCAAATTTCTCCCAGCCAAAAGAAGCAACAAAAAGGCAAAATTTCTAGTTTTCCCAGGCAGTAATGCATACGGTCCTGGTCGTGAAAAAAGCTGCATGGCCCATGATCTTTTGCCATCAATCAGATAGCTACAAATAGAGTGAAAAGCTAAAGATTCTAACCCCTAGAGAAGGCTCCAGGCCCCTCTTTTACGCGCTTGACTCATTTTACTTTCCCATTCCTTTCACACCCAACCATGGTAAACAGTGAAATAAAGAGAAGATTAATGAGAAGCAACTTGGTAAGCGGTACGATCCCTTTAGCCTTCACTAATTATTTGATAGGCTTTCTCCATCCCTTTTAATTGATGTGGTTTCTTATCGCTCCTCCCTTTAAGAGGCAGCCGTCCGTCTTTTGAGAAAGCAGATTCTAGGGCTTTATCAACCTCAATTATGTGATTTGATTTCGAGATAAGATTGGGGACTTGAGAGTTTGCACCCAACCCTTGAAAGACTATAGGGCATGAATCGGTTGGTGTAGGTGATGATGATCCATGCCAATAGGGTTCTGGTAGGTTGTTGGCCATGCACGATAAGATTAATTAGTGCAATTGGAACATTTTGTGGTATATACCCTATCGATAGTTCCATCGATTTTGTTAATCTAGCATACCTCATGCGGCATGAATTTGTCAACAAGGGCGTCACATTGACAAATTTACAAAGAAGAAGCAACTAGAATGGAAAAACAAAGAGAGACCTTCCCGTCGAGTCCTTTCTATTTAACTGTTTGCTTTGCTAATATGGTGTCTCACGTCATATCACAATGACAATTTCACTTCACATAAGTAAAGTTGCCAAAAAATGAAGGGAGAACTCAATTGCATAGATAAATCGGGTGGCTTGACTGTGAAAATGTTTGAAAGTTAATTATATGTTTGACGGATGAAGGGGTTTAAGCGGACCTAATCCAAGAGATTAGATAAAGTTTTGTGCATGCCTATCGTATCATAAACACCACTTCTCCACAAGTTGGCCCTAATATCTTCGTGTGCTGGTTGTTCATTTCGGTGGTTGTCCATCCTTCCGCTTATATATAATCATACGATGACTGAAGAAGCTAACGGGAATAATCTTTTCCCTTGCCGGTGCTTAAAATAGTACGCATGAATTCTTTTGCTTTTTAGCATTCATTACTTACAACTTACTACTAACTAATTAAGAAACCCGCACGTCTTCTAATATTCAGCGACGCTCGGCATGTACTTTGAGAACTCAAATTAACAATCCCCTTCATCATCATCACAGTGCAAATCAATTCCATAACCTCAAAAACCAGATGTCAATGTGGGAAGTACGTACCTTCGCTCGCCTTAATATTTCTCTAGAGCTTACCTAATGTTAGGCAAGTCTTTGTACGTTATGTCGGTGGGACAATCGAGAACCCAATTTGATTAAGGATCTAAGCAATGCTCTCAGAGAATCCTCTTCATTCATTCCTTCACCAAACCAAGCATTGAGAGGCTGCTTTCACTTTTCTTTCGTGGCTAGTTTCTTTGTTTTATTAAAAAAGGAATGATTCCTTTCACCTATCAAGAATTTAATTACGTTATGGAAAGAAGGCAGAATAAGTGCCAAAAGGGGCCCTGCTTGAGCTACCATCCTACCATTAACTTATTGATGTGGTCGCGCTCTCTCTCTCTCTCTCTCTCTCTCTCAAAATGGGTTGGATAGTTGTATTCGATAGCAGTGTGGTAAATAGAATCGGCTGGTCATCATTCTATTGGATTTTTGGCGTGGTAATTAAAAATGGACCGGTTTAAAGAACAATATTTTTGTGGCAGAATATATAGAAGACCTTTATGAATCCTACTTTCTTCAACAATTTTGGAGTTGGAATTTATATCAGGGCAATCAAGGTTTCATCAACTAAAAACAAGAATCTTATATGATTTAGCATAAATTTTGCATGCAAACTACTCTAAGTTGGAGCCAATTGCATAGGTCAAAGGCCCAAACTTAGCTGATTCATAGAGTTTGTGAGGTGTTTCATAGGCTTTTAGATAGCATGATCTCTAAGCCGATGCTTCTCGCTCATTCAACGAAAAGAATCTCCACGAGTTTTATACTCACCTGTCGTATTGGATAACAAGATCTCTAGTCTTATCGAGTGTCCAATGTTTTTATCCAAAACAACTAAAGATACCCATATTAAAGAAACTTGCCGGTGCGTAGTCATCCTCATCCTCACCAAGAAAAGAAAACGTGGGTTTAAATAAACACTACTTCTCTGACATTCAATTTACTTGCCACGCCCTTGGATATGTTTGTTATATCATGATAAACATATTTATTGTCAAAGTGAGAGAAAGCATTTAAAGATTTCTGAGGGCATATAGATTCTTGAACCACTCCCACCAAACCCCCTCCACCATTGAAAGAGAGAATCCAATCCATCCCCTAAATTGCTCCAACAATGTCTGCCAGATATCACTAAAGTCTTTAATGGGTCGTGCCAATCAAGAATCGAGGTATTAAGATACCAAGATTGGATCCAATGCAACCAGCCTTTTGGACAGTCGGCCTTGAATTTCCCGAATTTCCGCCTTCAAAAGGAAAAAAGATTTGAGGAGGCACTCGACTTTATCAAGAGGAAAAACTCTCTAGTACGTTTCCAAGACCCATGGGTCCAAAAATAGGACCATGACGAATTCCTGCTAATCCCAATCTCAATTATCTATTTTTGTCCAAGACTCATGTCCCCCCTCTCTTTTCTCCCCGCTTCTCGCGATTTCAATGCATATAACCACGTACAATCGCACGGTCTGCGCTAGCTTTTCATGTGATAGTGGCCTCGGCCTAGCGCTGCATGTACTGAACACTGACTTCACTGCATGGCTTCGATCGCGGTTTCAACACGCCATGAACCCAGTCAGCAGCGTCAGTACAAGGCGGTCCAATGAATGCAACATTGTCATGATCACCCACACCTTCCGCTTATACCGACAGTCCTCAACAACTAAAGTGCCCACGGTTTTTCGTTCTACACTTTAATGATTGATTTCGCATGTTTACTCATCATCATGTAGGGTTTTGCATCCAGAAAGATGAAATTCTGTCAATGAATTCTCTCCATCTATAGTAGGACTTTCTCATCTCAGAAAATGGTACCTTTTCACTCTTGCAGGCGTGTTCATCGCTTCCCCAGGCAAACATAGGTTACGGAACTCAAATTTTCTAGAGCCCGCATTTGGGACATTGAGCAAGGGAGCATAGATTCAAGGCAGGCATTACTCGCATGCCGTTATACAAATGAAAAGAGACGCCGTATCAGAAATAAGGGGCAAAAATTATTTCGTCCTTATACAAACACTGCCCTTATTCATGTCATAGACTACATCGTGCGCATTATCATGACAAACTTAACACAGCTTTAAATCCTTACCCTTCACGTGTAATGTACTCCAAACCCGCTAATGTCATAAATATAGCCAGAGTTACTGATTCCCGGTGATGGGGCCATCTCGGCCTTTCTTGATATCATCCCACCCTCTCACCCATGGCTGCCCGGGTAATGCCCGTGTCTCAGGAGCAGAGTGACTATTGAGGTTGTTCATGACTTTCTTCTGCACAGCGGAGAAAACCTGAAGAACAAAACCATGATAGTTAAAGAAGATGAGATACCAAGACCACCTCTTCAGATTGAAAGCAACAGACACGTTTTGGCACGTTTGAACTCACCGGATTCATTTTCACAGCTTCTGGGGGTTGCTCCTGGTTAGTCAGCCACTTCCAGAGATCAGGGTTTTCCTAGTGATGGGAAATAAAAGTTCAAGACGCATAAAGGTCACATGAGTTACTAACTGCAACCTATAGAACTAGTATAGAAGATGCCCAGAGATGCCATCCGCAGCATTTAACTAGCCAGATACTTTCCATCACATTACCAACTCAAAGAAAGGAAAGAAGACATAGATGCAGAGTACAGGAGTAGGGGTGACAATGTCAAACAGAATAGACCTACACAATTCAAACCAGACAGGAAGTCAGCAGGTTTAGTCTGTGCTAATTCTGTGCGTGTCATAATTATATCAACCTGTTTGACAAGATTAGAACCGGTTTAGGTTTTGGTTCAACCAATAAGACCCAACATTGACCTGTCCAACCTGTTCAATTAATGGATTGTGTCCACTTGATTAATGACCGACCTACATTGACCTATTTTGCTAGAAGTAGTTAGACTTATCTATTATTTACTACTTATGGCTATATTATAAGTAATTGTTGATAGTAATCTTTATTATGCCATCTTAAAATCATAGACTTTTAGACTAATCGTAGTAAAACTTGAGTATATTGAGCACACCAATCTCATGCACAAACATGACCTATTGACAGAAATTTACAACTCTAAATGTGAAACACAGAAATTTCAGTGCTTACTGCTCAGCACAATAAGTCATTGAGCAAGCAAAATTAATGGATTGAAGGATCATTATTTGGTCTTTTCCTGCATTACAAGTTGGTCTTATAAGTGCTAGCAATCCATATAAAGTAATTCCCACACCCAGATAGAAGGACACCCAATGTCGGCCAGACAATGATTCCTTCATAAAGGATTGAATGAGCATTAGTAAAAAGAGAAAAGCAGTTTCTTTGCTTTGGCAAAATAAAAATATGGTCCCAATGGTGATTATTGATTCTGCAGCATTGTAACTGTTACTATCTATAAGCTATTAGCTCCTGCCACAAGGAGAATGCTTCACGAGGAACTCATTCCTTTATCAAATCAGGGGACTGGACAAACAGAAAAGATGAAGAAGTAATCATCTCAGACTTGAGGGTCATTATCCACCCCAGGTGTCACAGGGAGCTTATGAGTTTGCAGCAACATGTTATTTTTAGGCACACAGAATTCTACTCTTTGCAGGCCATTGTACTTCTGTCTCTCGGCAGAGTAGAGACTGAGGATCCAAGACATTCACTTCCCAGGAAGAAAAAAGAAAGTTGATTACTCTTTCATAATCACGTACAATCCCTAACTTTTGTTCTGACATATGAAGCTATATGTTGTTTGATGATTCCTTATGGCATTCATTCTCCGAAGCAAGCCTCTCTCTCATCATTCGCACGCCCCTTCCTCTTCTTTGACGGTCAGTGTTGCCTGATCTTTTCCTACTTTCAAGTTATTGGCTTTTAAACTACAAAAATAGGGAGAAATTGTATGACGGATCTCAGTAAAAATAAGCAAAATGAAGTTTTGATTTAATTTAACAAAGTTTATTGTTGATTGACATACATGTTGGCATATTGTTCTCAGACAAAAGATTACTTTTGGAGAATCACAGGCAAGTGCATGTTCTTCTATAGTTATAAACACTGAGACGAGCTCAACCAATACTATGTTATTTGCAAAAAAATAATATTGGAAGGATAGATGGTTATCAGATTGAAAGCTAAGATATCTATCTCATAAAAGTTCAATAAAAATAGTATTTAATAAATTTTCTTAACCACCCTTACGAAGGGATGGCCTAGCTCCACCACTGGGACAATGTCCTTAAGCATCTCACATAAGCCAACTTCAATCTGCGGATGATAACATTGTTTGCATGCCTCCATTTAAAATCATGAACACAAACATTCCACAAACAAGGCACAAGCTCTCACAAAAAATAAGCATATTCCAGCCATATAGAGCACAAATTATAATTTTACACCCAGGCACCATTATGATAAAAATTTATGTCATCCCAAAAAACTCAGGCAAAGTCACATTAGAGAAAACAAAGTAAGCATCATCACGGGCACAGCAACCCAAGATTACACTGCTTCAAAAGGCAGCAGGTTATGCCACCAACAACTGACAGGAAAATATCTCAATTGCCTCTCTCTCTCTCTCTCTCTCTACACAAACTCTAAATAGCACCACTTACCCTGCAACTGTAGGGCTGAAATAAGAATTTCTTCAAAAAAAATAACCCGACTAAGAAAAGGTACATCTGATAGGAGCAAAACCATTGATTCAATAAGTACTTTAAACCAATCATATTGTAAGATTATAAGCCTCGATACTTGATATTTTTCTGGCAAAGACCTCAAATAAAATTTACACTCCGTTAAAACCTAACAAAACTATTACCATTATCCACACATGAACACAAATCCAAAATACATAATTGCTCAGAATTCTTCAAAAACAATCTATTCCGTGCACACAAGATTAAAAATAGCTCTATTCTCCTTCATAACTCAAAGATCTCAACCAACGACTCTATCTCACTTATAGTAATTAATTGTTGCCGGGGACAAACGAAATGCAAAAGACAGATGAATTTGCCGGCCATCCAAAACGACAAGCAAGACAATGAAAAGTTGAAATTGCATAACTTGATCGTGACATGGGCATGGAAAATCGGCCAGAGAGAGAGAGAGAGAGAGCAGGGTTGAGGAAGAAATACCCAGTCAAGAACATCGACGAGTGCCTTAATCCCATCGACATCCATGGAATAAACATTATCCTCCACCCATTGCCCCAACACCAGATCCAGCTCCAGATAACCTCTCTGCCTGCTCCTGTACAACAACCTACTCCATGCGAACCCAAAGCCAACCAATCATACCATGTTGTCCAAATCAATTCGCAACATCATCTAAAAGAATCAATAAACCGCAACGGTAAATACACATAAACAACAACAACAACAACAAAAAAGAACCTGTTGCACAATCGCCTCTTGCTCTCTTCATCGGAGAAATCAACGCCCAGGAACCGATCGCCGTCACCGCCGCTAGAAAAACGCGAGACCCACCCATTCTGAGGCCTACCCAAAAGAAAAGACAAACAAACAACCCATCAAAGCAACTTCCTTTGGACGCGCGACCGAACGAAACGAAAAGGGTCGGCGAGCGGGGCGGCGAAGAACCTGAGAAGAAGGGGGGCCTCGGAGCAGCCCGGAGGCCAAGCGGCGACCGAGCTCCGGCGGGACGCGGCGGCGGCGGCGGCGGCGCACCTGAAGATCCTGTGCGCGCCCACGAGGGACCTCCTCACGCTGGCCATTCTCGATTTGGACGAAATTGGATTGAAAGCGATGCTGCTGTGGAGGCTGGCGGATCGAAGAAGGAGGAGATGGAATTTCTCCTTTTTGCGCCTGAAGCTTTGTCGGAACTGGTGGTGGAGAGACGGCGATCGTGGCCTCGAGAGAGCGAAATCCGTGCTTTGAATTAGACCTCCTTTTATATCGGCGGACGGTGCGATTAGAGACGAAAGGATAAATGTATAAATTAAAGTAATTACGAGAAAGAAAGAGTAGAAAAAGGATTTGGAGATTATAAAACTTATAATGATAAAGAAATTATAAGGAGAGAAGAAAGGAAAAAAAAATAATTATGATGTAAATTTTGTTTGTGTATTTATAAATAGATATGTGAGATGGTATAAATAGAATCACACTAATCTCTCCGAGATCCCTTAATATTAGGAGAGAATTGGAGGGATTTAAAATTTACATAAAATTAATCGGATTGATCTCTCCTAAACCCTTTATTTGTTCTCCTCAATCCAAACACGATTATGTTTTTACGATAACTTTTCCTCTCTCCTAACAAATATATGGTCTAGTGAACAAATAGATAAATTAATGGGCCAATACTATATAAAAATCCTAAAATTGGTCCAATAATTTTTTGTCCCAAAGTCATTTTTTCCAGATTAACTTTCTATTAGCATTCCAAGCAATTTCGTTGTTAGTGGTCCTAGACGTTAGACAAAAGTAGTTAACGCCCAATTGATTGATGCTTACCTGTCAAGGCTCTTCCAAACGTAGAATTTGGCGTGTATGGGAGTTCGTAATAGACTTTGCTAATTGAAATGAGGACACACAGAAATAGGGTTCATCATCAACTTTGCCAAACTAGGATTTTCAGTGTTTGCTGTGAATTAGGATACGAAATGGAACCCGACAACATCGCTTCAAAAGGTGCCCAAGTTGAGATGAATTTTGGTTGCCCAAGTGCAATTTGGTTCCCAACCATCACTTGACACAAATATCCTGGAAGAACCATTTTGATTCACTTCCCAATTTTATCCATGTCGAAATGAAAGAGCAAAATTGGAGTCGTTTCAGCTATAAAACAAAAAAAAAAGGCCCTTGTTGAGAGTGAGCGGTGAGTTTTTAGGGAGGTTTTGTGCAATAATAATTCATATCAAGTCGAGGATGCACATTTGCACCATATAAATAAAATGTAGGGCAATTGAGAGTATAAAAAATAGAATGCCAGCAGAAAATTGAATTAGAATAATGGTATTGTTATGGAAGTTTTTGTTGTGTGAAATATAATTTTGAGGAGTCAATGTTCGTAGCGGTACGGTACCATTTCAGAATACTTCGTGGTGTTAGTCTTAAATAAATTAAATCAAGTAAGAATGACTCGGTCAAAGGAAGACATTTAAGTTTCTAAATTTTGTCTAAACCCAGCTCTTTTACGGCCTTTGACAAGATTAATTCACTTTTCCTTGTCATCTTGTCTTACAGATTCTGTATAACTCGTTCCAAAATTTACAAATTCATAAAAAACGAAAAAGAAAATCGACGATATTTTCACGCTCACAAAAAGTAAATAGGAGGGGGAAGGCAAGGCACTTCGAAAAGTCAAGCAGCAGCTGCACGCTCAATTGACGGTCGGTTCGACCCAAATTTTTTTTTTTTTTGACGGTCGGGCCTGGACAACAAGTAACCCGGACCGGCCCGGCCCGGACCGGATCGGCCAAAGTCGGCCCACCTTCGTCTGAAAATCCGACAAGCTCATACCCGACCCGAAAGAACCGCCGGGCCGAGGAGCTCTTATCCATTTCGGACCATCTCCTCCTCTGCATTTTTCTTCTCACGTCAGCGCCAAATTGACCACTCCCTCCCTCTCTCCTTCTCTCTCTCACTTACTTCGCACCAAGCAATGGCGTCGCCATTCTCACCCACGCCTCCCGTTCGCTCCCTTCTCCAGCCCAACCCGAACCCGAACCCGAACCCGAACCGGGGGACCTTCCCGGCTCTCCGAGGTACGTCCGTCCTGCTCTGCTCCATCCTCTTCCCGTGCCTCGTCGCTCGATCGCCGGGAACCGGTACCGATGCCCCGTCGGTTCGCGCGCGCGCGCGCCAAGTTCCGGCGATGGCTTGTGCTCCTTCGCCTCGCCTCGCCTCGTTTCGTTCGATTTTAATGCGATGGAAAGGATGAGGGGCTGCGGTTCCCGCTGGTGCGGCTTGGAGGTGACTTTTTGGGAGTGACGAGAGGTTTTTGGTTCGCAGGTTCGTATCGCGGATGGTCAGACGGCTCCGGATGCCGCTCGTGCAGCGGCGCCGCCGCGTGCTCGCTGCGCTCGGCCGCGAGCTACGCGAGCATCCGCGGCGGCGGCGGGGCGGCGGCGGCGAGTCTCTGTCGCGACGGGCGCGTTAACCCCAGACGATTTTTGCAAAAGAGGCGAGTCCTTTTTTTTTTTTTCTTTTTTCTGTTCCTTTTCTGGATTACGTTGTTGCGGTTGCGGTTGCGGTCATGGTATGTTGGTTTGTATGGAGCAATGTGTTTGTTGCGTTGCTTCATTGTGTGCTGGAAGTCTGCTTGAAGTGTGTGAGGGAGTCTAGTGACGTTCGGACTCGCCTTACTTACGGAATTTGATGTCGAGTAACTCGACTGGAGATTGTAACCTTGACTGAAGGCGGTGTCGCTGTTTTAATTTTCTTGACTTTGAGTTTGGCTTGACTCGGTTGTCACAAAGAGGTTTTGATGTGAGCTCCCAGGATGAGCTCGAACTAGAGCTATCAAAGTAAAGTGAAAACCAGAAGTTAAATCATTTTCGCAGTTTTCATTACAAATATAGGATGCCAAAGATATAAAAGAATGCAGCAACTTAAATTAGGCTCTTGAGATACTTGATTGAAGTATTAGCAAGCCCAAGCTTTTCTTTATTCGGTACTTGAGTCAAGTTGAGTTGATGTGGCTAGCGAGTCTGGATTTACTTGATTAATCTACCTTGGTTTGTTTGGAGGCCCAAGTCACTTTGTCTACAATCTTCTGAAGTTGCTTTGAGTGAGCTACTGTTCTTCTGCTCGTATTCTGTAGAGCAGTGTTAAACTTGAGATTACTTCGTTCCATTTCAGAGCAGGAGTTGTGACGTGTGCTACTACTGAAGAAATAGAAGCTGAGAAGTCTATGATTGAAAAAGATGTTGTGAGTGTCTCTTGCATAACTGTTTTGGACTATAGTTTCCTGAAAATTCGATAGAATGGGCATGTTGTTCTGCATATGCTTGGTGATGCTGCATGGAGGTTTGTTTACTATGTTGTTTTTCCCTCAGAAACAAAGAATGGAAAAGACTATTGAAACAGTTCGATCAAAATTTAATTCCATCAGAACGGGAAGGACGAACCCAGCTATGCTGGACAAAGTTGAGGTATCATCTCTGTGCTTATTCCTTCGGTACAAATATGTTTCTGAAAAAGCTTATTGTACCCAAACAAGCATTTTCTTTCTGACCCAAAACAAGCCATCTGGTCAGTAAAATTTTCCATTTTTTTGCTAGTATGACGGCCCTTCTCTCTCTTTATCCTTATGGCTGAGTATATATGTTGATACCTGATGATCTAGCTCCATCTAAGAGGGGCTGCATGATCTGTTTCCAACCATCTTGTATATGAACTCTAATCCTGTTATACCTATGTCCCTTCTCTCTCTCTCTCTCTCTCTCTCTCTCTTAAGAATCATAGACGCCTTAGGAGGCTAATATCCTATCATCTGAAACCATACCAATTTTGTGGCTGAAGTCAGAAGCTGATGAGCATGTGTTTCTAACTAGAACTAGTTTGCAGAAGTTCTGCTTTTGATAGCGCTTTGCATGTTTTTAAAGTCAGGGCATAGACTTTAATTGCTGATATTTGAGAATTTCTGGGATTAGCTTCCTTATTGGGTCTGCCGCTTTCATTCCTTCTTGCTTCCTTTAGATTGTCTCAACTTAAGAAGACTGATGCCATTACTTTGATTCCTTCTTTGGGTGTTATCATCACATACTGAATTTTCCATGAGATTTTTCTCTGGTGTGGCAATTCCTTCTTTATATTCTTGTGATTGTGATATTCCTTGTATGTGGAGAACAACTTCTGGTTAGTTGACAAAATGAATAGAGTAAATGCTGATTTCTTGTTCACCCCTAGATACAAGCCTTAAGGGAAAATGACACAAACAATTCTTGAACTTTGGCCCAATATGCAATTTGATCCCTAAACTTTTAATATATACAATATAGTTCCTGAACTTTTGTCCAATGAACAATATGGTTTTTGAACTTTTAATTTGTTTAATGTAGTCCTTGAAATTTTGGTACATGTTCAATCAGTCCTTGTACTTTATGAGAATGTTCAACGCAATCCCTAGTATTGAATTTGGTACATGTTCAATTTAGGGACTGTATTAAACGTGTACCAAAGGTTCAAAGACTACATTGAACAAATTAAAAGTTTAGGGATCACATTGAACAAATTAAAAGTTCAGAGACCAAATTACATATTGGGTCAAATTTCAGGAATTGTTTGTCATTATCCCTAGGCCTAAACTATTCTCAATATTGGCACATCTCTGAAGTTCTTATGTTGGCTTAACAATCATAGTTCTCTGGAGCACTGTACTGCTATCTCCAGTAACAGTAACATGACATTATTTTAGGTGGAGTACTATGGGAGTCCAGTCAACTTAAAGAGCATTGCTCAAATCAGTACACCTGAAGCGAGTTCTCTCTTAATTCAGCCATATGATAAATCCAGGTATGTTTGACACATTGCGGAATTTTGGTATCTCGTGCTGTATATTTCTGTTCCTTTAAGCTTGGAACTGATGGTGTCATGTTAAATCCTTTAAGTAGTTTGTTTGATACAGATCAGGGAATCATAGGAACTCTACAGATTATTTTTAGATGTTTTGGTCTTCATTTTCTACTGATTGGTGAATTTATAGTTGTCATTACTGTTGAATGGGGAAAGCATTCTCGCTAGAGAATGCATTCTGATTTAAGAGATGTATCTTTGTTTTTTGCCCACTAGTTAAATAATGGCATGCATTTTGAATTATAAAAAATTCCAGTTTAAAGGCCATAGAGAAAGCTATTGTCAACTCTGATCTCGGTATGACGCCTAATAATGATGGAGAAGTGATCCGCTTATCTCTCCCACAACTCACAACTGAAAGAAGGAAGGTACTCCTTTATAACGTTATACATTCAATGTTACTTCTAACAGCTCGCTAATACATTAATATGATTACTGGTTCTCACACTACCGTTGCAGGAGTTGTCAAAAATTGTGGCAAAGCAGGCTGAAGAAGGGAAGGTAGATGTACATATTGTATCGATGCTTATGACAACTAGAAATTTACCTTCTCAAGTAAATAAATCGTTTCCATGGTATTGCGATCTTCATCATCTTGTTAAGAAGGCAAAAAAACCACTTACCTTGTACAAGAAGTCCAAAGATTAAATCTGGCAGACTGTAGCTCCTGCTATGTTGCAGGTAGTCTTGATAGTGGAACACATCTTGGTGACTACTAGTCTTTAACATCACTCATTTAATTGCTTAGCTTGCAATATGACTGTCATAATCAAGTGTGTCAGCAAATTGTATAATTAGCTGACGCGTGTGGAATTGTGCATGTTCATTTCATATGATGCATTGGAGATCAATACGTGTGATTGGTGGTTCACACTATCCTCTACCACCATTGTTTTCAACTCTGTTCCTTTTTTTTCTTATCAGGTGGCATTGAGGAATATAAGAAGAGATGCCTTGAAAGCCTATGAAAAGCTAGAGAAGGTTCTAATTACTGGATCATCTGCTCTTTTAATCCATTTGTCTGTCTCATTTCTTGTTTTCTGAGCTTTACATCTTCTAAGCGTGGTTTCTGCTCTTTTAATCCATTGCATGTTCATTTTCTCATCACATCCACTTTTGACAGGAGAAAAAACTTTCAGAAGACAATGTGAAAGATTTGTCTAAAGATTTGCAGGTAATCTCCTGCATTTTGCCATTGAATGTTGAGATACGTTCTTCCAGACTTGTTACTGTGGGCATAAGAAATCTTCTTGCCCCTTATTTTACCTTCGATACTCATATCACTTTGTTGATGAATGGCATGGACAAACAAACTTTGTAGCGCCTTTTGAGATAAGGAACCAATAAGTTACAAAAAAAAAATTTCTGATTGCTTAGTGGGGTTATGCTTTGTCCAGTTATGCTGAAGCTGGAGTGCTTGGAATGCTCTCTCTACTCTAGACTCTCAAATGTCGTTCCAGTGTAAATTATTTGATTTATTTTCATCGTTTTCTTTTTATGGTGCTCCAGAGTCTGTTGTACATGCAATTTACACAATAAATCATTAAGATAAAAGTGAAAAACAAGAGTCATGTATGAAGTGAGGTTTGCATGATAATCCTCCTGTACCCAAATTCCGTATTGCCCCAATAACTATGCCTATCAAATGATTTGGTCTACTTGGATTTCTTTGTTTTGCATTTTGCAGATGCCTACCATTAAGTAGTGTTTTGTTACTCTGATGAAGTTTTTGTGGATGCATACTTTCCCATTCCACACAACTCGTTAGATGTCCCTTTATTTCTTATATAAAACCTTTATACTTTGTTCAGAAGCTGACGGATGACTATATGAAGAAAGTTGACGCCATCTTCAAGCAGAAAGAGAAGGTAAATGATAAGTTATTTGACAGTGGTTGTTTCATCCATTGGTAGAGAATGTGGCATTGCTTGTGATAGCATCAAGTTCAATGAGGGCTAATGGTTCATGCTGTTGAATGCATAGAAACATATCAGGCATGGATATCTGTACACGTGGTTTGTCACATGCAAAGTGTTGTTTTTTGTGTCATATGATGTGGAAATACCTCTGGCATTCGGTATGCACTTTCAAGACACATATGGTCTGCATTACAATTTGGGAAATGCATTCTTGAAATCAATCACTTAGAATTTCAAGGGCTATGCTTGAATTATGAACTTCTCTTTTGATTTTGCTAGGATCAATTGAGGATATATTGGAAAAATCCTTTTTTCATTGTATTACTAGTTAAGTTGATCTTCCCCCCTTTTCACCATTAAGGACAAACCTTATGCGGGGGCGAGGGTATCTGAAGGTGCTGAAACATTCTTATTTTGCTGGGTTATATCAATGGCACCCTCTTTTGATGCTGCAACACTTTGGCCTCATGAACTCATGTCCAAAAATTGAGAATTACAACAAATATACCGGTCATTCCTACACCCTGAATATCTCCTCCTTTGTAACAAAAAAACCAATTAGAAAGAAAAGAATGTCACATCCTTATGGTCCCTGTGCAGATTCTAGGTAGACTGAATGTGGTAGTTTTTGTCCTAGCAAATGCAAAGATATATCAGAGAGAAGATACTTGTTGCTTGCTTCTCTGAAAGGCATACAAGAATCAGTAGCGTTAAAGAAAGTAAACCTTGGACCCAGAATCTATAGTGTTAATGAAAGAAAACCTTGGATCCATCCCCCAATTACTGAGGTCAATGAGGTGGTACCTGCACACCAGCTTTCATTTACCTCTGCTTGTGCTAGAATTTGCTTTTCGAAATTTCTTCTATTCGTACTTACCAACATCGGTTGGACTCTCTTTTCGACCAGATGTTTCTAGTCCATGCTTACATGCCTCTAACCTGTGATCTCATCTTTCAGGAGTTGCTTACTGTTTAGGAAGACGCGTGCTGGGTAAAATTCTGTCAAGATCCCATCTGAGAGAGTACGGAGGTTAGAAGTAGTTCTGGCAATCGGGGATGCATGGACTGCTGAATATGCTTATAGCTGCATGGCAATTTTTTTGAGTGACAATGACGGTTTGGTCAGCATCAATAGTTTTCTTCCTTGAAGATAATCTTCGGCCTACATAAGATCTCCAACCGGCAGTTCCTTTGCATAACTCTCAATGTTAACTGCCTCCGTGGCATTGTGGGAATGTAATGAGTAGCAAGTTATTAGGGATCGGCATAACGGTGAGGAGGATATTGGCAGGCTGACCACGTCCCAAACCCAAAACTCGATCGCAGTTATTAAATGGAGTCCTAATCCATCCCACTTATGAGAACTTGAAAGCCGGTTATTATAATCTATTGTTTATTGGGTGAATATATTAAGATATTAATTGAAGAATTAATGAAATAGCTACTTGAATAACCAATATGCTTAGGAAGTAAATGATTTTTGAATAACATAATTTGTCAAGTTCGTGATATGGCAAATGTGGAAACTATAACACAATTGAAACTAAGAACATTAAATTTACGTGGTAACTCTTGCAGAAAAAAACTACGAGAGGAGGAGAAGCAAAATTCAATATAGAATTTCAAGAATAACAAAGAGTAGCTCTAAAAAATTAAGAGTTATTTGTCTTAATTTTGACTTGGCAAAAGTATATTTCAAATACTAAAACTTGGCACAAGATGATACTTAAGTATCAAAAGTTAGAAAAGTGATAAAAAAAAATAGAACATTTGAGTACTACTTCTAGTGAATCCCGTTGGAAATCTAAGTGGTAATTTTTTTATTAATTTTGCTCGCCTATGTGACTATTGGCTATGAAGCAAGGACATGTTACACATGCTTCCGTGTCGTGTCTGACACGTGTCAGAGTGTGTCGGACATGTTGACACGCTTGGACACGCGTTGATTGTGTGTCGGATTTTTTGATGCGTGATCAACTTTTCTTGACATGTTTTGACACGCGTGTCCAAAAGATGGTGGAGGGTGGAGGCGAGGGTGAGGGAGCAGATGAGGCCGCGAGCGATGGTGAGAGACAGCCAAAGAAAGAGCAGAGACTGAGGTGAGGGCCGCCACTCTGTGATACTGTGATGGATTGACGACGAGGTTGCAGTTGCGAGGGAGGAAGGGTTGGAGGCGAGGCGATGAACAATTGAGATGAGGATTGAGAGCAAGTAGAGATTGAGAGGAAGAGGAGAGGAAGAGGGTCGTGTGGTGAGGAGGAGGAGAAGGAGGGCGTTGCTAGGGTTTTGAGAAGGAAACTAAAAGAATAAAAATGAACTTGGCGTGTTAGGGGGAGGGGGAAGTGATAGGCTGATAGCTTGTCTGGTGGTGGGGGAGAGAAATAAAAGTGAAAAAAAAAAATTGGGGGTGGGGGAAAGAGATGAGGGAAAAATGGGAGTGGGGGTTGGGGGTGGAGCCATTGAGGGGACTTTTTATTTAATCGAAAAAATAATTAAATGAAATTAAAAAGTAATTTCGAAAAATAAAAGTACTAATTTTGAATGATGATAAATTTTGGTCATTGTAGAATATCATGAATTTATTTAAATAAGTTGATTCTAATTTATTGTTAGTCATTAATTTCATCAATAACTTTTGTCAATTTATTAATATTATTAGTGTAGATTCATTATAAGCTCTTTTTTAAAATTAATTAATCATTTATAAATTTGAATCAAATTAATTAAAAATAAAAATATTAATTGAATATACAACGTGTTCCAACGCGTGTCGAAATTTTTTATTTTTGAAAAATGGAGTGTTGACATGTCGCGTGTCCATATCGGGTGTTGATGCTACTTAGATCGTCGAAGAGCTAACTTAGCAAAGACATCGTTTTGGCCCGGATTTGAATTTTAATATAAAAATTAATTTAATTAAATTATATAAAAAAATTTAGAGAGGAAGGAAGAAGATGAATAGTTGCAAGCGATTGAAGGTTGAGCTCTCGCCGTCACCGCCTCCTTGTTGTCATCGGGAAGGGCTGGCTAGGGCTCTGCGACCTTGGCCAACCCTCCCCCACGGTCGCCGGCCCTTCTCAGCAACGGCGGGGGAGACAATGGCAAGGGCCCAGCCCTCGCCGCTTGCAATCTCTCTCTCTCTCTCTCTCTTTGTTTTTAAAAAAAATTAATTTAATTAATTTTTTATTCATTATTTACCTACATCAACCTATGTAGCACCGACACCGACAACGACACACGACACGACTATGCTGACACGTCATTTATAAAAAAAAATAGAGAATTTCGACACGTTATGTGTTATATAAATATTTTTATATATAAATGCAAAAATAAATAAATAATAGTAAAAACAACATAGAATTAACTTATACTAAAAATATTAATCCAATATTTGTTAATATCATTCATTGTTTTAATATGACAAAGATTGAACAAGAAATTCAAAAATTGCAAACATGAAAGAGTAAACTTGAAGGAACATGTCCTGTTTTCTTATATTTGTCGGAGATTAGTGAGATCTCTTATAGTCCTAAACAGAGTTCAGAGTTCATGATATAGACTAGCTTAGAGCTCCTCTGCAAAACAAGATTCGAGAAAAATGAAAATCCAGGATAAGAATTCTCGAAGTATGACCAAAAGAAAAGGAAATTACTAAATTCGTCACGGAAAATGTGAGAGATAACTCACAAACCAATAACATAGACCAAAAGAGATAACTTGCAAGCGATGCTTGCGAGAGGCGGAAAGAAGCAAAAAAAAAATTATAACTTTAAGTATGTGGGGGCAATTGAATGATGTCGATGAGAAGAGAGGCGTTCCATCATCACTCACGGGAAGATCAAAACTTATAAGTGAGAAACTTGAGAGTAAGAATTTTCTTCTTTTCCCTTTATTTTTGTTATTTTCATTATTTTTCATATATTTACATTTTTACCCTTCAAGTATTGAAAATTTTTAAAATTGACACCATGAGTGTTGGAATCGCATGTCGGAATTTCGGACTTGCGTGTCGGAGCGTGTTGGGAAGAGTTGACCACGTGTCGGATTTTCCGACACTCGTTGATCGTGTGTCAGAAGATGTCGGAGCGTGTCGGATACGCGTCGAAGTGTTGAACACGACACGAAAGCTTCCAGAGAGTGTCGGTGCTTCTTAAACGTCAGCAGCAAAACAACATCGTTTTGCCTTACTTTGTTAGAAAATTGCCACGTCAGCATTTTTGTTGAACTTTCTTGCCGTTGGCACTTAAGTTATCTATTTTACTCCGATTTTCGCACTTAAAGTGTTACTTTCTTAACTTTTGACACTTAAGTATCTTTGTGTGTTAAGTTTTGACACCCGAGGTGTCCGGCACTCTTCTTGATTTAATAACTTGAGAAAAACTTAAGTATCTCTCCATGTTAAGTTTTGACACCCGAGGTGTCCGGCACTCTTCTTGATTTAATAACTTGAGAAAAACAATTTTGATATTGTTGGCAAGCCCTAATGTTGGCCCAAATGTTGGCCCAAACCCATAAAAAATTCAAGACATACTCAATAGATCTGCATTTTGGCTTGAATTCTACATAAATAGTAAACAATCTTCTCCTCCTGTTAGAGTAAAACTCAGTTGCAACAAACATTAACCAAGTGGTTCATCAACATATCAATTGGATTGTTTTCTGTACCAATCTTAGCCATTAGTAAGAATGTCTCGAATATAATGATACCGTACATCAATGTACTCTATCCACTCATGATACATCTAATTTTTAATAAGATGTATAGTACTTTGACTATTGCAATGGACAACAATCACACCATGATCTACACTGAGCTCTCCAAATAAGTCTATTAACCATACAACTTCTTTAATTGCTTTTGCAATAACCATACATTTTGCTTTTGCAGTAGAGAAAGTTACTGTATATTGTAAAATAGCTTTTCAATTAACTGCACAACCTCCGATAGTAAAGTTGAATCTAGTCAAAGACCTCTTCTTATCAAGGTCATTAGCATAATAAGAATCAACATATTTTTGTCAGAAGTACCTTTCAAATATTTCAAAATCCATTTCACAACTTGCTAATGAACTTTGCCTGAGTATGCTAAATATCTACTTACCATGCTAATAGCATGTAAAATGTCAAGCCTGGTACAAATCATGGTATGTATAAGGCTAACTGTATTAGAGTATGAAACATGTGACAAATATTTTATATCTTCGTCTATTTGTGGATAAAAATGAGCTAATATCTAAAATGAAGCAAAAAGAGTATTTACTTGTTTGGCATCTTTCATGCTCAAACGGTCTAACACCTTTTTAATGTAGCATTTTTGGGAGATAATAATTTTTCTCTTTTTCAATTTTGCCGAATTTCCATGCCTTGGATTTTATTTGTTGCACCTAAATCCTTCATCTCAAATTTAGCGCTCAACTTTGTCTTCAAATTTTGTATATCAGATTTATCTTTTACCGTAATCAACATATCATTAACATATAATAATAAATAAATGAAAGACCACTTAGAAGTTTGTGCATATATACATAGCTATCATATTTGCTCTTGCAATAGCTAGGTTACACCATAAACGAATCAAACCTTTTATACCATTGTCTATGCGATTGCTTCAAGCCATATATAGTCTTTTTAAATAGAAAAACGTGATCTTCCTTACCTTCAAATTGAAAACCCTTTGGTTTTCTCTTTAAGTTCAAAGCTATTTTTACATAGTTGTTCTAACTCTCAATCATGTATAGCAACTAATGTAAGAAAAACCTGAATGAAGATGTGTTTAATGACAGGTGACAACATATCATTGAAATCAGCTCCTTCAATTTGATTATATTCTTTAGCAACAAGACGAGCTTTGAATATGATATCTTCAACTCCGAGAATACCTTCCTTTCTTTTGAAAACCCATCTACAACCCACAATTTTCTTTTCTTTTGGTGGCTTAACAAGCTCCTAAGTTTGATCCTTTTCAAGAGACTCCATCTCTTCGTTCATAGCAACTAATAACTTTGTTGAATCTTTTGAAGAGACGGTTTCTTTATAGGTTTTAGGCTCACTATACTTTACTGACTATACAACTGAAAGAGCATAAGCAACAAATTCTAAGGACCCATATTTCTGTGGGGGATGCATTGTCCTTCTTGGTCTATCTCTAACAATAGAATACTATGCCTTTTTAAGTTCTTCATTCTCAATATTACCGGTAGACAACTGAACAGGTTACGAAGAAATTACTTCAAGATCTACCTTCTTCACAACACTTTCCTGATTTTCATCACAAGGAATAGATGATTCCATAGGATGAAGTATAGAAGACTCTTCAAAAGTAACATCACTGCTGATAATAATCTTAGATAAATCAGCACACCAAAGTCTATAATCCCTTACACTGGAAACATAACCAAGAAATGCATTTTTTAGCTCTAGGCTCTAGTTTGCCTTCACTAATATGTACATATGCTGGACATTTAAATACTCGAAGAGAAGGATAATTAGTAGGTTTACCTGACCATACCTTCTTAAGTATCTTGTACTCAAAAGATGTGCAAGGAGAGTGATTTATCAACCAAACAATTGTATTGACTGCTTTAGCTCAAAACTCTTTGCCTAAACCAATGTTAGACAATAGACACCCAATCCTTTCTATGTTCATGCATTCCGCAATAACATTTTGCTGTGGTGTATTTACTGTAGTATAATGCCTTATAATACCTTCAATTATGCATAACTCATTAAACTCACATTCACAAAATCCCAGCCCATTATCTGTTCTGAGTCGATTAGGGTGCGTTTGATAAGGATTCTGTTCCCGGGAGTAGATTCTAATTAGAAATGATTTTTTTTATTCTGTTCCCGGGAACTGATTCTAAGCATTTTAAGACATTTGGTAACCGTCCAAAATTTCTAATTCTAGAATAGAATTGCGTTTGGTACCGTGCTCATTAATTCTATTTCAAATCAATTTCTTTTAATTTTTAAATAATTTTTTTACTTTTTTACTTTTTTACTTTTTTGTTTCTTTTCTTTTTTTCCTTTTTTTTTTTCCTATTTTTCTTCTTCTTATGGCTAGTCGCCGGACTAGTGACCGGCCGACGAGGGCCGGCGACCTCACCGGAGCCTCGCCGGGGCTGGGCGAGGCCTGCCTGGCCATTGGCAAGGCTGGGTGAGCCTCGCTTAGCCATCGATGGGGCTGGGCGTCGTGAGGCTTGCCCAGCCCCCGCGAGACTCGGCCTCGCCGGTTGCTGGGCTTGCCTCCGGCGAGCTCGTCGGATCTCGCCGGTGGCTAAGCTTGCCTTCAGCGAGCTCGCTAGACCTCACCTTGGCTTGGCGAGCCTTCGGCAAGCTTGCCGGACTAGCGGACGGCGATCGGTGGCGACGGCGGTTGGCGGCTGGTGGCGGCGGACGGTGGTGGATAGCGGTCACAAGATGGCTAAAGGTAAGAAGAAGGGTTGTTGGTTTTGATTTTCAAATTTATTCCCAAAACAAGAATCAACTTTGTTTTTATTCTTGATTCTACTCCCAATCTGTTCCCGGGAAAATTTTTTTTACCAAATGCGATTTTATGCCCAAACTTATTCTGGGAACAAAGAATCAGAATTTGGCCCTGTTTGGATACTATCCAAACAGGGCCTTAATCTTCTTAGCGGTTTGCTTCTCAATCAAAGTTTTCCATTGTTTAAATGTAACGAAAACATCACTTTTCTGTTTTGCAAAATAAACTCAAACCTTTCTAGAAAAATCATCAATGAATGAGTAAATACCTCGAACTAAGGCCTTTCGAAAGAAATTTTCGAGGTCCCCAAAGATTAGAGTGAATATAATCCCAAGTGCCCTTTATTGTGTGAATTCCTGTTTGAAAATCAATCATTTTCTGTTTTTCAAAGACACAATGTTGATGGAAATTCGATTTCCCAATTATCTGACCACATAGAAGGCATGTCTTAACTCTTCCATCCCTCTAGTACTCATATGATAATCTAATATGCCTTAATTTAGTGTTGTCTAATTCCGTCATAGCGAATGAGACTGCAACTAAACCAGTAACTATAGTACCTTACAGCTGATACAAAGCGCCAATTTTCAACCCTTTCATCAATAGAAGGGAATCTTTCATAATCTTCATAACTTTACCTTCAATTGTAAACCTACAATTGTTAGCATCAAGTGTACCCAAAGAAATGGGGTTTTTTGTTTAAATTAAGAACATGTCTGAAATTATCCAAAGTTTTGAAGATGCCATAGTGCATTTCCCATTAAAATAACTTCACCATTATATTCTTTGTACGTGGAGAACCAATCACAATTAGGGCACATGTGGTACAAACAACCCAAATCATGAATCTAGCTATCATTGAATTTGTCTTTATCATCTGCAACCAATAACTAATCTTTATTTTCTTCTTCAGCAACACTTGCTAGAGTGGGATTTTCGTTTCCCTAATTTTACCTATCTGGTAATTCTGATTGTTCTATCGATTTGCATTCCTTTGATTTTGCTGATTCATGTTATTCTTTCTTTGTTGTTTTGCCTTCAGTTTTAGACAATTTATCTTGATATGCCTCTTAGACTTATAATAGTTGCAAATCAAATCATTATACTTTGATTTTGATTTGGTCCTGCCATCATTACTTCTCTTAGCAAACCTTCCTCTAGCAATTAAACTAATCCCATGATCATTACTGCATTCAAAAGTCAATTCTGTATTTAGTTTCTGCTTATTTAGGATATTAGTCTTGACATCTTCAACATTAATAGTTTTCCTACTAGCAATCATGGTCTCTCTAAAATTCTCATAAGAGGAAGATTGTGAAACTAATAATAAGAGAACCCGATCCTCATCTTCAATCTTAACATGAATACATTTTAATTCAGAGATAATAGCGTTGAACTCAGAAATGTGAGATTTAAGAGAAGCACCTTCAACCAAACAAAGAGTGAAAAGTCATCATTGGTAGAGATTTTGTCAAAAAAATACTCTGCAATTTATCCGATAAACCTACAATTGTTTTCCGGTCTAGTACCTTGTGCAAAACTTCATTCGTGAGACACAATTGAATAGTAGATAGGGTTTTTTTAATCCAATTCTTCCCATGTTTCATCTGATGTGCTGTCCAGTTTCTTCCCTAACAGAGTTTTCTTCAAACTTTGTTGCATAAGAGCAGCCAATACACGAACTTGCAATAGGTTGAAATTATCACTCCCATCAGACTTCTCAATATAAAATCCTGTTGAACTTGACGCCATAACCAGAAGATCAAGAAAAACCTTGAGGTTTTGATACCACTTTGTTATGGTAGATGCAAAACTATAACAAAATTGAAACTAAGAAAAATAAAAATAAAAATAAAAATCTAATTTACGTGGAAATTCTTGTGGAAAAACCACAGAGGGAAGAGAAGCAAAATTCACTATAAAATTTTAAGAATTACAAAAGGTGGTTCTGAAAAACTCAGACTTTTTCTATCTCAATTCTTGACCTAATCATTTGTAAAAAAACAATATTTATATTGCCTACAAGCCCTAACGTTGGTCCAAGCCCATAAAAAATACTTGATATACTCAATAGTCGGGTTTCAAATACTTGCCAATTAAAACTCAATCACGTCTCAAACTCTACTACTTTTAAATAGGAATGATGACATCACAAGTGTCAGAGCTTTCGTTTATTTTTCATCGAAGTACTTTGAACTTTTCTTTTGGTTTAATCAAGTATCTCAACGTTTTAAATGTAGCTCAATAAGAGATTTTGTTAAATGAAGTGTCATATCATGTCTTTCATTGCTGACATGGCTTGTTTACTTAATATAAACCTGCGTGGAAATATCAACTAGGAGTGCCGACTCAAATTAAAAGAATTAAATAATTTCTTCTCTTTCCATTTGCTTCCTTTGGGCTTGTACCTTGCCTAGCCATGACTGGCGCCACCATCAGTCCCCCAATGCTTGTTGCGCCTCCGCAGCCCTATGCTTGGTACCATCTTCGTAGTTACTCTCTCTCTCTCTCTCTCTCTCTCTCTCTCTCTCTCTCTCTCTCTTTTAATTCTCGCCGATGGAGGTCACCGGCCACGACCATATTAATGTCGTGTGCTTTGATCTGGGGTCTGTGCCTTGAATCAAATTTGGGTAGTAATAGATCCTCATGCACAAGAAGCAGAGAATCACATTGAAAGGAAAATTAACGCACTAAAAGAAACATTTCAATTGCTTGACAAGATCTTTGGCCGCAACATTTCCGAAGAATGTTTCCCAATCTTGTATTTGATATGGTGAGTTTGAAAGCGTGACCGTAGTGAGGGAAATGGCATCACCAGAGACCGGAGAAATCGTCGGCTGTGGTAAAGAAGCAGCTCGAAAGCTACTCTGGTCCTAGAAGTGCAAGCAACGATCGTTGGCTCCTGGTGACCTCCTCTGTTGACTTGCGGATCGTACGCCATTGTTCGGATGGCGCCACGATCGAAGCTTGGTGGAGGAGGCGGCTCCAACCGGGGTGGCGGCTGGCATCTCCAAGTGGAAGGTTGTGGACAAAAATTTTCATGTAAGAGTCCATATTAGCGCATCAAGTGGCTAAATAATGGTGTTGGCGCCACATCAGCATTTTTCTGCATACGAATTTAATGAGGGTATTGCATGGGATAAGTACACTAATGGTGCCATAAGTTGTGTACGGCGCTCACTTTGGTGCCAAAAGTTTCCGTCGGATCACTTAAGTGCCAAAAAATTTGAAAAACGCTCACTTTGGTGCCAACTCCGACGAAATTGGCCGGAAATCCGACGTGGCCTTTTTTTTTATTAATTTTTTATGCCGACATGGCTCGTCGGAGAGTTGAGTCAGCATCCAAACACTAAAATGACACCGTTTGGTGTCTCCCCCAATTTAAAACCCTAATCTCTGGCCGTCGCCGTCCTCAATGGTCCTTGTGCTCGGCGGCCACGGCTTCGACCCCAACCCCGACGATGACCACTCAATGGCAGCGGCTCCGACCTCGACCCCAACCCCGACCCCGACGATGGCCACTCGGCGGCCGTAGCTCCGACCTCGACCTCAACCCCAACCGCGACGATGGCCACTCGACGGCCGCGGCTCAAACCCCGACCCCGACCCCGACGATGGGCACTCCACGGCTGTAACTTCGACCCCGACCCCGACCCCGACCTCGATGATGGCCACTCGGCAGCCGTAGCTTCGACCCCGACTCCGACCCCAACCCCGGCGACGGCCACGGCTTCGACCCCGTTGAAACCCTAATTTCTTCCCCATGTGAGCTAAACGGCGTCGTTTCCATGAAGCCATCCATGTAGGACGGCAAAACGACGTCGTTTTCTTAAGGAGGACTGAAAACGACGTCATTTAAAGGCTTATCGATTTTTTTTATTTTAAAAAAAATCATTTTGGTCGGAATCTTTCGCCGGAGGCCGGAATCTTTCGCCGGTGGCACTAAAGTAAGCGTTTTTCCTCCGATTTGGTACTTAAGTGATCCGACGGAAACTTTTGGCACTAAAGTGAGTGCCGTACACAACTTATGGCACCATTAGTGTACTTATCCCGTATTGCATTGAGCTCAATCTGAAAAGTTGAGGCACTCGATCAAACAAGAGAAGAATTTTATGTATCTGACGGTAAAGCATAAAAAAGGTCGGACTCTCAGACGTCATTGGTCCTTTTTAAGTAAGATCCACAAACACATCCCACACCTGAAATCCAAACCAAAACTAAAACACTGCGTAGGGCTTGGGCGGGCCGAGGGAAGAAAGAAAAGAACGAAGGCTGGCCGAGGCTCTCATGATACTTCTCACGTGAACCGGAAGGAATTCTTGGTTTGGCATGCTTGGAGCCAGGAAAGGAAAGATTCTCTGCTAAAATGTCATCTTCGAATGTGACTTTGATTAGTTGTGGGAATTGATGATAGTAAGGTACTCATATTTACCTTTCTTATAATTTTACTATTGTAATTATATCCCAAAACGCAAGTTCTATGTCCGCTTAGACTTAGTGAAAGGCAACCAGAGGCACCAGCCTCGGGAAAAAGTGTATTATGCGACGCTTGTGTCGTGCAACGAATTGGCCCGATATGACCGAACCAGGCAAATGCTGTTGATCATCGCGAAGTGAATGACAGATGGATGCTCATGCCTGAAAAATGATGAGACTTGATCATAATTTTGGCACATCTCGTGATACAAGCATTACATGATTTCCTTCCTTCCAAAATCGATGCCGAACCTCTACTTTCCGAAGCTCACTCGCGTTTGGTAACTCGGGACAAAGGTACAGTTGCCATGATAGAATAATCAAAAGACTAACAGCCCTTTTTCTTTTATCAACTAAAAGCGTGAGCGGTGCGGGCGCCTCATTCTGGACGTTACCATATAGGCATCATTTCGCCGAAAAAGGATCCGATTGAGCTGTAGCAAGAAAATCACGGGAGTCCACTTGTAAAAGAGAAAATTCAATTAAGAAAAGGACGGTTTTGTCCAATGCCACTCGATTTTAATGCAGATTACACCGACCTGGAATAAACTTCTTTTTTGTTTATGAGGGTTGTCATGTCACAGTTCACACGCCTGACTCTCGAAACATCACCTGAATACGCCGATTCCTCCAATAAGGTTTCGACAAATGCAAAAAAAAAAAGAAAAAAACAAAAAAGAAGAGAAAGTAAGGAAGATGCCAAGATCTCTCGTAAACGCTAGTTGCAATCTGAACCGGTTTCTAAGCTGCGAATCGAACGAGCCATGCACGTTCGACTCGTTCTGACTGAGATTGAAAACTGTTCTTTCAGCCTAGCAGCAATCGTCCTACACCAGGTTGTAGCAAACTTTCTTAAGTAAATTGAAGGTGACGCGAAATTTTTTATCACGGACCGTTTGTTGTGTTTGCTTCGCCGCATTGGAATTCTTTCATTTTTATCACCAAGGGCAACCGGAGGCAACAAATATAATTTGTCAAAACTTATGGAAGCCAGCGTGACAATAATGAATCGTGCCCTAGATGTCAAAGGTGAATGAGTTGTCGCCTTTGGTGTGCCTTTTGATGTAGGATAATTATGGTGAACAAGGATCCTAGTATTAAGGGAGAGCGGGCCTAGCTTAGGCGGCTCACACGCGCATGGAAGATCTGGTGAGGTGCATGTATGAGGGTGTCGGTAAGAAAGAAATCTCGCATCGGGACTTGATATAATGAAAAATCAACAGCCATTGTCCTGTCTATTCTCCTATCATCCTCTTGAACAACAATTTCAATTTCCGAATCACCACCTTTTTGTGCTGTCTGTTGAGATAATATTCCCCAAAGCAATTTTGAAGAATGGCAAAACTTATCTTGAGTAAAGACTTTGATTTTGATGATAAGTATTTTTCAGGTGGAAAGTCTGATGGAAAATAATTAGATAATATTAATTAGAACCAAAAGTTGCGGCTTAATCATTTCCTACCTTATTTGTTCTGTCAAACGATTAGGAAGTAGGCTACATACTCGCATAATAGTTAATGGTGATTAGTTTGATTTCCTACCTTATATATAAGGAATTTCAAAAGGAAAGTTTTCCAAATATCTCTCTGAGATTTGACTTTTCTAGAACAATATACTTGAGATGAAACATTCTTTCCAAGTTGAAGCATTTGACTTTTGGAAAGCTAAACTACTATATGGGCGGTAGAATCTATGGAAAGCATTGTCCTTGGCGATCTTGAACCAATCAGACCTTCTAAGCAAGATCCAGGCCAACGGGTAGATTGGCTGGATAATTCTCCTGAAAATATGTCCAATGGTTAGCTTGGAATGAGAGGAGTATAAGAGGAAGTCTCAAAACTGAAATAATTATCACATTCATGAGAATTAAAGCTTTTAATTCCAAAGTCTGAAGAGTGTTTTCTAATGTTATACATTTGTCTTTGGAAGCAATATTGTGTAATCATTTAGAAGCTGAGAGTGTGTAGGGAGTTATTCACTGCTCAAATCTTGTAACCTTTAATTGCTCATTTATAGTGAAATCTAGTCAATAGACTGTTAGCACGGGAGAGTGGACATCGGCTTCCAAAAGCCAAGCCACTATAATTTTGTGTGTGCAATTCTCTATCGTTTAACTCTTTATTATTAATTGTAATAAAATTACACACTAGTAAGATTAAACCGTCACTCTTTCTATCACCAGAAGTTACTTCTTTGCAATATTAATTTAAATTCTTTCATTACCACAATATCACCTATTTACCTTCTCTAGGTAATAGTTTTAGTCATAGCAATTTGTACTAGAGCTTGGTTACTATTTATTGAAGTGTTTTATTATTTCTGAGTTAACGATCTTTCTATGACTAGTAATATTGCATCAAGATTGATGAAAGGACATAGTGATACAAGACCTCCATACTTTGACGGAAAATATCACAACATCTTGACGAACAAGATGAAAGCGTTCATCAAAACCAAGGATCCCTTGGAGTGGTATGTTGTTCTGAGAGGCATAAGGCCCGAAACTTCTTTGTCTAAAGAAGAAGGCAAAAAACTAGAAGTCTTAGACTTATTTGATGCGAACATAAAAAAAGAAAAAAAAAAGAAGAGAAGTATTAGATGCTAAAGCAGTTTATTTCTTATATTGTGCATTATTTTCTTCTGAATATAACCAAATTTCCTCATGTGAATCAGTGAAAGAAATTTGGGACAGATTGCAGGTAACGTACAAAGGAATTGATAAGGTTAAGGAGATGAAGATAAACATTCTTCTACAATACAAAGCCTTCAAGATGAAACTTGAAGAATCGATCATTGACATGTTCAACAGATTTACTTGAAGAATATAAAGGCAATGGATTGGCGTATCAAGAGCAACTTGTATTAGACTCTACAAAAGTGAACAAGATTTTTGAGGACTGTCAAAGGAGTGGAACAACATTAAGACATCTATTCGAGAAACTTAGAGAATATCACTTCTCTTTGTGGATGAACTCGTGGAAATACTCAAATCCTATGAAGAAAAACATCTGAGCAATGAAGACACCATGGGTAAGCAAACAATGGCTTTAAAATCTAATATTGACTCTAATGATTTAGATTCAGACGATGACGGTAAAGATGACGAGGAAATTGCGCTCATGGTGAAAAAGCTTCAAAGAATGGCCAAAAAAGGAAGGAAGTTCAAAGGAAATAGACCCTTCAAATTTATTACAATTGTGTCAATTCAGTCTTAAACATTTTGCAATTGTGCCAATTCAATCCATCCAGTTAATTCTAGCCGGCCGGTGCTGATGTAGAAATTTTTTATAATTTTTTTATAATTTTTAATAATTTTTTATTTTTCTTTTATTTTTATTTTTCTCTTTCTCTTCTTCCTTCTTTTTCCTTTTTTCCCCACGGTGGCTAACAAGGCTTCTGTGAGGGTCCTAACCCTTGCCTAGCCTAGCCTAGATCTAGGTGAGGTCAGCTACGAGCTGCGGGCGAGGCCGCCTTCACTCGCTATGAAGCCATGGCAAGGCTGGCCTTGCCCAGATCTAGGCGAAGCCACCTCGCTCATGGCCCTCGCCCAATGGCCAACAAGCCTCGTTGGCCACCATAGGAAACGAAGGAAAAAGAAGGAAGAAGTGAAAGAGAAAGAGAAAAAGAAAAAAAAATCAAAATCAAAAACAAAAAAATATTATTAAAAATTGTCTACGTCAGATCTAGTCGGCTAAAATTAGCTAGATGAACTGAATTGACACGATTGCAAAAGATTTAGGATTGAACTGGAAAAATCACAATAAACACGCTTGTCTCATGTTCCAGTGGATCAACTTCAAAATCGATTCACATTGCTAATCCAACCACTAGACACGTAGTCCTCTTTCCGTGATCTGAGGGATTCCAATGGCGTGTGCACCTATGAATGATCTTAATAAGGGTTTCGGTCACGACCTCGTTCCGTTCAGTTGCCTGTGGCCGCGCAGTTGCGTGTGCACCTATGAATGATCTTAATAAGGGTTTCGGTCACGACCTCGTTCCGTTCAGTTGCCTGTGGCCGCGAGAGTCCGGGGCGAGCCCGTGATCTGAGGGATTCCAATGGCGTGGGCACCTATGAATGATCTTAATAAGGGTTTCGGTCACGACCTCGTTCCGTTCAGTTGCCTGTGGCCGCGGGAGTCCGGGGCGAGCCCGTGATCTGAGGGATTCCAATGGCGTGTGCACCTATGAATGATCTTAATAAGGGTTTCGGTCACGACCTCGTTCCGTTCAGTTGCCTGTGGCCGCGGGAGTCCGGGGCGAGCCCGTGATCTGAGGGATTCCAATGGCGTGTGCACCTATGAATGATCTTAATAAGGGTTTCGGTCACGACCTCGTTCCGTTCAGTTGCCTGTGGCCGCGGGAGTCCGGGGCGAGCACGCGATGGGGCGTCGTTCATCGTTTGTCACGTCTTGCACGGAGACGACCGAACAGAACTGGAATGGGGGCCGACTTTCGCGGCCTCCTTAGTACTTCCGGGCTCTACCTAATTTATGAAAATTCATTTTTTGGTACTGTTCAGTCAGCAGCGGGAATCTGTCGGGAAGCCGCTTCTGCTTCATCCTTCCCACTCCCTTGCCCTCCTTCCCCCTATTTATACCTTTCACTGCATCAAACAACGACGGCAATTGCGACGACAACAACTCTAATGACATTATTGTCACATGAACATGTCCTCTCATCTCTTCCTCTCTCTATCCGCTCTCTCTCCTGCAACATGTTGCTCTTCCTCCAGTCTCGCTCCAGGTTCCACCACCAGGCTTTTCCATCTTCTGGGTAAGTCAGTCGTCGTCGTCCTCCTCCTTCTCCTCCTCCTCCTCTCGTGTGTGAGGAGTCAACTTGTGGGCGCCATTTATGCTTTTGATGAGCCATCCCTTTTGCAGATCAGCTTTAGTTTTTCGCCTTCCCATGCGTAAAAGAATAGGCATCTTTCTTCATCAACTCTCATCTTCTTTTTTTCGAATTAATTCATCCGTCTCATAAACCTGAGAGAGAGAGAGAGAGAGAGAGAGAGAGAGAGAGAGAGAGAGAGAGAGAGAGAGAGAGCTAGCTTATATATGAGAGATGTATTTCTAGGAGGTTTGGTGAATGTCTCAATAAAGAGCAAAATCACAGAGAGTTTTACTAACAAGGATGGATGCACATATGCAAAACCCAGAAACCTAAATTGATAGGTGGAAGGAGAACATATGAATATAAAAAATATATACAACTCATTGTCAAGCGATGTACAATAACATCGAGTGTTCTTTTACTTTTAACACATGTCATTAAGCGTTCTTTTACTTTTAATGATGGCACCATTAAGCGTTCTTTTACTTTTAACACATGCCATTAAGCATTCATTTACTTTTAACACATCATCAACTGTTCTTTTACATTTCTTTTTTTTAATATTAATGTCAAATTCCTTCTATGCAAAGGTAAATAAATACAAACAAATGAGGGTATGACCAACACATCCCCACCAACTACTAATCAATCGAAAGTTGAAAAACTTTGCAGGAGTTTGGCCTTTTGTAAACAACGACAAGCGACTTCACCTCAATATTCGCCCTAGGTGTAACTTCACATCGGAACCTCTAGAAGGTACACTCCTCATGCCCACCTCATTTGATTTCTTTTCCTTTTAACTAATTAACAACATCAATATACCCTAATGTAAAGAAAATGACAATCAAATGATAACATCTGTAATCAAAGCATAAAGTTTGTGAGACCTCTCCGGGCTTGACATGGGACGTCGCGCGCAGAAAATGACGTGCCTATTATGAAGTGGCAAGAGATTGGGGAGGATGACCTAGGAGTTGAAGGGGTCAAGGTAATATTTTGCTCTTGCCATTTTGCACAACTAGAATTACTTCAGTCAATTTTGATGTAAATTTGGAAGAAAACAACTGCGATTGGTCGTTCTGACATAACACATACATTAACTTAGATGTGGAGGTGATATCATGCATCGATCCAGACATAATCTTTCTAATAACCTTATTAAAAAACAAAATTAGCATGATCAAATACTCAACATCTGTCATTGGGTTGTATGATATTTACCGCATGATCTTTCTCTCCTCGCGAAGGTTGCTTCTCCATCGAGTGAGATCGGGGAACGAGTCAAAGCAATCAAGTTGATGTTTTGGTCGATGAGTGACGGAAAAATAAGTACGTCGGCCTACGACACAGCTTGGGTTGCTCTTGTAGAGGATGTCGGCGGGAGCGGTAACCCTCAGTTCCCGGAAGCTCTTCAATGGATCGCAAACAATCAGCATCCCGACGGTTCTTGGGGTGACGATCTCCTCTTCTTTCCCCATGATCGGATCCTCAACACCTTGGCTTGTGTCGTAGCCCTAAAGTACTGGAAGATCCATCCTGATAAATGCGATAAAGGTGTGCCTAACCATATTTTGTTCTTGGCAATTCTTTTCTTCTTTTATTTTTTTTTTCCTTCCATATCATGAACTTTTCATTTACAACCAAAGGAAAAGGAAAATCTCCATCGCTGTTTATGCATTTGAAATCCATGAATGGTTACTTACATAAGGCTGTGAGAGATTTCCCTTTTCTCGAAGAAAAAAAGTATCTTTCCTCAAAGTTGTTGACTTGTAATTTTGGACAACTTGCATCTACAGAAACAACTGTTCTCATCTCGGGATATGTTATTAACTTTCAATCTCGTGATTTCAACAGGAATGTCATTCTTCAAAGACAACATATCTAAACTCGCAGAGGAGAAGCCCGAACACATGCCCATTGGGTTCGAAGTTACTTTTCCTTCGCTTATCGAGAGTGCTTGGAAATTGGAGATTGAGATAAGCGACGACTCTCCAGTCTTTCGAGAGATATATGCGAACAGGAATACGAAGCTCAACAAGTAAGAAATTTAATGCAAAAATTATGGAGCTCAAAGCTTCTACTAGTGATAATTGTTTTTAGCTTATTAATTCCCCTCAAAGCAAGATCGCCCATTTCGGGTTTGCTTTAGTAAATGTTGGGGGTAATAATAATGCTGTGCTCTGGTTGTGATCTCTCCACCCCCTCCCTCGGCGGGAAAAAAACAAAAACAAAAACGAAGGATACCAAGTGACGTATTGCACCAAGTGCCCACAAGTCTCCTCCACAGCTTGGAAGGAATGAAGGAATTGAAGTGGGAAAAGCTACTGAAATTGAAGAACGCAGATGGGTCGTTCTTGTTCTCTCCCTCCGCAACTGCATTTGCATTCTTGCAAACCAGGGATTTGAATTGCTTGAATTATTTAACCAGAACTGTCCAAAGATTCCATGGAGGAGGTAGTCAACTTTTTCAATTAATTGCAGTTTACTTTATATTTCTAAACTTGATTAATTATTCTCGTTGATTCGCCAATAAGACTGTTAAGAAGTAGTACCAACACCAATTTTGTTTTGTGAAATTATCTATCATTAGAAGTGAGCGGTTTCAAGTTCCATTTAAATTTCATTTGAAATCTGAAAATCTACCTATTGGAACAGATTTCATAATTTATTGAACCTAAAACCTACCTCACATCCTCAGGAACCTAGAGCCTATCCTGCATACCTAAGAACCTTAAACCTATCATATCATAGGTTTTAGGGTTGGTTTTAGCGTCTAATCAAGTTCTAACTATACTCTTAATTAAATAATTGTAGTGAATCATTATTTCTAATGACTACCATTTGTTATAATTCATTAATCACAATTTATACTTAGACACATGAAAATTATGAAATATTAACAAAGTAAAAATCTTAGTAGTAGATATGGCTGGACATGAAAGCTTAAACCAATGGTTTTAGATTAGATACTCATAATTGGACGTCATGAAATGCCGCATGATCGCGCAAAGACACAAAATAAGAAAAACACGATCACATAAAGACATAAAATAAGAAAAACACGAAAATTTATTACAGATTACTACCCATCGATCGGGTTTCCTTATTTTTGGAACCTAAAATTTATCCTACATATTCTAGAACCAAGAATGGAGCCGATTCTTATAGATCCAGTTCTCGGCTCTACTCTAAAACCATACTCACCCCTACCAATCATTATCAGTAGCTAACTTTTGGTTAGGAGGTGATCATATGAGGTCATGATTGATGTATTAATTAAAAAAAGCTCAAATATAAAGTCACTTGATGCATGTCATCCACAAAACTTAATTAATAATTAAAAAAAAGTCGCTAATTTTAACTTATCTTCCGTAACGTAACACTTGATGAGCTCATTGAAGTTGCTGATGTCACCAATTATCAACTTTAGAAAGTGACTTTTCCTTTTTTTTCTTTTCTTTCTCTAAACTTCGTTTAGTTCCGGGCGTGTATCCGGTTGACTTGTTCGAGCATCTGTGGGCCGTTGACCGCTTGCAGCGACTTGGAGTCTCTAGGTACTTCAAGGAAGAGATCAAAGAATGCATGAGCTACGTTTATAGGTAAGAAAAAAAATAAATAAATAAAATGCTAGACTACTTGTGCAACTCGTACTGTGCTTCAAATAACTTTTTACTCCTAAGTATCTCCTTATAACTCATTTCATACTCGAATCAAATATGATGAAACACATATCTAAAATGCAAATTACATATTTTTCAAGTAATGTCAAACTATTTCATGCTCCACCGTGGAGGAAAAGCCAAAAAGTATACTTTTCATAAGCCGAAAAGGAGAAGTATTTGAAATATTAATTGAAATTGGTAGTTTTTGAGCATTCGAGACATGGCTAAGGATAAGAAGCGAATGCTGAATTTAATCATTGAAGCTTTTGTCACACTTCCAAAATCTATACATCCAGCCACAAATTCTCGGGTTAATTATGTCAAATTCAGATAGCAAATTTACGTAACGAAACCGAGTTCAGTCTATAAGACAAAATATTGTATCAGATATTGGAGTGATAAAGGGATCTGCTGGGCAAGAAATTCGAATGTGGCTGATATTGATGAATACTTCCATGGGATTCAAGCTCTTGAGACTCCATGGCTATGAAGTGTCTGCTGGTACTTGTCAGCTCCTTCTTCGTTTCTTTTCTTTTTCTTGTATCAATAGTTGGCGGAAATAATTATGTTTATACTCCATTCGGTGTCGTTAGAGGTGTTTGAAAACTTTAAGAGCGGGAAAGAGTTCTTCAGCTTCATGGGGCAGTTAATAGAGCCGGTCACCGGAATGTTGAATCTGTATAAGGCCTCTGAACTGATCTTCCCGGGAGAGAAAATCCTTAAGGATGCGAACAGACATGCGGCGAAGTTTCTGAGACGGAAACAAGAAGCTAACGAGCTATTCGATAAGTGGATCATAACCAAGGACTTACCCGGCGAGGTATGGACATTACTCTTTGAATTTTGTCAGGCTATCTTATGTGCTTAGTTTGATTTACGGGATTCTATTTTCATTACTTTGACGTGCAATTACTAACTGTTATATTAACTCCATTTCTGAGATACTAGACGTGTGTCAACCATTACACACTACGCTAGCTTCTCATCTGGGACGGAATGACGGTACAATTGGCATGCAAATTACTATGTGTCTGGGTTCACTAGAGAGAACTCTAGTTCGCCATGAAATTGCGAAAATCCGTGGCTTTAATTAACTTAAAAGCCCCAAACTAACTTTATCATCTTGCCACAATCTATTTTCTTTCATTTGACATTAAAGGAAATAATTAAATAGATTTTTCCGAAAATAGTTAAGTAGATTATTCTTCTATAGGTGGGATACGCTCTGGATGTTCCATGGTTTGCAAACTTACCTCGCGTGGAGTCGAGATTTTACATAGACCAGTGTGGCGGCCAAAACGACGTTTGGATTGGCAAGACTCTCTACAGGTTTCTTCTCTCTTTTGTTATCTTTCTTTCTTGTTGCCCTCGTTAGTTATAATAATAATTTCCACTTATTTGGGAAATGAAATAAAGAGAAAAAAAAATAGTCAACCCTTAACCCACCAATTTCACTTCACGCTCTCACGTCATTTCCATTCTTTCCTTTCTTCTTATCTTCAGAAGGCTCTCATGTCCTTGTTGTCTTGGAGGGATGGTGTCGTATTTGCATTTTAATTTCACATTTAAGAAATTCACTAGCTTTTATAAAAATTATAGACGCACACATATTATTATCCTAGTACCACTCGTAAAGTTAACATTTTTTTTTTCAAAGTGAAGGTGAAATAAAATATTTTTTTTTTAATTCTGAATGCAAGCACTTTCTATTTATTAATCTCAGGACCCACAGAACCTGATAAGCCCGTGGTTGCTTTGTCATTTGAATTCATAATATTTATACATCATTTTGATAGGAAAGTTGTTAGAATATTTAAACATTAAATCACGCATTTATTTGACAGTTTAAATTTTTAGAAGAAATAGCAGTGGTTCTATAAAATCATTCAAAAGTAAGTGCTCAAATTTGAATTTTTATCGTTGATATGGAATTCAGATAATTTCTTTTGTGGTCCTTATAATACTCAAGCTCAAAATTTGGGGTTTATCAACCTAAATAGAGGCAAGCAGAATTAGGCACGTACTTATATTTTCCAAAAAATGGTTAGAGGTACAATTGCCTTTTTCTTGGACTATCGGTAAAATTTACATGATATTGTGAACCTCTATTAAACTTTGAAAAGGGTCGACAAGTGATCTCACACAGAAAGACACGAACACATTTAACAAAATTTGCTTATTCTTTCTATATCGAATGGCAGGATGGAGTACGTTGACAACGATGTCTATCTCGAGCTCGCCAAGCTGGATTACAACAATTGCCAAGCTTTGCACCTCTCAGAATGGGACAATTTTCAGGGGTAATTTCACCATAATTAAAGGGTGAAAAAATATAGTTATTGAATTTGCTAATTGAGATCTGCAATTTATAGGTGGTATTGCGAGAGCAAACTCGTGGACTTTGGGATAAGTGGGAAAACTCTTCTCTATTCTTACTTTACGGCGGCAGCAAGCATTTACGAACCGGAACGGGCGGGAGAGAGACTTGCCTGGGCCAAAACGAGGGTGTTGGTGGATGCAATCGCCTCGTACTTGGAGGGAGAGGGAACCACTCGTGAGCAAAGAAGAGCCTTTGTTCGCGCGTTTCAGCAGTTCTCCAGGAAACAAAAGCACACAAGCGGAAGGTAAATCGCTTGGATTATAGTCATTTTCTTTTTCCCGTTAACGGATTACGAAGATTACCTTTCTTATGTCGAAAAAGAATATTGCAGGAGCTCCATTCCGGATGAGAGAGGAGAAGGGCTCATTGCAGCTCTGCTCGGAACCGTAGACCAGCTCTCATTGGAAGTCTTGGAGGCCCGTGGTAAAGACATTAGCCATCCTCTACGTGCTGCGGTAAGACCTATATAATACACTGATGAAATTGAATATAGCAGCTGAAATATAAATCCGCATAATGATCTTTGGTTAGACAGAGAAAAAAGGAGTTATGATCTATCACTCTAATTACAATCGCTCGTTTCTATTTTTGATGCACAATGCGCTTCAAGTTTAATCAACACAAATTGTTTGGGAAGTATGTTAGTAATTGTTTTCTGAATACCGTCTTTAAAATTAGAACAACGGCATATCTTTCGAATCCAATCCACACACACACACACACACACACACACACACACACACACATATCTATATGCATCTTAAATGTACGAGTCAATTCGTATTCACTAATTTACCAATTAACGAGATATGAATTCCTAATTTCGTGGTCCCTTTTATTTTATTTGGGAATATTCATAACGATCAATTATGTAGTGGGAAAAGTGGCTGGTGGGATATGGAGAGGAAGGAGATAAGTACAAAGGAGTGGTCGAACTCCCCGTGCAGATGATAGCTCTCGGCGCTTGCAACAGTCTTCTGTCGGATGACCTCTCGTCTCATCCTGAATACCACCGTCTCTGCAATCTCACCAGCACGATCTGCCGTCAGTTGGCTCATCACCAAACCCAAAAGGTACGTGGAAACGAGAACGACCAGATAGAAATGGCCATGCAAGAGCTGGCGCAACTGGTGCTCCAGAATTCAGCTCGGGGGCTCAATAGAAACGTGAAGGACGCGTTCTTTGCTGTCACGAGGAGCTTCTACTACACTGCCCATTGCGATCCCGGGACAATCAATTCCCACATTGCCAAAGTACTCTTCGAGAGAGTGAACTAAAATTCCGTAACATAAACTTGTATAGCAAATAATGCAGGTTGATGCATAAAATTGGTACACTCAATGGCATGATGGATTATAATCAGGCATTTAAATAGGTGCATCGTACTTGACTTTTGATAATAGTATGTCCTATTTATTAGCGATCCAATTTATCTGATAACACACTAAAACAAAGTAGTTTGGACACACTAATTTCCAACTAGTGCACATATTTAAACAGAATGGATTAGAAGAAATGGGAATGAAGATCTTGGAATTGAATGGAAATTAGTGTTAGAACCACATTATCCTACAACACGCTGGAATAAGATGAACTTTATTCATAATGTGATTATGTTGAGGTGCACCTGTTATTTGCTGTTAGAATATATATAAATATTAAATTATGTTTTCATGTAATAGCTTAAGTTTATAGAATAGTTAGCAGTGATCTTACCAAATTTCACATGATATTAGAGCAGTAGGTTCTTAATTCAAAATTTCCAAGGCCCCTTTTTTTCTTCTCAATTAGTTATTTCCACGCTTTAAGTTAAGGCCAAAGTCTAGCCTATGTGTGAAGAGGAGCGTTAGAATATTCAAATTTTAAATCATTCTTTCATCTAATAACTTTAACTTTTTAAATATTTGGTAGTGATCTCACCAAATCCCACACATAGTTGTGCTAGAGATTCTTCATATCAAAGATTTGGTGTGGTGTTGTTAATGTTGTTCGAAAACATCCCTATGATATTTTGATGATTACCAAACTATCGCTAAGTTTTAACATTTGCCATGGCAAGTGCAAATGTTTAAATTAGTTATACAACATCAATGATCTTGCTTATTAGCGGAGATGAGAAACTAATCGTTGATAGTCTAAGTGCAAAGACAAATCAAGATGGTGTTCTTGATAGTCTTGGTATTGGTAAGTATAAAAGATTCATTCATCTTAATCTCTTGTGTCATTTAGTTAGTATCGTAACTGAAGATAATCAGCTTGGTCACTCACAATTGACACCGATGATAGTGTGCATATGATAATGATGGTGATGTGTTAGGTTTGATGATAGTGAAATGCGCACTAGAAAGATGGCCGTTGGTAGTACAAATATGCTCTTGAAATCTCTTTTGATAGTATCTTGATTGCAACTTACTAATACCATATGAAAAGCTTCCAAATCTAACTCTTGATGGTCTAGCTAAAAGTATACGTTTCATGTGAGTGGGGTGATACTCATTTCCAGCCGTACCAGATGCCCCATATGTTAATGGAAATTTGGTAATTATTCACTATTTCATTGGAATTTGCCTTGACAATGAAATACCTTTCATAAATAGTCGTTCTTCAGTTTTTATTAAAGAAGGCAAATTTTGTAACAATTTCGGACAGGAAATATCATAGATATGCAAGAAAAATGATAGATACTTTAACAAAATTTATTCAACGTTAAAGCACACAAGATAAAGATAAAATGTCAAAATTTAATCAATAATGAAGCACCTAAAACTACAACAAAGATACATGCTGAAATTGAATTGACGACAATGTATCTGGAAACTATAGGTAAGCTACATATTGAAATATCGACAAGAAGATATTTGGAAACTATAATTATGACCATGACACATGAATTGAAAGATAACATGATTTGTTTTTTTGTTATGGAGGGTTTCTCCAGTATGCAAACAGTAGTATTTATAGTGTTCACAACATAATTGCTTATAAGCAGTTCTTTATGAAAATTAGTCTATGAAGCACGGACACGTTACATTTGCTTCCGTGTCGTGTCCGACACGTGTCGAAGTGTGTCGGATACGTTGACATGCTCGGACACATGTTGACTGCGTGTCGGATTTTTCGACACGTGGTCAACTTTTCTTGACACGCGTGGCTGAAAGACGATGGAGGGTGGAGGCGAGGGCGAGAGAGCAGAGATGAGGCCGTGAGCGAAGGCGAGCCCGCAATGGCGAGAGACGGCCAAAGAAAGAGCAAAGACTAAGGCAAGGGCTGCCACTTTGTGATGCTGCGATGGATCAATGACGAGGCTGCAGCTACGAGGGAGGAAGAGCTGGAGGCGAGTCGGTGAACGATTGTGATGAGGACCAAGAGCAAGCAAATATCGAGAGGAAGAGGAGAGGAAGGGGACTGTGCGGCGAGGAGGAGAAGGAGGGCACTGCTAGAGTTTTGAGAAGGAAACTAAAAGAATAAAAAAGGGACTTGGCGTGTTGGAAGGAGGGGAAGTGATAGCCTATCAGTGTCGATGTTGGTGGTGGGGGAGGGAAAGAAAAGTGAAAAAAATTTGGGGGTAGGGGGAAAGAGATGAAGGAAAAAAAGGGAGTGGGGGTTGGGGGTGGACCCCGGGGGACTTTTTATTTAATTGGAAATTAATTAAATGAAATGAAAATGTCGAAAAATAAAAGTACTAAATGTTGAATGATGATAAATTTTGGTCATTGTAGAAGATCGTGGATTTATTTAAATAAGTTGATTCATTAGTTTTGGTCATTAGTTTCATCAATAAATTTTGTCAATTTATTAATATTATTAGTGTAAATTCATTGTAGGCTCTTTTTTAATTATTTATTTATTTATAAATTTGAATCAAATTAATTAAAAATAAAAATTCATTTAATATACAAGGTGTCTCAACGTGTCGAAATTTTCTATTTTTTAGAAATGACGTGTCGACGTGTCGTGTTGTGTCGTGTCGTGTCGTGTCGCGTGTCCATGTCGCGTATTGGTGCTACTTAGGTATTAGCCATGCCTTCACATCTCCAAAGCTTTTGGTTCAATATCTTCACATAGCCACGATTTCTCATCTTCATATGGTTTCTAAATTAAGATGAATAACCCCATTTACGGTTATAAGTAATTACAACACCACTTATCCACAATAAACTCCAATATCTGAGAATATCTTTTCATGGATGTCGATGACTTCATCCGAGATAATTGGCATTTGTTGTTAATAACTTCTTTGGTTGTCGATATACTTCAAGTTGTCAATATTTATTTATAATAGCTTAAATATCCAAAAAATTACTCATCAAGTTATTGACTGTCCTTTTCGTTGATGATTTTCACTATTGTCGATGTTCTTTTCACCAAAGTCTGACTTTATCAACTAATAAGTCTGCCGACCGACCAAAAAAAAAAAAAAAAAAAAAACTAAGTCTGCCGCTTGTCCATAATAACGAAAAATGGTCATTTTTGGTGTAAACATTCACTAAAAAAAGCAACCTTTTGCCTTGACGGAATTTCATGGCTAAGGGCCCAAAGCTTCCTACCATGAAATTGTTCATGGCGGAAAAGTCATGGCTGAAGGCCCACATAGACCTTGGCGAAGAAATTAGGTAATTTCTTATGGTGTGTTTTGTAATAATTCAGTTCATGGGAACAATTTCTGTTCAGAAATCGTAGAATAATACATTTGGTAACTGTAAAAAATTTATATTCACAAAATAAAAAAAAATAGGAATATATTTGGTATGATTTTCAAATTTTTTTATGACAAGTTTTTAAATAATTTTCTGAGATTTTTCAATTTTTTTCTTTTCTTCCTCCATTCTTTTTCCTTGTCTAGCCAGTTGCCAGGGTTGCCAGGTCTCCGCAATGGCCGGTAGCCAACAATAGACGAGAACTACTTGACCTCAATGGCCTTAAGAGAGCCTCACCATAGCTAGTTAGTCTCGTGGTGGCTAGGTGAGGCTCGACCTTACCCAAGTTTGGCAAGTTTGAGTAGGGGTGAGCAGCGGTCTAGGGTTGACCCTGGACCGACCCTGGACCGGCCCAACCTTGCCAGTCTTGGTCCGGTTCCCAAGGGGACTGGGTCAGTCCTTGGTCCTAAAATTCCAGGACCAATACTGTGCGGGTTGGTTCTCGGTCCTAAGAGTTTTGGGACGGTCCAACCCTGGACCAACCCTGTATATTATATTATATTATTTATAATTCTTTTATATATTCAAACCTAAGTAAAATGTCTATTATATTATATTATATTGAGATATTCTATTAATAGCACTAATAGTAATTTAAATTTAAAAATTTTGTTGAGTATTAATTATGTGTCGTTTGTTTTGTTTTTAGGTGTTTAAAAGTTCAAGTGAATTAACAATATGTGAAGTTATATATTCATGGTTTATATTAAGTATTTTGAACTTTTTATGATTTAGTTGTATTTTACTAATAAATTTCAGCTGTACTTTGCTTTTCAATTTGTGTCAAATGGTAGAAGTTTTTGAAGAGTAGAGTAGTACTGCAGTTCTTCGGTGATTTGCTAGTCAAGTGGTGTGAAGCTCATTTTTTGGTTGAGTGGACTCTACATGATCAAATGCAGGAACATGCTTTTGCATATGGTGTTATGAATATTAAAAATAGATGATTACAAAAACTTTCCATCTTGTCCCATATCTCGATGAGCGGTTAGCAGGTACGAAATTTTTATTATTGTGTCATCTTAAATTTGCTAAATATGTATTAGTATTTATAGTTTAGTTGCACAATGTTGCATTGTCGATAGATGTGTAATTTGAATTTGTAGGTTTGCTTTTTTATGGAGTATAAAAAATAAGACAAAAAAAATTATCGATCGGTCCCGGGTTGACCCTGGAACCGGACCAAACCCATTGGGTCGGTCCGGTCCGGTCCGGTCCTTGGTCCCAGGCTCAATAGGGTCGGTCCTCGGTCCTAAAAATTGAGGACCGACATTGTACGGGTTGGTCCTAGAGTTAGGGGGTGGCCCGGACTAACCCGGACCATGCTCACCCCTAAGTTTGAGCCTCACCCAACCATGGTAAGGTCAAGCAAGGCTCTCCTAAGGCCAGCGAGGTCATTAGACCTCATCTCTATTTGGTCACTAGCCATTGCGAAGGCCTAATGACCGGTTAGAAGAGGAAGAAGAAAAAAAGAAAATGACATTATTTAAGAATTTGTTCCCTAGAACAAAGAAATAAGTTTTTTTTTTTTTTTTATTTCTTCTTTCAGTTCCAAATTTATTCCCTGGTCATTGATATGTTTCGAGGTAAAGAAAACTTAGTTGACGTTATTAAATGGAATTTATTTTTTGGTTTATGGGAACAAAAAGAACAGAAAAATAAAGGAATAGAATGCTTACAAAAAAGTCTTATTTAGTAGAAGTATACTTTTCACCACAAAAATCTCTCGCGACAAAAGGGTAAGAGAGACAATCAATAGCAAAGAATTTTATGTCTTGGCCAACACATTGTGATGAAAATTTCATGGATTGTTGTAGCTTTGGCGATACAATTTCATGATTAATGAGTCATGGAAAAAAGTGGAAAAAGTATGAAAATTTTTTGAACATATTGCATTTATGCCAATTAAATCATAAACTTTTTAATTATCTTATGAAATTTTTTTAAATATATTGCATTTATGCCAATTCAATCGTAAACTTTTTAATTATGTTATTTGATTCCTAATTTTTTAATTATGTCATTTGAGTCCTACTTTTCGCTAACATAAACGTCGGTATCCTACGTGACATGATCGCATTAACATTGACAATTTTTATTTTTATTTTTATTTTTTCTAATTTTTTATTACTTTTGCTTGTTTTTCTTTTCTTTTTTTTTTTCTTGAACTGTGGGTTAACGAGATCTAGGTGAGGTTCTCCTTCCCCTCTTCCAAATCCAAGAGAGGGCCAAGACCCTTGCTGCGAGGGTTTCAACTTTCAACCCTCTCTTGAATCTGGGTGAGGGCCATGATGCCCTTGTTGACCACAGGTGAGGGTTGTGAGGTGAGAGCTTGACACCCTCGCTTACATCTTGGCATGGCCGGTGAGGGTCGCAATACCCTTGCCTTGACTAACCCAATGTTGCTGGCCCTCTCTATAGCCGGCAACCTTACTGGCCCAGAGTTATAAAAGAAATAAAGAAAAGAATAAAAACAAATGGACAATTAGGAAAATATTAAAAAATTATAAAATTTGTCAATGTTAGTGCCAATTATGCCACATAGAATGGCTAGCATTCATGTTAGTGATTTTTGGCGAAAATTGACCAAATGGATTACATTGACAAGTAGTCTAAATATTTATGACTCAATGTGTATAATTGAAAGGTTTATATTTAAATAGGCACAAGCACGATAGGTTCATAATTGGATTGGTTACAAAGGACAAGTAATTGCATAATATACTAGTTCTAGATTAGGTCAGATCCTTATTCTTGTATGTCAAAGACATCAGACAGAGCAGTCATTAAACATCACTTCTTATCTATCATCTTCCCAGAGCTAGACCTAGGGGATTTCATTTCATAATATTAATCCGGAATGCGAATGGGGCTCAACAGGCATATTGACTCGAATTGGACCAAAAAGCTTTATCTTCTCACGGTTGACAGGTCTTACCCCATAGGTCTTGGGCGAGCGATGTGTGAGATCAGAGCGCTTGGCTCTCTTAGGATATTTGAAGAAAGAAATGTACCATGAACCACCATAACTGGAGCGCATTTGCTTGATCGATTCATCAATGGACTATTCCTCAATAGATTTTTATCTATCCCCCTTGCCTCCTCCGAAGGGTACCTTTTTTGTGGGATGATCTTCTCCGAATCAATTTGTAGAGGACTTTGACTAACCCTCTGAATTGTCTGCTTTTGATTCTTCCCCAGCAGTGCCTTTCTTACCGGCACTCTTGATTTCAAAATGCTCCTCCTCAGTTTCTCTTAGTGTTTCCCTTCGCTCCCTCCTCTCTTTTCGATAGTCTTTCTATGCTACTCTCTCAGCAGCAATCTCAATTAAATTCCCATTAGTGTGAGTGACTACACACACCCAAAAGATGTCGATGAATTCTTGATTTCCAATAACTTCTGGAGAGAGCAAAGCAATGCCATTTGACCACGAATTAATTTTGACGAAGCAGAAAGCATGCCTCCATTTTCCATCTTCCACTGTCAACTATTTAAAAAGTTTAAGCTTTTAGATAAATGTGTGGATTAATATTTAATTATTCCAATATTCCCCCTTACACTTAGTATAGTCTTTTTGCTTAGTACTAAGTGCGGACATATTTAACTGGGGAGGTAAATGGAGCCTGAAAAGATTTGAACTCAAGATCTCCAACTTTGATATCATGTGAGATTTTGTATGATCACTTTCTAAAAATTTAAGCTTTTAGATGAATGTGTGATTTAATATTTAATTATTCCAACATACATCAAGCCTATGCACATCTCAAGGCTTCGATCCTCGCTCGAGTCGTCCCCCAAAACTCGAGGTATGGTCAACAAATCTCTAACATGGCTCTTCTTTGCAGCCAAGAAAGAGTATATGATCCATTGCTCCATAATGCCGCATAATATCACTTCTCCCCTAGCGCTCTCCACGTGCCGTTCAGCGGCCAAAGACGTCTACCAAGCCCAAGCTGCACTCACTCGAACTCTCTCTGAGGAGCAAACTCGATCTGCACATCCTCTCTCGACATGCCATCCTTGATGCAAGGGTGTCGATCGATCCTATACGTAGTTCTCCCGTGATAACTCTGGCCAACGTCACTAAGTAGTTCGATCAAATTTCTTTTTATTTTTCGACTTCTTCCACAGTTCCTATTTTTGTGGCCTAACTGCTCAAAGAAACTTTTATATCTCTCAAAAATGTGTTCTTATTCACAGCACAATCAACATTATTGAAGGCATAAGAACTCTTCGATCGACCACTCTTCAAGTTCCTCGATTGACCCAGGTCTATAGATCCAAATGTTTCCACACTTTCGGAACTTCTTCCTGTGAAACACAACTCAATGTATGGCGTCCCATAGTAGCCATATATTCAGACCAAAGAAAAAATTAGCGATATGAAAGCCGATGGTTAAGTTGTTGGGTGTGGCCCAATACTTGTTTATCGACCTTTTGTGAAATATTTCAATGAAGAAATCTTAAGTGTGATTTTCTAACTGAGGTGGCAAATGGTGTCCCTCGGCTTCCTGCTCAACTTGGTTGGGCTAAAGCGATTGAGGTAAAGGCTGAGGTGTTGCTCCTCTCCAACATCTACCATATTTAGCCGGTTCAAGCGGAAGATTCAACCTAAAAAAAAAAAGTGGAAGATTCGAGCGAAAATAAGTATGGTCCATTAAGATACCAGGATGCATGGAGAGCAGGCCCAATTAACCCCTGGGTTAATACTCTAAAAAACCCCAAACTAATATACCTATAACAAATTTACCCAAAACTAATTTTTTTACCGTGAAAAATCTCAAATTAGTACACCAGTGATAAATTTATCCCGACTAATCATAAATAAATAAAAAAATCCTAAATTGGTACATTTATGATAAATTTACCCCAAACTAATTTATTCGATCTCAAAAAACTCCATACTGATAAATTTGTGACAAATATACCTTATGCTAAATTGGATTAATACCACAAAAAAATCACAAAAATTGTAAACTGTAACAAACGGAGTGTAAAATCCCAAATTGGTATACCAGTCAACTGTCACGTGTCATTTAACTTAATAATTTGACAGTAAAATTTAACGAAAACTAACAAATGGTATATTTGTTATAAGTGTACCAGTTTTGAGATAAATTTGTCAAAGATATACCAGTTAAGGATTTTTGGTGGTCAAAAAAATAGTATGGGGGTAAATTTGTCACAAGTATACCAGTTTAGGGTTTCTAAGGGTATTAACCCTTTTAACTAATGACTTCAAAGCATTTATCGACGAGAAGCTTAATACTACACATGGCACTGGTAATCTAAAAAATTCTCTTTTTTTGTTATGTCAGTTCCATAGACATGAATGGGATGCATACAAACCTGGTTACATACGTTGCTTTGAGAGCATCTACACATTCCTCAATTTACAGAGGCGTCATTTTATTTTATTTTATTTTATTTCATCTTCCCGATAGGGAGGACCCAATGTTGAGTAATTTTTTTTTTTTTTTTTTGCCAACTTAAATAAAAGCTTTCCCCATAAGCATTTACGTTAGCATATCAGATGGCTAATTAAAGTTGTCGCCACCCCGTCGGGATTTTCAGTCTACGAACTTGACGGAGGTACTCCATTGAGCTCAATTCGAGAAGTTGAGATAGTCGATTGAACAAATGAAAATGCAGTACCTGATCATTCGGCAAAAGATTCCGATCCTTGCTATTTCTTCTTTTATATAAGATTCCAACCCTGCACTCCAAATTCCAACTGCAACCCTATTGGGCTTTGGGGGGTCTAAGTGAGAAAAAAACGAATGTTGACGGAGGCCCTCATGAGACATATCATGTGGACAGAAGGAATACATGGTCGGCATGCTTGGAGCCGGGACAAAAGGTTCTATACTAAAATGTCTTCTTCGAATGCAAATTTTGATTAGTTGGGGGAGTTGAGGATAGTAAGGTACTCTTTTTTTCCATCCTTGTGATTTTACTGTCATAGTTATCTTGCAAAACGAAAGTTCTGTGTACATTGGGAGTTTGTGAAAGACAACCGGAGGCATTAGGCTTAGGAAAAAAGTGTATCATGCGATGCCGGTTTCGTGCAATGAATCGGCCTGGCATCGAACCGTGCAAATGCAGTCGATCATCGCGAAGTGAATGACAGACTGATGCTCATGCCTGGAAAATGATAAAGACTTGAGATTTTCGCACATCAAACGATATAAGCATCACATGATTTCTTTTCTTCCAATGTGGAAGCCGTTACCCTATTTTTCGAAGCCCGCTCGCGTTTGGTAACTCTGGCAAAGATACAGTTGCCATAAAAAGAATAATCAAAATGACTAACAGCCCTTTTTCTTTTATCAAGTGAATGCGCGAGCGGCGCCGGCGACTTATTTTGGGCGTTACCGCATGGGCGTCATTTCGCTGAGAAATGATCTGATTGAGCTGTAGCAAGAAAATCACAAGAGTCCACTTGTAAAAGAGAAAATTCAATTAAGAAAAGGACGGCTTTGTCTCATGCCACTCGATATTATTGCAGATTGCACCGACCTGGAATAAACTCCTGTTTTGTTTATGAGGGTTGTCATGTCACAGTTCACATGCCTGACTCTCAAAACATTACCTCAATATGCCGATTCTAAGTGCAAACAAAGAGAAAGTAAGGAAGATGCCAAGAACTCTCGTGAACGTCAGTTGCAATCCGAACCAGTTTCTAGGCTGAGAATCAAACGAGCGTGCACGTTCAATTCGTTCTAACTTGGATTGAATGAGATATTTTCATATTTTCACCCAGGGAGATTGCCAAATAGGAGCTCAAGTCTGAGCCCAATAACATATTCAGTTAAACTCACATTCACTCAAAAACTTAACCCAATGAGTTATTGATCAACTATGATATATTAACCACTTTACACTACATCAATTCTCCGATGTGGGATTTCTCTAATATAACTCACTCACGCATACATCATAATAACTCAATGTTAGGTCTACTCCCCCTTAATTCAAGCATCCTTCTACATTAATTATCGGCCTTGATACCATTTGCTGGAAGCGTGCAGTAGAAGCCCGATACCTTCACTCAGAGAAATCACTAAGAGGAAGTCTAAGTCCAAGCTCGTCAACATGTCTAATTGGACCTATCTTCACTTAAAAACTTAAGCCAATAAATTATAGGCTAATTAGGATATATCAACTGATTTACACCATATTGATTCTCCAATGTTGGATTTATCTAACATAACTTACTAACATATGCATCCTAACGCCTAGTAGTGCTTGTCGAGCATCAGGTTTTAGAGAACGTTTGTTAGTATATTGAAATATTAAGCCACGCACTCATTTACCAACTTAAATTTTTCAAATAATCGACGATAGTTCCACAAAATCTCACCGACCTAACGCGGAATATTTATCACTGACCGTTTGTTGTATTTGCTTTGTTGTCTCAAAATTCCTTTATTTTATCGCCGAGGGCGACCGAAGGCAACAAATTCAATTTGCCGCTTCTGGAAGCCGACGTGACAAAAATGAATCGTGCCCTAGATGCCAAAGGCGAACGAGTTGTCGCCTTTGGTATGCCTCTTGATATAAGATAATTATGGTGAATAAGGATGCCGGTATTAAGGGAGAGTGGGCCTAGCTTAGGATGTGCGAATGGAAGATTTGGTGAGGTGCATGTGTGAGGATGTCAGTAAAAAGGAAATCTCTCGTCGAGATGTGATATAATGAGAAATCAACTGCCATTGTCCCGTCTCTTCTCCTCTCATCCTCCTGAACAACAGTTACAATTTCCGAATCACTGCGTTTTTGTGCAGTCTTCATGCTTACCTTCTTTAAAGATTAGACCATATCAAAGGCGTTCGCAGTCAAAGTCAAAGCAAAGAAATTTAATAAAGAAAGACCCCAGTCCAGAAACCACCCAATCTCTCCTATTTTCCTGGCTCTACCGAATCCAATTTTGTCTTTGCTAGATAATAATATGTTCCATGCTACTTAATGACTCATTGGCTGGATATTGCTTGCCATTTTTTTTGCGTTGGTCTAAATTAACCGGCTATTATGCGTAATACCTTGGATTTTTCGACTCTATAGTATAAATGGACCGATATGAGACTAGACTATTGAGGGCAGGCCAACAAACGAGCCCGATGAGCCATAAAGAAGATGTGAACTTAAGGGCTCAATGGGCCGTGATAATACAACGAGCGTGGGCTCAATGGGCCAAAAGATGGGCTATAAAATGGGCCTAACGCGGGATGGGCCAAGACTTGGGCTCGCTAGAGCCATGGATTAGGCCGGTGGGTTGTGAAACGAACCCAGTGGGCCAGTGGCGTGTATGTATGGTCCAAATCAAGCGGAAAGGACTCTACTTCTATGATTAAGCCTTTAGATTAATCATGTACGAAATTGACTTAGGATCCTATTAAAAATTTACGTGTGACTATAATCTTTTGAACACTATCCTTAGTATTTTCTTGTAATTCTTTTTTTTTTTTTCGATCCTAGGTTAATATTGAGATATTAATGTGTTAATTAAGTTCGTGTGGACTAATAGATCCATGTAGCTTTGAGGGGACCGAAATTTGTGGGGTTCGGGACGAAACTAAGTGAAAAACATCAGAAATAAATGGTTTAATCACAACGAAGATTAGGACTAAACCCCAACCCTTCCCATAGATGCCAAGTGTAATGCATGAAGAAAATGTCATGCAAGAAGCCGTGTACCCCATCTTCACAAGTCTTCTTTAGTACGGAAAATCTTCCTGGGATCACCACATTGCCTCCTATCATCATGACTTTCATGGGGAATTCATGAAGACATTTACCCACGTTCTCACAATCATTCCTCTCTGCCTTCACACCCCCCTCCGATCCATATCCTCTCTCTCCCTATTCCTCTTCTTCCTCCCTTTTCTCTCTTGGCTCGAGCAGAGACAGCCGCCCCTCATCCTCTGCATTTTCTTCTTCCATAACAAGCTCTAGAGACCACTCTGTGGAGAGCTAGTAGTGAGGGAGCAACACCGAATCACCGGGTAAGGAAACGGTGGGTGTTAAGCTTGAGCTATCCATTTGTTGTTGAGAGAGGCGCGGATCAAGTTGGTTGAGGGTGATTCTTGTTAGGATGATTCTGTTTTAGGCTTGTTTGGGCTGGTCGTGGGGTTGAATGGTTGCCCGGTGACTTGCATGTAAGGTTGGGGTCGGTATGGTGAAGGTCGAGACAAGAAGGAAGCTGTGGTCTTTGTCGTTGCTGGGTTGGAGAGTCAGATGAGCTATGAAATGGGTTGCATGTCGGCTTGGGGAAGGCCGTGGGTTCAATCTTGGTTTGGGATGAGATTTTCGAGTCGGTCGTGAGGAATAGCTAGTGGTCGAGGCTCATTTTGGTGCTGTGCATGTGTGGTCGAGGCTTTAAATGTAGTGGTAAGAGAAGTAACTAGCTAGGAGTGGCCGAGTGTAGATGTTAGAATCCAAGAGCGGTCTGCTCGAGAAGGGAACTTGCTGTAATTTGTGGTTTGTGGAATTTCTGTCTTCAATGCGCTAATATTTGGATGAACTTGTCTTGTTAAAAGTTGTTCTAAGAATCTTGAGCTATGACATACTATTTTTATGGAATTTTATTGTAAGAGTTGGCTGGTGTAGGAGCGAGTACTTGTAGAATTAGTTTGCTGTCATAGATTTCGTGATTGAGGCTTCGTACGTTCTGTGATCTTTCTGGAAATCTCGGGAAACTTTTAGGTCTTACTCACTTCATGAAAGTTGTAAGACACTTCTAGGGGATAACATATTAAAATTTGAGGGTAAACGATGGAAGTTTGGGTAGCGAGATGGCTTTTCTTCTGGGAGTGATAGTTCTGGAAATTGCTACAGATTCAGGAATAAAGTGTTCAATGAATTGCTGCTCTCTGTACAGCAAGAATTAGGATTAGGTTCCTCCACGAAAAATGTTTATCTATGTCTCTTCTAGAACGTATTAGAATTTCACAATTTTTCAAAAGGATTTACTATGTTTTTAACCTCTGTGTTCCGAACTGCTCAAAACTGTCCCCATTCTGTTCTAGTCCGAATTCATGTAGATGTTTGTAGTCCTTTTGTTTAAACTTTTGGTGACCCTTGGAAGTCTTGTGACCTCTATACATTGCTAGTTGGTACATATATATGTCTCTCTTCCTTATTTGAAATGAGATGATCTTGAGTTATTGCTAGTTGAGTCTCACGAGTGCAATGAGTGAAGCATACTATGAGGTTGTGTGTGCAAGCACTAAGTCTTGGCTTGGAGTGGTTTTGTGCATTGAGTGGAAGCATGCTACTATGGTGTCATAATTCTAAGGTTCGATACATGAAATGTGTGAAATAAACTGAATTTAAGAGATTTCCATCGATTTTGTGATACTAGTGATAGCCCGAAGAGTGGGATGTCCATGCTGTATGATCTTGGATACCTCGGTTGAATGAGATATTGGGATGCCTCAAAGTGAGATACCTTTGTTGTGTGTTCATGGGATACCTCAGTTATGTAATAGTGGGATGCCTTAGAGTGAGATGCCCTTACCATGTGTTCATGGAATGCCTTGATTGTGTGATAATGGGATGCCTCAAAGTGAGATGCGCATGCTAGGGATTTCATGGAAGTTCGGATGAGGCATTTCGGAAGTGACTCAATCGGACTAATTCATGATCCAATGGGAAACCAATTCGAGGATGGATATTGAAATACATGATAAATTAATTTCACTTGGCGTGTGCGTTCATGTGTTGTTGCATCACATCCTAGTTTTGGTCAGTTGCATAAAACGTGTGTACTGATATTGGTGTGCCTTATAGGTGGTGAATAGGAATATGAGTTAGGGTGATTATGAAATGGTCCATGTGAAAGTTTTGCTCTAGTCTATGTGTGCTGTTATGGATTGTATATTGCATTTTCTTAGCTACTAATGGATAATCTAGTTTAGGACTCTATTTTTTCTTTACTAAGCATTGCTCATTCCTTTATGTTGACGCCTAAATTATTTGTTTTTAATTAGGTTTTCTTTTATTTTGTCTTTTTAGAAAAACAGAAAAAAAAAAAAAGAAGAAGAAAAAAAACGAAAAAAAAAAAACAAAAAAGAAGTAGAAAAACAGAAAAGCAGCAGCCCCCTTCTGTGGGCCTCCACGGCCCAAGCGCAAGGCCCAGCCCCCCTTCGGTTGTCTCCTTTCTCGGCGCCTCTGCAATTCACGCGCTGGAGACGCGACGCTAGAGCGGGAGAGAGGAGCAGCGACGCACATGGGGGAGCTAGCAACGCGCGCTAAAGGATGGGCAGGTGGCGGATGGGACGCCGGTTCGACCGACGGAGGCCGTTTGGCACACAGGGACCGGCGGTCGAAGCTCCGTCGACCGACCGCCCCCCTCGCCTATAAATAGGGCTCCCCTGACGACGGCAAAGGGCACGCCGAGAACGATCGAGGGCTGCAAAGCTTCGTGCTTCCTACTGAGAGACTTCAGAAAGGGAGCCGAAGACGAGCAAGCCCAGATCCAAAGGCTCGCGGCCGGAGAGGGAGAGAGGGAAGAGCGCGAGTGACGAGGAGGGCCGGCGAAGTCCCAGATCTGACCAGATCTGGGATTCGTTGTCACCAGCGCAACCGCGGCTCCGCCACCGTTCCGACGCCGTTGCCGTAACCAATTCGCCGAAGTCACACTAGATCTGGAAATTGCAGGGACGCCGTCGCTGATCCGTCGCTGCCACCCGCACCTACAACCCTTTGTCATCCACCACCATTCCGACGCCGTTGCCACGAACAGGTAACGTACTGCCACCGTCACCGTCGCCGTCGCATTCCCCCCTCGTAGTCCAGTCCTTGTCGCTACCGTCTCTGCCATCGCCGTAGCAACCGTAGCCACCGTCGCTGCCGTAATGCTCCCATTTCCCCTCCTTCGGCGCCACGGATTCGCAAATCCTAGGGTTTGCGATTTTCGGGTCACGAAGTCGATCCGGGTTTGGAAAACCATGTAGGGATTCCGTGATTTAAGGGGCGGCGGAAGCCGGGTCAAGGTTCGGGTTGGATCTGGGTAGGGTTTCACCGGGGGAGCGGGTCGTGGAGCCGGGTCATCGGGTCAAGTCGGGCATCTCCAAATGCTCGGCCGCGGCGTCATTTTATTAAAAAAAAAAAAAAAAAAAAAAAAAAAAAAAAAAGCGTAGCGGCCCGTCTGCGTTTTGGGGCGGCCTCGGACACAACCCGTGGATCCGACTCGGGCCGGTTTTTATTTTAAATAATATTTAAAATTAATAAATAATAAATAAATAATTTATTTTCAAAAAAATCCAAATTTGTTTTATTTTCAAAAAATATTAAAAAATGTTTTATTTTCCAGAAAAATCGAAAAAAAAAATCAAAAATATTTTATTTTCCAAAAAATTAAAAATAAATAAATAAATAATAAAAAGTATTCCATATTTTCCAAAAAATGCCAAAAATCCAAAAAGACTTGTATTTTTCCAAAAAGACTTGTATTTTTCCCAAAAATAAAAAAAAAAATCCCTTTTATGTCCAAAAATTAGAAAAAGACTCAAAAATGTTTTTCCTCCCAAAAATGCATGGAAAATCTTTCGAACATCCAAAAACTTCGGGGTTTAAATAAGATTAGATACCGAAAGGGCATTAGTGATTAACTAATGTAATCAAGTTCCCGATCCTAATTTCTCTAGTTGCGCGAGTGAGTATTTCTCCCGATACTTCGCTTGGGTTTTTAATCAACCCATCCCAAATCGATTAGTGGTGACTCCATTTTAAAAATTGACTTACAGGTTAAAAACTTAGACTATTAAAGTCGTGAATTGGTGAACTTGGGAGAGTTCGGGCTTAATAAATTTAGCCAAGCCATTAGCCTCCTTAGGCACCCGTACCCAATTGCGGGCGCCGAAAAAAAAGAGGTCGCGACAGCTTGGCGACTCCACTGGGGACTTTGAGGACTTAAGCCATTTTTATTTTGTTTAAGCACTTTACTGACTTGATTTTTTTTTTTTTTTTGTAGGTCGAAGAATTTAGAAATTTATTTTAATTTTGCTTAAAATAGATTATCTTGTGATTATAAACCGTTATGCATGCTTTACTGTTTTAAACACTACACATGGCACACACAACCCGGCCGCCGGACCTGGGCCGCCATAGGATTTCTAGGATGGTGTTAAGAAAGATACAACCTCGAACGCGAGACTGCGATGTAGAGGTTGCCTTTCTTTTCCCCGAATTTCTTAGCCGAGGTTAAGGGGGTATGCTGCTAACGCGAGATTGCGACGGGCGGATACCCTTTTAATTTCATCAAGTCTTCTGAGTTAGAAATCGAGTCGCACATCCCATCTGTATGTCTTTGTGCTTGCCATTTTATTTAAAAGCAAAGTGATTTCTTTACTTTTACTCAGTCTTTTTATTTGACCCATGGCAATTTATGATAAGCTTTTCAAGTCCAAGTTTATATGCGATGGGGAAAGACGATATCCAGTTCATTCCTGCTCCCAAGGCGGAGCTCTTCAGATGGTGGGGTCAATTAGATCAGTTTGCCCAAGAGCGCGTGAAAGCCAAAATCGGTCATCTCCTGTTCGTCCCGAAGTCATACAGACCATGGCACATTTCTAGTGCCCGAAAATGACTACTTTTATGTTTGGAGGGTTTGAGCTAACCCCAACTCTAGAAGAATACAGCATCATCACTAGAATGCCTCTCAAGAAAAAGCTTGTTAGGCCATCGACAGGCGCCCTCCCGTGGCGCGGGTTAGCGCGACTTTTAAGAACTGAAATCCATGTCATGAGACAAATTCTTGAAAACAACCATAATACCTGCCCACTAGAATTCATGAATGCTTGTTTTCAAAATCAGCCTATAACTTAAAAAAGCGAGATTTTTCTCCTAGCCTTTTTTGGGTTCATCATTTTCCCACATCAAAGAAATGTCATAAGTCCTAAGATGGCATGGATAGTTGATCAGATCTCGATGGGGCAAAATTATGTCAACATGATTTTAACTGAAACATTTTTGTCCTTTAATCGTTTTAAAGAAAGCACGGAAAAAATCATGCGGGTCTCTCCGGAAATTTTACAAGTCTGGTTCTTTTTTCACCTAAGTGAATTTCGAGGCTTTATGGGATCATCTGGAATGAATGATTTCGAAAATCCATTACAAAAATTTATGGTTTTAGGACCATACATTTCCAATCAAAGCTATTTAAATTGGGTTGACTTCCTAAGAAACCCAGCTCCTGAGGCATTCCAATGGTGTGTTGGTTGGTTCCATGAAAAGAGGGCCCGCTTTGCTTACAACGCACCCACCCAATTCTGTTGCTTGGCTGCACCGGCGCCGTTCCCTATTACCCATATCGAGTGGCACGACAATTTGGAGTCCTTCAGGAGATTCCACCGCCTTCCAGGAGGAGAATTCCTCCAGTCCTTTTCAACACAAACTGTGACTATGCAGTAGAAATTTCTATCGTTGAGGAAACTTGAGACAAGTGCCATCGCAAAAGGATCGTGATACCTGAAGGGCTTGAGGGAGAAGAAAAAGCCCACCACGGCTATACGTCCTACATCCACAACCATCGTATCCCAACAAAATGGAAGTCATCAGTCCCTCACTCAATCAGCGAGAGCAGCCAGCACGAGCAAGCAGAGCTCATGGAGAGGGATTTGGGAATGGACTGGATGCAAACCTCAGAGCCAGTCCAAGGAAGCAGGCATCCTCGCAAGAACAAGGCTCCCTGGCGCATATAAATTAGCAGTCGTGTCTCCCTTAGTGTTAATATTGTGAAAGTTTTGTCCCATTGTTTAGGGACTTTTGTTTAATATCTAGTATTTTATTCTGTCATTTCAATTTCAAGTTTTAGATGTCAGAAGTTTGCGGTCTATAAAATCCTCTTTTGATAAATAAAAAAGCGGTTAGACCATTGCCATGGGTCAATCTCTATTTACTTTCGTGCTCATTTCATTGTTTTCGCAACGACAGGTAATTATGAATCTTCAGCCATCAATCGCCCATGAATGGCCTCATGCAATAGGGGCCGATCAGAATGATGTACAAAATCGCCTCGCCAACATTGAAGACGGCGTAGGACAAATGTCCATTGTCCTTCGACAACCTCAAGACAAATGAAATCTACTCAAGCTGAACCCAACTCCGTAGTTGCCTTAAACACTGTCATGACACCTGCAAATTTGCCAGAAAATAGCCAGTACCATAGATAGTTTGAAAGGATCATGAAAAAGTTAAACCAATTGCAGGGGCAGAATCCCATGGACCTTTCCAATTATGCTAGCATTGAGATCCCTGCAGAACTCAAAGCACCTGAATGCGAAAGGTATGCTGATATCTCTCGCCTAGAGACCTACTTGCAGGCCTACCTGGTCCGAAGGATGATTCAATCGTACTAATCGAACTTGACTGGCCCTGTCTTGCGATGGTACATTGTCAGGAAGATTAGTCCCCTTAAAACCTGGAGGGAACTAATTCATGTTTTTTACCAAGAGTATAATATTGACATCACCCCTGACATCACCCTGCCCTACGAAGAGCCGATGATCGCGGAGCACGAGGAGTCGTTAGTCGCTGAGATAAGAGAGGAACATGTCAATGAAGCCTTGCATAATAAATGGGCGACTGAGCAACATCCTGTTACTAGAAAATTTCCCACTAGGAAAGGCAATGAGCCTTTGTACGAGATCATAGACTCAGAGCCTGTTCAAGAGCGGGACACGACTGGACAACTCCCCAAGCTTACTCCAAGAGTTAGGGTCTAAAGAATATCAACCCCTATCAACCTGGAAAGTGAATCAGACAGTGAAACTCTAATGTCTCTCACTTCCCTTGATAGAATCAAGCTAGCAAAATGAAGGGCCCTACTCAAAAGGTCTAGACCAGAAGCCAAGAGAAGAAAGCCTAAGCAGATCAATTCAGCATCTACCGACGAGCCATCGCACTAAAGCTTCGAGCATTCCCAAGAATACGGCTTTGAAGGCTACCATCCTCTAGAGTACAATCCTGAAAACTTCCCGGCCCTAGAATACAATCCTAAGGACTTCCAGCGTTATTTCGACAATGAAACTGACGATTCATTGTATAACTGTTTCCTACTCTCACCCGGGGGTGAAAGCCCGTCAGAAGAAGAAGCATACGTCTTTATCCGCTACGATCCTAACGAAGTATTAAGCTCCTCCTCTGACCATGAGGATAGCTTCAATACTTCATCCTCATTCGGAAATTTTAACCTAAAAGAAAGCAATGGGGTAATTTCGGTAAAGTCCAACTTCCCTGAAATAGAAAAATTCACCACTACAACGAATATGCAGTGGGAAAACCAGTGGCCTAACCAAGACATACCAGACTCGTCTTGCCCTTGTAGGATCATGACCCCCATAAAAATGTGGATACCCAATCTTCGCAAGTATAACGGCACGACTTGCCCCGTGGCCCACTTGCAGTACCTCCATGCTGAAATGAGTCGGTACCATGGCCCGATGTCATTCACAACTCAGGCCTTCCAAGAAAGTCTTACGGGGTCTGTATTACAATGGTTCATCACAGCAGATATCTACCTCATGAGAGATTGGAATGAGCTAGCTTCTGCATTCCTGCTTCAGTATCAAAGCCAGATTGGGACTGAAGTGCCTTGTCAGAACTTGGTTCACTTCAGAAGAAGACCAATGGAGGGTTTCCGAGCATATGCAAGGAGGTGGGAGGCTTTTATGATGCAAACTTACCCTCAACTAGTCAAAGAAGAAATGATAAAGCTGTTCATAGGGGCTTTACCTCGCAAGCATCGTTGTTGGTTGCATGGGTTGCACTTCCATAGCTTCAATGAAGTGGTCCTCTCATGTGAATACTTCGAGTCGAGTCTACTGGAAGCGAGGAACTCAAAGGCGCTTGATTTCGAAACCAACACTATCAAAGCACTCCTTTACGCAAGAGTTTTCATGGGTTTTACTTATTTTTATAATTTCATGTTTCTTATCTTGTTTAGTGTGCTACTGTTGTATTTTCCATTCCAAGTACTCTATTGTACAGTTCTAATATTTTGTTTTAAGAGCATGAGGCGGTACTCCAAACTAGCCTAGTAATGTTATCCAACCATGAAAAGAAAATATCATCCAAGGAGAATACTGAGGGCTGGGCTTCCTCGTGCTTTTTCTCTCCCAAAGACGTATTTTGAAAATAAAAAATATTTCATCACCCAAAAGCTTTTGTCAAAACAAGATGATAAATTTAAGCACGTTTGTCTTTCTAACCCTCTCACTTTATGTTTCAGAACATCATCCCCTTTGATTTAGTGTGACAAAAGGTATTTGAAACTAGCACATCGTGAGAACAGACCAAACTCAAGAACACATTTTCAAGAAAGCGGGGGCAAACAGAAAGGAGCATCCCGTTTCAAAAAAGGGTAAGTCTTATTCCCTTAACATAATATTGAGAATGACAACCCTTATTTTCTATTTACAGGATACAAAAGGTGAGATGTAATAGGTACATGCATACAGTTGAAATCGAAGCATCCATGACATGCCTCACCCCTGCCCAGCTCCATCCTAAGCCAAAGGACTATCTTGTCGCACGACGCGCCTAAACAGCTAGATGTTACAGTATTAACTTCAACATAAGGAATGAGTTCATTCTCTTCCTTTAAAGTGATTACTATCAACAGGGAGAAAATCTAGATAGTCAAGGCAGTCTCTAGCCCCTTATGTCAGACAATGACTTAAGGCCTAGAAACCTCACTTCATGCTCCAGACACATGCTCTCCCAAGAAGTGATTGCCATCAGAGAATTGGAAGTTTTGATTGTCCATCGTAGATTCCATAGAAGCTTGAAATACATGACTTTGCCCAATGCTGCTAATCATCATATAGTCAAAGACAGAAGAAAATTCCATAGAAGGAAGGCGTTGAAGATGAATCAACGACCATCAATCATGCATACATGGCCACGAATGAGGAAGGCCAATTGAAAGAAATATCGAACTGTGTCAAGACGAAGAGGCTGTCATCAACATTCAGAGATCCCTAGGAGTCAGCAAATATAAACTCTGGGAAAGGGTAATTTTGTATCGTTTCCAATACTCCCATTATTTAAACCCACTTTTGACATAGTTTCTCCTATTGACAGGAAGCGTAGGATTCGAGAAACAAGCTTAATGGTTAAATTGGGCAAATCAAGTGACCCATATCGATTTACCTAACTTGGCATAAAAGGACGTGTCATCCAGGAGCCGATTCGATTAAATGAAAAAAGTGGTGCCCTACGGACACCATCGGCACCTCTAGCTGAGTGGTATCCAAGAAGAAGCAAAATGGTCCGAAGTCGGGGGTTCGAATCCCCGACGCGGCAGTTAGCCGCTTGGTAAAAAAATAATAAAAAAAAAAATTCTCTTGCATCTGCAAATTACGAGAGAGCAGGTGATCTAATGAAGCAAAAGACATAGGACTTCGTGTCCCACTCGCATTTCAGGCCCATTCAATCATCTGCAAAGCAGTAAAGGGTAATGTTGTATCGCTCCCAGTTGTTTAAACTCCTGAGAAAAATCGTGATTGACACGTTCTTTCCTATCTTTTGTAGGATCACCTGGCAGTTAAAGATACGAATAACAAATCAAGGAAAGACATGTCAAACTCTGACAAACTCTCCCAAGCAAAATGGCGTCTCAAGTATCGCCAAAGCAAATGACAAAGATCCTTTAGGCCTCAATTCACCTTTAATTTTGGCCCTGTTGATTGATCTATTTTCATCTTCTCTTCTGCAGGGGCAAAAATAGAGATGCCCAATCAGATCCCCAACCCCGGCTGATCCTTCATGTGTCATATCCCTAATCAATAGGGACAACCATCGACACCCATTTGCGAATAACCCTTTTGATGTTCAAAATTTAACATATTTGGAAACACCATTATGTTATCCCATAAAGTTGTCAATAGGGTCTTTTTTGAGTCAAAACCATTCATTTGTTTTTAGAGTACAAACTCCATCACATTTAAAATGATGTATGCCTTTTCCAAATGGATTTTGCATGATGATTTTGTTTGTCTAAATCACTGATTCTACAAGGATTATTAGAATAGACAGCTAAGTGAAGAATACAAGATTGATCGAACATGCTGGATGAGGTACGTCGGAATGATAAAAGGCAAGCCATATCCTACACACAGTCCCCTATTTATACACTTGTGAGATGAGTGCAAAAGATCTCATGACTACAGGGTAAAGAGTTCTCTCGCGAATGGTACGATAACCAAAACAGTGAGAGACATTTCATTGCTCACCCCTTTGAGCTCCTTACACTGGTGAAGTTTCTATCCTACCCCCCGTCAAGAACCACCCCACACTAGGGCAAATCAGAGACGAAGCAGCATCACAAGGTGAGAAGAGAGATAGAAATTTTCTTGCTCGCACTTGCATCAATCTTCGGGTGTCTTTATTGCATATGAACACTCGCGTTAATTTAAGTGCCCTAGAATGACAAAAGAGCAATTCTTTTTGCACTTGTATTCATTGTACAGCCCAAGTGAGTCTGTAAATTCACCCTCACATGGAGGCAAAGCAGAAGCTACTACCATTTGAGCAACATAATCAGAAGCGTCGACAAAAGATGAAGACTCAAATAATCTAACAAAGGCGTTTGCTTGAACCTGTCAAGATTAGCTCTCAAGCAACAAGAACAAAATAGAGGCATAAAAAAGCAATGTACCTGGTAAAAGCAAGGTCAATGCCCGTAGATGAAAAAACAAAAGCAAAAACTATGGACATAAAAAAGCAGTGTGCCTGGTAAAAGTAAGGCCAATGTCTCCAGACAAAAAATACAGTTGTTTGTATACTCGAGAGAAGTTGCTGTTGTGGTTCGAGTAATGGAACCTTCATCGGACTGTGAGAAGAAAGACCGGTGACAAATGCCAAGGCGATCGCCAGCTCTTACCTTTTTACACATGAGTCAAGCCTACATTGCATCCCATTGTAAAAAGTCTCTTCAGACTAGGGGCACTTCAATTAACGTAGGATTTCATATGTCTATAAGCATCGCTCGAAGAAGTACGAGCAAGATTATTTTATCTCTTTTCGTAGGATTCTTAACTTGCAAACCTGAGGATGATCGTGCGGCACTTCGTTTAGGAGCCTTGACCTCGACGGTCCCATTTGATGAGCCGTTGACCAAGTCTTCATCACAATTTCAACAAAGACCTCTCACATTGGTAAAGTCGTACCACTTGCGAGAATACTCGGACCCCTGTTGACATGATGACAATAAGATAGTGTGGTCCTTATGAATCTTGCATCAATGGTCAGGATAGCCTTTTCCATGAGAGTGAGCGAAAAGTCCTTTCAGACTGAAAGTCCCTCATCTGGCATGCCCAAGACATTTACATTCTAAATGAAAGTTGTCTTTCAAAATCTTCCCCGGTGGAAATCAGATGATGCAAAATTGACAAAATTATCATGCATGAATCTCATTTGAACTCATGAATTTACAGCATATACAATCATGTGTGCATATTGTGCAAATAGCAAGCATACTCTTAGAGATCAGAGATATTGCCAGGTAAGCATATCTTTATCCCAATTTGTCTTAAAGTACATGCCATTGTCCAGGTACTCTCTTCTTGACACTCGACCTATTCGAGTCGTCCCTTGAGTTAGGATGCTTGCAATTGTCTAGGTATCCCTATTGTCTTTGAATACCTGCCACCGTTCGGATACTCCCTTTTCCTGACACTCAACCTGCTCGAGTTGTCCCCAGAGTATTGATACTTGTGACTGACCAAGTATCTCTTGGAATACCTACTGTTGTATAGGTATCCCCATATCGTCAAGTACCCACCGTTGTCCAGGTACTTCCTTTTCATGACACTCAACCTACCCAAGTTGTCCCCAAATAATATAGCAGCTGTTCAAGCATTCCATTGCTTTGCTTGGCACCGCCATCCAGATATACTTTCTATCACTTGGACCAGCCTGAGTGGTCCCAGATCATATCATTAAATACTTATGTTGATCCAAGTATTACAGTACTTTGTACACCTGTGGCTAACCAAGTGTTCCAGCCCTTTTGAGTGCCTGTGGCCATCCAGGTAAGCCTTGTGCTACATTCAAATTCTCATTATCAGGAGGTGAGAGACCTTCACGAATATGCGAGGCACGTCCTCAATATTCCCATTATCAGGAGGTCAGAGACCTTCACGAATATGCGAGGCACGTCCTCGATATTCCCATTACCAGGAGGTGAGAGACCTTTACGAATATGCGGGGCACGCCCTCGATATTCCCATTACAAGGAGATGAGAGACCTTCACGAACATGCAGGGCACGCCCTCGATATTCCCAATACCAGGAGGTGAGAGACCTTCACGAATATCTCAGGTACGCCCTCGAAATTCCCAATTACTAGGAGGTGAGAGACCTTCACAAATATCCAAGGTACGTCCTTTATATTCCCCTTTACCAGGAGGTGAGAGACCTTTATGAATATGTGGGGCACGCCCTCAATATTCCCATTACCAGGAGGTGAGAGACCTTCACGAATATCTTAGGTACGCCATCGATATTCCCAATTACCAGGAGGTGAGAGACTTTCATAAATATCCTAGGTACGTCCTCGATATTCCCACTACCAGGAGATGAGAGACCTTCACGAATATCCTAGATACGCCCTCAAAATTCCCACTTACCAGGAGGTGAGAGATCTTCACGAATATTCAAGGTACGTCCTTAATATTCCCCTTTACCAGGAGGTGAGAGACCTTCATGAATATGCGGGGTACGCCCTCGATATTCCCATTACCAGGAGATGAGAAACATTCATGAATATCTCAGATATGCCCTCGATATTCCCAATTACTAGGAGGTGAGAGACCTTTATGAATATCTCAGGTACGTCCTCGATATTCCCACTACCAGGAGGTGAGAGACCTTAATGAATATCCCAGGTACATCCTCGATATTCCCCTTTACCAGGAGGTGAGAGACCTTTGTGAATATCCAAGAAACGTCCTCGATATTCCTAATTACCAAGAGGTGAGAGACCTTCATGAATATCTAAGGTATGTCCTCGATATTCCCAATTACCAAGAGATTAGAGATCTTCATGAATATCCAAAGTACATCATCGATATTCCCCTTTACCAGGAGGTGAGAGACCTTCATGAATATCCAAGGAACGCCCTTGATATTCCCAATTACCAGGAGGTGAGAGACCTTCACGAATATCTCAGGTAATGCCCTCGATATTCCCAATTACTAGGAGGTGAGAGACCTTCACGAATATCTCAGGTACGCCCTCGATATTCCCAACTACCAGGAGGTGAGAGACCTTCACGAATATCTTAGGTACGCCTTCGATATTCCCAATTACCAGGAGGTGAGAGACCTTCACGAATATCTCAGGTACGCCCTAGATATTCCCTACTACCAGGAGGTGAGAGACCTTCACGAATATCTCAGGTACGCCCTCGATATTCTCATTACCAGGAGGTGAGAGACCTTCATGAATTTTCGGGGCACGTCCTCGATATTTCCCATACCAGGAGGTGAGAGACCTTCATGAATATCCAAAGTACGTCCTCGATATTCCCATTACCAGGAGGTGAGAGACCTTCATGAATATTAGGGGCACGTCCTCGATATTCCCCATACCAAGAAGTGAGAGACCTTCACGAATATCTTAGGTACGCCCTCGATATTCCCAATTACCAGGAGGTGAGAGACCTTCATGAATATTCAAGGTACGTCCTCGATATTCCCATTACCAGGAGGTGAGAGACCTTCACGAATATCTTAGGTACGTCATCGATATTCCCAGTACCAAGAGGTGAGAGACCTTCACAAATATCACAGGTACGCCCTCGATATTTCCCAATTGCCAAGAGGTGGGACACCTTCACAGATATCCAAGGTATATCCTCGATACTTCCAATTATCAAGTACCCCTTCGATGCTTGTGAATGTCCAAGTATCCCCCAAGAATTCATACTTGTGATCATCCAAGTACCCCTTCAATGCCTATGATCAGCCAAATACCCATTTTGACGCCTGCAAATGCCCAAATATCCTTCAGGTTAGTACTTGTGAATATCCAGGTACTATTTGATATGCTTGTGAATGTCCAGGTATCTTCCAGAATCGATGCCCCGAGAAAGGTCGGCGTATCCTCCCGAGAAAAGTCAGGTACCAGCTGTTGTCTTTGACAAAGGTCAGACACCCCCACAAAACAGATGCCCTGAGAAAGGTCGGTGCATCTCCCGAGAAAGGTCAGGTACCAACTGGTGTCCTCGATACAAATTAGGCACCCACAAATGAGATGCCCTGAGAAAGATTGGTGTATCTCTCGTCAAGGCGACCGAAGAAAGGTTCGGGTCCTAGACAAACCATTGATTGTTTTAACAGGCAACCGAAGAATGGTTCGGGTCCTAGAGAAGCAATTTCCCGTCACGGCGACCGAAGAATGGTTCGGGTCCGAGACAAACCACCGATTGCTCTAATAGGCGACCGAAAAATGGTTCGGGTCCTAGACAAACCCACTAATTGTTTTAACAGGTGACCGAAGAATGGTTCGGGTCCTAGACAAACCACTAATTGTTTTAACAGGCGACCGAAGAATGGTTCGGGTCCGAGACAAACCACTAATTGCTCCAACAGGCAACCGAAAAACGGTTCGGATCCTGGAGGAGCAATTTCTCGTCAAGGCGATCGAAGAAAGGTTCGGATCCTAGACAAATCATTGATTGTTTTAACAGGCGACCGAAGAATGGTTCGGGTCCGAGACAAACTGCTAATTGCTCCAACAAGCGACCGAAGAATGGTTCGAGTCCTGGAGGAGCAATTTCCCGTCAAGGCGACCGAAGAAAGATTCGGGTCCTAGACAAATAATTGATTGTTTTAACAGGCGACCGAAGAATGGTTCGGGTCCTGGAGAAGCAATTTCCCGTCACGGCAACCGAAGAATGGTTCGGGTTCGAGACAAACCACTAATTGCTCCAACAGGCGACCGAAGAATGGTTTGGGTCCTGGAGGAGCAACTTCCCGTCAAGGCGACCGAAGAAAGGTTCGGGTCCTAGACAAATCATTGATTGTTTTAACAGGCGACCGAAGAATGGTTCGAGCCCTGGAAAAGCAACCTCCTCATATCACCAGGTAAGATGACGCCTTGGTACTTGCCAAACTCGAGGCTCACACCCTATCTCACTTACTCCCGGTAAGTAACTACATGTATCTTCTTATTTGTCTTAGTATATGTAATGTTATATTGCTCTTTTTACATAGGATAATAAGTCCCAAATAAAATATAATCTACTACGCATATACGGATAAAATTTAGGCATTAGTTTGTCTTTGAATGCAACCTCTGCGAACTCACCTTCAAAGAGGGGCAGCTATTGACACCTAAATTATTTGTTTTTAATTAGGTTTTCTTTTATTTTGTCTTTTTAGAAAAAAAAAATGAAAAAAAAAATGGAAAAGAAGTAGAAAAACAAAAAAGCAGCAGCCCCCCTCTGTGGGCCTCCACGGCCCAGGCGCAAGGCCCAGCCCCCCTTCGGTCGTCTCCTTCCTCGGCGCCTCTGCAATTCACGCGCTGGAGACGCGACGCCGGAGCGGGAGAGAGGAGCAGCAATGCACATGGGGGAGCTGGCAACGCGCTAAAGGACGAGTAGGTGGCGGATGGGATGCCGGTTCGACCAACGGAGCCCGTTCGGCTCACAGGGACCGGCGGTCGAAGCTCCGTCAACCGACCGCCCCCCTCGCCTATAAATAGGGCTCCCCCGACGACAGCAAAGGGCATGCCGAGAACGATCGAGGGCTGCAAAGCTTCGTGCTTCCTACTGAGAGACTTCAGAAAGGGAGCCGAAGACGAGCAAGCCCAGATCCGAAGGCTCGCGGCCGGAGAGGGAGAGAGGGAAGAGCGCGAGCGACGAGGAGGGCTGGCAAAGTCCTAGATCTGACCAGATCTGGGACTCGTTGTCGCCAGCGCAACCGCGGCTCCGCCACCGTTCCAACGCCGTTGCCATAACCAATTCGCCGAAGTCGCACTAGATCTGGAAATTGCAGGGACGCCGTCGCTGATCCGTCGCTGCCACCCGCACCTGTAACCCTTTGTCATCCACCACCATTCTGACGCCATTGCCACGAATAAGTAACGTACCGCCACCGCCACCGCCACCGTCGCCGTCTCCGTCGCCGTCGCGTTCCCCCTTCGTAGTCCAGTCCTTGTCGCTACCGTCCCTGCTGTCGTCGTAGCAACCATAGCCGCTGTCGCCGCCGTAATGCTCCCGTTTCCCCCCCTTCGGCGCCGCGGATTCGCAAACCCTAGGGTTTGCGATTTCCGGGTCACGAAGCGAATCCGGGTTTGGAAAACCGGGTAGGGATTCCGTGATTTAAGGGGCATGGAAGCCGGGTCAAGGTTCGGTCGGATCCGGGTAGGGTTTCGCCGGGAGCGAGTCGGGCCGAGCATCTCCAAATGGTGGCCGTGGTGTCGTTTTATAAATAAATAAATAAATAAGTCGGGCCCGCGTAGCGGGCCCGTCTATGTTTTGGGGCGGCCCTGGTCGAACACAACCCGTGGATCCGACCCGGGCCGGTTTTTATTTTAAATAATATTTAAAATTAATAAATAATAAATAAATAATTTATTTTCAAAAAATCAAAAATTGTTTTATTTTCAAAAATATTAAAAATGTTTTATTTTCCAAAAAAATCAAAAAAAAATCAAAAATAATTTATTTTCCAAAAATTTAAAAATGTTTAAAAATATTTTGTTTTCCAAAAAATTAAAAAAAAAAATCAAAAATAAAAAGTATTCCATATTTTCCAAAAATGCCAAAAATCCAAAAAAGCCAAAAAGACTTGTATTTTTCCCAAAAATAAAAAAATCCCTTTTATGTCCAAAAATTAGAAAAAGACTCAAAAATATTTTTCCTCCCAAAATGCATGGAAAATCCCTCGAACATCCAAAAACCTCGGGGTTTAAACAAGATTAGGTACCGAAAGGGCATTAGTGATTAACTAATGTAATCAAATCCCCGATCCTAATTTTTCTAGTTGCGCAGGAGTGAGTATTTCTCTCGATACTTCGGTTGGGTTTCTAATCAACCCACCCCAAATCGATTAGTGGCGACTCCATTTTAAAAATTGACTTACAGGTTAAAAACTTAGACTATTAAAGTCGTGAATTTGTGGACTTGGGAGAGTCCGGGCTTAATAAATCCAGCCGAGCCATTAGCCTCCTTAGGCGCCCGTACCCGATTGCGGGCACCAAAAAAAAAGAGGTCGCGACACTTTATCTTTTTTAGATCGCTAAAATGGACATACCCCCAGTGGCACGGTACAGGATCATAGCTTACATGGACATTTCTTTTCATGACGTGTACGACCCTAATATCGAGATGACCTACATGCGATCGAAGCCACGCTTTGGATGGATTACGAACATGTCAACTAGATAGCGATGAGGTTTGAAGCCTAGTTCATTAACCACAAAGGGAAGCTATCTGGCCCTCTTCATTTTGGTGACGGCAACCCTGGAGTAGGAGCGGGTGCTGCTTAGAGCACTAAGTTCGTGTCGAAACTGAAGAAGACTTTTTTGTTTTTTATGGACATGGGTTAGTATAAGGGGTAGGAAAATTAGGCTCCCTTTTAACCCCCTTTCCTAGGCCTGACACTTACACTTTTGCCGATGACATGTAAATATGTCCTATTTATATGCTGTACATGTAAGCTCTTCCAGGTTGATGTAAGTAAAAAGCTAGTGATGAGTCTAGTAGGAAATGAAATGAAGCCCTTATGTAGTTCATAAAGTAAGGAGAAGACAAACATGCTTTAGAAGAATTCAAGATCATGTAATATTCATGTTAAACATGCTAACCACTTAGGTCGGAATACCTTAACGTAATCATTAATTAAGACAGATCCCGTCATAGCATTAATAAATAGTTTCCACTTGTATTTAGTATGTGACGCTACCAGGATGTCACATTATGTATATAAGCATGTATAATATTTTAAGCTTGACTTGTTTACCATCCGATATAGTTTTTTATTCATAACAGTCCCGGGTTACATGAGCCAAGTTCATTCTCGGAGAAACTATTCGAGGACGAGCCTTTACTCGAGTATCACTTAATGGGTCTACTCTATGATTTTGTAGTATACATCAAGGTCTAATTCTTTTATTTTTTGGGATTTGTTTTGGCCATTTACATTCATCTCTTTATATTTTAGCAAGATGGTCTTTCTATATTGCGTTCCTTTATGGAATCATTGACAATTCAATGTTCTCAACGACCTTTTATTTATCTTTTTTCCTCCTATCATCCCGTACAACGGAGACAATAGTCATTTTAGGTGAAGATATGTCTCTTAGGCTCTTGATGATCATCCTCGATGAAGGTATCGGGTTTTTGCACGCTTCCAACATTGCTAAGCTTTTAGGACCTAACACGCTTCTGATAGTTGAGACGTCCTAGTTTAATTACTTGGAAACATAATCATAATATGAAAATGAACTTTAAATGACATAGACTGACATAGTCAAGAGCTATCGTGTACTCCTGGCAAGTCTAAGCCAACGCACGCGACAATTGCTCCTCAGTTGGGCTACAAATACATGAATCCAATGTCTTAAAAGTATCTCATATTCTCTATAAGGTCTATGTACTCTCTACAAATATGTGATCTCCCTACACTTATTAACTGAAGTTTTTAGGTTGGACATTCTAACGTTATATTAATTTTAGGTTCTGTCCAGTTCATTTTGCATGTTCGGTCCCCGTCTGTCAAATTCTTCACATCATTTCTAATCTTTCGTATGAGAGGGGGCGCTAAAGCACCAGTTTACGGGGATTATATGTTACTTAAATATAAGTCGTCTCTTTTCACCCCTTAGTTTAACTTTTCGGGTCGAATGCAATAAATAAAAAAATTTGTGCGTTTAAAGTAAGTGAGACCAATAACCGATAATAATTCATCATGAAACTCCTTATTTCCTTCAGAAACAATGATTCAATAAAGACACCCAGTAGAGATATCTTCGAGTACATATGATTCTTTGAGAGCATCGAGATATTCAACAAGACCTACCACCAAAGAAAGCAAAGATTACACAAAAGGCCCTGAGGAAGCATGAAAGGTGGTGGAGGTGGATGGGATTCCCCGTAGGAACAAAACAACCCTGAGCATCACTTCATTCGTTGATGCTTGCTCTTTCCCTCAATTGCTTTTGTTGGCTTATGAGTGTCTCTCAATCGAATTTAAAAATTCCCGATTCCACTCGAGATGCTCCTCAGTAGATCTCGCATCTTTCCTCATCATCTCGAAGATTTAACAAATCACGTGAGTTGTCCGACTTCAATCATTCGCTAATATGTTGATCCGTCCGTTTCCATTCACACGTAACCCGCCACATCATCAGAGTGATAGTAAGGTGTTAAAAAATAAAAATAAAAATAAAAAAATCGAGCATGCGCTGTCGGTACAAGGAAAAGGATAACTTTACGCGGGCAACCTCATGCGCCGTCGATTCGAGAGCCCCAACGCGACTCGCTCTCTTCCGGACCGTCAAACCAGGGGCGGACAAAAGCCGCTTAAAAAACGAGTTCAGCAAGATGATTTGACGCCCGTGATTTAATCCAGCAGTGATCAACGGAATGGGTCGTCCATCCATGGATTGTCCAAGGGAAACCCCACAAGTTCTTATCCACCTAAAGATTATCTCTTTACTTAAATTTTAGTCCTGATATTCGTCTACGCATTTGACGTGGCGGATGCAACCAACATCGCGCAAGGAGACTGATGCCCCTTAGGTCTCCCCGGTGCGAATGGAATCTCCGCGCGGTCTTGTCCTTCTTTGTCGAGGGTAAAAAAATAATAAGGATAAGTATAATCAAGTCATGAAACTTTCAACAAGTGCGGCAAGGTCCTAAAACTTATTATGAAGGTATAATCGAGTCCCAAAATTTTCAAATAGTGCAAGCAACCAAAAGACTTGATCGGAGTAATTTGATAAATTTGAGAACTTGTTTGCACTTTTTGAAAATTTTAAAATTCAGTTGCACTTTTTAAAAATTTTAGGATTTAATTGCACTTTCGTAATAAATTTTAGAACATTTTATATACTTATTCTCAAAAAATAAAAATAAAAGAAGTAGGGCCAAGATTTTTTTTTCCTTAATTACTTTTCTACCGAATTATTGAGTTAGTTAAAGCTCGTCATCAAATCAAGCACAATGAAGTTTAACTATGAGCCTGAGTTCCAGCAAGCGTAATCTCTTGAGAGTTATAGTGAAGGATCCCATGTCCTAGATTTTAACATCTATTCTTGCTACCTCACTTGAGTTTGATCTTACTTTGGATGGAGTTATTGTGGTATCTACTCATTTGTATAGAACTATGGATCCATTTGTTTGACAAAAACTATTTCTAAAGAAATTGTTTCCTAATTCATTGGCGAAAAACTAATCGATCTATAGAAAAATGTTTTCTATAAATTGAAAACAACGTGCTTAGGTTATAGGAAAACGACTTCTCTTTTAATAAGAATAAAATTATTTTTTCTAAGTTATCGAGTAAATGAAAAACAATGATTTTCTTTGAAAATGATTTTTCAAAGAATATAATTTCTTTTTCTAAAGAAGTTTTTGGGGAAATAAATGCATGTATCTCTTTTTGGTTTTCTCATGAATAGAACTCAGACCCCATGTAAGCTTTATCGACTTGAACATATGATTCCTGGTTGACATCCGCCTGTCCAATCAGTGAGGAGTACGTTGGCATTTGGCAGTCAAAGATATTGTTCTGGACATTTGTACCGAGGTTCAGATGCATCGGACCAGTCCTCAATCCCTTTAAGAATTTATTCTAACTGAAACTGAAACTGGTTCAGAGACTTTGGCTGTTGCTGTGGCTGTTTGAGAAGATTGACGTGAGGGTTCCGCCGCGTGGCAACTTCTGGGATTTTGAATTCCCCTTTTTTCCAAGATTAGCGCTTTGGAAAAGGAAGCTGAATTGCACATGGGGTAGGCTCTGGCTAATGTCTTGTCTAATGAACTCTCCAGCTTTGGCAATCTAGAGACCTCTTGGCAAAAGATGATTCACAGACGTTGATCTTAGTAACCCTTCTTTGCAACAGTTAAAGAGTCAGAATCCCTTTCAAATACGGCAATTGTTTTCGACTTGAGTTCCGTCGTTCATTGCAATCGTTACATTGATTGTCTATTTTCGAGCAGAACTCTTTTATTTTCTTACGAACCTCTAAATCTCCTGAATATCATTAAGGGATTGCAATGACAGAACAGATCCTCAAATACAGAAGCCTTTTGCTAATCTAGACATCCAAAATCAAATTGTGAGACAAGCTTAGTTCTTTTTCAAGATTAGGGCTTTGGAAATGAAGCTGAATTGCAGAAGGGTAGGCTCTGGCTAATGTATTATCTACAAAACTTCCCCAGCTTTGGCAATCTACAGACGTCTTAGCAAAAGATGATTCACAAACATTGATTTTTAGTAACCCTTCTTTGCAGCAATTAGAATCAGCGTCCCCGTCGAACACGGCAATTGCTTCCGACTTGAGTTCCATGATTCATCGCAATCATTACATTGATCATCCTTTTTTCAAGTGAATCTCCTTAATATCTTCACGATCCCCTAAATCTCCTAGATATCATTAGGGGATTACGTTTACAGAACAGATCCCCAAATACAAAGGCCTCGGCTAATCTAGACATTCGAAATTAAATGGTGAGACAAGCTCGTTCTAGGTAATTAAAAGCCACCAATAGAGCATGCGCTCAAATGGTTCCATCATAGGCCGCAATCGTCCCAACTCCAGAAACAATCTGCATCGATATTAGGAATTCTCATGCTAGCTCCAATCTACATCAACATGTGCTCAAACGGAGCTATTTCGTGAAAAATGAGTGATTTTAAAAGCATTTTCTTATAAATGATTGTTTGTATTACTTGAAATAATTACCCAATGAAAAATATTTTCGTTATCGATAGAATTTTGTGTCTAAATATTTTCGTGAACAATAAAAATATTATTTGTTCATCTATTTTATAAGAGACATAAGTAATTATTTTTAGGGAAATGTTTTCCAAATTGCCCGTTTTCGCGGAATAAACAGAGGTCATCGTTTTTCCATGAAAATCGGTTGACCGGTGCATCCAGTTTTGCAGGGAAATAATGTTTTAAATTAACGCTCTAATTGTAGTTAATTGCTAAAAATTTTCGCTTGATGGGACTTTTAAAGTGGCAAAATTTAAATGAAATTAAAAAAATAGTTGGCCCAAAAAATAAAGTGCAGGATATTAAGAGATAGAAAGGACAATTTTATTAGCAGGATTCTGCTTGATAAAATGAACCTAGCATAAGAAAGCATAAAATAAAAATAAAGAAAGAAACTAAGTGGGGTTTCTCCCAAAAATATATATATGATTAATTTCTCAATCAGAATCAACAACCTATATTGTGCTAATTAATAAGGGTTGGATTTCCACCATTTTAGTGTTGCTATTGTTGACACTCAAATTTACTCTTACCGTCATGTGCCAGTCACGAGGGATGAAGACATTTGAAATCATCCTCACTATCACGTGCGAGCACCAGCCCATGTTAGTCATGGAAACGAAGGATGGCCAAGTATTTCAAGAATCGTTTTCACCATCCAACGTCGTCAATTAAATTCTGACATTGTGTCCTCATATCTATCTAAGAGCAGTACCTAGTGGATATTATTTTCACTATCCAGTGTTATTAATTAGATTCCGACATCGTGTCCTCTAATCCATCTAGAATCAATAACTACTAGATGTTGTTTCCACTATCTAGTGTCATCAATTAGGTTCCAACGTTGTGTCCTCGAACCCAATTAGAAGCAGTGCCTTCTTGATATTGTTTTCAATGTCTAGCGATGTCGAATCAGCTTCGATATTGTACAAACCACTTTAATTTTAATGGAATTTCATTAGTGTGTTGAAGTGTGTTTGGATCAAGCTATTGATTAGATTTCGATACCGATTATCATTAATTCTAAGCTTGTACTAAATGACTCAATTAGATTCGAGACTATATATATATCTCCATCGGCATTTGACTCTCTCTGTTCAATACTAGCACAGAACCTAAATCCTCTATAATAAAAACTAAAACATAACACTTGATGAAACATATTTTATCGCGGAATCCAAAGCCGGCGAAACAGTTATATTAAGAATCGCCGTAATCAAACAGAGACCCCCGTTGGCTACGGATTTTTAAAATGTCTGACGCAGTAGCTCCACTTGATACACGAACTTAGCACGAAGAAGAATAAAATTAAAATTAAAATTAAGAAGGAAATTAAGTGGGGTCTCTCCCAAAATTATATATATGATTAATTTCTTAATCAAAATCAACAACCTATATTTACGTTATTTAAATGACCACCATCTTAGTATTGCTATATCATGTCAAACACAGAACACCGTGAACTACGGATTTTTTAAAAAAAAATATATGATTAATTTCTTAATCAGAATCAACAACCTATATTTACGTTATTTAAATGACCACCATCTTAGTAATGCTATATCATGAATCGTCGTAGTCAAACACAGAACACCGTGAACTACGGATTTTTAAATTTATGACGTAGTACAATTGTTTACTATATCTAATTTACGATAATTTGTTGGTTGAAAACTAAAAAAATGGAACATTTTGAAAATTTCTTTGTAAAGGGTTTATGACCAAATTGAAAAGATCGTCATAGATTTAGGACTCTATCGGCAATTCTCCAAAAGAAAGAATACAAAAACAAACGAACGTGCTCATCTCATGTTCCGATAGATTTCCATATCCATCAGACTTCAAAATCCGTTTGTATCGCTGATCCAACCGCTGGACATGTCGTCCTCGTTCCGTGACCTAAGGGGAAAGCAATGGCGTGCACGCCATTGACTGATCTTATGAAAGCCGTGATGCCCAGCGGGCTTCCGTGGCCTCCCATTGGTCTTCCGAAGAGATGTGCCGGCCTCTACCTAATTGACGACATTAAATTATTTTTGGTACTACTCAGCTCGTGTAATATGTAGTTTATGCTAGGTCAATTTCGTCCTCATCGGGTAACCAAATCTTCGTGAATTCAACGCATTGTCCAGATCGTAACTATGAAAACGAGTCGGCAAAAAGACTGCGCAGCTAGCTCGCCTTCCCCTTCGTTAAAAAAAAACGCCGTGTGCAGAAAACGGAATAACTTTGCGGACGGGTGGAGACTGCAAAAGAGATACTTGTCATGTCCTGAACTCTGTCAGCGTGATTAGGCTTTTTCAGCGCCCCCTAGGGTACAAAACAAAGGCCGAAAAGCCGAAAACAAATTAAATCCTTGCAAAAAAAAAAATTTGCAAATAATTTGTAGTAATAAGAATTTCAGGCTGGTGCTATTTCCACTCTTTACACGACTAATTCACTTCATTTATACTGAAAAGATAAAATTACCCCCAATCATTCAATTGCAAAGCGATAGCCGGATTCCTTCTTCTTCTTCTTTTTATATATATTTTCCATTTCTATTTAGGATCTAGTTGTTGTAACTAAGTATTTCACATATTTGATTTTTTAGTGTACTGAATAATTTTTTTTAGTACATTCCTAGATATTCCCATGATGTTTTACATGTCTATGTAAGATGTATCTCGCCAATAGTAAGTAAAGTAAATCTTGGGGTCACCACTTTAATTTTGCATCTTTTTTTTATAAAAATCAGGGTGGACTTAATTGTACAGTGGTGGAAATAGGGTCAGACCGTAATTTCAAAGGAGCGCCCCGTGGGGAGGGACTGAGGCGGATGGGATGCTACTGAGGCAATTGAAGGCATCTATAGAGAAGCAATTGTTGTCCTCTTGCGTCCGTCTCTCCCGTATATAAACCCGCCTCCCTTGGCCACTTCCCCATTTATTATATATACCTCCTCATTTCCCATCAAACAACAGCAGCAGCAGCAGCAGCAGCAGCAGTCGCGACATCGCACGCACGCACGCGACAACACCAGCTCCGACTCTAGCGTCTACCCGCACGCGAACATGTCCTCCCATCGCTTCCTCCCTCTCTCCGCTCCCGCTCCCCCCGCGACGTGTCGCTCGCCCTCCATTCTCGGCCAGCGTCGGTACTCCCCCGCCAAGCCTTCCCATCTTCTGGGTAAGTCGGTCGTCGGAGTTCCCTTCTCTTCTTCTTCTTCTTCTTCTTCTTCTTCTTCTTCTTGGTCTAGTGCTTGAGGAGTTAGCTTGTGTGAAGTTGTCGATATGGTGAGACATGCATGCTTCCCTCTTGCTGATCAACATTGGTTTTTCGCTTTCCTTTCTGTAAAAGAGAAGGCGCCTCTGTCCATCAACTCTCCTCCTTTCTTCTTACATTAATTCGCTCTGTCTTATGACTCTTGTCGAGAGAGAGAGAGAGAGAGAGAGCTTATAGATGACAGAGGTGTACTTGTGGGTATATATGCAAGAAGTTACAGATCATGCGAGAACACTGAGAGTGAGGTTTAGTGGTAGTTTCAGACTGCCCCCTCCGTCTTCCGTACTTTATACACATGCCATCAACTTTCCTTTCCTTGTTTTTACTTTATTTTTTAACTACATGTCGAATTCCTTCTTCCTTTCTCTCCCCATCAACTATATACTTTATTATTCCTACCCTGTTTCTAGCAGACTAAAAAGGATGAAACTTTCATAATATTTTTCGGAACATACAAGTCCATCGCTGTCGGAGACGGTCTCTGCCTCCTAATCCTTGTCCATCCTTTTGAACACTTGTGTTTGGATTTACACAGAAGTTGTATATAAATACAAACGAATGAAGAAATATGGATCACACCGCACCACTAAGCAACACTAATCCATCGATAGCTAGAAAACATTGCAGGTGTTTCGCCTTCCCCGGATAACGACAAGCGTCATCTTCGCTCCGATATTCGCCCCAGATGTAGCGCCATATCCAAACCTCTCACCGAAGGTACCATCAGCATACCTGCCCAAGATTATTCCTTCGAATCTAGATTAATAATGTCAGTATGTCGTAATGCAAAGAAACTGATAATACCTGCAACAAAAGCGTGGAATTTGTGGCCACCTTTTTGGGGCTTGACGTGGGACTGTCATGCGCAGAGTATGACGTTTTTCAGAATGGTCTGCCAATTATCAAGTGGCGAGAGATTGTGGAGGATGACTTAGGAGTTGAAGGTGTTAAGGTAATGCCTTTTGTTTCGTTGCTTCTCTCGCCATTGTCCACAGCTGCAAAAAGCTTTCGGCTCGACAATGCACTTGGCCAGTCAAATCTGATGTAAATTTCGGGAGGAAATAATTGCGATTCCTCGTTCTCACGTGCATACATCGAGTGACGTGCTGACATAATATTGTTCATCCAATCAGATATCATTTTTATCATGTCATCCTATCGCTTGATGTGTTCCACATGATCTTTCTTTCGCGAAGGTTGCTCATCCATCGAGTGGGATCACCAAACGTGTCGAAGCAACCAAGTCGATGTTGGGGTCGATGACCGATGGAGAAATAAGTATATCGGCCTATGATACGGCTTGGGTTGCTCTTGTAGAGGACGTCAGCGGGAGCGGTAACCCTCAGTTCCCTGAAGCTCTACGGTGGATCGTGGACAATCAGCTTCCCGACGGTTCTTGGGGCGACGATCTCATCTTCTCCCCTCATGATCGAATCATCAACACCTTGGCTTGTGTCGTGGCTCTGAAGTACTGGAAGATTCATCCTGACAAATGCGAAAAAGGTGTGCCTAACCTTATTTTGTTCTTGGCAATTCTTTGGCATCTTGAATCGACAGAAACAAATGCTTTTTTCCTCACCTTGGGTCATTTTAACAGGAATGACGTTCTTCAGAGACAACATATCTAAACTTGGAGAGGAGGACTCCGAGCACATGCCCATCGGGTTCGAAGTTGCTTTTCCTTCGCTTATCGAGACCGCTCGGAAATTGGAGATCGAGATATGTGACGACTCTCCCGTCTTGCAAGAGATATACGCGAAGAGGAATCTGAAGCTCAACAAGTAAGGAACTTAATACAGAATACATGGAGCTCAAAGCTTTTGCTAATGATAGTTGTCTCTAGCTTTTCTCACACTTTACTATGTTAGATAATGTATGAAAAAGTGAGGACAACTTATCTAATAAAAAAATCACTATTCCCCTCAAAGCGAAATGGCCCATGTAGATTTAGCTTTAGTAACATGTTGGGGTAATGATTGTGTCGTGTTTTTGTGTGATACCGAAAAAAAAAAAAAAGGATACCAAAGGACATAATGCACCAAGTGCCCACAACTCTACTCCATAGCTTGGAGGGGATGGAGGGCTTAAATTGGGAAAAGCTTCTGAAACTGCAGAGCGCAGATGGATCGTTCTTGTTCTCTCCCTCCTCCACAGCATTTGCACTCATGCAAACCAAGGATGCTAATTGCTTGGATTATTTAAGCAGAGCTGTCCAAAGATTTAACGGAGGAGGTAAGCAACTTTTTCAATTAGTAGGAGTTAAATTTCTATTCCTACCCTTTTCTTGCAACTATTTTCTTTGATTAGCCACTTCTATATAGGTCTTAAAAAATTTAAATATTAAATTACACATTTATTTAATGACTTAACCTCTAATACCATGTAATATTTTATGCAAAAAAATTCAAACTTAGAATTTTCTATTCTAATATCATACGAAAGTCTCGTGAGATCATTGTCAATTATTTTAAAGATTTAAATTGGCAGGTAAGGATGTAGAATATTTAAAATTTTTGACTATAGAGAAGCGGTCTTGTCCCATTGAGAAGTAATACCAACATCATTTTTCACTGGCAATTGTTAATTAATATGTATAGTTGACACTTGGTTAGGAGGTGATCATATGAGGTTGTCAAATGATATATTAATTTAAAAAAAAAGCTCAAGTATATAAATATTAAAAAATGTCACTTGGTGCATGTCATTTACAGATAGTAAGTTAAACAAAATAGTTGTCATCCCCTAACTTAACTCTTGGTTAGCACTATCAAGTTGCTGATATCATTGAGTTATGGACTTTAAAAAGTGACTTCTCTTTTTTGTTCCAAACTTTGTTTAGTTCCAAATGTGTATCCGGTTGACTTGTTCGAACATCTGTGGGCCGTTGACCGCTTGCAGCGACTCGGAGTCTCTAGGTACTTCAAGGATGAGATCAAAGAATGCATGAGCTACGTTCACAGGTAAAGAAAAAAACCCTAAACGAGACTTTCTTGTATTCTGTCGGATATGTTGTTTGAGAATTCAATCTACTTAAACGCAAGAGGCTCAACTCATGTAGTTGAACTGTAGCTTGAAAATTAGTAGTTGTAAGTATTCTAGACATGGCCGAAGGTAATAAATGAATGCTGAATTTACTTATTGAATTTTTTGTTACACACTCAAATTCTAAGCTTAAAAAAAAAAAAAAAATTAACCCCGATCGAAGCTTGGTCGAGCTTTGGAGCTAAGCTTCAAGCAACAAATTCTCAAGTTAATTATTATGAATTCAGATGAGTGAAACCATGTTAATCTACATGACAAATATTGTATCAGATATTGGAGTGATAAAGGGATATGCTGGGCGAGGAATTCAAGAATCAGTGATATTGACGACACTGCCATGGGATTCAGGCTCTTGAGACTCCATGGCTACGAAGTGTCTGCTGGTACTTGAAAGCTCCTTGGTTTCTTTCCTTTTCTTTTCCAGTTTTCTTGATTCACTACTTGGTGGAAATAAACGTGTTGATGCTGCATCGGGTGTCGTCAGACGTGTTTGAACAATTTAAGCGCGGGGATGCGTTCTCAACCTTCATGGGGCAGTCGACGGAGGCAGTCACAGGAATGTTCAACCTCTATAGGGCCTCCGAGTTGATCTTTCCAGGCGAGAAAATCCTCGAGGATGCGAAAAGCCATGCAGTGAAGTTTCTGAGACGGAAACAAGAAGCTAACGAGCTACTTGATAAGTGGATCAGAACCAAGGACTTGCCTGGCGAGGTATGTACATTCCTCTTTGAACTTTGTTTGGGTATCGCTCTGCCATGCTTGGTTCGATTTTCGGATTCTATTTCCGTTGTTTTGGCATGCAATTACCAGCTGTTATATTAATCCAATTATTAAGATACTGGAAGTGCCATTGTCAGAAAATAAATATATAGAATTTTTATTTAAAGGTCGGGTACGCTCTGGATGTTCCATGGTATGCAAGCTTACCTCGTGTGGAGACAAGATTTTACATAGACCAGTATGGCGGCGAAAACGACGTTTGGATTGGCAAGACTCTCTACAGGTTCTTCTCTCTTTTGTGGTCCATATTAGTTCTAATTTTCACTTTTTTCTTGAGAAGAAATTTATATATATAAAGGAAATGTTCAAATTCTAATCAACCATTAATCTTTTAAAAGGGTCGACACCTAATTCCCCACTTACAATCACAACCAACAAATCTTGCTTAATCTTCCTGTATGTAATGGCAGGATGGGGTACGTTAACAACAATGTCTATCTCGAGCTCGCAAAGCTGGATTACAACAATTGCCAAGCCTTGCACCTGTCGGAATGGGACAATTTTCAGAGGTAATCTCGCCATAATTAAAGGGTGCAAAGAAGTATAGTAATTGAATTTGCTAATTGAGATCTGCAATTTATAGGTGGTATTGCGAGAGCAAACTTGTGGACTTCGGGACAAGTGGGATGACTCTCCTTTATTCTTATTTTACGGCAGCAGCAAGCATTTACGAACCGGAACGGGCGAGAGAGAGACTCGCGTGGGCCAAAACGAGTGTGTTGGTGGATGCGATCGCGTCGTACTTGGAGGGAGAGGGAACCTCTCGTGAGCGAAGAAGAGGCTTCGTTCGTGAGTTCCAGCAATTCTCCAAGAAACAGAAGCACATAAACGGAAGGTGAGATCACTTGGATCGCTTTCGTTTCTCTTTTCTGGTTAACAGAAGGGTAGCCCTAACGCAGGCACGATATCGCGATTTGTGTTTGCCGATGTATACCATGAGCCAGAGCTGATTCGAATGTTGGGTACGAAAGTTACACATGCACGACACAAATTGCTCGTACACATATGGTCAACACGATCTCGATCTGCATAGTGAAATTCCTAGTGAGAAATCCGCAAGTGGACGTGCGGATACCTTACATGAACAGGCAGGGTCCGCGGAAAAGTATGTGTAAGTCCGCTCCTTTGTCGTTTTCTCCCTTTCCGAAGAACGAAGACCACATTCCTCGTCATCCTCAAATCCAAATAACCTTTTTCGTTTTCCGTTCTCTCTTGTTTGGCCCGTTGCAACGGAAAAAACAAGTACAACCTGTAAAGGGAAAAAGCAAACAGGCGCTAGTCTTTGATTGATCAGAAAGTTTTTTTTTTTTTGGTTAAGCTGATCAGAAAGTTTTTGATTGTTACTGTTCTTAATTTTCGAATGATGAGGACACCTTTTCTAACGTGAAGAAAATATTGCAGCAGGAGCTCCATTCCCAGCAAGGGAGGACAAGGGCTCATTGCAGCTCTGCTTGGAACCCTAGACCAGCTTTCATTGGAAGTCTTGGTAGCTCGTGGTAAAGACATTGGCCATGCTCTGCGTACTGCGGTAAGGCCTATATTCCACTAATTACATTGGATACAGTTGTTACAATGTATAACCACATTATGATCTTTCATTAGGAAAAGAAAAGACAGGGTAACCATGCTCTTTCACTCTAATTAATATCATTTGCTTTAATCTGGAAGAGCTAGAGTTGACGCTGTATAGGACACGATAGATTGGCCCTAACAATTTTGATGCAATGTAGAAGTTTCTGAATGATTATATTCAAGTGACAATTTTATCGTAAAATTACAATTTCAAATCTTGATGAGCTAATATAAAGTCTTCATGACATACAAAAAATGAAGTCGATTTCCAGCCTTGAAGATATATATTTCTGTGGTAAAGATGGAGAACGGTAAGTCCTAATTGGCGTGGACATGGTACTAAATCATAAATGAAATGAGTACCATCAAATATATTTCTAAAGGCCATCTTCGAAATTAGAACAGCCGCTTGTCTTTTCGAATCCAATCCATACGGATGGATCCCAAAATGCATGAGTCAATTTATATCCACTAATTAACCAAAATAAAGAAAAAACAAGAAACGAATTCCTAATCACTGTCTTCTTATGGTGGATGTTCATGACAATCATGTAGTGGGAAAAGTGGCTGGTGGGATATGAAGAGGAAGGAGATAAGTACAAAGGAGTGGTTGAACTCCTCGTGCAGATGATAGCTCTCGGCGCTGGCAACAGTTCCTTCCCGGACGGCCTCTCGTCTCATCCTCAATACCGCCATCTCTGCAATCTCACCAACACGATCTGCCGTCACTTGGCTCGCCGCCAAACCCAAAAGGCATGCGAAAACGAGAACCTCCAAATACAAATGGCCATGCAAGAGCTGGTGCAGCTGGTGCTCCAGGATTCGGCACACAGGCTCGACAGAGATGTGAAGGACGTGTTCTTCTCGGTCACGAGGAGCTTCTACTACACCGCCCACTGCGATCCCGCGACAATCAAGTCCCACATTGCCAAAGTGCTCTACGAGAGAGTGAACTGAAATTCCATAACGTAAAAAATGAACGCGGAACTAGGTGTTGCGCATGTATAGCCCCATTGTATTCGGTTAGTCAATTAGGAAAAAGAAGCCAAACATATGGAAAAAAACAAGGAAAGTCAAAGAAGCGAAGCAAGCCTGTAGAAAGACAATGTTTCATATCCAGCAGCGGAGGGAAAAAAAAAGTATTGAATAGGATGATTGTCAATGCTTCATTTAGTAAATTCGAAAGTAATAATGGTTGTGCCATAGCGATATGAAGAATAATTAAAATAGGAGAAATTTGAGTCGGGCGACTAGCCTAGCTATTTAAACCCTTTAAGCTTCTTTTTCTTTTATCTTTTTTCTGTTTAGCACGAAGATGTTTGAGTGTTAAAATGATGGTGGCTTCATTATATAATGTATGGTATGAAAAATGTTCTTGTTTCAAATCTTTGCACCAATCTATTTTTGGCATGAGGTCATGAGAGTAACATTAGTATCTTTCCTTTTTCCGAAAATAAAAATAAAAATAAAGGGTTTTCTCCAACAAGGAAGATTTTACCTGAAAAAGGAAATGCATGATTAGGTTATAGGTTCGTGCATATGCATTCTAGAAGGAGCTGGAAGTATGACAATTAGCATCCTTTACATGTTGGCAACATACCCAAAATTGATCGGTGTGTGACAAGATTGAGATCTCTTAAATCTTAATTTTTCAATTTGAACCCTTGATCTCACACATATTAGAGACGAAAATGTATTTATAGTACTTTACCAAAAAAAATGTATTTATAGTATGTGTGTATAAGATGAGTAAATTATTTGTATTTTTATTAGATGTGCCATAGCACCCACATCGATTATCTCGTAGGACTTTGCGATACATGTCAGATGGGGGTCTTAATCAACCCTCGGCATGCAATCTTTTCGTACAGTCTTGTAACCTGAACTTCGTCAACTTTGAAAATGGTAATGATGTCATTTCATTCAGGCTTTAAACCAAGAGTGGGCAGCCACAAAATAAGATGTTTTCTCGATGCACTCACCACTCAAGGCATAAAACATCTTATCCGCAAGCAAAAAAGACGCGAGACCGAGACCGGCACTCTTGAATTCCTGTTTTGGAAGATGATGTTGGAGACGCAACCATTCGTAAATGACAATGGTAGGAGTCCAGATCGGCATGGGCTTTACCGAGAATGCGCGATCGATGATGGGGGAGAAGGAAGGCGTGGTTTCCGCAGCTCGGGTTGAGTGGGACGATGTGAAGGGAGGAGACAGGAGTTGCTGTTTTTCAAGAAAATGGCAGACAGACGGCTCCTGGTCGCACGTGACGGAGTTGGGGTTCCTGTCTCTGGAAGAGTTAAAAAAGTGGAGATTCCCCATATCTCAATCCCATCCTTTTTGAATCTTTTGTGTTGTTCTCGACTTCTCATGAGCTCAGGATTCTCGTAGCGTGTTGAGCGCGACATGATTTCTAGGAAGAATAACGGAAAGTGATTTATAAAGTTGGTGTATCGAATAGCACGACACATTATGATTGAGCATTTAAGGAGGTGTAACATACTCAAGATGTTATAATAGTCTGTCACATTATTTAAAGCGGTTTTTTCATTTGGTGCGACTATTTAAAAGCCATTGATTAGAAATAAATGGGAGGACCGACTTTGGAATCGAATGGAAATTAGTGCTCCTGTCACTCTATTTGGCGACAGACTGGGATGAGATTGAACTCCATTTATAATGTGCTTTTGTTGAAGTGCGCATGCGATTATGCTGGAGATTTTTCAGAACAGAGATTTGATTAGGTTTCAGGGCAGTTGACGTAATCCCACCTGGCGTATTACTCGTTGACTTAGATACATTAATAAGTTCGGACTTGGGCTCTCTTTTGATGCTCTCTCTAGATGAAGGTATTGAGCTTTCATTGTATGTCACAAAAAGTGGTATTAGAATTTCTTATGAGTGTTACGGCAAGTGGCATTATAGCTTTTGGTTGATTGATGAGCTTTGAATGTTTATTGGCTTGTTGATGCTGAATGACGTCTGGATTAAAGGGGGAGCATACATGTGAGGAAGAGATTGTTGAGGTGCATATCCGGATTATGATTTAAATTTTTTAAGATAAAAGGTAATTGAATATATTAATATGCTTGTGAGCCCTCTTTTGATGATATCTTGATGAAGTGACAGGTATCATATGGAAAAACGTCCAAGTCCACACTCCTGTTGGTCTAGATATTTGCTTAATTTTTGTGTTAGTGGTGGGGTAATACTTACTCATTCCCAACCTTGCGAGATGCCCCCCCATGTTAATGGAAATATGCTAATAATTCCACAAGGCAATCAACCTTTCGCCACCACGGAATTTCGTGGCTAGAGGCTTGAAATTTCATGGCCAAGGCTTCTTGTTGCGAATCGTGCTGTGGCTAAAGGTCACGTATGAAAATTAAGACATTTAAATGAACATTATACAAAAGTTATGATACTTATAATACCTTTATAATGTTCTCTTGTTAAAGTTATGACACTAGAGTCATTCAAAAAATAAGAAGAAGAAGTTAAGGGTCTGTTTGGTAATGTTTTTGTTACAGGGAATAATTTCTTTTGAGAAATAGTTATTTTTTGTTTCTACTTCCGGGAACAATTTCTGAGTAATATAAGGCGTTTGATAACTACACAAAATTTCTATTCTTGGAATAGAAAAAAATAGGAATGTGTTTGGTACGATCCACAAATTTTTATATTTTTTCGTGTTTTTTTCTTACTCACAAACGGCCAAATGCCACCGACTGCCGCCCACTACCTGTTGCCGCTACCCAACCATCACTCGCAACCTACCGATCAACCAGCGATAGATGGTGGTTGAAGGACAGCGGTGGTCGGCGCCAGCAATCAACAGAGGCAGCGATTAGCAAGTGGCGGAGGCGGTCGGCAGTCGGAGGACGATGGTGGCCAACGGCAGTCACTAGCGACGGCGGCGCCAATCGCCAGTGGCCCTAGGTGGCCGAAGGTGACTGTGGTGGCCACAACAAGAGAGAAGAACAAAAGAAAAATAAAAAATGAAAATTTGCTTATTTATAAAAATTGTTCCTAGGAATAATAAGCTACTTTTTTTTTTTTTTATTTCTATTCCAAATCTATTCCTTGGCTATTTTTCTATTCCAGAAATAGAAAAATAAGTTAGTGTTACCAAATGAATTTATGTTCTTTTTTTTATTCCAAAGAACAAAATAACAGAAATTAGGAGAAATATAAATGTTACCAAACATGGCCTAAGATGCTCAATGAGCGTTGTACAAAAAAGATGACATTTATGATGTCATTTGCTCTTTTTTTTTAGCCATCCAAGCACATCATAAATTAAGCAAATGCAAAAAATAAAATTGAAAATTACATTTACAATGCAGCAATAATCGCAGAGTGGTCCAACCTCTTCAGTGATGGAAAAAGGGAAAAGAAAGATCATAGCAACACCTAAAATTTTATAAATGAACCCAAACTCAAACATGGTTGGAATCCATGTAAACTCAAAATATATGAACAAATTTCTAGCCAAAACTAGTCAAAAATATTACATTGACAAATTGTCAAAATGTTTAATATTAAATTAGTCAAATTAAAAGATTTAGCACTAAATTGACATCCAATAATAAATTTATGACATTCATTTTTTCTTCTGTTTCTAATCTCGCTTTAAAAAAACTGCAGTAATTTTTTCTTTACAAGAAATCTAATCCAAACGCTTAATTTATGAGGTGAAGGAAGGTCAGCGTACACAAAAGGGAAAATGACGTAAGTGGTCTCTAGTCTAATATGCAATTTGGTCTCTAAACTTTTAATTTGTCAATAAGGTCTCTGAACTTTAATTTAATGTGCAATTTGGTTCTTGAACTTTTGATCTTGAATTAATCAAATGACAATATTGAACATTTTCATATAATTCATGGACTATATTAAACATATACCAAAAGTTTAGGGACCAAACCTCATTGGACATTAGACTAAAGTTCAAAAATCACATTAAACAAATTTAAGGTTCAGGGATCAAATTGCAGATTGAACCAAAGTTTATGGTCCCTACACAAAATAATTAAAGCAATTATAGTAAATAACCTTGCTCATGAATTTACCAATCACCCTAAAAAGTAAATATGAGGGAACATCTTCCGACCGGTGGGTGGGAGAGGGAAGAAGACAGGCCAGGTACAGCGGAGGGCAAAAAGGAAGCTCATCGTCGAATCAAGACAAATGAAAAGCCCGTCGGTCCATATTGCGAAGCCAATCGCTAAAGGTCCAAAGGAAATAAAGTCTGAAGAACAATAAGAAGAACAACAACAACAACAACAAAGAGGACAATGCAGGGTTTTGGAGGGTAACTCGTTGTGGTAAAAGGTACCCCATCTGAACTCTCGAAAACCCACTCAGCTTGCTGCTCTTCGAACTGATGTCTGGCCATTTCTGGGGAGAGCCGAGGGGGGCCACGCGAGATCGTTCGTGGATTCATTGTCACCCTTTTACCAGGTGCAAGCGGCGAACATGCAGATGATAAGAGAGATAGAGAGGGAGAGAGGTGGGGGGAAAGAGACAGCCACGATGCCCGTAAAAAGAGGAGGGGGGGGGAAAGCGATTCTGTAGACCGAGACACTCATCATTCCACGAGCATTAACCACTCAGTCACTCAATCCTCCTTATCTCTCAGCTTTTCATATGATGATTATTTTTTGTGCCAGAGGATGTGGCAAGCGTGCGCTGGGTCTCTCTCTCTCTCTCTCTCTCTCCAAGAAGCTGTGGATTTTGAGAAGAAAATTCTCCTTTGTGACACGAATATCGTCGCTCAAAGTTGGCATGACATGACAAATGATGATATCTTGCCCATTGTATATTGTTTAGTGATGTTTCTTTTCTTCTCCTTCTTCTTTTTCCACTTAGACAAAGGAATTCATCATGGATGACCGGAAAATGATTAGAAAATTTTTCAAATTTCGCTTCATATTTAGTATCTCTTAAGATTGTGCATTATCTCCATTGATTATGCCTAATCACTTCTGATTGATTATAATGTCATATTGTAATATATTGTTCTCATCTTGTCAATGCCATTGATAACTCTATGCTCTTCATTTTGAAACAAACACAAAAGTAAGAGGCAGTGTCCATCTATGCTGAGATCATGTGGTAATCTTAACTTCTGCAGCACCGTCACATGCCCCCACACGCCGTGGCGACGGAGCTTCGTGTGCCTCTCACACACCAAAGCTTTTGCATGTGTATTGCTGGCGTCATCAACATGTCAACATCGATCCAAGCAATCCAATCACCACCATGTCAATGACTACATTAACTTGTTGTCAAGTGGTTTGCCATGTTAGCAACCACTATAGTGTAGCATGGCCACATCTAACTCAAATCTATATCTGTCACATCGGCTTGTTGTCGCGTATCCTGCCATGTGAGCAGCCATGTCAACATGTCAAAACATAGTTTTTTGTTAAGTCATTAGCCACTCACATAGTCTGTACATGTTAACCAACTTTACTAAATCTCTACCACAAGTTGACCGGACTAGTACGTCTTCATTAGGACACATCTACCTAGATATTTTCTTGGATATTTTTTGTAATAAGTCAATCAAATTGGTGATCTCTTCACTAAGACACATCCACTTGCGCTGATTTTTTTTGGGGGGGGGGAGGCGGTTCTTCCAAACTCCAATTAACTTCTTCTATCTAACCGTGATGATAGAGACAATAGGAACATAATTAGGAGATTTCCAAATACAAAAGAATAGTGCAATTCTCTATTCCGGATATTTTTAGATGACCCAAATCTTCCTTACATCAAAAAAAGAAGAAGATAAAGCAATTTTTGGTAGCCCGGCTGGCACTTGATCTTAACTTTGTCACAACAATTCTATTGTGTTGGCCCATTTCCCCACGAGTGCTCTGGCCACGATTCTCTCAGCGTATGAAATGAGAAGTCGGTCCATTGGGCCTTCTAAATTCCAAAACTCCCGATGACCCGAATGTCAACGTCGCGTGAGTGAAATCCTTTCGACTAGTTTGACTAGAGCGTTTAGCGGAAATTTGAGGGCAGTGACTTTTTGTCACTTCTTATGCTTTGATAAACGTGCACGGCTTACCCAAACTAAATCAAATATATACTACGATGAGATATAAAATGAAGGTTTTTAGGGCAACGTTGTTTTTATAAGCGGATCAGGCTTTGGATTTTTTTTTCAATCATTTGGGTGCTATAATAGATACGCATTTAAAAGGTAGGCATATCGAAATTTTATTGTTGTAATGTTTATTATGGAATAGAGTTATTTGATCAAGGCTCAATGTCAACTTATATATAATGAGATATGAACATGTGCATGGACTGATCTTGTTTCGAGGTTTACATCGAGGAAACTGTGATTATCAAGGACAAAATCACAATCGATGTGATTTTCGAGACAAAATATAGCCAATATGGTTTTCGGGCTTTGTCACCTAGCAAAATGTGACCCTAGGTTCTTGACATGAGCAAAGGTTCTTGACATGAGCAATTCAATTTTCATTTTTTTTCTCGCTACTATTAATTTGTGGGGTATGTATATAGATATTAATTTTGCATTGAGTCATGGGACCATCTTTTGATGAACATGCATACCTTTCTTATAATTGTGTCATTTATAACTTGATTCCATAGAAGTGGTATTAGTCACTCGCGGAGCTTTGTTTTCGCTATTATTCGAAATTTTCCCTTTTTTGGGCAATAATTCCATTCAATTTTCTCCATTATGTGATTAGATAAAGGATCCCACCGCATCTTTTTCACAACAAATGAAAAGTAATGACAGATCATTTTATTATGATAGAACTAATTTTACAAAAACTTACTACACAATGGTTTCTAACTACAATAATACAAAGCGTATAACTCGAGCAATATATCAGAAAAATTATGTAGACATTAATTTATGACTAAAAATTAATTTTGTAAATAATTGTTAATTCATAATCTAATTATAAGTTAGGACGATATGACATAAGTACAGTCAGTTATAGAAAATAAGGGCCTGTTTGGCAACTTGCCAAACAGTGCCAAATTCTGATTTTTTGTTCCCAAAATCAATTTGGGACGAGAATCGCGTTTGGTAAACTTTTTGTTTTCGGAAACGATTTTGGACAAGAATTGAGAATAAAAAAAAAAAAAAATTGATTCTACGTCCGAGAATCGAAAAAAAAATCAAAACGATAAAACCCTTGTTCTTCTCTTTCAACATCTCTCATGTTCGCATCGCCCGCCGCCGCCCAGCCCTTCAATACCGTCGCCGGAGGCTCGCCGGCCGGGCGAGGTCCGGGACCCAAAGGCAAGCCCACCGGCGAGGCGAGCCTCGCTGCAGGTTAAAAAAAAAAATCAGCCTTTTGTTATGTATAGAACTAATTTTACCAAAACTCACTACACATGGTTTCTAACTACAATAATACAAACCGAATAGCTCGAAAAAGGAGAAAAAAAAAAAAATAAAAAGTAAAAAATTATTTAAAATTTATTTAAAAATTTATGACTAAAAATTAAATTGGTAAATAATTGTTAATTCATAATCTAATTATAAAATTAGGACGAAATGACATAGGTACAAAATCAGTTATAGTAAAAAATAAAACAATTTTTTTTTTTTTCTTAGCTTGATCTCGCACTCTCCCTCGCCTCTCCACCGCTAACGCAGTCGGAGCTTACGTGACCCCACCGCGACCGCAGCATTTCTCCTCCCCCTTCCCGTCTCCACCACCGTCCACCGCGCCGCCGCCGCCGCCGCCGGTCTCGCCGGAGATCCCCACGCGTGTGCGTATCGGCCTACAGAAGAGCTCGGCCGCTCCCCGCGACTTAATCTCGCCGCACCCACCACCTCCCGCTCGCTGTCCCGAACGGCGTTCCCCCCGGCTGTTGCCAAATTCCGCCTCTTGGGGTTCACCTGGAGCCACCACCGTCCGACGCCAACCATTAATTGATCGTGGCAATCCGGTAAGACCCGCAACTCGTATCTGCATCGATTGATTTCGGATTCTACCGTTGGAAATGCACCGGCGGTCGCCTGTTTGATGAAATGCTTCAGCGAGATCATGCGCATTTCTGCATTTTTGAAATTTGAGAATGCTAAAATTTACGTGTTTAACATGAATAAAGTATATGGGAAGTAAATTATTTGTGATTAATGAAGGTTTGATTACTGGGGGAGGAATTAGGATTTGCAGGTTTTTTTTTTTTTTTTTAATCTTTGTTGACTACGTGAATGTTGAAAATATCCATCTAATGAGTTTAAACATATATTAATTAATTCGAAAAAATATTAATAATCAAGGTCTTGTTCTTCGACAGCTTGAATTAATGAGTTTCGCTGCATCCTTCATGTACCAAGAGGAATGTCTTTTCTCTTATTGGTTGTATGACAGGAATGTCTCATGTTGATGCTGTGAATCACCTCTGAGTTGCATTTGAAATTATGCAGGGCCTGGAATATTAATTTTGATTGAAAGAAGGTTGGTGGTGTGCTAATGTTGCTACATAAAGGCTTGTCATTGTTGTGCAATTTCTTTAAGCTTACTAATGGGTTGGACATTATTGGTGGGCTTAAGTGGTACTCCTTTTCTTCCAGAGATATCTGCTGTGGCTTGAGGTCTGAGCTGTTACATAAATCTTGATTTTCACGATACAATTAGCCTGCTATTGCATTTGTTGGAATATATCAAGTCAAGTTGCTGCACGATTATTGCTTAGATCAGAACAACGTTTCTCTGTGGGATTAGAGTTAGAAATAGGGTAGCATGGAGAGTTGTCTGGAAAGGTTCGATATCATGTGTTTCATTTTCTGATGATGTCATGAGCTGGTGTAAAAAGGTGATGGATCCCGTTGTCCTCCATGATACTCAAATTCATTTTGTGCTGCAAATTATTTGTGCTGCAAAAATGGCTATTCATTGGAAATTCTAAGTACTTTTATTGAAGTTTATGGTATTGGACATAATCTTAGTGTTACAAATTTTAATGGGTCTGAGTATTTTCAAATCTTTGAGTATTTTAAGATCCTTTAGTGCTTACAAGAGTAGAATTTTATTGCTAGTTTCCATATTCAAGGGGAAAAATCTTCTGGTTTTGATAAGGAAAATTGGAATACAGCAAAGAAGATGGAGATTGAACTAGTCAGGCTTCTGAGAGTGGCATGGATTGCTGGGATTTTGCCTTTGTTGGTCGCCTCGTTGCCTTTTCGGAGACTCAGTCAACTTCATGAGGCCTTGATGGGGTTTGCCAAGAGGGGCAAGATTATGCATTCCTCTTCGTCTGTGAGTAATGAGATTGATTCATGTTGTCTCCTTCACGTTCCCTTTGTTTCTTTTCTGCTCTTCGGGCATCTGTTGGAATGCATGGTTTCATGGGAGTTCAGTTCAACTATATGATGTCAATTCTTGCTTGAGCAGTGTTTGGGAGCTACTTTCAGTTAGGCTTGGATTCATTCGTCCTAGACTTAAGTGTCCTGAGAAAACAATAGTGAAGAAGAAAAGTGGATAAGAGTATGTAGTCAGTATCAGTGGCTTTTGGTAACGTGGCTGTTAGTTGCTTCCATGAGTTTGCTGGACTTTCATCTTGTTGGTTGTTTGATGGGCTTAAATAAAAATTGTGACATTTTTTTTCCAAGATAAGGAAAAGGCAAATGCAAGTTTGACAGGGCATCAAGAAATAAGCTGATGAATTTGAGGAGCTAGATATATGAATAGGAAGTAAATGGGTTTCATCTGGAGGATAAATCTCCATTTTTTTTAGATAGATTTTGCAGATTGATATTTCTTGTCAAACTTTATTGGTTACCATAGTGGAAAAACCTAATTACTCGAGTAATCTAAAGATTGAATGCTAATGGTGTCTATTTTAGCCGTCACTTCTCTGTCCCTCTTTTTTTTTCTTTTTTCTCATTTTTTTCTGTCACTAATTAAAGACCTTCAGATTCAGTTACTTGTATTAGTACTGTATATGAAAGACATCCTTTCACTGATGGGAGAACTTGGTTAGCCTTCTATTTCTTAGCTTTAATGATGCACTATTATTATTTTGAGAATATAGTAGGCCATTTAGGTGAGAAGTGTCTTGATCTCAATTCGAACAGCTTAACTCTGAATTTTTTACGGCATACTGAAAGATAGATGTTTACAAATTCCCTTTTCCAGGTTCCATGACAAGATAATTAAATAATGAAAATTTAATTTTAATTAGGCCTTTTCTCTTTTGGATTTCTATTCCTATTCTTATTACGTCACTACCCCAAGTTACTTTGGTTTGGTTATTATCTTACTCTTAGTGCTAAGGTTCTTTTTTTTTTTTTTTTTGATGAAATGACATGCTGTCTGGTTTTACTGCTAATATGAAAATTGTGTACACTCAATTCTTTGGTGGGCTCAAGAAAGTTCTTGCCTTAAGTTAATTACCTTTCTAATGTAAGTTCATAAGAAGTAAACATCAGATTTCCTGTTCAATTTTGGCATGCTTAGTAGTCTGCAATTTTTCTTGTGAAGATGGAACTTTTCCTTAGTGAGTATCAAATTTTCAATTTTGTGTTAATTGCAGAAATTTACTGTCCCTCAAAGGTTCTTCACTCATTTTTACGCGCTAGCTGTCATATGGACAGGGCTTCTGCTTGCTGCAACATGGATTTATGCATATAAAATGGCACCTATGGCCTCAGAGCCCTTTCTTTATTCTTCTATTGCCAGCCACTTGACAGGTGGCTCGCATCCTTTTACATTGCATAGATCTCGTTCAACTCCACTAAAGCATAGATACGTGGTTTGGAAGTCAGTGTTTCTGCTTCTATTAATGGAGATCCAAGTTTTGCGGCGCCTTTATGAGAGTATAGATGTGTTTAACTACAGCCCATCAGCTCGGATGCACATATTTGGCTATTTAACTGGACTTTTGTAAGTTTTCTGAAAACCATCAAGCTTGCCATCGCCTTTTTTAAATTAGTTCTTTTTGCTGGGCCAGAGAGCATTTGCACTTTAGTTCATGACTTATAGATGGCACCCTAAGCCTTTATGAGAATATATATATATATTTCTTCGCTGTAATTGTTTGTTGCATATGATTTGATGTATGGGAAGTGAATGTTGCTACTGAAGCTATAGTTGTATCTTGGACCTATTGGGTTTGTCTATGGTGTTTTTTGGTTCTTTGCATGTGTTTGGCCAATTAATGAGGTTCGTCACTGGGATATGCTAATTGAAACTAATGTCCATCTGACATGGATTCAAGATCTGGTAGTTTTTTTCTTGTGGATGCTGTCAGGTAAACTCTGAAACATCTCATGTTTGGGTTGGGCTTAATGTTTTGGTGCTAGTGCAGTCCGAGTATTGCACACATACTTTTTATCAGTTCTCATGAGTCTCTTGCTGATCATAAGCTGGTGACCTGCTAGTCGGGACCCTGTATCTTCTGGAGTAGTTACTTATCTTTGAAGTTCCTTGGTGTCATTGAACCACTATCTTGCATAAGTATATTCTTAACTGGATGTGATTCTGGTTTGTCATGAATGAGTTTACTTTTTTGTGAGATTCACGTTCATCACTACTGTCTATCACTAAGATTCAGGTGGTTTATCATTAGAATGCCTTGTTGTGATTTATGTTTCAGCAATTATGTCTGGTATTCAAATTTATTCTATTACATGCTTTTATCTATTCTGATCATCAAATTCATTTCTTTGCTATGGCAAGTTTCTACACTGCTGCGCCACTGTCACTTTGCAGCAATTTTGTGGTGGAAGTATATGAATTTTCAGCCAATCAAGTGTCTGAGTTCATTGTCATAGGCAAAGATCACATGGCCTCTGGTGAATTTGATTGGTGGGAGTTTGTCAATCCTCTTATGAAGCTTGGATGGCATCACTGGATTGGTGCTATTATCTTTTTCTGGGGTTGGATTCATCAGCATCAGTGTCATAGAATTCTTGTACGTGTAGCTCTATCATTAATGTGATTTGTTTGGAAAGACAATTATCTTTATCTTTGAACAGCACATATGTGCATTTGAAGAGCTTCTAGGATGTGATTTATCTGCACAATATGTTTTCTTAGTCAAACTTTTCGTAATTTCTGCAACATTTATCGTACTTAAGCTAGAAAGGGAGAATAACTCCTTAAAGGATCTGTCTCTGTGACTATCTCACAAAATTTACTTGATGATGAGATGAATTGCTCTAAAAGCATCAATGGACTGAACATTCTCGTATTTATATTTTGCTCTTAATTGTCAAATTTTTTTTCCTGATTTTGTTAGGGCTCCCTACGTGAATGCAGAGAAGAAAGTCATGAATATGTAGTGCCTCATGGCAATTGGTTTGAACTTGTCTCATGTCCACACTATTTGGCCGAGATAGTAAATCTCTCTCTCTCTCGATCTTTCTCTCTCTCTCTCTCTATCTCTGTGCTGCTCCTGTCCTTGAATTTTACCTAGGAGATAGAGAAGGAAAACTTAAGAAGTTTTGGTTTTGACTATATTTGCTTTTCAATGGTTCCAATCACCTCTTCTGATGATGAAAGGTTATATATGCGGGACTAGTGGTTGCAAGTGGAGGATCAGACATGACGATCTGGTTGCTGTTTGGTTTTGTGGTATATGTTGTTCATACAATTATATAATTGTTTATCCTGCACTTGCAACTTCTTTTGATTTAATTCTCCGACTGAGTGGAAGGTTGATTCTTTGTAATGGCAGGTGGTGAATTTGGTATTTGTGGCAGCAGAAACACATAGGTGGTATCATAGTAAATTCGATGATTATCCACAGAGCCGGTATGCTGTCATCCCATTTATTTTCTAATGCATGTTGCTGATTTACAAGTTTGTACAGAAGAGGCAGTAAATTGCCAAGAGGTGAGTTAGGATCATGGGTTTCTTAACCAGCTGTTGTTTAATCTGGGTGTCTGTTAGATATGAGTGTAGGAGGAGTTATTTCTGCGCAGTCATAAGAATGACAAAGTTGATGTAAAGATGGAAGACTGATGGATCTTCTTCTTTTTGTTCTTTTTTTGTGTAATTCGTTTGCTAGCGAAAAAGAGTAAAAAGCATTAGAAGCTCTTGCATCATCCTGACTAGTGCATGCTTATTGCTGCAAATTAAAATAGTGACTGGATCAAATTTATCGGGAACGTATGACTCTGGACAAAGCTCCCAGGAAAGGGGAAAAGGGGAAATTACACGATTTGAATTCTTAAACATCATACTTTGACTACCCGTTCTTTAAACTCAGATGTAAGTTATGTTTAGTTTTCCGTTTGTCTCAATGAATTATCATTTGGCATTGCTTTCCTTGTGTTTGCTTTTATAGTGCTTGTCTCATAGAAAGTACGTAGTGTTTCTGTTGTAGATTTCTTTCTTTTCCTTTTTTTGCATTAGGAGGAAAAGTTTAAATTTCTGTTAAACCAGCTTGTACATCATATCTACTGTTTTGACTGTGAGTGGGCTTAGTAAAAACCTGGATGTTCCATGGGCAGCGAGATTGTAACTTTCCCTAGACAGATATGGATCTTGGTTTTTCTCATGATCAGATTTAAGTTTATTTGGAGTTCTTGCTGCGGTTTTTGGATGAAGGTCCTCTATCCCACAAGGTGCTCCCATGGTGTCTCAATCAATCTCAACTATTGATGCACGTGAATGAGGTATATATCAACGGATGAGATTGATTAAAAAACCAAGGAAGCACCTTGCAAGGTAGAGGATCTGTGCCCGCCATTTTCCATTTGGATCTCAAAATGTTCAGGTGAGTAGGAGACATTAGCTTTGAGAAGCTTGGAAAGGTAAGGAGTTTGCATATTGTGCGCACTCCTCTCTCCGTGCGCATTCTCTTGATAAGAATTGAAAACTGTTTTACTCCTCATCTTTTGCCCGGACCAGTCAAGGGGAATAGCAACATTTCAGACTCGCCTTGTAGAACTTCTAGAGGCACTCTGCTACAAGGTGCGGGAGATGTCCAATTCTTCCTAGGTCTTTTCCTTCCTCGCGAGACAACACAAGAACTCTCTTCCTGAAGGGAAGCTCGAAACACATGCACGTACATTGATACCCAGCACTCGGCAGGTTGATTTGTCCGGTAGTTCCGGGTGAAGCTTTTTATCGAGTCCATGTCTTGTTTTTCCAACTCAAAAGTCGAAAACTCGAAAGTTCTCTAACCTCTTGGGTTTCAATGTTTCTGGGATGACTCCTGCATTCAGTTGAATGCTCCTCCTTAGGAAAGGTCTGAGCTATTGTCTTCCTGTACTTCCGTGACATACCTAAAACCAGAGAAACAGAAAATATCAAGTTACTGGTTAGTCTGGGTTCATATGTCCAGCTTGAACGTAGGGTTCATTACTGTACCTTCCTTTCATGTTCGTGCTGGTTGAAAGGATAACGGGAATAGTACATATTAGGCATTATTTTCTTAAGAGAGGAGTTATTTATTTACTGTATGCGAAAATATTTTTTGTGATTGATATAAAAAAGATCGGAGCAATCCCGATGTTGACGCTGCAAACTAAGCCCACGGAAACGGAATCCGTTGTGCCACGCCGGTAGATTCCAAGGTTACTATGTCCGGCACTCTGTTGTATGATCAATGTCAAAATTTTAGTAAATTCTGTCACTGTTTCAGGCGATTCAAGTTACTTAGGTAACGTAAATGAACGAATTATGAAAGCTGAGGAATTTAGATGAACGGTCGAGAAGTTTGCGGCACTGGAGTGAGCGTCCCGTGAAAGGCTTTGCAACTTGTAATATACCTCTTTACGCAAACAACGTGGGAGACGAATCTAGTCAATTTTCTACGACCTGTCCCATCCCGTGGACCCCTTTTCGAGCTAACGAGTCGTCATATTACAAATCATGCATAAGACAAACCTTGGTTGTCCTTTTCCATTGGGCCACTATTTTCTCATTTCTTCCTCGTGGGTTAAAGTCAATCGTGAAATTAATGGATTGTTAATTTCCTGGAAAATAATTGATTTAGAAAATATTTTCTTTAAAATAGTTTCTTATATCACTTGAAATAATAAATTAATAAAAAAATAATTTTGTTATTGACAATAATTAATATCTAAACAATTTCATGAACAATGAAAATATTTTTTATCAGTTCATTTTATAAGGTACATAAGGGGAGAATTATCAAAAAAGTCCTAAATTTGTTATAATTGTACTAATTTGGTATTAATTTTTTTAACCAATTTAATCTTAAATCTATTATAATTTGCATTCAACTTAATTTATTCAACCAAATTCGACCTATTAACATCGACGCGATAATTTTTTAATAGTATTTTTTTTCCTTTTCCTTCTCTTTTTTTTTTTTCTCTTCTTCCTCTTTGGCTTCCTTACCCGTAGTGGTCAGTGAGGCCCTTGCCCAATGGCTGGTAAGCCTCACCAAAGCCTTGTCGGCCACTATAGGGGAGAAGAAGCTAAAGAGGAAGAAGAAGAGAAGAAGAAAAGGAAAAGGGAAAAATAAAAATCAAAGAAAAATTCAAAAATATTAGATATTATTTTTAAATTGTTATGTTAGCATTCGCTAGACAACCGGCACTGATTAGCATCCATATCAGCATTGGCTTGCCAAATTTGGACAAATAGACTCAATTAACACGATTTTAAAAAGTTTATAATTAAATTGTCAAAAAAAAAATTATAACTATTTTGGTAGTTCTCCTAGCATCGAAGCAATCAATAGTACAATTACTTTCATGGATTAAAATAGAGAAGCAAGTCCTACCAAGAAATAAGAAAATCACGATCATGAGAGCAGCGATGATTATTTCGGAATAACAATATAATTAAGAAAATAGATATTAAAAAGAAGAATTCAAACTGTGTCAATGAATATAAATATAAATTATATATAAATGTACACCCACACACGCACGTAAGAGCAACACGTCAGCAGCAGCTCACCACCGCCAATTGCCTTCCGGCAGAACTCCAAAATCCCATTATTCCCCAGAACCGAGGAAGCGGGGGGGACTCCGCTAGAGTCACCCCGCCGGCCTCACCTCCGGCCGCTCACCCGCCACGTGTCGCTCCATCCTCTCGTCCGCACTGTCTCTCTCCAATCAAATCAATCTCCCGAAAAACCCCAAAAATCTCTCTCTCTCTCTCACTCTCTCTCTCATATCCTCCACTCCTCCACCCACTATGGATGCCCTGCTCTTCCGCACCGCCACCGCACCGTCGCCGCCCCCCATGGCCAACAAGCGCCCCTGCCCCTCCTCCTCGCCGTCGCCGGCGGCCGCGCTGGCGGCGGCGGCGGCGGCGGCGGCTTCCTCGTCGTCGTCGTCGTCGTCGGCCTTCGGCCAAATCGACCACCTGTTCGACGCCTTCCTCTCCCTCGCCGACTCCTCCCCTCCTCCTCCTCCTCCTCCTCGTCATCGTCATCCTCATCGTCGTCCTCCTCCCGCTCGCACTCCATCGACCTCTCCTTCGACCGGCTCCTCGACGCGAGGACCTCCGATCGGGACCAGGCGCTGCTCATCGACCGGGCCCTGCGGCTCGGCTCCGCCATCACCGAGGCCGCCCGGCGCTCCGCGAGGAAGCGCGCCGCCAAGCACAATTCCGTCGCGTGGGCTCTCCCCCGGATCTCACCACTAAGGTTCCCGCCTTTTCACCGTCTCTGGCTCGTTCCGGAGGTTTCTAGGTTTGCGAATCGCAATGCCTGGGTTTGTAATTTATTTATTTTTTTGGCGGCGCCGCGAAGTGGCGACGGAAGCATTCGCGGTTGAATCGCTCGAGCTCGTTTCGCTTGCGTGTCGATGGATCCCTCGGGTGGATCAGCTGAGAAATGGAGTTCAATTTTAGGTTTTGCGTGCGAGCTCGAGGAATTGTATGTTGCCTCGGTGATGATCCAATTTTATACTCAAGTTCTAGCTATCTGATTGTGGCAAATGTTGCTGGCTGATTCTGATCGTGCCTGCAAAAGGCCTTTATCGGACAATATGTACTCATCCAGATCACTTCAATTGCTTGTAGATAAGAATATATATTTTTCTTCTTTGATTATTGATAAATATGATGTCTTTTGGCATTTTCGCTGTTGACCTGCGGTCACGCACTTGGCCTTTGTTGAAATGGTTTTGCCATGTTTCCTTACGTGGGTGTTTATATGTTTTTATTGACGAGGAAATTCAGGTTTTCTCAATGCTCGATTCACAAAGCCTATGCTACGCAGCAGCAACTTGTTCACTGTTTAACAAGTGCGCCATGGATCCTTTATGCTATACCAATATTGACCTGACAACAGTTGTCCCGAAGGTTAATAATGCCGTTGTGTCTACAATGATTCAAAGAGCCGGAAGAGCCCTTCAGTAAGGAATCATATTGAAAACCTTTCATTTCAAGTCCGTTTGCCAGTTTGCATTCTCTTGGAATGGTTCCTCTGCATCAACAACTGACCTGCTACTGATGGACTTGTCATGAGTAGGCTTTGTCTTGCGGTTGTAGTGGTTGAACTGAATGTGGTTCTCTAAAGATGCTTTGTAATGTAACTAAATGTGTCCGAGGCTGAGAGATAAGAAGTACCTACATGGGCTACTTTTCTACTTTTGCATCACACTTCATAAGGGGACATCTCCCCTTTTCCCCCTGTAGACCATAGAAACTAAAGCAGTGAGAAACCGGAGGCCTTTTTTGACCCAGTGTACTCTCTGCTACTTAATTTGATTGATCTGAAAAATGCCATTGCCTTTTATTTCCCTTTGGGTTCTATTTGTAGGTTGCGTGGAATATAGAATAGGTTTTTCTTGATCAAATTTGTGATGTGATTGTCATCTATTGGTGAATTCTTCATCTAGTCTCAGGAGATCTTATTTAATATTTTAAGTGAAGGTACTTTTTTTTTTGCATAATGGGATTACTTTTCTCCATCTAAATTTGCTTTATTTTCTCTTAAATCTTTGAGGTCATTGAAGCTTGGTATAGTCCCGGGCCCAACCATGTCACCTGGATCTTCTCAACCATTAGTCTATACAATAAGGAGTTCTGTTGACGTCTCCAACTTTTCATGGAATGATAAGAAGACCAGACAAGGGAAAGAGTCACCCATCTTGACCAGGACATGCTTAAGCCCTTTGAGTGCCGATGGCAGTGCTGCAGGGTATATCAAATTATGATTTCTTGGGCCTTGTGTTGCTCACGCTGCAATTGACCCCTAATTTTTGCCTTTCTTCTTTCCTCAAGGATATTGTTGAGAAGATTGCACTTGTACAACATTGAAAGAATGGATAGTGCATCACTTTGTACGGCTTTATCAGTATGCCGCTCTCTAGTTGATCTGGAAATTGTTGGCCTGTAAGTTCTTTTTCATTTAGTGTTGTGTTTCCAGAAGTTGTTGCCCATGATACTAACAAAATTATTCTGTTTTTTGGAACCGTCCTTTTTTCATTTACATATCAACTGGCATATCATGTTTTCTTTCTTCTTTTTGGTTTCTAAGTTCAACAAAAATTGCTAGCATACAAGACAAGCTATTCCTTGTATGGCCCTAACCAAGTTTGTCCATGACAACCTTGTGAAATTTTCCTCAGTTACTAAATGGGTAATCATTCTTGTAACCCATTATCACGTATTCTAACATTGCATTCTTCTAATTACAGACATGTTGAATTGAGACAATTGTTGACTTCTGTGGGCTTAAATTGTCACTTGATAGAACGTTTGTTCTTTGAGTCTTCAAAAACAGGTGAGAGTTCGTTGACACGAAGAAATTTCTCAGGTCATGCTTTTTCTAACATAGTCATTACTTTTGGTGTTTCCATCAGGTAGAGATGACAGTTTGAAATCACCGACTTGTTTTGAGCTAGTCAACAAGTGTCCTCATATGACTTCATTGTCTCTAAGAGGGTTTAAGCTCCATGATTGCAAAGTTAGAACACTTGTTAAGGTACATATTTTTGCATCAAAAGTAATACTTGTTTAATCTGAAGCCAAATTTATTAACTTAGACTACTTTGTTGGATTTTGGTAGTCGATGGTGTAAATTTTCTCCTCCTATCAGTTCAGTCTTATTTCTGCTCTAATTATATGGCCACGAACACTATACTGTTTGGCTGCATTTGGTAGCTCAGAATTAAGTCCAGATAGGATAAATTGTTATCTTATCTGATGTTTGGGGACATCCTCCTGATAAGAAATTTGGGATAAGGGGTGGGATAGACTTGCATTGTATGAGAAAAAATAAGAAAGGGAATTAAAAGAGAAGAAAACAAGAAGCTATTGCTTGCTTTCAAGTGGCACTCCCTAAGTGACGTGCGTGAACCTCCATATTCCACCACCACCACCACAATTCCTCAACCTCTTTCTCTGTTTTCCATCCCTCTTATTTTTGTTGTGCTGGACCACCATGCAATACGCTGGTGGTATCAATCACGGCCATCATGGTGGCAGCGGTTGCGGCCATAGCTGCAATCCCAAGATCTAGGTCTTTTCCTTTTCTGCTTTAATTGAATTGAATATTTAATTTCTCAGTTTTTTTAATTTAATTGAATTTTTTCTTTTTTATTTTCAATCTATCTCAAAGTGTACCAAACTCGATAGGTTTTGATATGTCCACATTCACCATCGGAGGGATTTTTTATCCAATTCTTGTCCTGAAGACCAAATGCAATATATCGAACACGGTTTTCATTAATTGTCTAAAGGCACGTGTGTACAGAAGTTATTGGATATTGTATTATATGACCATTGGTGATTGGAGACCATGTTTCGATGGACGTAAATCTACATTGGTGATTCCTAGAATTAACCAAGCAGCCGCACTTTGCACAAGTTCCTAAAATATAAGCCTCTGAACCATTAAATAGGACACCAATGCTCTCCCCATAAGCCACTTTTGGCTCTTAAAAGCTATCTGGGAATGACTGCAAAAATTTCTATCAGCAGCTTTTTTGTGTCATTTCCTTTTTCATCTAAGTTTGCCTCTATGAGTCATAGGTGGTAGGATGATATGAATCTCTTGACTTCAGATTGGTTCAATGCTTGAGTTTAATAGTCCATTTGTAGGAGATAGTAGACCTAGTAAGATGGTTCTGAATGAGTCATTTCTGTCAATGACGAGCAAGTACTCTTCTTGGTATCTCTTGCAGGGATTTCGAAAGCTACGATATGTTGACTTTTCAACATCCTACTCAATCACTGGAAATTTTCTGAGGTCAGCTAATCTCTCTCTCCCTGAACAACATTTCATAAGGTTAATTTTCTGTGTTTTGGGTTGACGTCCCATGGATTTTCCTCAAATGGGTATTTTGTTTTCTTTTTTTAGAAATCTTGGCAGCACTTCAACTGGAACTTTACTGGAAGTCCTGATTTTACGGGACTGTATGCATCTCAAAGAGGTGAGAAAAAGAGTAGTCCCATCACCATTACCTCTCTCTACCCCACCACCCTCTCTGATACAAGATTATCTGCAGATGGAGGTTGCTCGGTTTTTGACTGCTGTTCTTGCTGGAGATTTCAAGTGTCTAAGACACGTTGTGAGTACCGTGGACCTTCTATTTGTCTTATCATTATTTTGTTATCCTGCAGTAGAGCCTGATATTATTCCTGCCGCAGGACATATCCAATAAGGAAGGATTAGCTTCCGAAGGTGACTGGTATAACAGAAGTTACGCTTCAAGGTATGCCTAAAATTACTTAGATTCATCACATTGGAATGGCTGCAGGTTTCACACTCTTAACATTGCAATGTTGGTACTTGTCTTCTTGTCCAGTGTCATCCCATTCAAAGAGGTAGTGGAAGGAAGGCCGGATATTTGTTTACTAGCAGATTTTCCATCAGAGGGGGGAAGGTTTGTCCAAAAATGTTCTTTTCCATATAGTTATTGATTTGGGATTTTGCTATATGACTGTTGTGCTTGATATCTACCTTCAGATTTAAATTATTGCATGCTCCCTTTGGGCGTGAATCTCAATCTCCACTTTGCCCCATGGATTTATGTTATTTTGCAGTTTTAGCGAGATGGAACAAATTATTGATAGTGACCTCAATAGCGAGATTGGGCTGCCATTACATCATAATGGTCACACATCAGATAGTTCTTTATTTATGAGTTCATCTGAAAGCAGCTACAATAGCGATCAAGGCAGTGGTAATGAGGATAGCCGTGATTCCAGCTATGTAATCTACGAGGAAAGTTCAGATGAGCTGGACTATTTTCCCATCTAGGAAATGCCTTAAGTAAAGAAAAGTTTGAAGATTATGCACAAAAACAAAATGGTGTGTGTTCCTCCACTGTCATTTATATCACACCTAAGATCCAGACTCTGAATCTTTTACTTCATTTAAACTCACATTCTGTTTGCTGTGATGTTCTTTGTTTCCCAATCAAAATTTAAATTCTAGTGTCACAATACTTGCAATGTATAGGAAATTCCTTCTTCTTTTTTTTCCTTTTTTTCTTCCTGATATCTATTTTCAGAAGGGTCCATGCTTTGTTTTCTCTTCTTTGTAATTTGTACCCCAGAGGTCTGGGGCTTTTATACTCTTAAGATTCAATCCAAAGTCTCATTCCTGCCCCTTGATCCCAGCCTCTAGGCTTTTGCCTAACGGTAGGGTGCATTTTTTTCTGATAGAAGGGGTAGTGATAAACTATGGGAAGAAAAGTGTATGTTTCCGCTGAAGAGAATTTTGACGTCATGTGCACAAAGGTTTTGCCTAAAGCTAGTGGCTGAGAGACCCATCTGATAAATTCAATGCACTTTACAGTATGTGAGGAATGTCTCGTGGTTATTTTACTGTTATAGTTTGTTATTCTGCTTTACTTTTAGGAAAGGCATCCCTGCCGAATTTGTAACAGTGGCAGTTCTTTTATGATCTTTTTGCAGAATCTGACTGATGCAGTATTTCCTCTTTCTTCTTTTACTTTTGTCAGTTCTGCAACAAGCTCTTTATCTAGCTATCCAAGTCAATGGTGCCATTTTAGTCAAGTTTTAACTGCCGATGGCTGCGGATATGAAGGAACGCCCAAACCCCAGGTTGGTATGCCTGTTGCCTGAACTTCGGAAGTTTGTATATGGATAAATGCCCGAAAGCTAGAATATAATTAGCGACGTGTTCCCTGGTCCCTATCTCTCCTGTGCAAAAGTATCATCCGCTGTTATTGGATGCATGACTCATGACTGATGTTTTGGTTTTTTCCTTTTATATTTTTTCTTTTTCACAGCGCTTTTATTTTTTGCTATTTCAATTCTGTAATGGTTGTGGATAATTGAAGTGTTGTCAATCGTCTCATAATTGCAATTCGACCACTATTCAATGGTTAGTTTGCTTCTTGAGATGGAGCAGCTGTGAAGTCAATGTCCGTTTTGCTCTAATAAATTGAAACTAATTTCCTCTAGGATGACATTATAGTGTCACCCCGGAAACTTCAGTAAGGCTTGTTTATGGCATTCGTTTCTTTCAATTTTGTCACTGAGGCTTCAATTCTTGAAGATCGAAAAGCTTGTGACACAGTCATTATGAAAATCATTTTATCGTGTGAAAAAAATTTCCAATGCCTTTAAAGATAGAACAGCCATGGTTAAAAGATGTGATATATTAAGATCCGACCGTCGGAATTTGGAAAAGTAGATTTCGATGGAAAGCTCTCATAGGCTGTAGCATTGAAGTTAAACAATTACATTATTGTCTTTTGTCTTCACATTTCTGAGTAGCAACAAATGCTAATCGTTCTTGACGCACATCAATGTGTCACTCTTTGTAAAATGCACCCTACCTCCTAAATCTCCCACGCAAGCGGCGATGCGAGGTCCTCCATGAATCCGTCTCATAATGCACCACCCCTTTTTGCTCAACCCCATGTATCGTGGACTCCCCCATACTTTCCGACTTGTAGCTAAATGGATGACGGTGGATAGGGAGTTCTTGTCACTAGAGGTGTTAAAATGGGTCTTAGACCCATATATGACCCATTTAAATCATAAATGGGTCATATATGAATCACTTGTTTTTGACAAAAAGTAGTTAAATGGGTTTACTTTGATAGGTGGGTTTTAAGTGGGTCTTAAGTGGGTCTTAAATGGGTCTTAAATGAGTTTGGTTTTAACTTTTAAGTGGGTCTTAAGAGAGAGACTCTCTCTTCTCTTTTTTAACTTCACAAAAATAATTTTTATAAAGACCGAAATTATAATTATTTTTTATTTTAATTTTCTTTTCTTTTTTTTTTTTTTTTTTCTTTTCTTTTCTTTTTTTTTTCTTTTTTTTTCTTCTTCTCCTCCGATCGCCAACACGATAATGGCCGGCCAGCCAAGCAAGCCTCGAGCTCGTTGGCGTCGGGTGAGCTCGAGCTCGTCGGATCTAGCGAGGCGGAGGCCTTGTCGACGCCCGGCGAGGCTCGAACCTCGCCGATTTGGCAAGACTCGAACTCGCCGGCGTTGAGCGAGGCTCAAGCCTCGCTAGACCCGGCGAGGTGAGAGCTCGAAGCTCGCCCGACGCCGGCGAGCCTTGCCGATCCGGCGAGGGGCGAGCTCAAGCCTCACCCGACACCGATGAGCCTCGAGCTCGCCATATCTAGTGAGGCTTGCCTTGGACGTCCGACGAGCTTCGAGCGCGCTAGATCCGGCGAGGTAGAGGCCTCGCCAACGTCCGGCAGGCTCGAGGCTCGCCGATCCGGTGAGGGGCAAGCTCAAGGCTTGCCTGGGGCCGACCGACCAAAGAAGATGAAGAACCAAAAATAAAATTATATTTTAAAAATAATTAAAATTAATTTTTAAAAATAAGAAATAATTAAAAATTATTTTTTATTTTAAAAATTAAAAAAATTTTTAAAAATAATTTTTTAAAAATTATAAAAATTCTCCATTAAATCTATGTTGTATAAAACTATTTTAGCAATACCATTTTAAAAAAATTATATATATATAAGAAATAAGCTTGAAATTTTTTAGTAATATAATCTTTAAAAAAAAAAAAAAAACATAAGAATAAGTTTTCCTAAATTTGGTTAAATATGAAAATATTTTATTAATATAGGTCGGGTCAGGTATGGGTCGGGTTGGGTATGGGTTGAAAATTTTATATTAGGCATAAATGGGTCATAAATGGGTTAATGGGTCAATTTGAGTCGATCCATTAATGATCCGACCTGAACCCGACCCAGCTCTCCCATTTGACACCTCTACTTGTCACACAGGTGGCCGCATAGGATGCCGTCTGTCGCATGCTTTCAAGTGCTGTTTCATGTCATGAATGCTTATAAGAACCTTGTTGACTTTCAAACAATAACATCGTCCTAGAAGTATAGATTTTTCGGAAAACTGAGTTCCAAACGCCATGTGCACGATCCTCCCGAATACCGCTTGTTTTCAAAGGGGGTAATCGTCTTCTGTTACTGAGCTACCCGAAAGCTAACTCGATGATACTAGCTTTTACATGTGCTATCACGTATATGTATTGTCTGATTGGAACTTAATCCGAACGCGTTCAAATGGTGCTTTTGCATGGGGTTCGTCTCCTCAAAAGCCAATTTGGTAGCACTTGCTTTTGAAAAGTTCCCCGACACCCATCTGAAATTTGTCTAGTCTTTACCAACTTGAGTTTAGGGGATGTTGAAGATGTAACGAACATATGGAGATTTCGGAGATCTCACTCATGTTCGACAAATCACTTGATTTATACCTGATTAGATTCGTTTCTAAATTCGTAATTCAATATATTTGCTCAACTCTTCTCAGAATTCTTGAGTCGAACAAATGAATTGCTCTCTGTCCTCTTCTCATATCTTACTAAAAGATGTATCATTATGAAACGGAAAAAGGGCTTGGCTATTTTAACTCTTTTCGACTTTGAAACACCTGTTTTATTACATTTTCGAAATTTCCCTTAAAAAACTCTATTTGGTCGAACATCTTGTGGTCAAACATGTTGTTAGCTTGCTGTAATTACGAACCATAACTGAAAACTTCCATTTTCCTCTGTGAACCAATATACATCAAATGCGAAGAGAATAACTAGCTCTAGTTTCAGTCTCAATAAAAATCATGGAACTCTCCGATGAAGCACCGAGGATGAACCTCTGACACCTGAGATTGACAATTTGCATCGAACAATAAACCAAGATAAAGACAGATGAAGAGATGGTTTTTGTTTTTTTTTTTTTGGGGGGGGTGTGGTGGGGGCTTTAGAATTCAAGAGAGAACTGCTCATAATGAAGAGAAAACTAATCATAATCAACATAAAAGGTAAGAGAGAAGTTAGGACATTCAAGTCAATTCGTTTAAAAATGTGTGTTCAGCCAAAATGGATGTGCAAAGAGCGCCTCCTAATGGAAAATTGTCTTCCTAATTTGCAATAGAAGGAAATAGTAATCTTAACTCCCATTAGTCCTTTGTTTTAAGGTAGTCACAAAAGATAATTTCTCATTGTTAGCCAGAGTAAATCACGTGAAGATATATTCTTTTTTATTAACTATTAGACTTGATGTATTTATCAGGTGAGCGAAATGATTGAAGAGAAGATATTAGGGGGATTTAGTTCAAGAAATGGTGAAAAAATCACATTGGGACTCATAAAAAACGTAAGTTTTAATACAATTTATATTCTGAAATTGACTATGCCTACCGCTTCACCCATAGGCTAAATTTATATATGATTTTCTCATGACATGAGACTGATTGAGAGTGCGTCTGGTAAGAGTTTTAACTTAAAAATACCTTTTTGATGTTTTGTCAAAATAAAAAATCTCTAGTAAATTATTATGGCATTATATATGATTAAACATAACTTCTTGGATGATTTTAAGTAATTGAGGTATTACGTATTTGGTACAAGTCATATTTCAAATGTTAAGTAAAAAGATACATAGACTTGTGTTAAATTTGTTTCTTCGGGTCATGTTTACTCTAATCTCTGATCAGAGGAAATCCTCCAACCATGCCTCTTATAAGTGAATTGCAAATTGGACACGATCACTTTTAAGGGTCACCGGATTTTTTATTGGCGGTTATGAATATAAACGTCACCGGATGTTAGAATTACTGTTATTTCTCCTGCAAAGGATGGAGGCAACTATAGCTTTACCTTCGATTTGAGTTAAGCATACAAGTGAATGACGTCATGATTCGTGAACCTAGATAAAGGGTATGAATGGAAGATATCCCTTCCAAGTAGGGACAATCGAAAATGTAGGTTTTTTCTTCTTTTTTTCTCTTCTGTATGTACGATTTCTTGGGGCCAAGAGACTCTGTATGGATTGACTGTGCAACAATATATCAGAAGCAACGATATATCTGCATTCATTTCACTGTACTTCAGTCAAACTCATGAAGAAGAACTCATCTTATGCATCTTCTTTACCAGTTACCACTCCAACAATATGAAAAGCCAAAACGGAGGAAAAACCCAATTTCATCTTTCTTGTATCTTTCCAAAAGCAAAAAGGTAGAAGAGGAAAACTTCTCTTGCTGGTCCTTTTCTTTGGTAGAGGAATAGATGTTGAACAATACTATTTATTCACTCTTCCAAGCATACAATATCAAAGAGAAGCCCAGACCTTGCTGCAACTGCAACTGATGTTGATGATGGGGATCATCTTCGATCCCCTGCGAAGAAGAGGGCGATGCCGAACTCCACCAACTCGAGATGCAAGAAGGCTTCGACACGTTCGAACTGGACGAACCGCAGAACTTCTCATTATCGCTCTCGGCCCAGAAAGGGCACGTCTGAAACAGGAACACCCCGTAGTTGCTCCCAACACAGTCGCCCCCGAAGAGCCAGTTATGGACGTCCCAGAACACCTCGACGCCGGTGCCGTCCACGTCGATCGTGCAGTTCCCCCGGAACTTCCACCGCAGCCTCCTCACCCTCACTACGTCCCGGTCATCGATCCTTATAACGAGGCACGGATCGGACAGAGAGCCACCTCCCGGGTCGCACTCGATCACGACGCTGTGTGCCTGGCCCTTGTCCCGGAACTGAGCCCTCGTGCAGTAGCTTTTCTTCCCCAACATGTTTTCCCGCTTCGCCACGAGTACTGCGCTGTCACGCGCCCAGCCCAGGCCGGCGAGCTTCTTGTGGGCCTCCCTCTCCATGTCCCCAAGGAGTAGGACCACATCACGGTCATCCTTGACCGCGACGTAATAATCCTGGACGGGTTCAGGGGCAGCGCCGAACTTCGCGTTCGAGAGGTCCCAGTGAACGTCGAGAGTGGAGGAATCCAATGATGATAATGGGGCTTTCCGGCAACCTCTATGCTTGGAGATGAGAAGCCAGGGCTTGATTTCGACCCGGCAGAGGGAGCGAGACGAGTTGGGGTGGTCGCCCCCGTCGTCGACGAGGATCGAGACGGTGAGGCCTTGGCCCATGAGGGTCTTGGTCCAGGTCACAGTGATGAGGCAAGGGCAGCCGCGTATCTTGGACTTGTAGATGCAGGTGACCGAGTTCTGGGGGCTGTTCCTCGCCAGGGACGCCGACGAGTCGGCGATCTGGACGCCGCTTTCGCCGAAGCAGGACGGGAAGTCTCTCATCATGTCCGCCGCGGGACGATGATCGGTTGATTGGTTTTAGGGATGGTAGGTTCTGTTGTGTGTTTGAAAGAGAGAGCTATTGGAGACCCATCAAGAAATGGTGCATGGAAAGATCAGCTCGTTCTTTCTTTGGTTTTATGAGCAGACTTGGGGGAGGGAGAGAGAGAGAGATTCGTTTACGCGAGATTGTGTGTGTTTTGATCATCCGGGAGGAGAGAAATTTACGGGAAATATATATTATTCTAATCAAGGTTTCCTAAGATTGGGGAATAACTTTGAGAGTAAATATCATACCAAATGGCCGACTATTATATGATTCATTGATGGAATCGTTACGAGATTGATGCGGTAGACAAAGTGAATCATGACTAAAAAAGTAATCACGATAAGACGTATCCTCCTCGATGAGATTTCATATTGTGATTGGATTAGATTACTAGAATAACTTTTTTTGAGATGTGGAAAGAGAAAAGGCGAGGGATCCGGAGTGCACATGGAATGGCAACTTGGGGGTCATGGCTGGACAGGGGTGGCCTGATGATGTTGCCGTGTGTTTGCGCGGCCATGTGTGTGTCCCCACCCAGTCGCTTGAGCTCAAAGCCATGTCTTTCTCGGGACAGCATGACCACGTCGTATAGTGCCAAGTAGGGCAAGGCAATCGCGTTGCTCGTAGGGCCGTAGGAACAATACCATCTCGTATTATTAATTACGTGGGCCCCATCGCAAGGGCGAGTCTTTCATGGATTCACATGCGCTCTTAACCATAAATTGAGCGGAACCGACATATTGGATCAATGTGATCGGTCACGTGATGGATTTGCGTTGAGATAAGTATTTATTTAATGACGAGATTCACATAATCAACAGTTGAGATGAACTCGATTTATTTTATTTAATTGGTAGATCATGTTGATGAGAGGATTCATCACTCATCCCTTTTTCTCTGTAGTTTCTTACTTCTTTTTGCCGCCAATCAAGCAAATTTCCTTCTCCTTTTTGCTTTTTGGTCAGACAGATAGTCGATTCGTCCATCCGCAATTACAAGACTAACGCAGTTACGTGGAGGTCATCTCCTCTTTTTTCCCTATATTTTTAGAAAGAAAACAGTTTTTGTTCTGTAGTGATGTACTAGCGTAAATCACACATTAGGGTTTCCCCTTTCTGGAAAGCGCGTTTTGCATGGATAATGATGATGGTATGGAGATCTTGCATTAGTTTGGATCGAACGTGGAACGTCTTATCCGCCATCGAGCGCACGTCTCCATTCCAAGAACGTGCAACATTAAATGAACGAGAATGAGTCGTTGAGGCGATAATGCATGTCTCCACTTCTCTTGATCTGTCATACTTGAACAAGTCCTTGAACCGCTGATGGACTGACCTTCGATGCTTGTAATTTCAAGATGGTTCGATTCATCCTTGAACAAGCCTAGCATTGATGGAATGCGTGAGATAGTAATAATGCAAGTTAGACCTTATTTTCGAAACCCTAATATACAGTCCTTGACCTTCCCAGAAAAACCCATTTCTCTTTCTACCTCATTTGATGTTTTTCACTGTGGGTTGGTGACTGACCATGATTAGAATGTGTGAGAAGTAATGATTTGGCTGCAAAGAAAATTGGTTTCAATCAGTCAAGGCCAGTGTACACAATCATCATCTCAATGCACCAGCAAGAAAAAGATTTATTCTATAGTACGTAAGCATTGTGTGTGTGTGTGTGTGTGTGTGTGTGTGAGAGAGAGAGAGAGAGAGAGAGAGAGAGAGAGAGATATGATTTCTTGAGCCCTGATGTCAATCGCACTAATCAGGAGAATCATGAAACTGGGCCTAGCTTGATCCCTTTCCCGCGGGCATAGGCAATGAGTTCAAAGCATTCGTTCAACACCACTTTGTCCCGTCTCCATACAGGACAAGCATAGGATCATGTGCCCATTCACAAAATAAACTTAGAAAAGGTGAGATATCATGAACCGGCAAAAGGGAAAGGTAAAAAGATTATTGTTCTTTTCTAACGCATGCACCGGAGGACATCATGTGATCTCAATAGTCTTGTCTCTTTCCACCACTCCAAGACTTCATAATCACAGGGTTAATAGCCAAGAAGAATGTTATAGACAAGCACTAGGGTGATCGGTTTTCGATCTAATCCATTTCTACCTAGAAATCGGGAACAGGATTGAGAGAACCAGTTCTCAATTTTTGAGACTGAAAATTGGATTAGACCAACCTAGGATTGGAAACTGGACCCAACCGATCAATCCGGTCCATGGAACTAATTACTTAGCAAATAAAAAGTAAAAATTAAGAAAAATACAAAAATTATTACTATTTATAAATTTTATTGCTATTTTTAAGAAATTTTTAAAAAAAAAAAAAAGGTCGGTTCAGTCAGTCTGGTTTGGTCCGATTCCTCTCCAAAATCGGGAATCAGACTGATAATCACCGGTTCCATTTTTATGAAACTGGGAATCGGACCCAACCGGCTGGTCCGGTTCGATTTGGATGGTTTCCGATTTAGACAGTCCGACATGCTCACCCCAAGCATCGAGAGGATTGGCAATTTAACTAGCATTTCAATTTGATGATTCGGCAGAATTCTTTCTAAGTTCAACATAATCATATTAGATACGAGGGTGCCGTTTATAAAAATGTATCTATTTACAGAGGCGTTCTGGCATGATTTTATTGCACGCGAGTTGGACTCATTCATAACCGAGTCATTTCATAATAAAGGGTATATGGACAGATGCTTACCCTTCTCGACGGGAGCTCCATGCTCGTTATGGAATGTTTGGTTTTGAAGCATGACAATGTAGTTCACCCGGTAAGTTTATAAACCCAATCACCGGAGCTCCACCGGCATGTCAGAAATCAAAAAGCGTTCTCACACGACACAAAGCGTATGCCCAAGACCCGAGAAATTGCACAGTGCTTTAAATGCTGCCTTTGCACAAAAAGAGAGATAGAGAGATAGAGAGACCCAAATTGAATGATCAACAATCAACAGCGTGATGCAGTCGTCCCTCCAAGCATATGTCCTAATCGCAGGGACCAACCTTGGGAGAGCAAGTGAGAGAAACTCCGTTTGGATGTTCTGGCAAAGAAGCACGAAAGCCTCACTCGCTCGGTCTTATCTTTTAGGGTTTTGAGTCGCGATGAGTCTTTTGACATGACGTGTTCCTAACGACCCATCAAGTGCTTGTAATCACCGCTGGAAAAGGATGGTCCATTAATGAGGGTCGCGTGGCGCAGTACATGGTCGCTCCAGATACGATACGACCGGTGGACTCCTCTTTTAAGTTGTGAAAACAACATATATCTGTCGTCACTCCTTGTCTTTACCTCGCACGGCATGACACACGTTCGGCCCTAGCGTCGACTCGGCAATTCCCATTAATTGCGAACCAGGGGGATTCGACCGAGGACTTAAATCGTCGTCGGAGAATAGTATAAGGACGAAGAAAGTATAAGGTCCAAAACAAACAATACGAGGACCAAAGATGTTATTTCCCCTTAATTCGATAATAGAAGTTAAAGGTTATATTATCTTCCAACCAACGGATAAAGGTGTCAAAATGGGTTATGAATGAGATGGATTATATGTAAGTTAGTTAAGTTTTAATAAATGGGTTGTTAATGGGTTTGGGTTGTATAGAAGTTTAGTGGTACATAGGTTAACCATTTGCAACCCATTTAATTTATAAATGTTATTAATTGTGTCAACCCATTAATGAGATATCATTCTCTTGAGCAGATTTTATAATTTAAAAAAAAAAAAATCCTTTTTTTATTTGTTCATTTCTTTTTTTCTTTATCTTTTTTTTTTTTTTTGTACTTTTTCTCCCTACGAAGTCCTGACCACTAACCCTCGCCAGACATTTTTCGTGAAATAAATGGAACCTCAAATTTATCCACTAAATGTGTAATTGTACGCAAGTGTTTTAACAATATATTTTTAAAAAAATCATAACAAACAAATTTTTCTAGGTTTGGTTAAATATTGAAATGTTTTAGTAATATGAGTTGGGTATGGATTGGATCCAATATGGGTTGATAAATTTACATTACGAATAAATGAGTTATAAACGGGTTAACGAATCAATTTAGATCAAATCATTTATAACCCAATCTGATCGTTCAACATATCTAGTTACAAATCATGAGCATTATCCGAATTAGAGAGGAAAGCATGGCTCCAGAAGTTACGAGTCTCAAGTTAACACACTTGAAAAATTACTAGCGAACACGAAAAGCTATTGTCATAGGCCCCTAATTTGTGATTTTGTCAAAGATTAATACCTTGTAAATCCACCATCGCCCGCGGTGGCACAGCTGGCTTCGGGCTCTCTCCCCCTCACAAAGGGGAGAGGAGGAGTTCAAATCCCAAAGATGTCACATTCGTGCGACTCACCCGCGGCTGGGTCTGTGGTGGTGGCTCAGTTCGCCCTGGGTTTACGTCTAGGCTACCAAATAGACGGCGCTTCCCGGTCACCAAAAAAAAAAAAAAAAAAAAAAAACCTTATAAATCCCAAATTAATACATTTATGACAATTTTATGTCAAACTAATTTTTTGACCATAAAAGACTTTAAACTAATACACCCGTAACAAATCTACCACAAGTTAATTTTTTGGACCTCTAAAAACCTAAAATTAATACATATATGACAAGTTTACTATATATTAACTTTCATCAAATTTTACCATTAAATTCGTTGACGTGATGACACATGGTGATATGTTATAATGACATGATAAATCAACGTCAAACTTATAAGGTTAATGTCACGAAAAATCTTAAATTTGTCACAAGTGTACCTTAAATTTATCATAGGGTTACTATCAAATTTGTCATGAGTACACCGATATTAAACCTAGGGATTTCCATGTGGAATTGCCACGTCGCCATACTACAACCCATGTGTCATCTAAGTTAGCAAATTTAACCTTTAAATTTGACGGAAACCAACAGATGATAAATTTGTTATAAATGTACCAATTTGAAATTTTTGTAGTAAAAATAAAAATAATTTTGATTAAATTTATCACAAATATATCAGTTATGAGTTTTTTATGATCAAAAACTTAGTTTGAGATAAATTTTACATGAATGTATTAGTTTGGAGTTTTTAAGGATTTTAACCCTTTTGTTAACAAGCTATATTTTCTTCCAATCCTATATGGAAGAATCTTTTTACAGCTGCCCTTTTGATTGGTGAGTCATTGGTCGTTCTTCAATTTTTATTTTTTTCTAACAAGACATTTCGACTCGTAAAGTTGCAATAATTGTCATTGGGCTCACGAAATCAAACCCAAAACTTCGAATCCCGCCGGAAGTGACCCCTCACCAACCATTAAAGCTAGGGAAAATTATACAAAAAGTTCTAAACCGCTTGTAAATATATCAATTGAGTTTTAAATATATTTTTTTACCAATTGAGTTTTATACCTTTGATATTTATGTCGATTTAATCAATATCAGAAACTAATGATATATTTTATGTGGCGCGATTAACGCTAACGTTGACAATTTTTAATAATATTATAATATTTTTCGAATTTTTTACTTTTCATTTCTTTTTTTTTTTCCCTTCTTCTTCCTTCAATTGGTTGTTGGCTAGAGGAGAGAGCCAGCAAACCTCGCCAAGGCTAGGCGAGACTCAAGCCCTCATTAGGGGCCACGAGGATGGCCATGCCCAAGTCACCTGCTAGGCTAGCAAAGGTCAAGCTTCACTGGTCATGGGCGAGACCTAACCTCACTAGCTGGGCAGTACCGCCAGTGACCTTGCTGGCCATAATGAAAAAATAGGAAAAAAAAAAAAAAAGAACAGAAAAATTAAGATAATCATTTTTTTTTTTATCACCACTCTATTCTACTCTATACTCACTCTCGGCCCCACTCCCGAAACTTACGCGTCTCCACCCCATCCCCCGAGAATGTAGGAAAACTTTAAAAAAAAAAAAAAAAAAATTAAAATAATCATTAAAAATTATAAAAATTGCCTATGTTAGCGTTAATTGCGCTACATAGGACAGTTAGGGCACGCATAACAAATTTTTTTTTTCTATTCTTGGAATAGATTTAAAATAGAAATATGTTTAGTAAAGCAATTTAATTCTATTTCTAAAATAGATTTCTATTTCGAAAATAGATTTAGAATAGAAATCAAAAGTTAAAATTTTTAACTTTTCTATATTTTTAAAACAAAAATGAAAAATAAAAACTCTTCCCGTTGTTCACTTTCGTCACCATCTACCAGCCACTAGATGTCGGTTGCCATATGGCCACAGCCTACCGCCAGATGTTCACCACCGATCGCTAGATGCCGGACTGCCCAGAAATAAAAATTTATTCTATTATCAAACGAATTTTTGTTCCAAAACAGAAATTTTAGATTGTTATCAAACGCATATCTTTGTTCAGAAACTCGTGCAGAGAATACAAATCGAGAAATCAATTTCTAACCAAAAATTAATTTATATCTTGAAAATTTTGCCAAAATCAGCTGGATTTTTGGGCTGATTTGTCACATACTCAACTCTTGCTGTGAAAACACGTACTCCAGGCTTCTGCGATCGGTATAAATCTCGAATTTCTAGCCATAGAGAAGTAATGCCACAAAATTTCGAGAACATAGACGACCGTCGCAAGCTTGAGATCGCGTGTGGGGTAGATTCCTTGTACGGCTTAAACGGTCGCTAAGCATGAGCCACCGTTCTGCCATTCTCCAGGAAAATACACCTGAGGCCTCCATGGGAAACATCACTATAACCAGCAGAATCAGGAGGAACGATGAGGGTATATGAGTCGCTGTTTATCATCCGCACCTTAAATCATTTTTGGAGAGGGAAATTGATTAAAGAACGAAACGTAGATTTGCCCAGGCCCCAGGCCCATTAGGCCGTCTGTGGCGCTACCGTCCGGGCATCATCGAGCAACATTAACAAAGAGAATATAGATTGAGCTCAACGCCATACCATCCATCAAGAACCACGATCATAGTTTTCGAGCCCAACGAACAGAACCACCTCCAGTGGCCGGATAGTTACCCGTTACCGGTGGCGGGGGGAGACTCGTGACCGGATGAGATCGGCCGGGTGTTTTAAGAGGATCGAATGCCCAAATCATAAAAGGGAAGGGAACATCAAATATTGTTGCCGACGGCTGAACTGTAGCATGAAAAATATCACGTCACTCGCAAAGCTAAATAGCTGTTGCAGCAAATACAGGAGGAAGGGGTTAAGGACACAAAAATAGTCGGAGACAGTGGGCTTACACGTTGGTTGATTATTTCCTTCCATACTAGCCAAAAACAAAAACTAGCCAAAAGAAATATATTATGACAATCTAGTGAAGCAGACAGTTTCCGTATGATGTATGCTGCTGCTCAATGCTTGAACTTCCCGTCGAGATACACACGCTATCACAAAGAGGCATGGATCTTCGCAGCATCACCGTTGTCAAGGAAGCCCTGTCATAAAATCACCAATCCCTAACCCAGAAAGACAATAGATCAGGATATGTCAGCTTAGGAGCTTTAACTCGAGCCATATTATCAAAGAACCACACATCAACTCAAGAAGGAAAAGCCCTTACCAAAAAAAAACTCAAGAAGGAAGAGCCTATGGTATATTCCAACGACCCATGTCAAATGCGAAATGTCTTGTTTAGTGATTCATCATTGATCACTTGGTTTAGTCACCTCGACTACTTTTGAGAGCTTGGGCCACAGAAATCTAGCTAGATCATTATGCTATGCATCCTTTGCTGACCATATCAGACAGTAGTAACAATCTCCCAGGCCAAAAATGCCGACTTTGAGAGATTTTCATGGTCCATTGAAAATGTTTCTACTTGATTGCACTAGCAACAGCATCCTGACTTTCGTAAATCTGGGTAGACAAAACATGAGTTTGGGACAATTTTGAAAAGTAGTTTTAAATTTGCAAAGTCCTCTGACTGAGAGTTACTGCCCAACAGTTCACATTCTAAAGCCTATAGTTTCTCCAAGAAGTTTACAACAACTCACCCCAATTGGTTTGCCAAGATAGTTACTCTCCATGCCCTCATGCAGAGGCCATGGTGAACGATCTATTTCCTATGAACTTACCAATGCCATGATTAGTTAATTTAGAAAATATTTGCACCATGTTAGGTATTACACCAAAATCTCCATAATAGACCAAAAGATATGGAGACATGCTAAATTCCCAATCATTACTTCACTATTATTTAATAAAGCTATAAAGGGAATGAAAAGAGACTTATCTACCACATGCGGAAGAAAAAGAGATGCTCTGATATCTAATTGTGTTCCATAATCAAAATGACAAAAAGATGGAACGAAAAAAAGAGACTTGTTTCAGCAGATGAACAATACAGACAGCAAGTTATTGTCTCTCACGACCAAAAGTAGCTTCACCACAAACGTATAGACTGGCCTTGATAATCAACTCCATATTCCATAGCATGCAAATTGCCTCTATAGATAATATGCAGCTTCACCAAAGATTACATGGGCCTTACTTGAAATTCAAAATTCAATTGAAGGAGGACTCCAACCATGTTATCTTAAACTGCTATGCAGAACTTTTTTGCAAGACTGAAGATAAAGCCGAATTTAATGATTCTACAGTCAAATCTAATCAATCACCTCGCTACCAGGTTTCACATTTTGGTCAAACTATTTACCTTCTACTATAGAACATTTGATTGGCAGACACTGCAAGTTCTATAATTCACAGAGCAGAACCCAATTTAAATTTAATCTAGTCTAGTCAATTCAACATAAAACAACAATATCTTGCCCTATAGAAAAGTGACATTTAGAATGAAAACCTCAAACAGTCATAACTACTGGCTACAAATAGGGTCTCTCAAATTCGGACCATTAAGTGGTATAGCCCAAAAGCATGCTTAACAAAGACAACTAAGCCTTAACAAGTTTGGTTTCTTTTTTCTTTTTTCCACATGGCCTCATGTTTGTGTTATAAGCTCCACCGTCGGGTTTCCATAATCTCATAACATGCATGTATTAAGTTACATAAAAATCATGCCATATACAATGGCAATAAAAAACACAGCCAGAAATCATCTGGCAAGTCAATTGCATTGCCCTTACAAACATCTGTACATTCATCTCTAACCATCAATTGCTGTATTCTTCAAACAAGCAAATTATGATGCAGGTCCATGCAACACTTCCATTCCAAAGAAAATTAATATTCCCTTATAGCATTTATTTCAATAGAATAAGAGCATCAAAGGAGAGGTACTAGATATGCCTCAACTACATAACACACAAAGATGAGTCCACCTGACCAGAATGCCGATGGAGTCGGGCACACACTACACTAATGAGGGCATCACATAATTTAGACATGAAATAAGAAGAAAACATAAACATACATGTTTATCAAGCCTCAGGACCATCAGCAGCTTTTCCAGCAAAAGGATCATGAGTAGGGCCAATATCCTGCCCAATATGACGCTGCACCAACCGCTGCAAATCAGCCATGACCTTATGCTCACGCTTCGCCTTCTCTTCATAGTTGAACATGGCCAAAGCACGCTTGTCCTCAGCGCTATAAACCTGGTTTTCTTTCCTAATACGGATGGCATTCATCCTCTGATGCCTGCTACCACTCATCACATACCCAAGACCCTCAAACTTCTGAATCTCCTCTGCAGAAAGACCGACTTCACCTCTCCGCGGGATACGCTTCCCTTGCTGAACATACTGCGCAATAGCATCACCTTCACCAGGCCTAAGAGCCCCACCATAACTAATGTGCCCCTCAGCTCTCGGCAGCGGCATGGGACCAACCACCGGCTCATTATCCAAGGCCGGCTTCTTCTGGGACTCGATCAGCTCCTTGAACATGAGTGCTTCCGCATCGATCTCAGCCTTGACCTCACTGTCTAAACCATTCACATCAGGCTCAGATTGTGGTCTCTCGCTCGAATTCGAAACGTCGCTATCATCCTCAAGACCACTCTTACTCCGACTGCGACTTTTCTTGCCCAATCTCGATGAGCCCTTGTCCTTCTTTGGTTTGACATCAGAATCCTCAGCTTCGCTATCTTCACCCTCACTATCATCAGATTCACTATATCTCCTCTTGCTTTTCCTACTGCTTCGTCGCCTGCTACTTCTTCTCCCACTCCTTGTCCGCCTACTAGACCGTTTCTTGGATCTTTTCTTCCCTTTTCGATCCTCTTCCTCATCTGATTCTTTCTCGCTCTCGACCTCCGATCCACTTTCGCTATCGCGCTCTCTCTTGCTCCTCCTTTTAGAACTCGACCTCCTCTTCCTCCTCCTCGAAGAGGAATCCTCCGATTCACTTTGGCTCTCCAATTCACTCTCGGTATCACGCACTTTCCCACTCTTCCCTTTTGACGACGAACTCTTACCCTTCTTCTTCTTCTTCGATGCAGGATCATCAGACTCACTCTCCCTCTCGCTCTCAGATTCGCTCTCAGTTCCAGACAATTCCCTGCTCCTGCGCTTAGAACTTGAGCTCCTCTTCTTCTTCCTCGAACCGGAACCACTCGGCTCCGACTCGCTGTCCGCCTCACCGTCGCTCGACTCCTCGCTATCGGACTTAGATTTTCCTTTCCCCTTCGCTTTTCCATCCTCTTTCCCGCTCGAGTCGCTCTTCTCCAAATCTTCCCCGTACTTCTCATCAATCTCCTCCGCTTTCTCCTCCATTTCATCCCCCTCGTACCGCGGTGGGCTCGGGGTGCAATTCCAGATACAGAACTTCATGGCTTTCCTCATCTTCTGCCTCTTCAGCCTCCTGTACTCCTCGGTACTCAGCCCCTTCAGCTCCTCATCGGAGTCCGACTCCGAGAACCTACCGTTGCCCCTAAAATCGCGATCGAGGTAAGGCCGCTTCCTCCCGAATTGCCTGGGCAACGAATCTAGGGCTTCGTCGGCCCTAGGGCTCCTCCTGGAGTCCGAGGCGCGGGGCGAGCCCCGTCGGCGCCGCTGGCCCGAGCCGTCGCGGCGGTCGTCGTAGCGATCGTCGTACGAGGGGCTGAGGCTGGGGCTGCGGCCGCGGCGGTCGCGGCGATCGGGCTCGCGGCCGCGGCCGCGGCGGTCGTCGCGGCGGTAGGACTCGTAGGAGGGGCTGCGGCGGCGGCGATACTCGGCGGGGCGATCCGATTCGGGGGTGTAGCGGCGGCCGTCCTCGCCGTGGTAGCCGTCCCGGCGGCCGGAGACGGCGCCGGAGTACGGACCTCCCATCGTCGGCCACTGCGAAGGATGGAAATGGAGCGTCGGCACTCGTGGGGTTTTGTTTACACGACGAGGGGCGTCTTGTCGATTCACGAAACGCTTTTTATTTTTATTTTTTTGAGAATATAAATTATTATTTTATTCGAAGAAAACGATGCTGGAAATTATATCACTTGCCGCGCACGGCGCTGCAATTCATGATATAATCTTTTTCTTAATAATTAAATGTAAATTTTTTCTGTTTTTCGGTTTTATCTTTTTTGACTAAGCCTGTTTGTGTACGAACGGTTCGGGTTTAATTTGAATTTGAAAAATTAATTTCGCTTATATATCTTTCTTCTTTTCCATTCCTTTAGCATGTCTAGGGTAAGACCATTCCTTTAGCATGTCTAGGGTAAGGGGATGCATGACAAACTATAATTTTTGTTCCATAAACAATTTTTCTCTTCCGTACTGTTTCCTAATGTAAATGAAAAATAAAAATTATTCTCGTTATTCATCCTTACTATGAACCGGTTGTCCATTCATTGTTGCCAACCACCATCCGCCGGTTCTTGGGTTGTCGCCGCCGCCATTCGCCCGTCAACTAGCTGTCGTTCGAAATGAATAATTTTTTTATCGTTATCAAACGGGTATTTTTGCTTAAAAATTTATCTAGAAATAAAAATAAAAAAATATTTTTCTTCCGAAATCAATTTATGACCATAAGTTTATCATTTGCCCCTTGAAAGGTTGGTTTTAGTTAAAATTCAAATTTAAATTAATTCATTTATGTCACGGTTTGAGAAAAATCTTGTTATGCAACATAATTTTATAAAAGAAATAAATTGAAATCATCCATTTTCCACTAGTTCACATGATTGACCAACGAAATGACTGAACCTCTAAAGAATTTAAGGGCACGTTTGGTAACGATTACGTTAACCGATTCGACAAGAAATGATTATTTTTGATTCTTTCCTAACCGATTCTAAGTAAAAACACGTGTTTGGTAACTATCTAAAATTTCGATTCTCGGAATAGAATTACGTTTGATAACGTGTTTATTGATTCTGTTCCAAATTATTTTTTTTAATTTTTAAATAATTTTTTCTACTTTTTTACTTTCTTTTCTTTTCTTTTTTTTTTTTCCTTTTTTCCTTTTTTTTTCCTTTTTTTTCATTTTTTCTTTTCTTTTTTACTTTTTCTCCTATTTTTTCTTCTTCTTCTTCTTATGGCCGGTCGTCGGACCGGCGACCGGCCGGACGAGGGCCGGCGACCTCACCGAGCGTCGCCGGCCCTGGCGCCGGCCCCTCGTCGGCCAAGCCTCACCGGTGGACAAGCGAGCCTCGCCGGGGGCAAGGCCCGCCTCGGCCACCGGTCGGCTAGGCGAGCTCGGCCGGTGGCTAGGCGGGCCTTGCCCGGCCCCGCGAGGCTTGGCCTCGCAGTGGACAGCGGGCCTCGCCGAGGCCGGGCGAGGCCCGCCCGGCCACCGGTCGGCTAGGCGAGCCCGGCCGGGTGGCCGGGCGAGCCTCGCCTAGCCCTAGCGAGGCTCGCCGGTGGGCCGGGCGAGCCTCCGCGAGCTCGCCGGACCGCGGCGGCGGCGAGCGGCGGGCGGCGGCGGCGGCGGCGGCGGCGGCGGGCGACGATCGTGGGATGGCCGAAGGAAAGAAAATGGGTTTTATTGTGTTGATTCTTTTTCGATTCTCGGACGCGAATCAATTTTTTTTTTATTCTCAAATCTTCTCCAAAACGATTCTCGAACAAAATTGTTCCTAACAAAAATTTTACCAAACGCGATTCTCGTCCCAAACCGGTTTCGGGAACAAAAATCAATCGGGATCATCATTTGTTGGGCAAGTTGCCAAACAGGGCCTAAACAATTTGAACTATGTGTGTTTAGTCGTGACATGACCTCATGGATTTTAAAATTTCAATAGAGTAACGGCGGCAGGCTAGCCAATTTTGGGTCTTTAAGTTTCAAGCCATGTAAAGTAGTTCGAATTGAACACTTTATGAGAGTATGAATGGTTCGTTTGGGAGAGGCATTCTCAAAGCCCTTTGGCCATCTAAAGTCCTTTAAGCCAAATAAACCGTGTTTGGCAATTTTTTTTTTAACCCCATTTCCCCAATGCTAGCCTCCAAAGGCTAAAAGTCCAAGATAGCTAGGGGATGCCTTGAGCTTTTGCCTTCTAAGCATGCTGACCTACTACTGTTCATTTTCTTCTTCTTTTTCTTTGTTGAACGGGATTGGCATAGTTGCGAGTGGTCGCCAACGAAGGGCAAGCGTTTGGGCGACCCTTGGCGATGGTCGCAATGACCTAGATCTATCGCGTGACCTTCGTGAAAGGCTGCTTGAGGCCGCTTGGTTTTTTCCGGCGACCCAGGGTCATTACGAGGTCACACGACCTTCGTTGACCTAGCATGAACTCGCTAGGTGATACCCAGATTTGGGTTGCAAGATTGCCGATCACGTAACCCATGTGGCGAGGTCGTGTGACCTCCACCAATCCAGATTTGGGTTGTGTGAGGTCATGTGGAGGTTGCGGCCACCTAGTCACGCCCTCATGGGGGGTCACTTGACCTCAGGTAGCCCTCGCCAATGGTTTCCGAGGGCCACATGAGGTCTTGCAACCTCATAGGTCGGCCGCTAGTTATAGATTTCTATTGCCAACGGTCGTCTGCCATTGCTAGTTAATTTTTTTATTTTTATTTTTGTTGACGAATTTTTTATTTTTTTAATTACAAAAGTCTTTTGTAAATATAATATCTCCAAAGAGAATTGGTCTTCAGGTATCTAGGCATGGTTATTGTCCGAACACGTTTGGTGTTGAAAAGCGTGAGCCGTTATTAAAACGTTATAAAGTTGGTTCCCCCCAAGAATTTGATCGTTGGGTCGTGCTAATTCCATACGAATTAGTACCAAGAAGCATGTGCCCATCACTCTAGCAGTGGCATCATTATTTTGCTCAAAGGTATTTCACAATGGACTTTCATATTACAATTTAACAAACATAATTTATATTTTGAAGAACCCTTTTAACTTAAAATCCTTTGCATTTTCTTAAAGGCTTTCCGCAAAAGTTCAACCAAAACACACTCGAAATCCTCAAGACAATGTTGGGAGAAACTCTCAATTTTATTTATTAGGAAAAAAAACGACTGCCATTTTTTTTTGGTCATAGACTGCCAATTCATGAGATGGGATTATTCCAGTTCAAGACAGAATCATGAAATAGGGAACTAATTTTGTCAGGCTTTGCATCTATGTTGTTTTGCCCCCTTGTGTTTTTGGTATCCATACGTTTTTTCCTAGTTGGGCGATTACCTAACGTGCTCAGAAATTGCCCAAAACCCAGAGATTTCCTTCCAAAACAGGCCCATCCAAATAATGGAGGGAAAACAATGGGGGCAATTGACTAAAAGGAAAAAAATTTATATTTGGAGGGAAAACCATTAACATCTCCCCATTTCCATCCCCCCTCAATAAGATGCTGATTTGCCCTTTTTTTGTTAGTCCCACGTTACCCCCCCAAAGCACAAGGCTTGCTAATTTACCATCCTACGCCGCCTTTTGAGACTGACCCTGCAAAAAATATTTTTACCCAATCATAATTACATAATATAATACTTCATGCGCGAGTTGAAATGCTATTACAATGCTAGATCCATAATTAAACAATATAATGCTTTGCGCACAAATTAAAAAGTCGTTACGGCCCTATACCTGGACCTAGGCGTGTCCCAAGGCATAATTTGGCGCCAAAGCTCCAATAGTTGGGGGTTTTGATCATCAAAGTTAGTAACTCGTCTTTGCTCCCAAAATGTGGGGTTGTTTATATGACGAGCACTCGAAAAGTGAGGCTTTTCTCCATGGGTTGTCAAATTCACAAAAAACTTATTTTTTCAATTTTTTTATTTTTACGAGAACAAGAATTATTATTCTATTTCAGAAGACAATGCTTGAAATTATATTACTTGCTACGCACGGGCGGGGCTGCAATTCATGATATAGTCTTTTTCTTAATAATTGAATGTAATCTTTTCTGTTTTTCGGTTTTATCTTCTTTTACTAAGCCTGTTTATGTACGAAAGGTTCAGGTTTAATTTGAATTTGAAAAATAATTTCATTTATAAGTCTTTCTTCTTTTCTATTCTTTTACCATGTCTCCAACAAAAGGCCAGTTTTAGTTTCTATTAAAATTTAAATTAATTCATTTATGTCACGATTTGAGTAATGTCTTGTTTTTTTTTTTTTTTTTTTTTTCGGTCCCTATTCTATTCCTACTCTACACTCACTCTCAGACTTTTGCCCTACCTCTTGCAGGGCGTGGGAGTCGAAACCCACTACTAAAACTTACGCGTCCCCACCCCCATCCCTCCCCGGTGGGGATTTGAACTCCTCACCTCCCCTTCCATTGTTGGAAGGGTGGCCACCTGGGCGAATCCCAGGTGGTTAGTAATGTCTTGTGAAGTAGCATGAATTTATAAAAGAAATAAATCAAGCCTGCAGATTTAGATTAATATAATCACCCATTTTCCACTAATTACAAGGTCAACCGGTGCGATGAATAGACCTCTAAATAATTTGCACCTTGTGCAATGCATCTAGTTGTGGCGTAGAGAGACCTTCACAAGTGTTGACGGGCTCACCAACTTATGACTCTAATGGAATATCCCGTAACGAACATGCGATTCTCACAGCAAAATTGAGGGAAACTCTCATCTTTTTTTAATTATGAGTTAAAAAAAGGACTGCAATTCAGATTCATGAACAGGGAAATATTTTTGTCTGGCTTTCCATCTATGTTCATTTTGCACCCTTTTGTGTTTTCGGTGTCCACATGATTTTTCCTAATTGGGCTGCAACCTAACATGCCCAGAAATTGCCCAAAACCCAGAGATTTCCTTCCAAATCAGGCCCATCCAAATAATGGAGGCAAAACCACGGGGCCAATGGATTAAAAGGAAAAAATTTATATTTGGAGGGAAAACTATCAACACCTCCCCCATTCCCATCCTTCCTCAATTAAATGCTGATTTGCCATTCCTTATTAGTCCCACATTACCCCCCAAAGCACAAAGCTTGGAATTTACCGTCCTACCCCCCTTTTCGAGTCCGATCCAACAAAAAAAAAAAAATATTTTCATCCAATCATAATAAACATAATACAATACTTCACGCGCGAATTAAAAAGTAAATTGAAAAGTTGTTACGACTCTAAATTCATAATCACGCGATACAATACTTCGCGCGCAAATTAAAAAGCCGTTACGGCCCTAGACTCGGGCCTAGGCATATCCTAAGAGGTAATTTGGCGCCAAAATCCTAACGGCCAGGGGTTTCAGTTAAACCAAAGTTAGTAACTCGTCTTCGCGCCCGGGACATGCAAAGCTTCGAACTGAGTTTGGGTTTAGTAAAACTTTCGAGTTAGTTTCACAATTACCCAACAGAATTGCAAAAATAAAAAAAAATAAAAAAAATAAAAAAATTGGTAGAATTCCACTCCAAAATACAACGTTTGAGCGTTAAACTTAAAAACACTCTTTAGTCTTTTGCAGGGCTCTCTTTGTCTTATTAGTAAAATCCCCCCAAAACGATGCTCCCTCTTTAAACCCAACTTCTCTCTCTTCCTCTCTGTCCCTCTCTCTGTGCCCGTTTCTCTTTCTCTCTCTCAATTCTCTTCCCCGAATTCTCGTCAATCCGTCCGGCCCCAGCAGGTTTCTGCCCGCCGATTCGCGCTCCACCGTCGCCGGATCGTCCCGCCGCTGCGACATTCTGCCGGGGGCCGCCGGTGAGAGCTCGGTCGGTGCCTGTCGCCTCCGATTCTGATCCCTCTGTCTTGCCGTGATCCTTCTTTGCTTCTTCTTCGTTTTTCTTTTGCCGTTGTTTTTGGTTTGGAATTGTGCCTCCGTTTCACGTTTTGGGTTTCCTTTTGCTGTGATAGGGCAGTAACGGGCATCGCGCTGGGGAGTGATTCGCTGATCGCGCCGGTTGCTGGGGCGGGAGTCGTGTTTTTTCCGCGGTTTCCGTGCCGCACATGGCGAGATTGCCGTGAAATTGGAGCCGGGTTTTCTCGAGGGTGGGTGGTGTTTTAGGTTGGGGAAGATGAGGGAAGGTTTGAGATCGGGGAAGTCGCGGGCGAAACCGGAGGGAGATGGGCTTTTGTCCGGGGAAGTGCTTGTTCGGAAGGAGCTGGTTGACGTGGTGCCGAAAGGCGATGACTTGGGTGGTGGGGAAGCGCCGGCTTTGGCGTCGGACAATGCGGAGGCATGTGAGGAGTCGCTGGTCCCATCGGAAGATGGAGCCATTTTGAGCGACAAGGTAGTGGTGTCGGGGAGCGAATGCGGCGAGGTTGCATTGACAGGTGAAGGTCCGTCCGAGGGTGCATTGGAGAATAGCAGGAAAAGGAGCCGGGAAAATTGGGGAGAAGGGACTCAGTGTCATGAGCCGATTAAGAAGATTGTGAAGGAGGAACCTGTAGACGGTGGAGTGGACTTCGTGGGCCGAGTTTTGCGGTCAGGGACTGTTGTTGGTATTGGTGTTGGAAAAGAAGGTGCAAAGAACAAGAAGAGAGCTGCAGGGGTTCAGAAAAAGAGAAGAGGAGGTCGTGGGTTTGAGACCGTTACTGCGCAGGCTGGAGAGGATGGGGCTTCTGATTTGGTTGAGCCATCTTTACAGAAGTTGAAGCGGAAGCGCGGCAGGCCACCTAAGGGGAAGAAAGGAAAGATGCTTGGATTGAGAAAAAGTGAAAGGATTTCAAAAACCAAACATAGTGTGAAGCAGACTTCGCCTGTCAGTAGTCCAAGCAAAGGTAGGAGGTCAAATGGGAATAAATATGAGGTAAAGAACATATCGCCATCTAAAAAGGGTAAACGCGCGGGCATTGAATGGGGTGAAAATGTGCTTTTATCAGGGTCGAGTTCGAAGTCAGTGAAAAGTAGTTACAATGAGCAGAGTGTGACCAAAGGACTGAAACCAAAAAAAGATGGAGAAGCAGGACTAACTAGACGTAGACAAAAGAATTTAGTGAGAGACCGAATAGTTGATTTGCTCATTAGCGCGGGTTGGACAATTGATTACAGGCCTAGGCAAAGAAGAAAATACAATGATGCTGTTTATGTGAGCCCTGATGGAAAAACTCACTGGTCGGTGACCTTGGCTTATAATGTTCTTAAAAGGCGTTATGAGGCTGGCGATGCTGAATCTAAGGCTTACAAGGCTGGCTTTGTGTTCTCACCTATACCAGAGGAAGAACTTAGTATACTAAACAAGGTAATGACGAAGAAAAGGAAGGGAAAGAAGGATAGTAGTAGAACTGATGGAGCAATTAAGAAGAAGAAGCACAAAGGAAAACTTGGATTTGGTTCAATGAGCGGGGCAACTCGAAAAGGAACTCCATTGTTGATTGGGAATCGCAAACGACGAGAGACGCAAAACAGAAAGAGATGTGCTCTGTTGGCCCGCAACTCTGAGGGGACGCAACCAGATTCTGAAGATTACGTTCTTTACAGTGGCAAACGGACTATATTGGCATGGATGATCGATCTGGGCACTGTCCTAGATAAAGGAAAGATCCAGTACCTGCATCTGGAGAAGACACAAGCAAAGCTTGGGGGTACAATCACAAGAGATGGAATTCATTGTGACTGTTGTCGTGAGGCGATCACAGTTTCTGAATTTGAAGCTCATGCAGGCAGCAAGCTTGGCCGGCCACTTGAAAACATATATTTGGAGAATGGAATGTCTCTGTTGCAGTGCCTGCTGGACTTTTGGAAAAAGCAGGAGAAATCTGGGCAGAAATGGTTCCATTATATAGACGTTGATGGAGATGATCCTAACGATGACACTTGTGGCATCTGTGGAGATGGAGGGAACTTGGTTTGCTGTGATGGTTGCCCATCGACGTTTCATCAAAGCTGTTTAGATATACAAGTATGTTTGCAGACTGTATTTTCTCGAATTTCTTTTCCCTTGTGCTAGTTACATTCTTGTGCATGATCAATGATCTTTTGGGTACTTTCCCATCTGTACCCTTTCCTTTATGTGTATTTAATGCATGCTTCCATTTCATGACAAGAACTTTTCCACCTTCGTGCTGGTTAGCTTAATCACACATAGGTTTGGTTGATGACTGATGACCTAATCGTGCTGTTGGATATTTATGATATTTTCTTTTTATGAACTGAGCTTATGCCTTCCATTTGCGGCACTCAGTTTTCTGCTGCACGTTGTTTTGACGTGATAGGATAATTTAACCATGTCTATGTTGTTAACATTGTTTTGACTTGATAGGATAATTTATGATGTACGGTTGCTAAGTCGGCACTCTGTACACTTGAGTTTCTATTAGGTTTCTGTTAGTCCCCACCCTTTCTCATGTTCAAGTATCGTGTCATTGTGCATGCCATCTGCTGTATATGCTGCTGTAGAAGGTTTTGCTCACTTCAGCATTTTATTTTATCTTGGATAATCTAGAATCAAATTTGTTATTTTAATGAACATTTACTTATCCTTCCGTTTTTGTTACAGAAGTTCCCTTCAGGTGATTGGCATTGTTTATATTGCTCTTGCAAATACTGTGGAACAATTGGTGAGAGTACAAGAGAAAAGTATGGCGATGAAGCTACAATGTTTTCTGCATTATTCAAATGCCAGTTATGCGAGGAAAAATGTAATCATATTGTCTCCGTGTACGCTCTTTTTGTCGATTGGCTCAGCATTTTAATGACTTATGTTATTGCAGATCACAGCTCATGTGTACTTGTGGAGGATGCAGTTGAGGATGTTCAGATGTTGTCATCCTTTTGTGGCAAGAGCTGTCAGAAAGTACTTTATTTCCTTTTTCTTCCATTTAAGTAAACATGCTAGGAGAGTCATTGCTACTTGCATCAGCATCGCCCGTAATTTTTAATGCATGCAATGCAATTCTTTTTATAGTTGTTTTGAACTTGAGATCTAATTCATTCTTTATTTGCCTAAAGTGAATCCCCCATCATCTGTTCTAAAAGTCCACAAAGTTAGCTCAATTCGACTGTGCAAGGTGATGAGTAAAACAATTTCCAAAATAGTCTTGCGTTCTTTGTGTAAACTGCAATTAATGTGGTACAGTTATGAACAGGATATACTGGAATTGATTTGTGCTCACATGTGAGCCCTGTGTTTTATTTCATTCATTAATTATTATCATTCAAGAAATTCCAGTATTTGTGATTGAGAAAAATGACGACTATGACATTTTTGCGTCTTACGTATCTTCTGTATATTGGTTGTCTGTTTTATGTTATATTTATATACCATGTCTGGAGATGAATTGTGTGCTGCTCGTATGCCAGCTATATGAAGATGTTGGGATGCTTCTCGGTGTGAAACATGAACTGGAGGAAGGATATTCATTTACTCTTGTGCACCGTTCTTTTATGGACATAGACATCTCTTCCACTGAAATATCAAGGAAGGTTGAATGCAATTCCAAGGTAGCCGTTGCGCTGTCCATAATGGATGAGTGTTTTTTGCCTGTTCCGGACCACAGAAGTGGGATCGATATGATCCATAACATTCTCTACAATTGTGGGTAAGAATGGCAAGCTTTATCTGAATTTGTTTTCAACTAAATTTAGCACGCTTATCTGAATTAATCAGGTAATTAGTTTCATTTTTTGTAAGAAGGTCAGGGATAGTTCCTAATGTTGTGGACTTTGTGCTTTAAGAAGTGTAACTCATGTTCAAGTATGTCCCGAAGGTTCAGTTTTCCGGTGATTGTTTAAATTCTATGCACAAGTGGGAAATCAAGAATCTGTTCATAGATTGAGGATGTCAGGATGTCACATCGAAAAGGTTAATCGATTAAGTGAAAACTACATGTAAGTAAGGTCGAAACAGATGTTGCACCAAGTGATATGAGATACCTTTTTATACCCTCTTCTATGCAAATCAGACAAAGATGGCTTGTGGAATTGATGAAATAGGGTATAAAATAGGCAAGAACCACGAGTGAAATGAAGCATTAAAGAATTGAAATTAGGCTTTGATACCATGTTAGAATGTTAAGCTCAAAAGTTTGTTCTTGGTGGAGCGAGGCTCATGTGTAACGTGCGTCGACAAACCCTGTGGACATGTGATGTGGGATACTTAAAACAGAGTAATTACCTTTAAAGTGGTTCATTACATGGATATAATTGATCATCTTCTAAAGAGATATTTTGAAAAAAGGAACAGGAAAAGCACAAATACCTCTTCTTTTATAAGAGCTTTTTATTTTTCATGGCCTGGCTTGTCAGTGCCTAGCTTTACTCCATGGCGTGGACGAGAAATTGATTATGTGAATTTACTCCTTCCGCTTAAGTACAACATGTGAGCCAAATAGGATCATGGCCGTGACCTTAGGTAACCATACATGAAGAGTGCATTGAATGTAATGCTTTCCCAGAACCGTATATCATACAATAGAAATCGAATATCCTTTCTTTTATTTTTAGATAGTGAATGGCCATTTTCCTTCTATTTCATACTATTCACTAGTACTGTTCATTGACACTGGCCAATTTCTTTCCCTTCTATTTTATTAGTGGTGATACAAACAAGTCCTTTTATTGTTTCTGTGTGCCTTTTTGTGCTTAATTTAGCTTTATGATTTCTTACTGATAAAAACTGCAATGATTTGAATTTGCAAGCATGGCTGTCGATTATACTCTTCCTTTCTTTCACGATCCTTTTTGTACTTTTCTTTTGCCCACTCATATACTCTTTGTGCTTTTTATTTTTGGAATAGAGACAACATGGTGGCTTTGTGGTCATGTGCTGAGGCTTGTCCCTCAAAAATTAGATTGCTCCTTATTTTGTGGTGGTTGCAGGGTTTTAAATTGACAAAATACTTTTAGGTTCATTCCTCTGCTTTTCTGATGTGACTGTTGGAGTCTCATGCTTTCTTTGATTGTAGAACTAAGGCAGCTCATATGATTCCTTTGCTTTCTGATGTGACCGTTGGAGTCTCAAGCTTTCCCCTTTTTTAAATATAAATCGCTGCTCACCTCATATCTGATACATTTATCAGGAGGATGTTTACAATCTCCTTCCAGTATTATTGCCAATATATTTGATGTATACTAAAACTGAGAATGTCATCCCCAGGTCAAATTTCAGTCGGCTAGATTTTAGTGGCTTCTATACAATAATTTTAGAGAAGGGGGAAGAGATGATAGCTGCAGCATCAATCAGGTAAGTTTTGGCTGACTTAACTCATTTCAGCGATCATGAGTGTTCTTTGTCTTAGTAATTGACAATAGTTTTGTCTATTTGATGGTTTGTGGGCATTGAAGAGAAGTCAATACCCTGCAGATTTCATCACTCTGTATTAAAACATTTCAACTGGGACTACTCAACCTCTGGATGATGCTGAAGTTTGCATATCTGGCATGTGATTTGCATGGAACCAGTGTTAGTTTGTGATGTGATATCTATGGCATCATATTCTGCATGAGGTCTTTTCTATAATTCCGACCAATCAAGGAGACCTGTACGTGGCACTAGATATTAATAAATGCAGGTGTATGGAATAAGGGAAGATATACAATTTAGCCAAGAATATAATGCCTGAAAGGGAAGTCTTCATTTGGTGGAGGTGTAGATGGAATGCACGGATAAGTTATAGATGGAATGCACGGATAAGTTGACTGATTTGCTCTTTTGAAATATTGATTTAGAATGTTTTTTACTTCCACCTCAATATAAAATGGCATCACCCTTTTGCAATTGCAAAATTTTGTAGTTGTCCCTTGTAGCACGTTTGAAATTAATGTAGAATCAAGCATTCTCTTCGTATGTATTTTGGTCATTTCTGCTTGGCTGCCTTTTACTTGATGATTTGCTTCCAGTGTAGCTCTTTAAAATAAATGATGGTTGCTTTGATTGTTGTCTTATGTTGTGATCAAAAACTTGCTTGGTCAAAGTGCTCAATGCTGGTAAAACTTGCTGGAATCAGAGAAGTTATTGGCTTGTCTGCTGATGTGTGTGTTTGAGTTTCTTACTCTGTCTATTGACTGTTTTTTACCACATATGATTCAGGATCCACGGGAAACAATTAGCAGAGATGCCATTTATTGGGACCCGTTATATGTATCGGCGTCAAGGAATGTGCCGTCGGCTGCTAAAAGCAATTGAATCTGTGAGCTTTTACATTGCAGTTCAACTGGTTGCTTGTTTTCACATACATGCAATTTGGTTGATGCATTTTAGAAACATGTTTTTAAGTTGTTATGAGAAGTATTACATAAAGTTTTAGGACTCTGGATTTCTTGCAATGACTCTTTGTTTGTCTTGCGAATTTGGTAATTCGATTTTTAACTTCTGATTTTCAAAGTTTTAGAATTTTGGAATCCGTTGGTATGATCAGTAGCATTATCCTCTGTTGTAATATGACACTTTACAGACTTATCGGTTAATAACGGTCTGTTGTAGTTGAGAAAGATTTTGCTTTCCACAGTGTTGCTTGATGACCATTTCTATCCCATGCATAGCCACACTTGAAGGGGTTGGGGCTTGGGGCTTGGGGCTTGGGGCTTGGGGGTGGGGTCGAAAGGGTAGCTGTTAATGTTAACGTGTAAGTAGCCACATGGTTTGCTACACATATGCATATATTTTTGTCCTCTATAATGTCAATCAGAATGAAAATAATGGCCAACTGGGTAAATTTGGAGTTCTTGATGTCAGAACCCTCTTTATCAATACGTAACTACATAGAGTAATTTATTTGTTTGGCCCCTTTTTGGTCTCCCCTGTATTTATGTGATTTAAATGACAAATGAATTGTTGAAGCACTATTCCTGGTCCATGTAACATTTTATGGGATCACTGAAATCGGTTTTGGACACAGTCGATGATTGGTTGATAATCAATGTTAGTTAAATATGCTTTGATACAGTTAATAAGTTTGCTCCAGTGGAACTGAGTTGTTTTTTATTTTCCATGTAAAATGTTTCACAGGAGATGCACTTGTGTGGTTGTGAGCCTACGTGACTTTTCGTTCTAGTTTACTGTATCATACTTGAGTAATCTTTTATGATTAACTTTCTGCAAGTGAAAATTTCAGGTTTTGGGCTCTTTAAAGGTTCAAAAGTTGGTCATACCTGCAATTTCTGACCTCAAGGAAACGTGGACCTCTGTATTCGGTTTTGAGCCAATGGACGTGTCACTTAAGAAAAGCTTAAGAAGGATGAATATTTTGGTGTTCCCTGGGGTAGATATGTTGCAGAAGCCGTTGTTGAATCATCATAATGCTGAAGAAAAAGCAGTTTTTCCTATAGGTAATTTTAGGTTTATATGAATAAAAATGAATTATTTCTTTTCAAATAAATTGCGGGGATCATGCTTTATGAGGCAAGAACAAGTCCTGACGTGCCCTTGCTTTTCTTTTGCTAGATCTGAATGCAACTTGTGAAGATACTTCTCCTGATGTGAACACAATGGAAGGAACAACTTCTCCTGTTATTAATGTGATGGAAGAGGGAACACCGCCGACAGCCCCTTATGAGCATGATATTATCAATGGCGCACCTACTGTTGATAAATCTACTTTGCTCTTAGACAGTTCGCTAAATGATACATCTGACATAACAAGTGACAGTGTTGACTTCTCAGATTGTTTGGAAGAGAAAAAAGAGTTGGCCCAATTAGGCGAGTCAGATGAGTCTCATGTTACTGCGGAGAGGAAGAATGTTCCCCCAAACACTGTTCCCTCTGCATCTGACAATAAGCACCATGTTTTGGAGATTGATCTCAATCAGAATGAAAGAGAACATTTGGCGAATGATTTGGCCCATTTAGATGAGCCTTATGACTCTGCAGAGAGGAAGAATGCTGCCGTAAACACACTGCCTTCTGCAACTGATAATTTTATTCATCTTTTAGCGACTAATCTCAATCAGAACGAGAGAAAAGCTTTGGCCCAATTAGATGAGCCTTATGATACTGTGGACAGGAAGGCTGTTCCCCTGAGTACTACGCCTTCTGCATCTGACAATTTTACCCATCTTTCAGAGACTGATCTCAATCATAATGGTAAATGCGGTTTGTTTCTTCCAACCATGTATATTGCAACTTTGAAAGTGGATGCCAAACTGCATGCTGACTCAGGCCATTCATGTGCAGAATCTTGCTCTATCACTGATCGAGCAGACCTTGTGGATTACTTTGCCCCGGAAGAGCGTGCTCAAATTGTAGACACTGATGTTGATGTTGATCGCAAAAGTAATCCCACTGGCGGCTACCCCATTTCTCACACTGCGCATTCTGAAGAAAGTTCTGGACATGTCGATGCTGAAAAGCAGGAGTCGGCTTCTGCAAATGGGTTTTCGGGTGGGACATTTCATGATGCAAGGGATGAAATGCTGAGTACTGCTGAATGTCTTTCTTATTCAGATGGAAAGATCCTTTTGGATGAACTCAAATCCAGTGAAGGCGTGCAACAAGTGAGCTTTGCACATTCTGTTGGGTGCACGCCATCAAAAAGATCTTGCGATCAGATTCTGGAAGTGATGCATAGCAGTCCGTCGAATGGAGTCTGCCCTTCAGCTGACGAGGAGTCGAAGGTTGTTGCAAATGTTGGCTTCGCAGTTCCACCTGTTGACTGCAACGCTAGTCCTTGTCAAGCTAATGGATTGGTTGCATACCAAGGGATGGTTGGCTCTGATTGCGTCGATGTCTGGAATCAAGAATCTTTTGAGGCTTCTAAGAGTGGCTCTGAGAAAACCTGTTTACTCTCTCCGACCAGCAATGGACATGGCATGTCTTGCGAGGTCGTGCCAGACTCGAACAAGCAACCTGTGGATGGTGTCCACTAGTTGAATAGGCGAGACTGGACAAGCTCGACTCTGCTCCTGGTACTTGGATTTGTGATATATACTGATTACCTTTCCAATTCTTTCCCGCTAGCCGAATTTTGTAACCGGATGTGGCTGTTCGCCGTGCATATGTACGGTGATGCCTGAGGTAATGCCGGGATGATGGGAACTTGCTAACCGGTATAGGTAACATTCTTATTTAACTAGATTTCTTCCTGCTCCTGCCTTAGTCAGTTAACCAGGAGGGGCTCGCGTGAAGGAGCTTAGGTACTATAGTGAACTTTCTGATGCCCAATGGTGCTCACCGAGGGAGCTTTACAAGGACCATGTTCATGGAAGGGACAACGAGGGCGTTTTGATTCCGGAGTGTGAAAAAAGATTCGTGTTTTTTCACAAAGTTCTAGTTTTTCGAGCCATTGATGGATGTTAATGTCATCCCATGCGCACCTGTATATAAGAGCAAGACGCTGAAGTTTAGCTTTTTGGTTGCTGCTAGTGCTGTGCTTGTAGTTATAGACACAGTGGCTGCTTGGCTCATGCATTTTGAGTTTTGGATGCAGCCTGTTTACTGTACATAGTGAATTTTAAGAGGGGCAGTGCCCGTTACAGATGTCACTCCGCTTTCCTTTTCTGCCACAGCCTTTTTTTGGCTGTACCTGCGAACAACAGCAGGTCCTCTCCTCTCTTTGCTTGTGGTGTCTCCATTGGTACAGATTAGACATGGAACGACGGTAGAATGCAGGTGATGGGTAGAGATGAACAAAAACAGTTCTGAATCGTTCTCTCACATTAACGGCAGGTGATGGGTCGTGATCTGCACCTTGCAGCTTTTGGACTGTCTTGAGAAAAAATCTGTTTGGTGGGCGCACTAGAAACAATTTCCAAATGAAAACCCGCTTTTCACTTGATAGATCCTCTCTCTTTTGCCCTCTAATTTTCAGAATGTTAGTGTCTTAATTTCATGAGATCATCCATTGTTGTTTCTGCTTTTTCGAACTTGGTTTTCATCAAAGTATGAACTTCTCTAACCAGAGAGGGTCATAAGCCGGATACTGGCCTGTGAAGGACTCTTAAAACAGCCACTTTCAACCTTTACTTCAAACTGAAAAAGTCCCTCTTTATTCCAAGGGAAAGTTCGAACGCTATTCCCATGGCATATACATTAGGCATTAGGACACTTACTTTGTTGCTGCTAAAACCTAGGACTGCCATACCACTCTCTTATAAAAGCACCACGAAAACACCTGCTCTTTCTATTCACAAAGCTTGCCGCCGCATTCTTCTTTCTTGGCCCCATCAGCCTATCATTTGTTCTGGTTAAGCCTGGCGGCCGCCGCCATGGACTCTGCCACACCGCCGGGGGTCGTTGTCATCTCAACTTTGTTCCTCATCTCGGCCACAATCACCCTGTCGGCGTCCTCCCGCGTCACCGCCTTGTCCCCTGGCAGTACGTCCGTCGCAATCTGCGGAGCAGATGGTTTGGTAAACTTGATGATTGACCAATGGTAAACATGTGTTTCCAAGGATTATGACGTCACCAATACGAAGTAACAGGGAAATTGACTTTTGAAATTTGGGGAATAATGTAATTAGTTTATATCTATCATTTGTAAAACCATAACAAAATAGTGAAGGATAAATTCCATTGCATCTACTACAGAGGAGCCAACTCCAACCCGTCTTTTAACTACCGTCAAAACATCGGCGAGCTTGGTCTTGTCTTCATCGGCCGCGCTCCTGGCGTTGCGCGTTGCAGCAGCCTGAGCGAGCGATGCGATTCCTCCAGGCATGGTCCCATTGGAGCCGGTGGCTCTTACCTCGGCAGCTTGTATTGCGGCCGCGTCGCTCTGCTCCAGTGGCTTGTCTCCTGCAGAGAGAGCCGACGCTTCCAGCGCTTCGCCGATGGTTATGGCATCGCGGTCGAGAGCTCCTCCCGGCTTTCCAGTGTCCACGGCCGGTTGGACGTATCCACCCACAACCTTCATGCAATAGACAATTCCGCAAGCTATCATCAGTACTAATAGAACGACAAACACCGCGACATCAAAGCCGTCCACATAAGTCGGAAAGCATGTCCCGGAAATAGAGTTCCCACAAGTCTACCGCCTTTACCTGGCCGCCGACTGCCTCACTAACAACTCGCCTGCCGCCGATGTTCGACTGCGAGATAGTCACGCCCTGGTCCCTCGCGACGTCGCTCACCTGGCCGGGCCTCACTGCCCCAGTCCGCAAGTTCACGTCTGCTGCCGACTGCATGACGGCAGCGACCCCACCCTGCCGGGTGCCGCCCAGCACCATGTTCTCGGCGGCCTGCATGGTGGCCGCGTCCTGCGGTGCGATCGGCTTCCCCTTGAGCTCGCCGGAGACGTCGAAGACATCGCCGTACTTGATGGGGTCGGCGCCGCCCTGGGGCCTCCGGGGCTGTTCCTGGCTCATCTTGTTGCAGGTTTTGCGAGTCTTGGCACGTTGCATGGGGCCTTTTATGAGGGACGATGAGCACCGATTGCAGAGAGACGCTTTGGGGGTGATGAGTGTGCACTTTCACTTGGGAACTCTTGGCACTTGGCATGGCACTTGGGACTTCTCGGTGCCGACACAATGTCTGGAGTCATTTAAATAATTCTTACGTTAAATTCGAGGGCACCGCTTTGTCTGCCGCTTTCGGCTTCTAGATCGTTTCGATGCTCGAGGGGGTGGGATGTTCTTGCTCAAAAAGGATGTTAGAAGTGATGTATTTTATGCACCATCCAAGGAAGGGAATGCCTACCGTCTAATTGAACTTTTTCTTTCTTGTTAGGATCGAGTGAATGCTGTAATCACACAAAAATTATTCATCGCTCTAATGATACGAAACGAGGGTACGACTTGGGAGTTTGAAACCGACACCCTCTCCCCATCTTTCTCTCGCCTGTTATTTATATTGCTTATGTTCCCCGTCTCTGATTGTTTATTTGATGTTCATCTTTGATTAATGGAATGCGCTTGAACCTAAACTCAATGTATAATGTAATTTCCGAACTTTGGATTTGTTCAATATGATCTATGAACTTTACTCCAATACGTAATATCGTCGCGACTGAACTGAACATGTATATAAAGTTTATGGATTATATTAAATAATTTAAAAGTTCATGAACCATATTACATATTAGAATAAAGTTTAGGAATTTTTTGTGTCATTTTCCCTAAATTAATTTGCTGTATACAGTACGGAAATGCATTTGTTACTCTCATAGTCCTTAATATGGTATCGGATCACATCTTCACTTCCGAATCCTAAAATCCTATTCTCGTCTTTCTCCTACTTGTTCCGCTATGCTGCCCGTTTTCCTCTCCGATTATCTATTCGATGTGGTTACGCCCGAGCATATATGGTGCGTGTAAGGACAAGCTCACGAGTGAGGTGTTTGTTAAGCAACATTATCCTGTCATCTGTACATTATCGATTTGTCTCCAATTAACTTAAACATGCTTCGTTTAGTCGAAAACACGGTATCTAATGCAGACATCGATCTTCATGCAGCATCCATTTGTTTCACATCGCGTGACGTTCCTGTCCATCTCATACCCTCGCTTTTATGTGTTGTTCCTAATCGGGTTTGCATGTGAGAGAGCGTTTGTATCGTTTGTCCACGGGAGATATGATTATATGTATAAGAAATTCAATCAATGCGTTGGATCTGTAGTTAGAAGCTCATGATAAAGGAGTAAGAAACGTACCCTTCTTGCCCTCTCACCCGTGGCGAGCATTATTAGAGCAGCATACAAAGCAATTTTTCCTTCGGTGGAATGGATTAAAAAATCAAGCCTCTTGGCCAAGGAAGTAATCGGCTATTCCGCGAACTCGTAGTTCTCGTATCTAACTCTACGGTCGCGAAGCTGGATCTGCCCCCACGACGCTCGCGCGGCGCGCGGTTGTGGTGAGGTCACATATGCACCTGATAGTTTTCTGAGCATATGCAATTGTTCGAGAAAACGAAAGAAAGTGCTTTAACTAGGGAGAGAAATATAGGCTTAAATTTGCGATACAAGATATTTATGGAAGCAGTAGATACATTATTTTGGTTATTTAAATTGCGGTTTTGTCTAAATTGTTAGAGATGATGTCGCTATTTACATGGCTGGGGTTTGAGATACATTATTTTGGAAGATAGAATACATGTCACCCACCGGACGATAAATGTTTAAGAGTTCTTTACATATGATTTCACATGGATGCAAATGGAGCCTAGTCATGTCAAATGGAAAATTTCATGGGGCATCTGAAGTTCTCATTGTAAGATCACATTCTTAGCTTATGTGAGAGAAAGAGGTGGAGAAGGACGATTAGCACTAGTGACCCCCTCGAGCGTTACTGCTTCATAACCACTATGGAATGTTCGAATTACACAATTATTATTCTTTAGAATTATTATGGCGCGCATGACGAAATTTCTGTTTCTTTATTTTTTTATTTTTTATTCCCCGGAATAGATTTGTATCATAAATCCGTTTGGTAATGTAATTTCATTTTTTTTTTCCGAAACAAGTTTTTATTCCAGAAATAAATTTGGAGCAGAAATCATGAATTAAAATTTTTAACTTTTTTATTTTTAGAATAAAAGTGAGAAATGAGAACTCTTCTCATTGTTCACTCTCGTCATTGCCCACCACCCACCCGTCGCCCATGGAACGCCGAACACCGGCCGCCTCTAGAAGTAGAAATTTTATTTTGTTATCAAACGAATTTCTATTTCAAAAATAGAAATTTTAAGTCGTTATCAAACACGTTTCTTTGCTTAGAAACTCATTTGGGGAATAAAAATTGAGAAATCAACTTATGGCCAAAATTTGATTTATATTCTAGAAATTTTGTCATGTGTGCCCTTAGTGATTGAGGCTTTGAATCAATGTAAACATGGTGTCGAGGTAAAACTGAAAATCAAAGAACTATACTGGTGAAAACTGATTTGATTTTAGATTCTAGGGTATGCAAGATAGGTTTCAAATTTTAAAAATTAGAGAACCGATTCCAACAAGCAAGTTTTAGGTTTTAGGAACCTGGAACCTAAAACTTGTCTTTGTGTAATTCTTATTTTATGTCTTTCGGCAATCCTGGGATATTCCATAACATTTGACGTTGAATGTGTAATATGAAATCACTAGTGTAAGCTTCCATTTCTAATAATGTTTATGATTAAGACTTTTACTTTGTTAATGCTTTTTGTATGTTTAAATATGAGTTGTGGTTAGTGGATTGTAATAAAAAATAATAATCATTAAAGGTAATATTCATTACAATTTTCCAATTGAGAACACAAGTGGAACTTGGGTAAACCTTGAAACCGATCCAGAAACATATGATAGGTAGGTTGGTTTCAAGATCAATTTCAGGTTCCAAAGTAAATAGAGTACGTTTTAGGTTCCAAAAATTTGGGAATTGGTTCCAACGGGAAGAGTTCAAGCTCCAGATGGAATTGAGACAGATCTTGAAACTGCATTTTGACACCCTTAGAGATCTCACCATCTTTGAGTTAAAGCAACCTAACGTCCCAAAATTTTGTAGACATAATCGGTGACGCAGTTTTCATGACCACCTTCCACCCATTTGCCTTCACTCTGTTTTCATGAAAATCTCGAAGCTTGGTGTCTTTCTGCGGTTTGCATCGAAATAGTTGTCATGAAGATTAAAATAATCGAATCATGCTTGTTGTGCTTATTCGATCGGCACGAATCTGATGGAATGCATATACGTCATGCACAGATGGTCGGCCCCCGCAAAAGAGGCTGGAAAAAGAAAGGTGTGTGTTCTCCCTCGTCCCGCTATGGCTCCAGTCAGTGACTTATATATCTATATATGAACCATGAACATTGGATACATAGCCTAAACAAAAATAGACAAAATCTAATAAAATTGTTTAATCTGCCCTCCACGCATCTAATAGGGGAGTATCATTCGGCAATACGGGTCAGCACCGATGAAGACGTCGTTTTTTTCTAGTATCCCGAGTCTCCCGTCGAATGGTTAGATGCCTTGTTGAATGACACATAAGCTAACGCCTGTCCTTAATGGCCACCACTGTAGTGGCTACGCAAAGTACTGCTTTTTTGGAGGCTTAACCCGCGTGGAGCAAGCCTTACATATGTGAAGTCTAGCAATCTTCATTGTCATTACTATGAAAAGACCTGCCGTTATATTTTGTGGATAAAGTAACCGATCAATTATCATTTTCAACATATATTTCTAGCCCTACTCGTTCTGGCTTTACTTTTGGTTGATATGTGGCAAAACCGTCACAAAAAATACTTCCTATGAGTCGTATTCGACAAGAGTCATAATTTAGTATGTATGTCGTCCTCTTGGGGCCGTTTCTTGATTCTTGATTGTCATGTGGCTTGGTGTTTGATTGATGAAATCTCTTGAAATCAACTAGTTAAGGTACCCTTCTGTCTGGGCTTATAGGACACCGGCTAAAGTGACGCGCTCCGTGAAGGAAACCGGACCGCTGATCAGCGAAAGGCGAATCTCGGCACCAGTCACGTGTAAATTCGACTGAAAATAGATGTAGGTGATGTGTAAGTTTGTCACCTATGTATCTGAAGATTGATCAGGGGAAGTCCCCCATGAGGAGGAGTGGAAAAAAGAAAACGCAATCATTTCACAGGATAGATTTAAATTATTACTAGACTAAATTGAATATATATAGAGTTCGGAAGTCACATTGGACAAATTAAAAGTTTAGGATTCACATTGCATGTTGAGCGAAGTTTAAAGATTATTTACACCAACTGAGTTGCTAAATTATATATGCATTTGATGGGTGAAGGGAGCCCTCGCCCAAGCGAGGGTTGCCTTAGCTGGGTGTCACCTTCATCGGGTGATGGCTGACAAGGCCGCCTTAGCCTGGGTGAGGGTTGACCTTGCCAGATTTGGTGAGGGGAGCCCTTGCCGAGGCTCGGCCTTACCTATGGCGAGTGACGGTGAGTCTTGCCCAAGTGAGGCTAGCTCAGCCACGGCCGATAGCCACCTATGGCTAGTCGCTAGCTAAAGGAAGGAAGAAGGAGGGGAAAAAAAGAAATGAATTAGAAAAAATAATATTTTTTTAAATATTATTAAAAATTTCCAAGTTAGTGCCAATGGGGTCATATAAGCTGTTCAGAATCCACGTTAGCAATATTTAACCAAAATTAGTCTGAAAGATTGAATTGACACTAAGTCAAAAGGTATAAGATTAAATTGGTACCGATAAAAAATTTATAACTAAATTGGTACAAATACTATAGATTTATGACTTTTCTGATACGTTTTTTCGAAAATCTTGAATTAGCTTATTAGGTTCAAGTACGAAAATGAAAAGCTTCTCTCATCCTTTCTTAAATAGGAGGCCCTCTATCCATTTTGACACCTTTGACAAATGGAGATATATGGACTAATGGAGAAAATTGTGGCGCTAAAAGATGGCAAATCTCCATAGTTGGTAAGAAATGCAAGTTTTTCTTCTCAATAAAATTGATCGAAAACTGTCTTTTAGTAATTTGCCAACTAAGACTTAGGATATCTTGATTTTTCCATTGACATAGAAAATAGATCGACTCTAAGCTTGAATCGACATTGCAGGCTACCTACCCTTCCTCCAACCTAACCAATTTTGCCCCTAGCTAGTTTACCACATAAGGACTAGGAGTTTCAATAGAACTAGGTAGCAAAACGTTTTTCAATCTCACCCAGGAACTTAAGTGTTGTTTTAATTTTTAGTTCTTTTACTTATTCAAAAGCGATGTTTGGTTGTACCTAATAGTAGCTATTTACTTAACATACTTTTCATAAAACAACGTTTTCCGTGTCATGCTAATTACGCTCTTTACATTTTATTGTTCCATAAGACTTGTCACTCATAAAATATATAATTAAAAATACTATCAACTAGTTTACACGAACAAGAGAAACGCATTTTGATGCTAACATATTCATATATAAAAGGTGCGATGAATGCACAAAATTCTTCATCATGGATATTTTTAAAAGATAATATAAAGTGAAGACAACTGGGCGAATTTTAACGCAACACATCGGAACCTTGTTGAATTCATATATTTTGGTAATATCTCATAACCTGAGAGACAACGTTTTCTTACACATGATCTTGAAGATAGCTTTCGATCAATTTTATCGAGGAGAAGAAAAAAAATGCATTTTCTTACAAATGGCGGAGATTTGCGATCTTTTAGCGACACAATTTACCTTCATTAGTCGATATATCCTTTGTCAGGGGTATCGAAATAAGTCGAGAGGCCTCCTATTTATAAAGAGGATGACAGAAGCTTTTGATTTTTGTACTTGAACCTGATCGGCTAATTCAAGATTTCCATCCATATTTTTGGACTTAACAACATTCCGAACTTGACATTTAAGTCAATTTAATTTGTGCAATCGACTAATTGTCGAATAACAAACTAGCAAATGAAAATTCCAGCACTGATCTTTTGTATAGATCTTCTCTGAAAAACTATCTCAATTTCATAACAGGTAGTTTTTAGAAAAATCAGTTTAAATCTAGTAAATGACAGAAGTCCCATTATGATATTCAGTATATTGATACTAATTGATCGATCATGGCACACGCAACATGATTACACCACATGGCTTGGCACGCTATGATGACATTAGTAAAATTAGGTGTCATGCGACGAGCACAAAAAGCGAACATTCTCTCATCCTTGACTTTAGCTACATAAAATAGAAATATAATTTGCTGACATGATTGGCCAAAAAACAGAAGGGAAAAAATGGTACAAATGATTCCTAAACTTTAGCTTGATATGCAATATGATTTTAATTTATTTAATGTAGTCCCCGTACATATTCAATTTAGTCCTAGGCTATATGAAAATGCTTGATGTTGTCCATAATCTTCAATTAATGAAAAGATAACATTAAATACTTTTCTATAGTTCAAGGACCACATGTACCAAAAGTTTAAAAGAGTACATTGAACAAATTAAAAGCTTGGGGACCACATTACATATTGAGCTAAAGTATAAAGACCACATTAAATAAATAAAAAGTTCATGGATCATATCCCATATTTGAGCAAAAGTTCAAAAGAAAATATTAAATGGGTCCGCCACGCCAAGTCAATGTGCGTTGGCACGAATCTCACTTTTTTCTAAGTCAAATTTTTGCCTTCCCCTTCTCCCTTTATTAATTGCTGCACCCTTTTCTGTCTTCTCCCGCCATTCGCATTTGAAGCGCCCTCTCTCTTCTTCGTCTTCTCCATCAAGCTACACAAAGTTCTTCTCCCTCCCTCTCTCGCTCTCTCTCTAAAATCTCTCCCTCCCAAGAGCGTGCTGGTTGTATCCAGCACGCTGCCTCCTCCTCCACCGCCTCCAGCACGACGCCTCCGCCATCTTAGAGCCACTCCCTAAGCCCTCTTTCAAAAATCTCTTGGGAGCTTGCCCGTCACATCCCAAGCTTAGATTTGCCACCTCTAGCACATCGCCTCCGTCTCTACCTTCGCCTTTGTCATCGCCACTCCCTTAAGCCGCATGAAGCCCTCTTTGAAAAAATCTCTCCTTCCCAAGAGCCCACCAATCGCATCCAAGCTCAGATCCACCGCCTCCAGCACATCACTGTTGCTTCTTCATCCCGCCCCGCATTCATCGCTGTTCTTGCTTGCAGACATTGCCAATTACTTGCTGGCCCATTGCTACACTTATTTAGGTCTCTTCGCAATCTCCGTTCTTAGACTTTGGTCTCTCATCAAGGCTGTGTGAACTGTGAAGTCCAAAATTGTTACATCTAAACCCCATCCTATTTTTCGTTATCCTGTTTGCTAACATGTTAAATGGTGAACAAATAGGTAATGTTTCATTCTTTTTGTTGGATGGTATTGGGTGTGCTTTGTCACAGTTCTGTAATTTGAGTATTTGGACAGAGCACCTTTTGCCCCTAGTTCTTGTTACTACTCTTTCCTTTGCGTTTGATATATCTCTCCTAATAAAAGTTGATTTTTCCTTTTTCACGAGCTTTCTTGAATATGTCCCTAGGTGTCCACTATTAATTTTCTAAATATTTGATTCTGTTTAGTAGGGAGGAAGAGGTCCTCATTTATTATGATCTCTGGAATATCAGGTATATGAGCAAATTCAAGTGGGATTTTCATGATTGGAATGTTACAACTTTGTTCCGGTCATGAACATATTTTATAGTAAGGATGGATTGGTTCTTTGATCTTTTTCAACTATATTAATTCCCAAATACAAAAAATAAAGATAATTCAGCTGTGAGATAACCAAGATGCTTTTGAGTATGCATTTTCTCAGTCTCAAAATCTACATCACAGGAAAGGAATGACTATCCTCAATTTTCTTGTCCAAACTAGCAAGACTTGTTTTTTTTTTTACTTGCTTACCATGTTACTGCAACATCAACATTGTCGGGATGGATATTTAATACAACCTCTAGATCCACAGGAGCCATGTGTCAGCAACATAAGATGTCACGTAAAGTTAGCTAGTATTATAAGAAAAAATAAGTTTGTTAAAGAGCATGTAAGAGCTTATTGCAATTGATAATCTCTTAGAAACTCATGTTCTGTAATAATCTCCTTTTGATATATTGAGAAGAAGTGAAGATATAAACCAAAGCACCATTTTCACTTTTCAGCATAAAGTGGAGAACTAATCCATCTTTAAAAGCCACTTGAAAAATCAATATTTCAGCAAATTTGTAGCAACCATTAATATTAATCGTAAAGCTCTTATCTAAAAGCCCTTGTACTTTATAATTTATTTCACTCAATCGAATATATGTAAAAATCAATCCTGATCAAATTGAACAATATTTCTAGCATGTAGCAAGAAAATCAAGTGAAAATACTTCTTTAATTGAAAAGCTAACATATCTAGCAAAAAGTCCTCAATGCTCTTCCTAAGTTCCTGCTGACAGTAGCAGCCCCACAAGAGACTTGCTTCAAGCTTCTCAAGCCACTTTCACTAACACACTTCATAGTCTTGGTTAGAGCAGTCAATAGGCGAAACCACAGGGAAATGAGTGACTCCATGCCTATCAATAGCATTGACCACCTCATTCGGATCAAACCTCTTCATCACAACCATTGTAGACCTTAACGACAATAGTCCCAAGACAGAGCGACGGCTCGCATACGTGAAAAATTGGTGGGGCAACCAAATACACATTCTCGGAGTTCAAGTGCTTGTATTGAGAGGCTTTGAACCTTGCAAAGAGCTTGCACGTGGCGATGAAATTACCAAGTGTGAGCACAACCTCTTTGCTCACAACCATAGTGTCGGATGAGTACACATAAGAGATTTTTGAAAGGAGGTTTCATGTAGCTTGAGGGAGTGGCCCCAGGATGGAAAAGGCATCTTGCCGGAGGTGGCGGAGGCATCTCGCTGGATGTGACTAGTGGGTTCTTGGAAAGGAGAGATTTTTGAGAGAGATGGTGGGGGGGGGGGGAAGTGACTTCATGTGGCTCGATGGAGAAGATGGAGAAGAGAGAGGGCGCTTCAAATGCGAATGGCGGGATAACATAGAAAATGACGCAACAATTAATGAAGAGAGAAAATGAGGACAAAAATTTGACTCATAAAAAAGCGGGACTCGAGCTCCACATGACTCCACATGGAGCTACATGTCACTTCTTGATTGGATTGGTGTACGTGATTCGATGTAACCGACTTACTCAATATTTGCTCAAAGTTAGACACATCATTGTCATTATCCAAAACAAAAAAAAAGGGAGAGGAAGGAAGGAAGTCTTAAGAGGATAAAGTTTTCACATGCCAGTGGCAGAGAGAGTAAATAGATCCAGAAATGGAGCCCCATTTCGGCGGGGGCCAAAGAGGAACACGATACTTCACTTGTAGGAGAGACGTCACCCTCTCCCACATTCCAATGCGGCTCTGGATTGTCATTTCAGATCCGTAATATCTGCCCACCATCTCCCCCTCCATTCCCATCTCCATCTTCCCCCTTCTTCTTCCGCGTCTTCTCGAGGGTTTCCACTCTCCATCTCCATCTCCATCTCCATCGCCACTCCTCCAGATCCATTCTCCATCCTCCCTCCTCCGCCGTCGCCGCCGCCGCCGCTCGGATCGCCGGTATCCTCCTCGCCTCGGCCCCGGAGGTGACCGCCGTTGGTACACGCGCCTAGATCAGTAGAACACTCGGCCGGCGTCGCGCCGCTTTGCCGTCTTCTCCGGTTCGCGTTCGTCGTTTTTTTCCTTTTCCGTGCTTTCCGTGCAGTGATCGCTGGGGGGCGGCTCAGCGCGATCTATGCCCTGTGGCCGCAGCCTGCGCAGACGATCCGGTTCGTCCTCTCGCTGATTCGGTAGGGGGAACTGAACTGAGCGCCTTCTCTGTCCTCGCCGCGATGTAGATCAGATCTGCTCCGCTCGCCGGCGTCGCCGTCGTCGTCGTCGTCGCGGCGGTTTCGGTGTTTTGCGAGGCTCGAATCGGACTGTAAGAGCGGCTTTTTTAACTGTTGATGTGATGTCTGGTGTGCAGTGATTTCCCCGAGATATGGAGACGCTCGTAGTGGTCGCGCAGCACCGGAATCATCAGTACAGCCGGACGAAGGCGAACGGCGGCCTCGCCGCCGGGTTCGAATCCTCGCCGTCCAGATGCTTCCGCGAGATCAGTTGCCGGACTTTCCAGTCCGGCGCGGCGGGTATTTTGCCGACCCCGCTGAAGGCTCGCAAAACGGCCGAGATCGTTCAGGCTCCTTCTGCTGCTGCGGCTGCCGGTTCGGTTTCTGATGAGACCTACTCGAAACCGAAAGCTGGGAGCACGCCCATCCCCATAAAGGCCAAGCCGGTCAATAATGAGAAGTTTTTCTATGATGAATTCTCCAGTGGGAGCATGTCCTTTGCCGAGCTGTGGGCCGGGCCGGCTTACTCGAACTCGCCCCCGCCGAGTTCGTTGCCGATTCCCAAGTTTTCCCTCCGCCCGAAGAGGACTGTGTCTCTTGATTTGCCTAGCTCGGCTTCTGACGATGTGGTGATGCATCATCCCATTGCGAAATCTGCTCCTTCTTCCCCTACTGGGGACCGCAAACTATCCAGTAAGGCTTTCTTCCACAGCGCCGACTCTGCGACTCAGACCCTTCGTCGCATTCTGAATCTTGATGCGACTGATGAATGAGGCGGTGGGAAGTCCCTGTTGGGGACTTCGTGGAAGATGGCTTAGCCGTAGAAGCGAATTTAGATAGATTGTACATAGAGTGAATAATTCGGTAGGTAAGGTAGTTTCTGTAGCGTTCTGTCAGCTCAACATTGAAGTGCTGCGACTTGCGAGTGATCATGGCTGTGGTTGGGGTAAGTATAGTTTCCTGGCAAATGGTAGGGTGGTATGTACTGCGTAGGTGGTATGTACTGTGGTGGGGTCAATAGTCTCTTGGCGAATGGTAGGGCAGTATGTGCTGCGGAGGTGGTTTTTGGTCGTAGGAAATTTCTGAAGAGATGAGCGAGGTATTCCGGATGGCTCTAGTTTGTGACAAACAGTGATGCTGCAATGGGAAATTGGTGGGATGAAAGGAGGAAGGGGTAAGAATATATGTGTAGCTGCGAAGAATGCTGGTAGACGTTCTTTTTAGTGCTCGGTGGATCTACCGACCTCTCTACCGACCTCTCGATGTTTCGAGCCTGAAGCATCTATGTTCTATTCAGAGGTGAAATTATATATAATCTAGACCTCCCCTTTTGGGATGTCCTTATATAATCTTAATCTTGCAAGTCCCTTCTTGACTAGGTATAGAGTTCTTAGCAACGGCTATTATGTAGATACTGTACAACCTTCTCTTCAACTCCTCTCACTTCTGACTCTCTGATACTGATCTTGAGCGTAGGGTTCTCTCTCTCTCTCTCTCGCGCCCCTCTCTCCCTTCCTCCCTCCCTCACTCTTTGATGTCCTCAGTGATGTCAATCTTCCTGCTTCTTTGTTTATCCTCCTCAATTGACTTCCTAGTTGTTTATCACAGCTAAATCGGCTGCTGATAAGTTAACAATATTCGTTTCTCATCTTCCTTCGAGTTCACCTTCATGATGTGATTCCTTTTAGGTAGGACCTGACTCTTTCATTCACTACATGAGGGTGCTGCCTCCCTTCACCATCTTTTCTGTTTTTAGAAGGAAAAGTGGGAAGGAGAAGCAAACATATTTATTTTGCCGCTTCTTGCTCCTAACCCTTCCCAAATCGCGTTGTGTTGCTTTTGTTATTTCTGAGACCCTCTGTTCGAATCTTGCTCTCGGAAGTAGTTTCTCTATCCTGTCATCCTTGGAGATCATTGACCTTACCGACCTATACACAACTTGCCAGGTATGGTTTCTGCTTAGTTTGTTCTGCTGACTTATGACAGTGGTTTACATGCGCCAGTAACTTTGTTCCTTTTCTCTTTCAGGTTGTGAGAATCAGGAGTTTGCTTTTTCCAAAAGGAAATGCTCATAAGTACAGCACTTTGAAGGGCAAATCTTTGAAGGGAAAGTACTAGCTGTTTCTTCGGTCCAGTCAGTTGTGTCTTTAGCCACAGTATGTGTTGTGTAGCTGTGAGAACTAGTTTTTTTTCCCTTGTATGCTGTATTTCGTGTTGATCACGGTATATCTATAGAGTTATCAGCAAGTAAGCACTTGTGGTGGAGGTGTAGTCGTGTCTTTTGAAGTTGATTGTGCTTTACATTGTAACATGCCTTCCTTTAGGTGAAACTCTAGCGTCCTATCAAGTATCGACTTTATAGAATGGTGGCTTTGCTTTTAGACTCTTTCTAATTCTCATGCCTTATAAATTATGGTACACTCCTTTGTTATTTCAAGTCCTTGTGGGGTTTTGGGTGCGTGTATACTATAGCCCTGAGCTGTTTCGGTCGAAGATGGTGCGACAAGGGCAACTGGGGTGATTACTATCTTTCGCTGAATTGCTTGTGAGCTGTTTCCAGAACCATAAAGCAATATGGTCTCTTTTTGGGATGGCATAAAGAAATTTCTAGTGCCTTTATATTCCTGGTGTTGATCATTATACATCAAGCTTCGTTTGGAAAGAAGAAAAGAAGAACCTGTCGTTGTCACTTTGCAATGCTTTCTTTTCCAGGTGCGCTGAGGTTCGGCATCTTTGTTCTTGAAAAAAAATTCTCTTGCTTTTCGCATGCGCACTTTCTCTTTGCATGAAAGGCGCTGGGTTAGAAAGCATGAGAGTTTTGCTGGTTTCCTTTCATTTCGTCCATAGGATCCTATGTACCTTGATCAATTGAAAGTTCGATTCGATTTGAAATCACGTCGTCATCAATAGGATCCCATCTCCTGTGATTAATCGGAAGTTAAATTCGATCTGAATTTACTCTACTCAGTTTCAAAAATGATATCGGGGTTGGTCACACATCATTGGAGTTCTGCAAAACGTGGTTCTTAATCTTGAAAGGTTATTGCTTTAAACAAAATAAAGACGGTTTAGTCTGGCTAGTGGCCACCGTATCTCGTACTGTTGAGATATCGAATTGACAGATGCACGAAGAAGTTGGTTCAACCCAAGGTCGATAAAGGCATATTTTAACACGTCAAATGACAAATCACATTTTATTTACTTAACCATGGAAATTTTACAGAAGAATAAGGGCGTTTTGATAGAAATGGAAATCCGAGCGGATATTCGGGGCGTGCTGTAGTGATAAGATCGAATACTGAAAAGATAGTCGAAGCATCAAGAGTCGTGTGAGATCGTTTGCGTAGATTTCAAACTAAGGAGGCGTGCTGTAGTGATACATCTATCTATCGCCTGATTGAAACCGGAATTGACTAATTGAAATCGGAATTGAGAGAATACTCGCTTTTATGCTCATCATGTGGCACTTGTTTTATCTCTATGATTTTCACATGCAAAATCACATGGATAACGACGCCACATGGGTCGCATGGATAACGATGCCACATGGCACATATTCGATCAAATAACATTAATTCATTGATTTGCCATCACCAAACTTCTATTGCTTAATGAACTCAAGTTTGAAAATGGATAAAAGAGAACATCCTTTAAAGGTACTCTTCAATGTACATGACCTATATTTTACAACCCTTTCCGAACATTTTTCTAGTTTGATTGGTCTTCGTGATTGAAAATTTGAAGAAAGCAAGTAAAGATATCTTTGGGAAAAAGTACCCAAAAAGTTCTAAATTTATTGTATTGATATTAATTTAGTTATAAACTTTTCAATTAGATTAATTGAGTTTATTTGATTAATTTAGACTAAAATTTGTTGATGTGGACATCAACTGTTCTATGGGGCATGGTTGGTGCTGACATAATCATTTTAATTAAATTTTAAATACTTTTTCCAATTTTAATTATTTTGTTTTATTTTATTTTTTCTTTCATTCTCTCTTTTTTTCCTTGTTTCCCTCCGCCAATTGCTAGCTTCTATGATGGTCAATGGAGGTTGCTAGTTGTTGGCAAGAGCAAAGGCTGGAACGCTTTCGTCAGCCTTTGGCGATGGCGATGGTGAGGGCTAGATGAGGCCACCTCTCAACATTGTTAGAGAGTGGCAAGGCCCCTTGCCATCTAGGTAAGGGCGCCCCTCGCGGGCCTCTGGCAATGGCGAGGGGCCTCGTCGTCTTGCCTAGCTCTCACTAAAGGCTGGCGACCTCAGGCTAGCCATCATGGAGGTTGCTAACAACCAAAGGGTAATAGGGAAAAAAAGAAAAATAAGAAAAAAATAAATAAGAAAAAGTCAACATTAATACTGGTCATACCACGTATGACGGATGATGTTCACGTCAATAATTTTCAACACAACTTTTATTTTTCATATGTCCCAATACGTTTAAAATAAACTTGAGATGAATTTATAATAATGAATAATGAGTAGAGCATATTTAAAGGGACGTCCACTTAATTTGAACAAGAATAAAATGTAAATAATTGTAGCTACTTTCTATATTCAATAAACACATATCTAGGGTTGAGTTATTTATTTTCAATTAGTTACTCTTATTTTTGACATCTACTTAACATAAATTATCAATTCAACTTAATTAAGGATAAAGAAAGATAATGTTGAGTTTTAACTCTAGTCATTATAGCAATTGACCTAACCTTGCAAGGAAAAAAAGGAACTTATTTATTCAAATTTTATTCTCTTGGCTCACAGTGAAATAACTTTTCCTCACTTAAACGAGATACTTTTCCAATTAACAAAAGGGGGTCGCCACAATTCTGGACTCTCAAGGGGCCACCTCAAAGCGCACAAATCCAGGTTCTTAGTAATCAAGCGGTGTACATAGGACGAGGAAGGTTGCTACACTCAATAGAGAAAAGTCGAGTGCTAAATAGAGATAAGTCGAGTGCTAAAAGAACTCCAAACAACCTATTGATAATAACGAAAGTTCCAAGAAACATGACAACCGCATTCTTGCATATCGTATGCTAAACATCTTGAAATATTAGTTCCCCCATCAAATCTGTACAAGCATTCGATCATGGGTCATCGTCCTCCGGTGCAATTTCCAAAGTAGAATTTCTCTCTCGTCTTATGGTAAAACAAGTTATTTCGTATCATCTTTTGCCTATCTAAATCTCCGACTCCAAGTAATTTCACCAGTGGCTTCAAATGCACAGTAACATATCAGAAGGTTTTCGCCTTTGATCAGCCAAAACATGCGACAAAACTAGTTCCCTTCACAAGGGTCAAGATCCAAGAGTAACCAAATTCTTGCCTGCTTCACTGGTATTCAAATTTGTATTCAGTCAAACAGCATACTCCAGCTTTTTAACAGATGAAACAACATAGACGACCCAAAAGAATTTCACGGTTCACAAACACATGAAGAGACGGGCAAAAGGACACTCCTGTGTTCAATGAGAAACCAAACGCTACAACCACAAGAGTGCTACCCTCTTACATTTCATCCATCTGCCAAAAAAGGGAAAGAAAAAAAATATTACAACCTTCACCTAAACTCTAAACAGCGCACACCCGAGAATAGTACCACGGCACCGACTCATCGGAGCCGCTTGTCGCCAAGCTGGCCTCTCACTCCCAATTGTAAGAACATCCACATCGGAGAGTGGTTTAATGTCCCAATTCCATCTGTCGGGACCAATAACCCCTCCGATCACATAAATTTCATCCCTCAACCCAATCATGGCGAACCCAATTCTCCTTCGGAACTCATGGGCAGAGACTACGGACTTCCTCTCATTCCCATCTAGCTTACAAATGAACGATTGGCTCATAACATAGAGTGAACCCTGAACTACAGCCATTGGACCTTGTGGGAGCCAACTGTAATCCTTTACGGTCCATTCCAGAGCCACATGGTCCAAGACTTGCACAGTGGACAGCCCCTTATGCAGTACATGCACTTTTCCCTCGATCACCATACCTGAGCACGCTGAATTGTGGGTCCGGTGGAGGTCGGGTATCTGGACCCATATGTCTTTATCAGGATCGTACATCTCAGCTTGGGAAATTGATTTCCGACAGCTGGTAAATCCACCGGCAACGACAATTTTTCCATTCAAAGCACAACAAGCAAACATAGCACGAGGTACAAGCATGGAAGCATGCGAAGCCCACTGCCTTGTAACTGGATCATACGACCACACTTCATTGGTGGCAAAGCTTCCATCTTGGTCACCAGTCTGTGGATCAACTGCATCACTGCCACCACCAATCACAAATAACTTCCCAGCAGTGGAGACTGTGCCAAAATGGGATAGGTGCCTGATTTTTGATGGAAGAACAGGAAGAGTAATCCAAAGGTCTCGGAGAGGGTCATAGAGTTGCCATAAATTCTCTGGGTCAAAAGCACATACACACAGCAAGTCTTCTGCAGAGCCAACTTCTTGCCGGGCCTTGAAAAGTTCAGGACTACGTATGGCAGCTTTCCAAGACCGAGAAACGAGTTCCAGTGTTGGGTGGAGGTGAAAAGGAACACGTGCAAGGCACCTCAGTGCAACAGCGTCCGGAAGGCCTTCAATCAGTCCAGACATAATATACAATGTTTCATCCGTCAGTGGTTATTCCACTCCCCAGATTTATTGCAAGATTAGAGGAACTTCCAAGTGATCTGTCAGAAAGGATGACATTGACCAATCAGATTACAAAATCAAAGTCCAAATGAGCAAAAAAGTATAAATCCATCCGTGTATTGGCTAAAGCACAGCAATTTGTACAGATAATTGGAGAATATCACTTCAAAAGGACAGTATAGCCATCATATTGCAATTGACTTGAGCAATTGGAAGGGTTCTTATTCTTCAACAAAGTTAATAATACCAAACATGCAATGAAAGGATAAACTATGCCAATGACTAAATCACTGAACAGATAGTAAAATAACAGAAAAATCTTTCTGATTAATCATATTCAGATCACCAAGCAGTTAATTAATTTGGCAATTCAGCTTCTCATCTAGCATATATGGAACGGACTTATGAATAAGAAAGAAAATATCACCTTGAAAGTAACAATCAACCTAATTTAATGCATAGCTAAATAGAAACTACTGAGCAATTGATATTGGGAAATAAAGATATTAAACTTTTTTAAGTAGGTGAGACAGCTGGGTATTTTAATGTGGTAAAGTCCATATGCAACTAAAATGGCGTAGCCCACTAGTGGCCTAGTCTCAGGATTGAGCAGGGCTGGCAGGGCCATGATCAAGTGCCAATACCCAGTTAGTCTATTTTGTACAAATAAGAAGAATAACAACCCATTTCGCTCCAATTTCAGATTTTCCCAGATGTAGAAGAATGGCACGCATGTGAGCTACCGAGGAAAGTATTTCAACAGATGTAGCTATTTTCTAGTGTAAGTAATGAATGTCTTCCAAAACCATAGAACAGAGAGCAAAAGCATTCTTCCTTATTCATCACTTTAAATGAAATCAAGCGCTCACTGAAAGAAATCCCCCATGTCATAAATAGATCATTTTCCTGTTTGTCTCAAGAATCCTATTTAACCTTCAATATAACTAAATTAGACACATAAAGAGAGACTCCGATAACATGAGGTACCATAACTACTACTTTGCTTTAGCTTCAATGCCTTTTTTGACACTTCCGTGAATTCTCCAAATGCTACAGGCATGGTACTTACTTGTAAGAACTTAATCGATAGAAAAAAAAAAAAAAATGTACAACGAATCTACTGAGCATTTATGCTTGTTTCTGAAACGAGAAATTCAAGCTGGTGTGGCAAACTGTTTTAACAACTGTTTCTGAAACAGAATTCGCACAAACACCTTGTTTTTGAGATCACTGTAATCATGTCTCAATTATTTAGCCATTTCCACAAAAGCAGGATGAAACACAATTCAAGTTTATTTACTAGAATCACTTCAGCCGAAAAGAAAGAGCATGAGTCTAGGGCACCGGATACACCATGCACGAAATTAAACCTTAAAACGTGTTCTTTCTCACTGTCATAAACATACTATTCAGATCCATTTTATACAATACTACACTCTCCAAAATAATTGATGATCAGAAGGACATAAATAGAAATGTTGTCTTTGGCAGTCTCTCAGTGGTATATATGAAGTTTGCTGGCCTGAAGTCTGACAACAATGTTTTCTAGTGACCACTCCACAAAGAAATCATTATTCTTCACTAGAGAACAATTAAGAATTTGACAAAGGAGACGTTGTTAAAGCATTTCAGAAAAGAAGCATGTGAGAATATTAATTTGAATCATCTGCTAATTTGCAGGGAGTATACCATATCTGCATGCGATGATGAAAGAGGAACCAATATGCTGAATATATTTAAAGCAAAGCCAATACATGGAACTTATAGACCGGTGATAGTGCAAAGGAAATACTTTTCATACATATTCAAGCTGGCAACTTATAAGTGCCTCCCATAATGGGCATATAGAATACAGTGAGACATATAACTTGCTATCTGATGAATGCATGAGAAGACAATGATATTAAATCTATTGAGTCCGACAAAAAAAGTTCCCTAATTTCTATTCTCCGATAAATGAATTGGGATCGGCTGCTGTCGTAAGAGTGAAAACAGAAAGTTCATATCTTGCAGGGAGAAAACACCTTATCCGCAAATTTAAACCACGGTGGTTGACATGCTTTAGATCATAAATCACAATTATACTCGTGATATGCATGTGGGAGGTTCATTCATAGAGTATGCCAATCCAAGGACTTGGACACCTATCATGTTTCTTGTTTATTTCAAATAATACAGAAATGGCATTTTCATTCCCAGTATTGTTTACATTCTAAATCCAGAGGGAGAAAAAAAAACAGAGCCAAATGTTCATCACTGCAACTTAAATAATCCATGGATACCTGACCAGGTAGATGTATTTTCTGCTACTGGGAAAGTAGAGCCGAAATGATAGTATATCATATGAAGCATTAACTTTGGAAACCTTAGATAACAAACAGCTCCTTAAATTTTCTATTGCTGTAGATTTAAAAAAAATAAAAAATAAAAAAATAAAAAACTTCTATTGCGGGAAATGTAGCCAAATTGATCCAAAAGTTTATGATTAGAGCATCCTTTAAATACACGAACAAGTATTATCATTCCGAGGAACTCTATGCAAGTTCTATGCTGAATCAGAAAGTTGGCAATCAATAATAGAACTCAAACTAAGATGGAAGATCCACTTCCTGATACATCAATTTCAAGGACATTGAATCTGCTTTAAACGAGAGAAGGAAGGTCAATTTCATCAGACAAAGGTACAATACATTCAGTAAACATCAACTCCCTTATTTTATTATAAGGCAGTATCTGGTAAGAAGGAAAGAGGCAAAGAACAAAGTGAATAGTCATCCTTAATCAGGACCAAACACAGCACTTAAGATCAATATTAGTAGCTACTTGACACGGCACATTGGTTTATGCTATTTAACTGCATCACCACGGACTTGCCCATCTCATTTTCCAATTGCATAGCAAATATCAAAAGACCTTAATTGTCAAAAACTACCAGAAAAGTAACGTGTCAACTTCCGCCAACAGAAAAATCCAGATTCTATTGAAAAGTGTGACGGAATGTCAAATGCCAAAAAAAAAGGAAGCTAAGACAAGAAGAAATTGAGCACACAGAGAAGTCAGAAAATCTAAATTTCTTAGATTATATCCAAGCACTAACATACACAACACACTAATCATCAAGCTGGATATTATTGTCAACAAACTTCAGTTTTTTTTACCAAAGAAGATGTGGTGTACCAAATTCAAGATCACCCAAGACAAACTGGATACGTAGTCCCACGGATAAAAGAAAAGATAGAAGAAAGATCAAGTACAATACAATGATTACATAAACTAGAAATGAAGGCTCCAAAATAGCTATGAAACTGTTAGTTGGCTTAACATTTTGGGAAAAGTAATAGGCATGCTTAGGCATCATGGCACAAATTCATTTAGACAACCAGCAACGTATGTTATACCAAAGGATCAAGTGTTCAAAAAATGAAATGCCACGCAATTATTATTGTCCATTAAATTTCACTCCAAAAATTGCGTTTAGCCCCACGATCACCTAGTACTCAAAAACTTTAACTGATGAGGTACTACTCCACTGGGAAAGGAACTTCAAGGATGAGAAACTCAATATCACCTAATTAGAAGTTCTCTCCCAAAGCGAAGTAATTTACCAGCTTTAGTTTGTCAGTCTGATTTCCTTCACAACTTGGGTGGCTAATCTTCAGGAAACTGCCTTGCTTCTGACAAGTAATCGTTCTTCACTGTCTTTATTTTCCAATACCTAAAGTCGCTTCCTTTGACTGTTTATTAAAGAAAATGCAAACAAAACTGGCCATTAGAGAGCTGTGAAAAGAAGCAGCTCAATATTAAAGAATCATGATTGTGCTGTAGCAGTCATCAGAAATCACAGATGGATTCTCCAGGCCTAAATGTGGCCGGAAGTGATTATAAGGTCAGATGCAAGATTATTACAACAGAGGACAGACAAATAACTCTGCCAGCCTCTATATTATGGCAGGAGCAACAACCATGACGAAGCTTTGGCAACGTGTAACCACTACAATGAGTCATAATTCTTGTAAGCTATATCACAGTGGTTGGTGGTTGCAAAATTTTCACAGGTAAACATGATAACGGGTGAAACAATGAAAATTAAACCTTGATGCTGTATTTCCAGCATTTACTGCACCACTTAAACTCCTTCTTCCGTATCCAAAATTCTTATAAATTTTTTTAACAATTTAGAAGTCTGATCACGAAGTCTCAAACTTTATTTGAGTAGCAAATGACTCCTTCACAGATATAGACACCAGACTCTATCCAAAAGCGAATATACAAAGTTTTTAGTCCCAGAATACTCATAGGCAGCAACACAGTTTGGCAGCCCCTGGAAGAACTAAAGGTTTTGGCCACTTTAATCAATATACAAGAGCTCCCATCACCAATTTAAACAATGTTGGATCTAGACAAGCTCCATGGTTGCATTAAACTACCCCATGCACAGGGGGCTTCAACCTACTCTCAAGGAAGAAAACTAGATCTTGGAAACAATCTCACCCAATCAACAGTCTCCAATTTCCAATGAGGATTTCCCGCTTTGCTATAAGCCAATTCTACAGACATCAATTGCAAAATTCCAGCCAGCAATAATATCTTTCATTTATTAAAGCTTTCAATAGCAGAAACTTTCTGCTAGAAAGGCTTAACGTCTTCATGTCTGTGCCACGGGTAGCAACATGTAATTTCATATGAGAATTGGTATACCTGTGTATATACTCTATAAATTTTAACGGCTTAATCAGCTTCAAGGCAAACTAACAGGAGGTTTCTCTATTTCATCCTCACGAATTAGACAATCAAACAGGTCACGATGGGTCATGCTTTCAGCAAAGAATTTCACAAGCGGTGCCCACCATCAGAGTTCAGTGTCATTAAAAAGAAAAAAAGAAGAAGAAGCTGAAGGTGAATGAGGAAGCACCCGATGCTCACATCCGATGACTCTCATAAACAAACATCCCAATTCAGGTGGGGTTCAATCAATCGATTTCGGTTCAACAATTACAACAGCAAGATCGATTCCATGTTGAACTCATCCAAGTCTCAGTCTTTCCCACAATTCCATCAGCACCCTTTAAGTTCCTAACTCATGCACCTCACAGAACAACCGATGCACAGCCAATGACGCCAAGAACCCACGATTTCATCCCCACTAAGGAAGAAAAAAAAAAAACAAAACAAAACAAACGCACCCTCAAGCCCAACCACCCGACTGGAACTCACCAATTCCACCCAAACCCCACCGATCAATCCAATCCAATTCACCCCCACAATTCACGCGACGAACCAAGACGCTACAATCCAAACCCTCGAAACATTCAGCAGATGGGTAGCCGAGACAGCACGCGAGAAATGGTCCAACACCCTCAAGCCACGAACCCAATTCGACCCACTCCCGCAAACGAGACACACACAGAGAAAAAGAGAGAGAGAGAGAGAGAGAGAGAGAGAGATGAGGCATCACCTGAAACCCAAGACCAGGGAAGGCGAGGTCGAGATTCCGGGAGCCTCCGTAGCTCAATGGCCGAGCCCCGCGAGCGAGCGAGAGCGAGAGAGAGAGAGAGAGAGAGGAGGTGGGGGGGAAGGTTGAACGAAAGGAGGGCGTCGTCGAGAGAAAAAAAACTGAAGTCGATGTCGTCGTCTGGCGAATGGTAAAACCAAAAGAAAAGTAAAGGAAAGGGAACCGCTGCGGGAACAAGGGAACGATCTCTGGGATCGCTACGCCATCCCGTCCTGTCGTGTCCGGGCCATACACGAAATCCGCGAGCGCACAAAAAAATATAAATTAAAGAAATCGATCAGGCGGGCCGAAAAACAACGAGCCCCCGTCCCCCCGAGTTCACACCACGATCCAGCTCGCTCGCTCGCTCGCGTGCGTTCGCGGAAGGGAATAGAGGTGCCGGATATTCCCTCATTCCCTTCTCTCGCCTCCCTTCATTAGCGCCTTCCCTTGTTGGAAAAGTAAACACCAAACCGGAAGGGACCAAACCCATTAATGACTTTTCCGAATTGAAGGAAGGGGTCATTGTCATTTTCTCTTCTTTTTTCTTTTATTTTATCACGTGGCGTGTGCTTCCGGTCTCTAATGGTAAGCATCGTGTTTTGATGCATGGAGCTCCTGCTGATTGGTTTTTCTTGAAATCGTTCGACTAGAGAGAGATGATGATGCGTTTGTTCCATATCACTGGTAATGAAATATGAACTCGTTAATTGGAAAGGGGAATTTGAATTATTTGTTTTTTTTTTTTTGTTTATTATCAATTAGAGCTTGAATTTTAATGAGTTCTTTATCATTTTGAGCAAAATATGAAAGGATGGGCGAGAACCTATGAATGCAATGATTACAAGAAAAGACCTCATGGTAGTCACATGGGACCTTACCCCCTGTCAATACACGGGATTCCTCAATTCGTCCTTATTTTTTATGTTGAAGATGTTATTGATTGTGAACCGATATTGTCATTATTCTAGATGTTGAAGATGTTATTGATTGTGAACCGATATTTGGTTATTTACACAGAACAATGGAAAAAATTGCGGAAAATAAAATGGTTATACAATATCTACCTTATATAATACGTTGGGATTATTTAGCTACTATGTTGTCCTAAATAAGTTACATGCAACTTGGAATTCAAAACTCTGCTCATCAAGTCGATGCTGCTATTAGATGAAAATGAGGATTGACATCCCTATCTCGGCCCTCGTCCATAACACAAGGTAAAGTTGCTCTCTTTTTGGAAAATGATAATTTGTCAATATAAGATTCGCCAAAACATTTTTTTGAGGGGTCTTTATTTGAATACAAAAGATTTACTTAGAATGCATTCTTGAAAAATGAAATGGTTCAGTAATATTAATAAGAGTGTAACGTAAAATCTGAAGAGATAATGCTAACCAATAATGCTCAATCCTAATCATGAGGATCCATGAATGTTTCTTTCCAAAAATAGAAAGTTTGAATTTATTGGGAACGTTTTTTAGACCGGACACGGTTACTGATTCATGACCCGATACATACCAAATGAAAACCCCTTTTTCAAGCATGTGATTGTACACTCTTTAAACCATACTCGGTATTCACATTTTTAATAGGACTGTACTTCCTTTCATATTTTGCGGTGCAATGCGCGCACACAACCTCGCTTGATCACGACTTTTATCCTACTCTCTCCTTTTTTAGAAATAAATTATTGTCTAGTACAAATTGCATGATGAATAATCTCCAAACATGTCACAAAATTTCATCGCTTTTTTGTACCTAAAGACTTTCTCAATTGCCAATGTATAACCTTTAGTCATCCCACAACCTTATCCAAAAGTCCTAAACCTTCAGCACCACTGGAATTTCATAATGTCCAAGATTAAATCAATCCAATTAAAAAGTTTAGAATTGAATTTACACTAGCAATGAGTTTATGATTTTTTTTTGGCACTTCCCCCTGTATCAGAGCTATTTTCCGTATCAAAACACTTCACTTTTTGCTAAGAAATTCAAGAAATTTTCATAAATAAAGCCATTGACATGTACATATCGATCCGATTGAAATTACTTATCAAACAATGCAATTAATTCATGCAATTGCAAATGATATCTTCCCCGTCGATGCAATGTTATTAGACAATGGCGTCAGGTAAATCATTCTTTGCACATCCGAACTTGGTGCAAATTAGAACAGTTCAAACCCAACTTTACAAGATACCATTGGCACACCTAATGCGTTGGCCAAACGTGGTGTATAATTGGAATATGTGATTCAATATAAATTATTGGTTAATATTATCATATTGTGTATGAATCTTCCTCTTTTAAATAAAATAAAGTCAAAATAATTGGTACATATTATATATCAATACAAGATATGGAGATCTGACGACAGCTAGAAAATTCCTAGTTGTGGTCGTTGCATGTATTACAGATAATATTAGAATATATGCAGCATTAAAACTTATTAAGACTAATGTCTTTCTTTGTGGAACAATAATCATGGAATAACCACAGGGCATGATTCCAAAGAAGTATGCAGAAGAGCAGAACAGAGTGATTCTATTTTGACAAATTGCTGCCAGCAGATCAACTGGGAAAGGGGAAAGAGATAATGTTACTAAAAACGTGTTTATATTTCAAAGAAAACTTAACAACAAAGAAAGATTCTTTTCGAAGATCATTTTTTAAAAGGTACTTTTTGCCTTTTTCGAGTTACGAAAGTCATTTTCCTAACTTTAATTATGCATATTTTCTTTGACCATACATGATTTTTCACCGTACAATACATGATTTTCCGTTGACTAATCATTTTCAGTAAACCGAACGCCTAAAAGTTCAAAAACCTAATTTGGGAAAAATTCTTTCTATCAAACATATACAACATAAATCTTGCACTGTGAAAATCCCTTGCAACAGGCAATCTCAGGTGTTTGTCGCGGTGTAATAAATAATCGAATGATTGATGTTTTTGGACAAGGTTTTGAGGGAACTAATCTGGCAATGGTACAAGGTACAACAATTTCAGGTGCTTACCCTCCTTTAGTTTCCGATGAAATTCGATACGGACCAGATCATCAGCTAAACAACTATGGTTTCCGATAATCTAATGGTCAGTTCTGTGGGAAAAGCATCATCGGTAGCTTACCGTGGTTCGTGTTATCTGCGCAACCGATTTCAGGGGAAACAACGTGGGTTCCACCTACTTGGTTTAGGTTTCTGCACATTGAAGACACTATGTAAAGCTCTTCTGGGTCGTGCAGAAGAATGATATGTGTAGGTGCATTTTCATCGAAAGCTTAGATTGCACCAGAACCCACCTAGTTCATGGGACATGTTGCAAATTGGGGAAGGGAATGCAAACGACTGGACAGTACTTCCCTTAGAAATAGTCCCTTAGCAGGCATGACAATTACGGAGAACTAGCAGAAATGAGGGGAAGAAAAGCAATGCAGATAGGACTCGAGTAGCAGTCGCAAACAGACCAAAATACAAATGTTTGAATAGGACACAGCGACGCTCTAGGACCGATGTTCATTTACGTCACCACGCCTATCAATTACAGGAAGGCATCCTTCTCGAGAAGCTTTAGGACCTCAGTCTGGTTGTTTAGCTTTGCAACATCAATAGGAGTCTTTCCGTCCAAGTTCTGTAGAGTGCTGGAGCAGCAAATAGCGCAAGAAGAAAGCAAACGGAAAACACGAATCAATGACTCATGCATCGTGAGCAAATATTGGAAAAATGAGCGAGCAATTTACTTACACAGCAGCACCGTGTTTCACCAGAAGTGCGACACAATCTTTTCTGCCGTAGCCAGCTGCATAGTGAAGTGCAGTGTTCTTGTTCTTGTCCAGCGCATCCACAGTGGCTCCAGCTCCAAGGAGTACCTCAGCACACTTGACCTGCAATTGACATGAATGGTCACTTAAGTTGCTTGTTCAGATAACAAAGATCCCATAACTCTCAAAACCTGCACCAAGGAGTCAACTTGCAAAGGGACGGGCCAAAGAGAGGCAACTGGAATATTTTCCTGAATATTGGCACCTAACACGCATGCACACAAACAGATTCCTAAATTTTTTTCATAAAACTTTCCCAATTATTGCGTGCTATAGTGCTCCCACTTGGCTTTGCCATAGATATTCATACTAACAATAATGGTTTGAATTTTCTGGCTTAGATTGTACAGAGGTACAAAATATCTATCATTTTTAAATGAAAGATAGATAAAAGGAAAGCACAAAATAATTGGAATCCCCAAGTTCCTTATTAATCAGATTGACCATACCTCACCGTATCCACATGCAAAATGCAAGGCTGTTCTTCCCTCTGCATCTTCTTCATCCTTGTTAGCACCTGAGTCCAGCGCCTTTTTCAACCCCTGATCAGTAAAATGTGAGTCAACTTTTGCACTTCATCTAAAACAATATGCCCAATCATTATTCACATAAAAATGATAAAAAGAAACACATTCTTGCCTCCAGGTTTAACTGAAAAGAAATTAGGTTTAGAGAAAACCTTATTGCAATATTTGGTATTGTGTCAACAAGGTGAAGAGATCCACATCACATTTTTCAGAATTTAAAAGCAAGAGTAAAGTCATGAAAGTGCAATAGCATCTAAACTGCCATAATATGTTCTGCACGGGATAAGAACTGTTTTTACTAATATCTCAAGCAAGCCATAATAATCTGAAGATCGATAAATTTAATTTATACCTCCACATCACCAACGCTAGCTGTGTGGTGAACAATTGATTCATCCTCATTGCCAGCATCATCTTCTTCATCTGGAATATCAGCTGAAGTGCCTGTCTCTCCTGCGACTGGGAAACCCATGGCCTCCCCAAGCTTCTTTAGAACGTCTCTATCATTCCAGTACCTGTAAACAGAATAGTTTGTAAAAACCCACCACAACAACATGCTCCCAATCGACAGCTCATGCAAGATATAATTCTTCACTCAAGCTCTGGACACTGACAATAATCTTTGTAAGATCTATAAGCATCTCCAACCTCATCATTGCTGTTGGACCACCGCTCTCTATTTCTTCTAATATGGGCTTGAGAGATGGATCTTCTTTCATAAGCGCCATTCTTTCCTCCATTTGTTCTTTTCTTAATGGATTTGCCAAATTCTCAAGCATGCTAGACATAGATGGGTCCTAAGAAAAAGAGGAAAGAAGATCTTGGCATGGCAACATTCATAATACTTCAGAAAAGAAAGCCAAAAGCATGTGCACTAAGCGAAGCAACATTACTTGCATTAGGGCACTCCCAAGTCTTTCAGCCATAGCCATGAATTGAGGATTCTGCATAACTTGCTGCATGGTGGACTGATATTGTCTAGGATCAAATTGCGGAATGCCTTCTCCAGCAGGGCCTTGAAAAGTCTTTTGCAGCTGCTCCGTCATCTCGTTGAACGAAGGATCCTTAGATATCTGTTGGGCTAATTCCTTGATGCTAGGGTCCTGTACACATCTCACAACAGATAAGGAAGATCAAGAGAAAGCACGCACTAGATGAAGGAAATATATGGAGCAAAATCTGAAAGTGAACCTTCAGACTATACATAGACAAAATATAACACAGTGAAACATCCAGACATCAAAGACTAATCTGAAGTAATAACCACGAGAAAAGGAGAAAAAAAAGATAAAAAAAGGCTTTCAACAGCGATTGTTTCATCTCCAACTGAATTCTGAGCAACTCCTAAGACCACGGTTAGAAAAAGAAAAAAGACAAGATTGATACTGTCACCTCCCCATGCATCTTGCCCCGTCTAGGGCCAAAATTTCCAAATAGCATTTCTCAAATGGAGCAACTATCAGAACAAAAAACAATCTCTACCACAGGTATAAAACTCCTATTTTGCAGGATTAGTTAACTTCATGCTTTAAAGCAGAGTAAATCATCCAACCACACTTACTCCTAACTGTGTAAAATGATGTCTACAAACCAACAAGCATACTTTTGTAAAGATTCAAACATCTGATAACAAGTACAAAGGTTTTAAGTATTTCATAAGTGAAGGAACCTGCCATTCTAAGCTGGTTTGTTATGTGTATTCTTCTTTAACTTGCATATCTTTAATATGTTTAGTTATAGGAAAACTAAATCTAATAACTCTTAAAAAAAAAGTTTACATTCCTTCAGAAACAATCAGGAACAGAGAAAAAGAGAAAAAGAGGAGATGAATAAGCAGAATATACATTAAGAAGGTTTGACATGGCTGAGAAATCAAAAGGGTTGCCAGCCAACCCAACTTCAGGAGGAAAAGTGCCTGATGACACCTCCGCAACAGATGGTTCAGACTTGGGACCTGTGCTATCAGCAACACTGGCTTTATCACCTGAAAAAGTCCAAACCATAATCAGCATGTGAATTGTAGCAAATTCATTTATAATCAGCAGAAGAAACCGCTTAACAATTTACTTTACTAGAGAAGGAAGTCTTTGCAGAAAACATATCCAGTACTAGCAAATGTTGTATGAGCACATCACATGCCTTACATGTGAGATATACGATGCCAAAAACAGTAAAACACATAACTTCATGAGCCATAAGGAATCAAGAAAACTGGAACTTGAACTTTGATTGGTGAGTTTCTTTGACAACATGGGCATTAGGCCCTTGAGCAAGCCTCTAACACCAGCCAATTCTTTCAATCTAAGGGATGGATTTAGAGGGTCTATACTCAACTCCCAAGTTGATCTTGGGCCGTAAGCTTCTAAATGATGTACAGTGAAGGTCGACTTGCATCCAAAGCAATGCCCCCAAAATTACAATCAACTAGGGAAAAGCAATATGGAAATGACCCAACATTACAAGCACAGTTATTGTAGTGCCAATATCAATGATACAGAACATCAGCATTCATTTAAAACCACATGAAAAGTTCAAATCCTACGAAAATCAAGTTGAATTTTCATCTTAGGTCATATTGACACAAATCTTCAACCATTCCACTACAGGTGTAATTGTGTTGGCATCAGTTCTCCATAAATTAAACTAGAAATTCAGATCTTTACAAGTCACAAACTAGATTTTTTTCTTTTTTTTGGGTGAAGTTCACTATCTATTGGAAATAAAGATGAAGAAAATTCACAAGTCAGCTTGCCAAAACCATATACAAGATACAATCAAATTAATTAATGGATGGACAGAATAACAAGTTAAACTAATGGTATCAAATTGGTTGGTTAAACTATGAATAAATGACAAACCAAAACAGCACACACCAGTAGTGTCGAAGCTTACCAGGTGGAGCACCCTTTGGCGAATCTGATGCCATATCTGCAATCGAGCTCAAGAACAGAACCACACGAGCCTAATAGGATTAATCTGGTAATGATTTCTTGAACTTTTTAGTTTTTGGGCTGAACAAGAAAGTTGAAGGATCGGGATTACATACCATAAGAAAAAATATAAACTGAAGGTTCGGGATTACATACCAATGTACTCTTTTACACTTTTGTGTAAAACATGTACATTTTCGAGTGTAATTATTTACAAGAAATCTGTAAATAGTCAACACTTCTGATTTTCAATGATAATTGCAATGCAATTTCAAATACTCGAAACATATCCGATGCCAAATGCATTTTACAAAAAGTATGCAATGATTATTTCTCCATTTTCGATAATCCCATGAACATGCCACGATATACTATATGTCTCGAGCAACATTTTCCAAATGCACAGAAGAGATAAGGTCACTTACTTCAATAGTCCAAGCAACAACTCTAAAAGCAACGGGTTCAAATTATCGCGATGGCCTAAATTCAAATAACAACATGTGAAAATATAGAAATTCACACGTCAGCTTGCCAAAGCAATAAACTCTCCACAGTGCACCGCTGGAAGAGATCTTGGGGTGTCCCTCAAAGCTCTTAAGTCCTAACTACGAATCGGTCGCCAGAGGCGGTCAAATTCTCCGCAAACACGAATCTATAGGCGTCCGTGTCCGTGCAGCCAACCTAAAAGAATACCGTTTCTCGCTCCACAAGTCACCGTGCAGGATAATCCTTGCGATGCTGAAAGGATCACTTAGAGCAATACATTTCAGGCTAACGAATTATCGGAAGGGACGGTCCTTAGTGGTTCTCAAAAGGGTCTCCAAATTTGCCATCAACTTCCCGCAAGCCACGTCTCTCGAAGCTTGGCGGGAAAGCAGCATGCAAGCGGTCGCGATCGGCCGACCGGCGTGCTCTGTTTTTCCGTAACCCATCGTGCCTCTACGAAATTGAAGAAGACCAGCATGGATGGGTTCGCGTTCTTACCTCAAATGGGTTGCTTCTTCTAGAGTTTCCGGGTGCTTCGCCACCGATTCTTGCCACCGTTCTGCAGCACAAAGCTCACGCCTTTTGTCCTGCTGTCTTTCAGTGTCAATCTCTCTCCTCTTTCCTTCTGAGTCACGTCTTCTTCTATTTCTCTCTCTCTCTCTCTCTCTCTCTCCTCTCTCTCTCCCCGTCTCGTTATCTGATCCAACGCAGGGACGGACAATATCCTCCGAATTTGGGGTGGAGGATTTGTCTGTGTATTCTATCTCCTCACCTCACTGGTTGCTTACTGTTTCTATCTTCCTTTCTCTCTTTTCTTTTTTATATATATTTTTTTAAATTTCTGTTTTTATTCTTTCTTTCTTCTTCTTTTTTTCTTATATTACAGTTACTCAAAAACCCACCTTAAGATTGATCGAAATTCACGTTCCATGCGTTCAGCTCAAAATGGTCATGGATTTGATTCGTGCTTCGAGGAACTCAAATTTAAATTGTAGTCATGGCGGTATATTGCTATGCTAATATCCATATGTGTTTTTCCCTCCTTTGTTACCTTAATTAAGACAATCATTTCAGAATTTTAGTTTCTTTTGTATTTGAACGACTAGATCTATGAAGCGTGATCTACGAGCGCATGATGCTTTGTATAAATAGCAAACTGTTTTGAACAGTAAAAATTTATAAAGCTAATAGCGATAAATATCGATCTATACAAATATTAAGAAAGATACATTCCAATAACTTAGATAACTTAAAAATCACATTTGGAGGATCTCTTTATTCATGACATTTCCAGAGTAAGTTTTGAGAAAAAAAGTACTCAATTATTTTCAATCTTTAAATTCATTTTCGGTCCAGGGATATTGTCAGTAGGGTCATAAAATGAATGGTGGAGAGCTTAGATTACTCAAATCTAATTGCATATCTTCAAGGTTCTAACTTCCATCAATTAATGGAAACAAATTATTGAGCTAATATTAAGAAATTGTACAAGAATATATATATATGAGAAAACGTTAAGACATGGAAAGGAATCACTATGCTTATGGAATCCACCGTTTAATCTTTGTGTCATTAAACTTTATGAAACTCATGACAAAAAAGCTAATGTACCGTTCCCCAAGATTAGTCATCACCTTTATTCCGTTTTCTTTTTACTTTGAGATGGATCAATCGAGTGACTTCAAATACCCAAAGAAAAAAAAAAGGGAGAATGGAATGCCCTTCTTATCGTCATTTCTCAGCCTATACTTGAGGAATAAAAGGAGTAAAACCATCGTACCAATTGAAGGCCCCGGCCCATGCTATCAAGAGGTTGGGCCACATGCAATCGTACCAATTCGAGTAAACCTTTGGGACTGTTGCCTTTGCGAATTCTGCTCGTTCTCTGCGCACCGAGTTGCGCGATTTTCTCTAGAACTCACAAGGGCACAGTCGCAAGAGGAATACCGGCCGAGAACGCCTTCTCCCACGATAGTTTCTGTCCCTCGCTGCAGCTACCGCTCCACCGCTGCACCAGGCCTTCCCAACTGCCCTGGTGTCCTCGACACGGTGGTCCAGCCACGATCTTGGCTTCTACCAGGGCGCTCAACCAGCTCCCATGCGGCGGGTTTCCGGTGGCCCCTTGACGTTTCGCTGGCCCTTGTTCGCACATCTTCAACCTCTCAGCGAACTGCCATAAGCAATTCCGCCGATTTACAGTGGTTCCTGCATGCACTCTGAGCCTCACTAACAAGATCCCAGCCTATCACTGAGCCTCCAGTGCAATCTAAGCAATTTTACAGGCTTCCCATTGGTTTCGTCACATTAATTGAACCATCACATCAACAATTTTCAGCGAAATTTGATCCGAAGAATTTTATTAAAACTTGGTGTTGATGTTTTGGACTAAATCGGTAATATTAAAAAGTTTAAGACTGAATTGACATATGTACAATATATTTATAATTTATCATGTCATTCTCTCTTATATCAATTGGCAATTTAATGTCACGATTACTTTGCTAATCGATCTTACCTTAGTGGGCCAGAAGGATTTGATGAATTAGTTAGTTCCTTTTTCAAGCTTGGGTGAAAGCGGAAATGATTTAAATTTCTCTTTATGAAGAGAATTCAACAAGGCTGAACGTATCTTCACTTTTGGATATCTAACTTAAACATATTTTATTCATAAGTTATGCATATCGGCCTTTACTTTAAGGCTATACCGTCATAAGGTGCGGCTAAGTGAGAGGACATCCATAGATTGGAAAGGGTTTTGCTAGCATAACAATCTTTGGGATACTTTGAGAATAACAATTTATTATGAAATACAAATTTCAAGAAGAAGTGGCCTCACAATAATTTATAATTATTTATGATTTGATTTTTTATAATCCATAGTAGATTGTTATTCTCATAATACATTTAAAATCATCAAGCGTTCATTTCTTGATTGGAAATCATGGATCGGAGGAGAAAATATTGGATGCATCTTATGTGAGTGCGACCAAAAAGAAGAGGTATGATAATGTGACATGTGCCCAAGTAGGGCCCAAGTGGTCAAAACCATTTTGAAATCTCCTCTTACCTGCACACACTCTCTCTCTCTCTCTCTCCCCTCTCACCCGACTCTCTCTCTCTCTTTGCCGCCCCCTCTCTCTCCCATCAAGCCCTCAACAGACCAATGAACCACCGAGCCTGACGACGAACTTCGCGATGGCGGAGGCGGAGGCCATGTGGTGGTTTGTTGGATGAGGACTTGGTCGTGACTCGAAGGGGGAGAAGGAGGGCACAACTGGGACCTTTTCGAAGAACACATTGTACAACAAGTTCAGCGTCTTGGAGAGGCTCCTGAGCTCCGTGAGCACTTTGGAGAGCGACCCATTGAGTGAGTTTGAGGATAGGTCCGAGTGGGTGAGGTTGTGGAGTTTCTTGATCTAGGTCGGGATCGAATTAGAGAGCGAGTTTCGAGAGAGCTCAAGAGAGACAAGTGAGGTGGCATTGAAGAGGCGAGAGGGGATGGGCTTGGAGAAGTCGTTGCCGGTGAGGTTGAGTCGTTTGAGCGAGCCAAGGAGGCCAAGCTCGGAGGGAATGTAGCCAGAGAGGTTCTTGCTAGCGAGGAAGAGGGAGGCAACCCAATCGCGAGCGCAGGTGACGCCGGAGCCAGAGAGACAGCCCAGTGGTTCATCGGTCGGATGAGGGCTCGGTGGGAGAGAGAGGGGGCGGCAAAGAGAGAGTTGGGCAAGAGGAGAGAAGAGAGAGAACAGTGAGTTCAAAGTTTGGCACGACATATGTCACATTATCATACATTTTCTTGTTTGCCACGCTCACACACAAGATGCATTCAATATTTTCTCGGATCGACTTGCTCAATTTTGGAAAAATTGGGTGCTATCATAAGTTTTATATTGGCTAAATTCATGAGTTAGAGATAAATAATCGTCTGCACTTATTTTTTCAACTTAGCTTATTATTAGAAAAATTAGGAAGTTTTCTCTTTTCCATGTGAGGAATTGCGTCAATAGACGGACACAGGTCTAGTCCACAGAACATTTTTCGACGAGATCGACTACTTAATTATGATAACTACTAGGACAACCCCGTTAGAGCCCTTTAACTAAAACATTCGAACTTTCTTCCAAAAATGAAAGTTGATCGATATCATATATAACGCTAAAACCGATGATTGTATAGAGTCACTAGGACAATCTCAATCAAATCAAAGATCTAATTAAGAACCCTTACTTTTTTTTTTTTGGGTGAATTGTTTCTCATGGCTATTTTAGAATCTTAGCAATTGTAGACATTCGAATTTTCTTCCAAGAAAACGAGATGGCTTTAGTATAAGAAAAGGCCATAGACATGGCTTTGGAAGTTGGATATGCAGCAAACTTGGACAGATGAAAGCATGCGGCACCTAGGAATTTGGTAGAGATATTGATAATGCAATTTTTTTCATGCCATCACGATAAGTAAGACGCAATTTTAGACGTCGTTACTAGCTTTAAGTTTGGTGGGACAGGTGAGAAAATCACAAAGTGGATTGCCATATAACCCATATAAGCATATATGTTCAAGAGCGAGCAAGATTTTGCAAGATCACTGCAAACTGTTCTAGAAATTTAAGTTATTAGTAAAGTCGTGATTGATATTTAAGTACTTTTACAATCTCACTCGAGTGTAAAGTAGGCTTTAACCTAGGACTGAAGCATGTAAATAAACAAATAAAGGGGCAAAAAAGGTCTAAAAAGATTTAAACTCATGATTTGCTTTAATTCTCTTGAGTTTTTATGAAATCGCCATCGATTTTTCTAGAAGTTTAAACCGTCAAATAAATGTAAGGTTTGATATTTAAATACTTTTATCTGGAGTAATCATGTTTTGAAAATATAAGTAGAGTTGTAATGGAAATGCCCTAGTCAGTACAAGAAACATAAACGTGGTACAGACGTATTTATCACAGTGGCTTAGAGCATTAGACGTTATATAGAAATTTTAAGCTACCTTATACTAGAAACACCGAAACTCAGACAGCATCTTTTATGGATTTACTGTATCCGCTTTGATCATCATAGGGTGATCATCATAGGGTGCGTTTGGCATTAGCTTTTGCCAAGTACCTTTGGGTGTCCAAAGCCCATTTGCCCAAGTATTGGGTGTTTGGGAACATTTTTTAAACTTGCCTTGAAGGAATGCTGGCCTTCCAAAGGCTGAAAGCCCAAGGCAGGTCCTAGGCTGCCTTGGGCTTTCAGCATTTTCGGAAGGCCCGATGTACTGTTCATCTTCCTCTTCATCGGATTCTCAGATGTTGGCCAGCGAGGTGGCGATGGGTTGGAGAAAGGCCGGCGTGGTCGCGGCACCCCAACAACCATCGTCGACCGGTTGCCCGACCTAGATTTGGGTTGTGTCGGTTGCCTAGGTTGCAGCGAGGTCAGTCGCCGCGACCTCCAACGACCCACGACCTTGCCATGACCCAGATCTGGGTCGCGGAGGTTACTGGAGGTCGTGGCGACCCAGGCCACCCACAACGTCACCGCGACCCAGATTTGGGTCTCGGAGGTCGTCGCGGCGAGGTTTGTTGCCACAACCTCCGATGACCCATGACCTCGCCGCGACCCAGATCTAGGTCGCGGAGGTTGCCGGAGGTCGCGGTGACTTAGGTGACCCACGACCTCGCCGCGACCTAGATCTGGGTCATGGTGCGCGACCTCGTTGTGACCCAAATCTGGGTTGTGGAGGTCGCCTGGGTTGCCGCGCTGCCTCCCCCTCGCCGGATCGCCTACCCTTCGCCGGTGGTGACCAGTGAAGCCCTTGGTCGGCGGTAACCGGCAAAGCCTTGGCCGGCCAACTTTCCTTTTTTTTTTTTTTTTAATAATAAAAGTTTTTTGCAAATTTAATTTATCCAAACATTATTTTGCACAAAGATACTTCACAATGGATTTTCACAAATAAATTTACTAAACACACTTTGCATTTTAAAAAACACCCTTATCAAAGGCTTTTACATTTTCTCAAGAATTTTTCCCAAAAGCCTTTACATTGACCGGAGCATAACACCTCCAAACTTTTTGGAACCCTTGATGGCAGGAAGCACTTTCGATGTGAGATCAGCTGACAGCCGCCGGTATGAAACCGCTGTCGGCTGCCTCCGGCGAAGCTGGTAAACCCAGGAAAATCTTCTTTGCCCGAACGCCCGATGTCTACTGCTTCTATGCATCTTCTAGATTGTTGATATCTCCCGAGGAGTATTGACATGGAGCGTTATTGTAAAATTGGACCCAAACATAATCGAATATACCGGTCTTAAGAGCCCCGCCGACCCGCGCGTCGGGAAAGGGGCATTGAGGAGCAGCGGACAAGTAGACCTTCTTCCCTCGCTTGCTGTAACGAGAAAGATACCTGGCGAGGTCGTCCCAGTACAGGCCGGTCCCGCCTTCGATGTCGAAGTCGATATCCATCCAAGACCGCATTCCCTAGCGGTCGAGAAGAGGACCTTCCCCCCAGGACCCAGGAAGTTGTTCCAGAGGTACCTCGCCACTTTCTTTGCATCAATAGGGGATGCAAGGGAGTAGCTACCAGCCGCGCCTCCGATCGACAGCATCACTTTGACTCCCTTAGCTTGACAGGATCTGATATCGGCACTCAATCTGGTACAGCTGTGACTTTTCGGATCACAATGACCAGCGAGGTTCATCGTGGGAGGTCGCCCGTTGCCGAATGTTGCTAAAAAAGTTATGTTCACAAACTCGTAGTTTCCTGTGGGGCACGTCTCTGCCAACGTTCCCTCGTTCCCATTCTGACCCCAGTAGATAGCAATCCCTCCAGCATCGCACCCTATTGATAGTGCGAGTGCGACTAGCAATACAAACAGAAACACTACCGCGGCACGAAAGTGCATTCTGGGTTTATTAGTCAGACAACCCTTTGCTCACTTTTAAGAAATTGATTTGAAAATCATAATACTAACTTTCTTGCCATGATAAGACGAAGAATCGACAGTTTTACAATGGAAAAAGATAGTCGATTTAAAAGGATTTTTTTCCGTCATATTTGTAGATTACTAAAACATGCCTCGTTGGTTTTTAGTTTTTACTATAATCACGTTTTTCTTTAACTTGGACATTAGCGTTGAATTGCACTAGGAGTGACGGATCTGGAAAGGCAAACCATGCAGAGATCATTCTGCATGGATGTTTTTAACCTCATCTTTTGATGCTGCCGCCTTGTAATGTAATGTGGTTCGGACATTATTCTCTTTGTATGGGTCCCGCACAGATTCTGTCTTTCTTTGTCTCTATGTAGGAATCTTGGTAGATCCCCCGATTGATGTGCCAGCTCATCTGACTTTGTCGCTTTGCAATCCGGAATCTCTCCGCTTTTTTTTATTTAAATAAAATAAAATAAAAGAATCTCCCCTTCCTTTGAGCTTTATTTGCTTCTTCTCATTTTGAATGAAAATCCACAACTTATTCCATTGGTGTGCCCAATTCTTGTCCCTTATCTGCTTTTTTTCAATCAATGAAATTCCTTGAGGCTTTTCACATCGGAACAGACTTTACTTACGGGTTTACTTTGTTTTAAATATTGTTTGATTAATTGGTGCCGATTGATATTTATTTATTTATAATTACTGTGTTGATCCTTCCATCCAGATGACATTGCATAATTATGGAATCGTAATAGCTTGTGACTCTTAAAGGTGACCCGAGAGAATTGGCGACAAATAGATTGAGTTTTGAACCCTTCACTTTTTGCCAAAAAGCCCAAGCATCTTAACACCATAATCCATTAGGAATTAAGTTACATTGTTTCCACCGGAATTGAGGAAGTTCTATTAACGGACACTAACTGAAATACCTTTATTTGGTATGAAGAAAAAGTTACTTTTTATACGTAATATGTGCATGCGAGAAGAAAAAATCATAAGTCTGTGACATCTTATAGAGCATACAAACTTAACTGATTATAAAGTTAATAATGTCCTTAAAATATCCCTAAACTTATACGTAAAAGCACTAACTATTTCATGGTAGACAGATATGACATGTCGTTATATAAAGAGAGATTGCTGCTGAATATGGTCGACAAGATGTGAGGGAGCGGCACGCTAGGCAATATATTAGTTGAAATCAAGCCTGTTGTAGTAGACATGGACAAGCTTGTGACCAAAGAAACTCCACACAATCACAAAAATGATTAAAGTTATCTATTCATGGTGAAAAGCAATTCCCTAAAAGACTCCGATATCAATAAGTTGATACCACTAAAGCAATCAATGAAGTATAAAGGATTGTTTACTGCTTTACGGGTTGTGTTTCTTTGCTCTTACGCCGGAAATTTTCCAACCTCTTATAATCGTTTGGGTATTTAGAACTTGTAACAATTCCAAGATTAGATTTTCCCTTGGGGAAATACACCTCAAACTCGCTCTGTCATAGGGTCATTTCTTCCAAATTCCTAGATAAAACGTCTATATTGAGTTTGATAGTTCATTTAAACGACAAAATATAAAATTAAAAACCCCGTTGTTGAAACTTTGCCTGTTCATGGTCTACATGTAGAAACTCTGGAATATGACAATGAGCCATGAAAGAATCTTGCTATTATCACCCCCGATTCTTCAACCTACTATGAAGATCCTATAATACTGGATTACAAACTATCATCTCTTTATGAAAGATCAACTTAAGGATCATGCCTATTTCGAATATAACTGGCCATAATCTCAATCTTGTACCTGAAAGGGGATTCCGTGGGACGTTGAAAAGAACCGAGAAGAGCATTTGGTGAAAATTGAATTGCCGAAACTCCAGGTTGAATTCCGTCAAAAGAAGTGGATTACGGAGTGCACCTTTCGGCAAACTAGAAAAGAAAGGGAGTAGATGGAGACAAGAACCAGGAGTTGGTTTGGCATATATTGGAGGGAAAAAAGGAATCGTGGCCTTGAACTCAAAGAACAAAAACATGCAGCCATAGACAAACAAAAATGGTACAAAAGACATGGCAGTACCAACTTTGAGCGCATCGCTTCCATGATTATGATCCTCTCGATGCTCGATTTGGTACTAACTTTGAGCATGTGTTAGAGCGTGGTCCTCATTAACAGGATGGCACAAGAGTCTCTCTCCCTGATAAGCCAGCGGTACCCCCAAGCTACTAAAAACCTTCATAATTTGAGCCTATATTTTATTGGTAGTTAAATTTTGGCTCATGAATAGTTACTGAATATATATAATCCTTTTTCTTATAACTGAGGAATGTAACATTAAGATACGATGTGTAAATTATAGTGGAAATTCTTTATTAGTCATAGTCCTAACTTAAGAGTGAACCAAGATAAAAACTTATATCTTGCATTCTCTTTCTTGCTTTTACTCTCTATTTTCTTAAGATTCTGTGCTGAATTCTGACAATATATATCATAAATCAGTTCAGAATCAAAGGGTTCTTCTTGCTGAATCAGGAGCGAGAACTCGAGGATTTGAAGGTTGAAACGCCCAACTACGGTTATGACTAGTGTAGCGTGTGTGATGATTCCATGCCAGACCCCTGCTATGGCCATGGTGCTTGCAGTGGAGAGCTCACGCATGATGAGTTGCAGAGGCTGCATGAGTTTGACCATCTCAGGGATGAATAATGAATATGGCCTGCCTCTCGATCGGGGTTCAGCACCAGCTGCAAGAATGTAGAGTTTGGTACGGGAAATACCCTTTTCAAGAGTAGCTAAAACATCTAAGCTATGAAACCACCAGCGCCTTTGTGAACAGTTTAAAGTTGTCCGCAGGCCTATCACGTCTTCGGTCGAGCAAAGTGGGTACTTATTGTTCCTCCTACATTAGATGAATAAGAATGTTGGACCAAAGATAATGCACATTTTCAAGATGATATGATCGCATATCGAGCTTTTTCAACATTTCTAGCTTCGTCTCCTTTTTCGTTGTTCGTCGATAGGGAATTACGATTGAATGATTTACATGAAGTCTTGCCACAAATTGAGTTGTTCAACCTTTATGTATTCACATTACTGAACAAATACGAAGGCATTGTCACACATAGATAAACGGTAATCATCCAACTAGGCCAAAAGCCCTAATATATACTTTTTATCTGGTCATCATATATCACAACTGACTTGAGTATCGGATGGTCCCTCAAAAAAAAGTTTTCACTGGCTCTTTTCTCGTCTCTTTCATGCATACTACATGCCATGAAGTCTGTCAAGTAGCTACCCATGACATTTGTGAAGTTAGCGCATCGACAATTCTTAAGCATTTCGTTGAATTTCTTGTCAATTCCATGATATACAACAAAGAACAAAGTTTCCATAATGAGACAGCCTGTCTGGAAGTTCTACTAGAGGATGTATCGTCCTTAGTAGCATTTCTCTCTTAGTGCATTATGATACCTACAAGGAGCAATATTAATAAAAGAAACGAACAAGGTAATTTGGAAAGAAAAAAGAGTCGAAAACCAACATTATATTCGCATCCACATTTGGCAAGCCGGCAAGAATAAACCCTATTACCTTTCTGTTTTCGTAAAACAGAAGGAAAGAAAGAAAAAGAATGGACGATGGCTCTATCAAGAACTGTATCCATCGCCATTTTGATCCTTTCTTGCGTTTTTCCAGCCGATGGCGTAGACACGACGGTGGTGAACAAGATCTGCAACGGGAACAAGTATTCGGATTGGAGCCTCTACAGTTTCAGCGTCGCGTGGGTTCTCTCGGATTTGGCTGACAAGACGGCAAAGTCCGGCTACGATTACTACTCCAAATTCGACAACAGCCACGCCGCGTGCAACGGGACCCTCTCGCAGTCGGACTGCTCCTACTGCGGGCCCGTTTGGTTCGGCTTTTGGGAATGCCTTTGTTCTAATTTTTTATATGTTATTGGGAGAATGCAAATATCTTTGAGAGAAAGAGGCTTTCGGAAATGTTAGACCGTTTGGTAAATTTTAGCATTGAAATGCAACTTAGCAAAAACACCGTTTGGCAAAATTTACATTTGGAATTAGCTTTGGTTATTTTTTATTTTTTTCAAGTCGAAATCAAATTCCGGCGGCCGGCCACTGCCGGCCAACCAGCCCACCGCCGGACGGCCGGATCGGCCGTCGCCGGACCGCCCAGATCGGCGCCGGAGGTCGCGGATGCAGATCTGGCCGTCGGCGGCGGATCCGGCCTTCCGGCAGCCCATCCCAGCCGTTCCGTGGCCGATCCGGCCGTTCCGCGGCGCGAGATCCGCCTCAAGACCGCCGAGATCTGGCCGTTCGACGGCCGAGATCGGCCTCGCCCGGCGACGCGACCCGGGCGACGCCGCTGAGGTCGCCCGACCTCGGGCCACCTCGCCCGAGGTTGTGCGACCTCGGGCGAGGCTTCTCAGCGGGCCGGATCGCGGGCGCGCCGCCTTTGCCAAGGAAGAAGACGAACGGCGAAGAAGAAGGCGAACGGCGGAGGAGACGATGAACAGTAACGCGATGAACAGTAAATTCGCATATCCGGAATGCCCAATGCTGAAAGCTGGTCCCCCCCGGCATTCAGCTTTCAGCATTCCAAATGCAAACATTTTGCCAAGTAGCATTTGAAAGCCCAACCAAACACCCTTATATTTTTCCCAAGGGGCTTTGGGGGCTCAAAGCCCCTGGGAAAGCTGAACCAAACACCCCCTGCGTGAGAACCGCTTGGGACGACGTCGACGACCAGTGTGACCATAGCATCGGGGTTCAGTTCCAGCTCCACGACTGCAGACTTCGATACGAGAATTATCCATTCACCGAATAGTTATTCTCTTTTCGATGGTAATAAAACCCTGTAATTTGTTTTGAGTATTAATCGGTGAAGAATAATACCATCCTTTGTTGGTGTTTAGGAAATGTATCGACATAATATGTATCCGATTTCAAGGAAATAAAGATACAATAAGTGGGGGGAAATTGTCAAAAAGAAAAGGTCCTATACATATATATTATACTTTTGTTAATTCAATTCTAAACATTTCAATTTGACCAATTTAGTCCTAAACATTTTGACGATTTGTTAATATACTCCTTTCAGCCAATTTTAATTGGGAATTGCTTAGGTGGATGCCGATTGTCTTACATGGCACGATTAATGCTGATTTGAACAATTTTTGTAATTTTGTATTGTTTTGAATTTTTATGTAGTTTTTTCTTTCTATTATTTCTTTTTTATTTCCTTCTTCCTCCGCCTGTTGTCGATGACTGGCCATAGATGAGGATTGCCTTCAATAAATTGGGCAAGGGTTGACCTTGTTGCCATATTTGGCAAGGGTTGACCTTGCCAACCTCAAGCAAGGCTCTCTCTCCCTCGATCTGGCAAGGTCGAGCCTCGATCCGAAGCTAGCAAGGGCATCCCTCGCCAGCCATCATCGAGGTTAGCAATTGGCAAAGGAAGTAGGAAATGTAAAAAGGAAAAGAAGGATATAAGGAAATATAAAAATAAAAAATTCAAGAAAATGTAAAAATTGTTCATGTTAACCATGGTTATGCCACATAGGACGGCTAACATCCACGTTAGCATTTATGGCCAAAAAATAAACCGAAATGATTGCATAGGCAAATTCTCAAAAAGTTAATGATTAAATTGGTTTAATAATGAATTAACACAATTGCAATAAATTTATGACTATTTTAGTAATTTTCTCCAATAAGTGGCATTTTGACAAAAGAGTGGGGTCTAATTGACCAGCAGGTGACCAAGAGCATCATCGACCATACCATGGATATGTTTTGATGGTGGGCGTACCTAAGGTTTTTTTTTTTTTTTTTGGTGGTTAGGTGCAAACCTACCAAATGTTTAACTTATATAAAACAAAGTTAATCTCTTGGGTCTGGTTAAAAAGTCTACCACATGTTTAACTTATTTAGAATTAAGTTGATCTATTGGGTCTGGTCAAAGATAGTCATCCAAGATTAAATGTGTCAAGAATAGCTTTCTAATGGTCTGATTCGTGAGAATGTGAATGCACTAAGTTGAGCCATTGGAGAGGCAAAACTTTTTGGGTAACGTACGCTGTCAGTGTAAAGAAAATTGTTCAGTTTAACTTGATAATTAAAGAGAGAATGAGTAAGTACAAAACTCAAATTGAGGGTGGATAAGTCAGTTGTGGAAAATTTTCTTTGTACTAACCGTGGATGCTTCAGTTTTCCAAACCCTTCCTGTTTTACCGACTCAGCTTATCCTTTACACATAGAGATAGAATAGATTAGAACACGGTTTCTCTAATTATCTCTCTCTTTTTTTTTCTTTTTTTGTGTGTAAAATGTGAATATCATTTATAAGATGATGTACATAAGCTTAGAGACATTCCTCAGCGTTACAATAATAACTACGAACGTGAAAAAATAGAGTGGAGAATATTTCCACAGTACCGCTTCGCCGATTCATTTCTTGTTGTTCTCATTCTTATCCTTCTTTTCGGGTTAGAACTGCTTGAGAGATAATATATATTGAAATTCGCTATGCTAATCAAAAGTCATATGTGATTAGAGAGTCGACGAGGAGTTTTTCATCATGCATCATCCTATTGCATATTTTTATATTCAATGGCGAAGATTCGCGATCTAGTTGTGGAGAAGCTCAATAAAAACCTTCTGTCTCCACTAAATATTGACATTATATCTTGTTTGTGTAAAACTAAAATATGTTCGGGAAAGGACCAATACCGACTCAATGACGTACATAAAGTTGCCTCTTTTGATGGCCACTTCATTTCATGAATTTATATAACGACCATTTATATAAATAATAACTATGTTAATTATGATTTTTTTTTCTTATTGGGTTTGGGGAAAATCCCCCCCCCCCCTAAAGAAAAAAAATGAAAAAAAAAACGTCGCGAAGACCATCTTTAAGCACGTAGCTTCCATTTTTATGATCCTCTCAATGCTTGATTCGGCTAACGCAGCAATTAATCTGAATTTCAAAGTAAGCATTGCAATTGATTTCGTATTTAAGTGTTATCCATAATTATATAATACGCTATCATTTCTAATATTTTATTAAATTTTATATATTTCGTAATAAAATCATTAGTAAGACTACCTTTTATTTTACTAATGACAGTTTTCTCTTTTTAAAATAGGGTTTGTTTAGGTATTTTATAGAATATAAATAAAAAGGCATTAAAGAAACAATTAATTATTATAGCCATTATTTTTTCTTGTGATATTTAATTATTATGTTATGTGTAATCATATATTGATTCATGAATCTATTCAATCATTACCAAGGAAAATTGCCGATACTAAGGTGACATTGCATAAGTATTCATATCTTGAGCCGCCAACATGCATGTATAGCAAGTATCCAAGGGATCTTGAGATTGACAATAGTAAGAAAAAAAGTTATCTTTAGACTTTTGGTTCGTTCAATTTGGTCTTTGAATTATTTGTAGATGTTTAATATATCCTAAACTTTCAATATATTCAATTTAGTCGCTTAACTGTTCGACAAATTCAGACAATCCTTCAATTCTATCCACAAGTTTATTCCCCAGATTTTCCAAATTGTTTTTTTCATTTTAATCCTTTTCCTAAATCAATGCAAAAATGTGAAACCTTTTTATTACCTTGTTTTGACCTTATAAATATCAAGATAGTTTCGTTTAAGTAAATTTTAGCTAATGATCTCTATAACATCAGAAGTAGAACCTCATTTAAATTTATATCGGGTTGATACTCGTTGGCTAAGGAGAATAAATATATAGAAATATGTATGTCAAAATGTAAGTGCACCATGTAACTAGGCCTTACTGCTCATGAAGGCTTGGCTGGACCTTGCTGAAATGGGCTAATTCTTTTCAAGAAAGGGGCTGAAAATCAAGAAACTAGGCCCAATATGAGTCCCTCCAAAGATCGAATTTTGCGAATATCCATCTAGTCCGGAAATAATCGTGCGCATGCACCTAATTTCGAGACTAATCGAACCTATCTAGCATCTTCCTTACATAAAGAGCAAAAGCAATTAGATTATCCCCTCACTTACTTAGTCAAGTCACCAGTAGTTGCAACTCCAGAACCACTTCAAATCTAACCCTCGGATTTCCCTCACAAGTCACTTAAAATCCCCCTCCAACTCTTATATATAACCCCATCTCTCTCGTGCCCGTGCAACAAAGCCCGCATCACCATGGAAGGCTCCAAAGCTTTGCTTAAGCTTGCGCTTGTATTAGCTTCCACGCTTTGCGTAATCACTCCGTTCATGTCGGTGGACGCCCAGATCAGCACGCCGTGCAGCGCGTCCATGATCTCGACCTTCACGCCGTGCTTCAACTTCATCACCGGGAGCAGCGCGAACGGGTCGTCCCCCTCCTCCAGCTGCTGCGACTCCTTCAAGAAGCTCTTGGGGACCAGCCTCGAATGCACCTGCCTCGTCGTCACCGCCAACGTGCCCATCCCGCTGCCCGTCAACCGGACCCTCGCGCTCTCGCTCCCCCAGGCTTGCAACGGCGGCCTTCCCTTGCAGTGCAAAGGTAGGCATGATGATTCCTTGGTCTGCACTGCAATTTATTCGTCGAATATTAGGAAAGAAAAGGAGATCGAAAGACTAATATGGCGTAACATGTTCGTTTGATTTTGCAGCCTCCGGGTCGCCCCTTCCTGCTCCAGGTACGTTGACATGCCTAAAACTCCTCGTGAAACGATACTATGATATAGCAAACACCCTCCTGTGCTCTGGTTTTTTTTTATCCAATGACCCCCGGGTACTTTCGATTTAGTGAAAATAGCCCATGTACGCTTACAAAATCATTTAGAAACCCTTTGGATCGATTTCGCTTTGGCTAAGTTACGCGATGAACCTGCCCGAAACTAATCGGAAGGGGTTCTCAATGAATTTGTAAATAGCACAGGAGTTATTTTCACCGAGTTAGAAAGTACAAGGGGTCACCGGATGGAAAATAGGAAACTGGAACGGGTTCCAAGTTATGTATACATGCAACCGAAGATTGTAAATTACTAAGAAAATAACGTACTTTCATTGACAGGTCCCACACTGTTCGGCCCACCTCCTGCACCTGCAGCTTCTTCACCCCATCATCACGAAGCTGGATCTGGTTCTCCAGATGTAGCTCCTTCCCCATCATTAAGCCCCCGAGGTAAAACTTCCGAGACATACGTACGTACATACATACATATATATATGAAAACTTTATCCTTTTACCAAAACAAAATGCCAAATACCAAGAAAAAAAGAACTCATTTTTAACCCAATGATGACTTTTATTTGTCTATCTTTGTAGATATCATTGACATAACTCTAAGCAAAATCACACATTAAAAAGGCCAGATTGCCCAGTTAGCAAACTCATTTTAGCATCTTGTTTTTGAATGATTTGGTGTTTAGTTGGTAAATCGAGGGATCGGTATTCTTAAAGGAAAAATGGGCATTTTGATAAATGAAGATACAAGGTGATATAATTATCACGAATGTGTAAAGTGGCAAAAATAAACCTCAAGTATACTTTTGGTATTGTCAAAAGTAGAAGTTTGTGAAAGTTGACGTAAGTTTTGATATTTCCCCCCAAAAAAATTCCTTGAATAGCCCATGCACATATCGCAAATATGCTATAATTGCAAGAACTATAGACGGAAACAATTGCTAATTTGCAATAATCAAAATGATAGTCGAGTAACCCACGAATCTATCACACTCTATATTCGAATTTAAATTAGGTCACAAAATTTTCATGAATCCCTCGGCTTTTTCACTTTATGAAAATTTAAATTGACATCCCGAAATAAATCATATCCATTATTTTACTCATCAAGACGCAACACCTTCCAACCACCTAAAGAACGGGGAAATCATGTATTTCAAGTAATTCCACTTTGTGTTCACCTAACCATCTAAAATTCAACGCTAGAAGGGGAATGATATTGTAAGCATTTAAAAAGCCAAATTTATAAAGCAATTTTGCAATGAAAACATTGACATGTATTGTGGAATGGATCGAGCTAGTTGATCGTCTCACCTAATTGAGCCTCTCTACTCCTTCAAGCAGCTTCCAAAGCAGCAATAACATCGCCGCCAGCACCCGCGCCGGAATCTGACGCTACATCGGACGAAACACCGGCATATCCGCCTGTGTTGTCAGTGGGTCCGTCAAGTACTCCCGGTGTCCGGCCCATTCTGAACCCGTCGTCTTCTTCGGCGTCAAGCCCATCTCTCCTTGCTTTATCATGCCTCCTGATTTCTATAGGTGTTGTTGTATTAAAATCCTCTTGAGTGATTGCATGCTCTCCCCATCTGGTGATATATGTGTATCTGTACGTAAGGGCATGCACATGCACGCTGGCGTTCGTTCTGTGGCAACCCTAAATTTGTCTTGGTTCCTCTGAAGTTTGACCCCAGAAGTTAAAAGTACCTTTATCAGCTAATCGATTTCGCTAGGGGAGACATTGATGATAGCCGATGACATAAACCACAAGATGCATATAATGTTTATAAGTCAGGCAGAAAAAATGACTCCTCTATACCTCAAAAGAAAATTATCAAAAAGGTCCTAAACCTATTATATAAAAATTGATTCAATTCTAAATATTTAATTTAGCCAATTCAATTATTCCAATCAATTTTGACCAGAGATCATTGACTTGACAATCCGATCAATGCTAAGGCATTGTTTGGTAACCATCCAAATAGTATCTGCTTTTAATTTTTTGTTCCCGAGATCAGTTTGGGAATAGAATCGCGTTTGGTAAAATTTTTGTTCCCAAGAACAAATTTCTATTTTTTTGTTCCCGGAAGTAGATTCGGAACAGAATCAAGAATAAAAAAAAAAAAAGATTCTTATTTCGGGAACAAATCTAAGAATCAAAACCAATTCTTCTTCTTCCATTTTCTCTTCTTCTTCACTTTTCCTTTTCTTCATTGACCGCCATCCCATGGTTGTCGTTTGCCGCCGTCCGCTACCGCCCGCCGCCGACACCACCGGTCGCCGGCAACCAGTCCGACAAGCTTGCTGGAACCCCGCCTAGCCACCTGTGAGCTCGTCGGAGGATTGGGCGAGGCCGGCTTGGCCACTGACAAGGCTGAGCCTCAGCGGGGTTGGGCGAGCCTTGCCCAGTTGCTGGCGAGGCTCAACCGACGAGGCCCGACCTTGCCGAGGGCTGGCGATGCTCCGGTGAGGTCACTGGCCACCGGAAGAAGAAGAACAGGAGAGAGAAAGGAAAAAAGAAAAGAAAAAAAGAAAAAAAGAAAAAAAATTTATTTAAAAATTAAAAGAAATTGAATTTGGAACAGAATCAATGAACACGGTGCTCAAAAGCAATTCTATTCCGTAATCGAAATTTTGGACGAGTTACTAAACAACTTAAAATGCTTAAAAATTGTTCTTGGGAACATAATCGTTACCAAATGTGCCCTAATTGTCTTATGTGACATAATTAACGCTAAAGTAGATAATTTTCTTTTTATTTTTTAATTTGTTTTATTTTTTTCCTTTTGTATTTCTCTTTTTTTCTTTCCTCTTTTTCCCTATTACCTTCCATTGGCTTTGGGGACTCAATAAGCTAGCGGAGGTTGCTAGCCATAGACAAGTGCCCTAATTGGCGTCAGCGAGCATCAACCTCGTCAAATCTAGTGAGGGCAGCCCTTGTCTAGCAAGCGTTAGGGCAACCCTCACTGGATGCCAACAAGGGGAGCCCTTGTATAATCTGCCAAAACCAACACTTGCCAATACCAGCCCTCACCTATGGCTGATGGAGAGGAAAAAAAAAAAAAAGGAAAGGGAAGGGAAAAAAAATGACGGTCTTTGTCGATATGCGCGTTCCTCATGAAACTTGTTGGGAATAACGGATCCCCGAAAACCGGATTCGACACTAAATCAAATCCCTAAAGCAATGCGGAAGACGAAGCCCGAGAAAATCACGTATCACCGATCGTAAAGCACACCACAGATTCGAGCATACCTTGTTAGCCATAGATTAGACACCGACGCCGATAGAGGAAGAGAAACTTGGCCCTGTTCAATCTGGTGAAGCAAATTGGCCTTCGTGCTTCACTGTTTTCCTTTGAGAGTAAGCGAGAGAGAGAGCGTAGGGATGAAACGTACGTACATTTTTTGTTTTCAACAAAACGGTACCTTTTTCTCTCTCTCTCTCCTTCCTTTTATACCTCTCCCCTTCCATGGGCCTTATTCTCGTGGGTCGGGCTTTCTGGGCCCAACTTGGGCGGACGGGCCTTAAACCCAATACTAATAAAGCCTTCATCTCCCACTCGCACATGGTGGGCCGAACATGATTCTCTTTACCTCTCTTCAACATTCATACCGGTGAATAATCCGTACGACCAAAGATATACTTTTGAGAGCTCGTTGCTATACATCTGTTAGGAATATATAGCAGCTCATAATGGACGTCACACTCCGAGTAGATTTAGTATGCAGTACCCTAGATCGATCGATCACATTTATATCTCTCTTGATCTCTTTTAAATAATGATATATATATATTGTATTCACAATTATAATTATCACAAAGACAGTCATAATTGGTCGACCGGTGAATACAAAACTACAATGTGATTCTTCAAATTCGATCTTCCTCTTTCCTTCAAACTCTCAATTTCGGTTCAGAACTTGCTTTTCTAGAAATGTCCCATTAGATCGAATCAACTCATGACCATTGGCAACACCCTAAGATAGCAAACACTAAATAGAAATCTTGAGAATAAGTAAGAGTCATGAGGGGACTTAAAAATTGAGGAACTCTTTTCCTCAAGAGTCTCACACGTCATAAAAGTTGAGATCAAACTTTTTGCCATTCTTATTGGTCATCTCATGCATACGTAGTATGAAATACGTATTACGGTATTAACTCATTTCCCATGGAGCGTATGTCTACACCTTTCAATACCGTACAGATGATAGTTCGGACATACCTAATGTCTAACTTGAGTTCACGTATCTACTCAATCACAAAATTCATCGAACTCACATCGGCATCATAGACGATAAAGTAAAATATGTGGGTTATTTTACTTTCGGACATCTTTAGTATTATGTCCTCATCTTAACACTCGATTAAGGCGACATACGTATTTTAAGCTTGAGCTCTCGATTATCACCTAGATAATAAGCTTAAAAACAGTCTCATCTCTATTTATCACACAAGAAATGAGAGGCAATTACCCGTGTGAGTGGGCTAATCTTATATCTGTCCGACATACTTCTCAACTTAAAATAATGCACTGAGCATTAAGATGCATAAAAATCATACATAGATTCATAGGCATTAATCAATGAAAAAACACAAGTTCATTGATGTGAACAACTCAGGGAAATTACAATTCAGTACATCAGACTCTACGCAATCCTAGAGATTTTACATGACCACAAAACACATCTCTAGGTATTGGCTTTGTCATAGGATCTGCTACCATTCTATGCGTAGATATGTACTTTGTAAGTTCACAATCCTTTCGTGCAACCATATCTTTCACAAAGTTATACTTGGTATCTATATGTTTGGTCTTGCCATGATATTTTGGATCTTTGATGTACGCTATAGCTTTGCTTGGCTATCACAGTTAACCAATAATGGATTTGCAGCCAACTCAATAACACCTAAATGATCCAAAAATCTCTTAAGCCAAACTCCTTCTTGTACCGCTGCTGATAATGCCACGAACTCAGCTTCCATCGTGGACAAGGCTATACACGTTTGCTTCTTACTGCTCCATGATATGGCGCCATTGTTCAGTAAGAAAGCAAATCCGAGGTAGATTTTCTTTCATCTAAATCTCCTCCCCAATCGGCATCTCGAATAGCCTTCAAGTCGCGAGATCCTTTCCTTGGTAATTCAACTTGAAATCGCGGTTCCCTTCGGATACCTCGGTATTCTCTTCACGGCTTTCCAATGTCTTGGACTGGGTTGGATTGGTATCTACTCACCATTCCAATCGCAAAACATATGTCGGGTCTTGTACACATCATAGCGTACATCAAGCTCCCAACAACACTAGCATAAGGAACATGTTTCATTTGTTCCTTCTCTTGTGGAGTCCCCGGACACGATCTATGGCTCAATCCTTCACCTTTTGCAATAGGAGTGTCTATGGGTTTACGATCTTGCATACGAAATCGTTCAAGAACCTTATTTATATAGGTTTCTTGCGAAAGAGACAACGATCTCTTGAAATCTTAACTCCAAGAATGTATGCAGCCTCACCCATATCCTTCATCTCAAAGTTGGAAGACAACCAACTCTTGACAGTATTAACAAACTCTATATTGCTTCCGGCAATCAGTATATCATCAACATATAATGATATGATCACAAATTGATCCTTGGATCTTTTGATATATACACAATGATCCTCATCTATTATTGTAAAATCATATGCCATTATGGCATTATGAAAACGTATATACCATTGTCTTGATGACTGCTTAAGGCCATATATCGACCTTAAAAGTCGACATACCTTTTCTTCTTGGCCTTTCACTATGAAACCAGCGGGTTGTTCCATATATATCTCTTCCTCTAATTCTCCATTGAGGAAAGCGTCTTTACATCCATTTGATGTAACTCAAGATCCGGACTAGCCACTATTGCCGAATAATGCGAATCGAGGTAAATCTCACTACGGGAGAAAACGTATCTTCATAATCAATTCCTTCCCGTTGATTATACCCCTTCGCCACAAGGCGAGCCTTATGCCTTTCTATCGAGCCATCAGCCTTTCGCTTTATTTTGAGAACCCATTTGTTCCCAATAGCTCTGCGTCCTTTTGGAAGATCAACAAGTTCCCAGACTTGGTTTGATTTCATTGACTCCATTTCCTCTTCCATTGCATGAATCCATTCTTCCTTACTAGGGCAATTCAGAGCCTCATTGATATTTCTTGGCTCATCCTCATCTTGTGGAGCAACCATAAAAGTTTCCCCTTCAATGTCAAAACGTCGACGGGGAATACTTTGGCGACTTGTTCGCCGTATGGGAGATTGTACACTTTGCACATCATTCCCTATTATGCTCCCACTTGGATGAACTCCACTAATATCATTATCTTGATCCAAGGTCTCAAATAGGGAGTGATCTTCCCTTATTTCGCTCTTATTAGGAAACTCATCCTCTAAGAATGTGACATCTCGTGATTCAAATTCAGTTATACTCCCACTTTCCTGCTCACCAATGAACACATACCCTTTCGAGTGTTACCGAGTATCTTATGAAAATACTCTTCTTTCCTCTGGGACCCAATTTCCCAAACTTGTGAGAGGACTCATGTGTGTAGGCAGCACAACCCCATGGCTTAAGAAAACTTAAGTCCGGTTTTCTACCTGTCCATAACTCATATGGAGTGGAAGTAACTGATTTGGAAGGCACCCGGTTAAGTATATACGTAGCGCGATTAACAACGCATCACTCCAAAAGGTGATAGGTAAGTTAGCATGCGCCATCATGGACCTAACCATTTCCGGTAGGGTTACATTTCTTCTCTCCGCAACACCATTTTGTTGAGAAGTATACGGAATAGACAACTATCTTTCTATTCCTTTTTCATCACATAATTTTCTGAACTCATCAGATAAATATTCTCGACCTCGATCGGATCTCAATGCTTTTATTTTCTTGTCTAATTGATTTTCTACCAGGTTCATAAACCTTTTGAAACAACTTATTGCTTCAGACTTATGAGAAATCAAATAGACATATCCAAATCGAGTATAATCATCAATAAAAGTGATGAAATAAACAGCCCCATGCCTTCCTCTCACATTCATTGGACCACAGACATTAGAATGGATTAAATGCAGAGGAAATTCAGCTCTTTTACCTTTTCCAAATGGTTTCCGTGTTGTTTTCCCTTCTAGGTAATGCTTAAATATGGGCAAATCGACTTTTTCAATATTGCCCAACAAGCCTTCTTTAGCTAGTCTATTCATACGTTGTTGGCCAATGTAACCAAGTCTAGCATGCCACACATTCACATCATTATCATAGGTATTAGGAGATGTGATAAGGGAATAACAAACATTTGCATTAACATACTCAATATCCAATACAATGAAACCATCCAGAAAATAACCACAACCATAGTAATTTGTCTCTAAAAACAAATCCACACCTCTATTGTAGAAGTTCATATTAAAACCTAATTTAACCAACACTAAAAATGGACACTAAATTCCGACGAATCTCCGAGCATACAACACATCATGTAGGAACAAGGTGCGTCCACCACGCATATTCAGTTGGCATGTGCCAATTCCTTTCACTTCAGCTCTAGAGTTGTTTCCCACATAGATCCACTTAGTTCTAGTAGGTACTCGTCGGAATTCCACGAAGGATCCTCTATCCTTCGCTACATGGTCCGTCGCTCCTGAATCTACAGTCCACAAAGGATTAGACTCAGTTAAGAACACAGAACTTGACACAAAAGCAAAGTTCTGAAAAGTACAAGGGGTGCATACCTTCTTTGGCTCACAACAGTCGCGAGCATAGTGACCTTTCTTGTCACAGTTGAAGCATTTCACCCTTGTAAGCTTCTTCATGCGAGGACGCTTTCCTCTATCATGTTGGTTAAACTTGGGTTTCTTCCCCTGAAGGACTCCGCTTCTTCCTTGCCTTTCCCTTTATCAAACCAGTTAGGGCGCTTGCGCTTGGAGCTCGAAGCTCCATGTGAGCTAGAACTAGCATGATAGAGTTCAGCATATGGCTTAGCCGCCAAGAGGCGGTCCTCTTCCAGTTCAAGATGGCGCATTACATCCCCGAAAGTTTTGATATTATCATTATGGGTCAGGTGCACCTTCATATGCTCCCAACTCTGAGGCAAGGAACGAATCACTTTGCTTGCACTCCGCTGCTCATCTCGTGAGGACATGGCCAGCATCTTTCAGCTCATTTATCATGTTTGACATCTTTCTAAGATGTTGCTTCATGGTCTGACCATGAGGCTTCTTGTAAGAGTTAAACCTAATAGTGAGCTGTCTCAGTCTGGTCACCGAAGTATGACCAAATCTAGCTGCCAATGCCTCCCACATTTCTTTGGCATTGTCAAAACGCCTAAACTCTCGCATGACGTCATTGTCCATGCTTTGCTCGGCAACGTGATGCGAGCAAGAGAGTTCTTTCTTCTCCACGCACAAAAGCTTCCTTATCTCTTATGTCTTTGTGTAGTGCTTCCTTCTTCGAGGTTCTACCATGGTTAGGTTAAGAGCCTCAAGTGCTTCTTGTTCTTCCGGACATACTTTTGATTTTCATTTGCCAAATTTCATAGTTGTCACCATTGAGCTTTTCACCTTTGTTCATTTCGGCAACTATGCTTTTTGTGGTTTGAAGCCATTGATCCGAACACATCAGACAAATATGCACGAATTATTAATGCCTATCATTTATGCATCCCTATTTGCATAGACCCATCATATTAATGAATAATTTCAAGTAAGGCTTCAGAATCAAAAGGTCACTACGTTTCTAATCATCCTCCAAAAATCCTAACTTAAAACTATCATTAATATAATTGTCTTATACAAAATCAATTTTATGAAGTTACAAAAACTTCTATAACTACCCTCGCTAATTACCCAAAGAACCAAAGAAATAACAAAAGTAACGATAAATAATATCCAATAAAAACAATAATGCTTTCAATTAATACAACTAACATACAGGTTGCTACATCAATAACAATCAGGTAGCATAACATTACATTAAGATGTCCACAAAGCACACTTAATTAAATTCAGCTAATACAACTAACACCAAGTCAGCGCACGAATTGAGAAAGATCATCTTTTGTTCAATTTCTTGATCTTTTCCCTTGTAACAATACAGTAATATTCATTTACAAAATCCATCACAATTTTCTTATATGAGGCAGCTCCGTTGACATTCCATATGCGATTCAACACATCTTGCCATTCAGGTGGAAGAGTGTTTATGAAAAATCGCACCATCTCTGACTGTGGGATAGGACGACCATTCCATATGACCTTTTGAATTTTCCCGTTGACTTCAAGGACGTGATCAATTAAGTCACCACTCTCCCATCGATGATCGGTTAGCTCATTTATCAACTTAGACAGACTTTCCTTTTGTTCATGGAATCTGCGCGAATAGGTGTGCGCAACCTCAGGGGAGGCATTGTTCCTGCAACAAATGCAGAACAAATAAGGGATCACATATAATCCACATAGACTTAATTGAAAAAGAAACACATTCTTTTCCTCCTTTTTTTTTTTTTGGGTCAACGGTCAACGGTCAACGGTCAAAGTCAACGGTCAACGGTCGTTGGTCCGATCGGACCGCTCGAGCCGGTCGGGCCGGTCGGGCCGGGTCGCACGGACTGACCGCACGTGCCGCGCGCGTGCGCGGGATGACATCATGCAGACGTCACCGGAATGTGCCGCGCGCATGCCTAGCGTCCACGGTTGGGTCGGGTCGGGTTGCCGGTCGGGTCCGTCGGTTACTGACCGTTGGGTGACGTCATGCTGACGTCAGCACGCGTCGGTCCGTCGACCGGCGCGTGCCGGTTCGCCCGGCCGGCGGCGCGCACGTGCCGGTTCGCCGACCGGCGCGTGTGCCGCACGCGTTGGGCGAGCCAACGATTCCGAGCGCGTCGCGCCCACGCGCAGCGCCTTCGGGCCGCGCGTGTGGGCGCGTGTGGCGTCGCCCGGCGGCGCTCGACGTATCACCAGACTCGTCTCGACGTCGCCTTTCTTCCTATGCCATAAGAATTGTATTTCGACTTACGAAAACTCGGAAAAATGGCCGAACAGCGCTCGGGTGTCAGGATTTTTTGTCCCGATCCGTACGGCCGAAGTTCTTTCGCGAAAAATCAATCAAAAACATCAAAAACAGGTCGGGAAAAACGTGAACTAGGGCTCTGATACCAATGTTGGGAATAACGGATCCCCGAAAACCGAATTCGACACTAAATCAAACCCCTAAAGCAATGCGGAAGACGAAGTCCGGGAAAATCACGTATCACCGATCGTAAAGCACACCAGTTCGAGCGTACCTTGTTAGCCACGAGTTAGACACCGATGCCAATAGAGGAAGAGAAACTTGGCCCTGTTCAATCCTGGTGAAGCAAATTGGCCTTCGCGCTTCACTTTGTTTTCCTTTGGGAGAGTAAGCGAGAGAGAGCATAGGGATGAAACGTACCTACGTTTTCTGTTTTCAACAAAACGGTACCTTTTTCTCTCTCTCTCCTCCCTTTTATACCTCTCCCCTTCCACGGGCCTTATTCCCGTGGGTCGGGCTTTCTGGGCCCAACTTGGGCGGACGGGCCTTAAACCCAATACTAATAAAGCCTTCATATAGTGGCGAGCAATTTTAGTAATTAAGATTGTGATAACAAGATCAGCTTAATTATTATTATGGCAATAAATCCCCACACAATCTAGTTATGCGTTGTGACAAGAACTTTGGGGAGACGACCACATAGCTTATTTATATTTCATCCAGCAAGAGTTCTTTGTGTTGTCATTATGAATGCATTTGAAGTTCATGTACTGAATTTCTAGTGTTGCCCATTTAACTGCTGAAAATTAAAATAATGTTGTTTGATGATGATTAAATACTAAGTAAATGGTATATTTTTCTTATCAAACATGGGATTGTAAATATTAATGGCAGGTTTTAGGTCTTAAAATACAAAATTTTATTTCTTACTTGGTTTCCTCTTTCCATTAAATAAATTAGGTAACCTCATCCTTACTTACTGAATTAAGTAGCTTCTTTGACTAAATTTCGTCTTTGAAGTCAAAAATAGTTCTAGGGGAAAATTTCAAATAAGGACCCGAAGTGGGTCAATTTTCTCAAATAAAGACCCGAAATGAACTTTATGTCAGATAAAGACCTAGAATGGACCCATTATTTCAAATAAGGATCCGAAGTGGATGAATAAATTCCAAATAAGGACCTGAGCTTGCTAGTCAGCCAAATATTCACCGGCTATCAAGCATGTGACATTTATGACGACCGGAGTTTGGACAATTTTGTCCAAAAAAATCTAGGGAAAATTAACAAATCCTAAAACAAAAAAAAAAAAAAAACCCTAGGTTTTGTATGATCTCCCGTTCCTTGTACCCATCCTCTTCAAAGACTGAAGTTCTCCCCATTCCTTGTACCCATCCTCCGCAAAGTTAAAGACCCAAATTCTCTCTTGGTTGAGGCACGAATTCAAAAATAAGAAGAAAACCATATGTTTCTTTCTTTGTTTGCGAAGACTCAAATTCTCCACCGGTTGAGCAAGGTGAGGAGCGATGAGAATCAAGTCGCGACAATGACCGGCAGCGATTTGGTTGAGGAGCAGTGGAGGAGAAGAAAGAAGAAAACGTAGACATCTAAATGAATAACCTAAACTTACTTAATTTAGAATTTTCCCTTTTTTTTCCAATGACAAATTTCTGACAAAATTGCCCCTATTTTAATCACCGGAAAATGTCTGCCGGCGAGCTAAGGTCCTCAATAGAGATTAATTTGATCACTTCGAGTCTTTATTTGACACAAAATTCACTTCGGACTCTTATTTGAAATAATGTGTCCACTGTGGGTCCTTATTTGAAACAAAATTCACTTTCGGTCTTTATTTGAGAAAATAGATTCACTCTGGGTCTTTATTTGGAATTTTCCCTAGTTCTAGTTAACAAATATGCTTAATTTATTAAGTATTGAGTACATTAAACTCCATCACGTATTCTAGTTACCAAACATGGGCCCCAAGGAAAAGATAATTTTATTTAATCACTAGAAGAAAATTACTTTCACAACCCAATAATTCAATAAATTATTGTAATTTAACTCAATATATGAAAAGTGAGTGCAATTATTTCAGGAAAAATCAATCGCCTGGTACATATTTTCTTTAAAATGATTATTTTTATCATTTGGAAAAATTAGTCAACGTAGAATACTTTTCCTATGAATAACAATTTATTCCTATACATTTTTTATTGATGATGAAATTACTTCTTTTAGTTCACTTTTGTATGAGGTACAATCGATAATTTTTAGGAAATTATTATTCATATACATCTATAGGTGATGGATGTGGGATGTGTAAACAAAAGTAGACAGCTTAAGCACTTACTATTAATCCCTCTTCTTAAAGGCTTTTCAAGTCCAACCAAATTTTATACTTGAAATTATATGTAAGTATATTAGCCTAATTTAAATGTGAACAATCAGACCACACTTCTTCCATGTACTAAATCGAATTGCGCTTTTAACCACATAGTCAATACAGGCAATCTCCGAATTAAGCCAACAGTATCTTGTTGATGCTAGTTCAGTCCAAAGGGAAGTAAGAGAATATTACCATAAAAAACAGATGGTTTATCGAGAAAGAACCTCCTTTTTCTTTTATCAAGGTTCTTCTGTTCCAGCGTATGAATTTTGAGATTGGTGCAGCTCTTTTTATCTTTTCATTCTTTTTATTTGGATTAAACTGAGATGAGGTGAGAGGGTGGTTGACCTTGTCATCTTTGGCTTAATTTAGCATAAGCAATGAGAAAACTAAAAATGACCATCCAACACCTGATGGAGAGTCTAGCGCCTGTCCATTGATTTAAACCGCAAGTTCAGCGATTCATAAATGATGCGACTAAAAGCAACCGGAAAGTCCACTGGTCTTCCCAGATTTCAGGGACTTGGGTGCTTGAAATAAGGTCACTCTCTATCTATATAAGAACATCATATGTGACCTCCTTAGTCAGGGAAACACAGAAACTGGTGCACCATTCCTTTCGCAGACTAAGTACATAAACAAGCAAAATGGCCAACAAGCTCGTCGCAGTGTTCCTCACGTGCATCGTCGTTGCCACGGCATTGAACATCCACATGGCAGAAGCAGCCATTGACGAGAATTTCAAGGTGTGCTTCAACACATGCCAGAGTGAGTGCAAAGCCGATGGCAATGGCTCGACCTTCTGCGAAATTAGGTGTGACAGTGAATGCTCGGCCAAGGAAATCGCCGGTACGTTGCATCAAGTCTGAAATACATTATTCCTTTAATGTTCTTATGTTGACATCTTCGATATGATATGGTTCTCTTCTTTTCTTTTTCAATTTTTGCTGATTCTCATCCATGATTATTCGTTTGCAGATAAGCTGAACATCAAGCTACCTTGATCAAAGCGGCGCGGAACTTTGCCCGCATATTTTTGTTTCCCCAAAGAGAGCAAATGATGTAATGAAATCCTACTCAAGACAAGGAATTGATCGATCATATTAATAAGATTTCATTGATCAGTTTTGCATCATACTTTGGTTGTAACGTGTTTAATGTCTCCGTATCGATGCAAATATTACATTCACATGAGTTTCAACGGAATTATCAACACGGGTTAGTCTTTACAGAAAACAAGAATAAACATTACGTGAAATATGCTTCAGACTTTCGATATCATATTCTTATCGGTTATTGTCATTCAAAATCTGAAAAACAAGTTGACAAAGCAATACGAACAGTGTGTCAGTTCCGTCTGGCACCGATGGTTCAGAGAAACAAATTATTCAATAGAGCCCAAGTGAATGGGGAATAAAACCAAGCAAAAATATACCAGTTTTCTTTTCCTTCAAACATGTGTACATATGTTCTGATAAGTATTTATCCAGGTACTTCAAGCAATGTTTTCAGCATTGCGTTGGGTTACAATCACAAATTCCACAAGCACATCGTCCCCTCATGCTCACTAACTATTCACAAACAGTCCTTTTGACAAGCTGATGACCAGGCAAGAGCGTTTGCGCAATCAAGGATCAAGTAATTCCAGCGGCAAAATGGAAAAAGAATCGCCTACCAGAATAGACTAACTAGCCTAGCAGCGACAAGAACTTGTCGCTGCAAAGAAAACATTAAATGCGGAAGAGGTTTTCGCTGTAATAATCAAGATAATCAAATTTCATGGGCCCTCCAGGCTCCAGGTTGCTGAAGCCTGCGCTCGTGCCCTAAGCTTATCGAGAAAAGGGATCAGGCCTTGTTTGGTTAGAAGGGGCTTTGGGACTCTAAAGTCCTTTGGCCAAATGCAAACGCGTTTGGTTCGATTTTTTGGGCAACTTTGGCAATATGCAATTGCATCTAAGGGCCTTTAGCTCAATGCAAGGCTTGAGGTGCTTTGGAAAGTTATATTTTGGGAATGCAAATAGCTCGATTACTGTTCATCTTCTCCAACTGACCGCTGCTGATCGGAGGTTGACGACCGCCGGCCAAGGGGTGGCACACGCCGGCAACTGCCACTTGAGGGTCGCCCAACCCTAGCGACCGTCGCTGGACCTCACGTAACGCCTGGATCGCGTGACCTAGGTGGTCGCCAGGGTCGGGCTACCCCAAGCGACGGTCGCCTGGGTGCCCGACCCTAGGTGACAGCCGCCTGAGGTCGTGCGTCCCCTGGGTCGGGCAACCCCAGGTGTTGGTTGCTTAAGGTTGCGCAACCTCAGACCTTAGGTGACTGACGCCTGGGGTCGTGCGCCTGAGGTGGGCGACCTTAGGTGACGGCAACTGGGGGCGATCTGGCTGTCCAGCGGTTAGATCCGGTGATCTGGCGGTCCGGCAGCTAGACTTCAAAATAAAAAAAATTGTAATTTTTTTTTTTGTTTTTTTAATTTAACAAAAGTCCCTCCCAAATGCAATTTTTACCAAACAATATTTTGCCCAAAGTCGTTTCACAATGCACTTCAAAACTACAATTTACCAAAAGCTATTTGCATTTTTCACAAACTCATTTAACTCAAATGTATTTGCATTTTCTCAATGGCATTTGCCCAAAACCGAACCAAACGGGCCCTCAGTCTATTTTCGCCTCGAAGTGGAATTTCTTGGCTTATAACTCCACATATTACCCTCAATGAAACCTAAATATTTCAGACCTCCACCAGAGCTTTCGGAATAGTTGCAGACCCTTCCGTAATGCCATGTACCAAACCTCAGAAAAATACCACAAACAGTAGAGCAAAGCTCTTCAATTGGAAGATGATCAGCCAGATATGAAATGAAGTCAAACAATTTCTTCGGTTAATTTGACCACCAAAGTTTTCGCAGACGTGGATTTAACTGATGAAACCTTAATATTACCCGTATGAAAGAATAATATTTTCACTATAGGAAAAATAATAGGATTTTTTGCGTCTAACTTTTCACAAGCCTTTCGTGTATCGGTTTCATGCACTGACAGAATATGTGCACAACATGCTTTTAGAATCGAGAGATTTAATCGTCCGGCGCATCTCGCGGGTCTACAACTAAGTCTAAAGAGATGTAACGCCAATACGATCATCTTCCCTTTTCCCCCATCTAGAGAAAGCAATGTTCCTTTGTTATTCAAGAAAAGGAAACGCATCAATCATATGGAAAAAAGTCACCTTATTGATCAACCGAATCAAAGCGCTAACAATGTCCCCAAAAAAAGGATGTCAGTAGTCCAGTTCATTTATTCAATTCCAGTCGAAATGCTAATTAAAACTATTGACTTTATGCATCAACATTGATATTGACACATGCAGGCCTGGGCGTACGAGCTGCCTCCGCAGAAGGCGGTGATGAGGTTCGGGTGTCGCTGCGTGCAATTCCCCCAGCACTCTTGCGACGGGGTGCGACCCTGACGGGGTGCGACCCTGACAGACGTAATGCACCCACGGCAAGCCTTCCAGGCAGCCCTTCGCCATGCTCGGCACTGTTGGACGCAAATTGCGTAACCCCAAGATCTCCATAACTAGAACAAGAACATGCATAATTGAGTAGAAAGATTAACGCACCTGTTTTGGGATCCATTGTTCTTGAAGTGGAAGCAGAAACACAATGTTCCACGCGCAAGTCCTTCTCCTCTATTGCCCTCCGTATCACTGGCTCAATGAGGCGGCCCCCTCACGTGTAGCGTTAGGTAAACGCCCTTAGGTGAGGATACATGTGAGAATTAGGGTTAGAGGAGAGACTTGAGCACTATTTATAGAGTTTCCAGCCAGTCCCTCTCATTACGGGCCGGGCTCAACTCGGCCCACACTAGCCAGCCCATATTAGACTAATTAAGAAACCTTCTATCTCACCTTAGACCAAACCCCGTAAAACGGTAAACGTTAAACGGTAAATTACAATATCAATTAATGTAGTCCACAATTAGAAAAACTCTTACATTCTCCCACTTGGACTATATTAATTGAAATCGTACTGTATGTGCGCACATTTGATCCAGAGATAATTCTTAATAGTCAATCCTATCCCATAAAGTTTTAAATACCGAATCATGGCGGTAACTGCATGTATACACACAGAGCCTTCCATGGTCACAAATGTTCTCAACTTTATTGATATGGATTCAATATAGTAGTGTGTCAAATGGATAACATCTCTCATAGAGAGATCTCATTTGTCAGTCACCATTCTCTTACCTTAGGTGTCACAAAAAACTTGTGCCACTAGAGAATGCTTTATGGTTTCAATGAACCCACATATGTCTTGTCCTTATGGTTAACCTTTCTTTATGTATCACAAGACATATTCACAAGGCTAATAACCGGATGCCCGGATGCCCCTAGCCTTCACTCAAGGTTTATACAATCCCTTGAGACTTTATCAATATGTATTCAACATAATAACAACACATTCAAAATATTTTATTGAATGCAAAAGTTGATACATATCAAACCGTTACAAAGTGTAACGAACATAGATGAAACATTTATCAGAGTAAAGCCAAAATAGCTCCCACTAAACAATTGTATCCGAAGATACTCCTAGGCCCATGCTAATGACATGTCACTCAAATACACATGGGCGTAGGCCTTTAGTTAGTGGATCTGCAATAACATCATCTGTGAAAATATATTATATTAAAACGTCACCTTTCTGTACCGTTTACTTTTTGTCAAAAATTTTGACCACCATATATTTAGACCCATTGAGACCTCTCGTAGTAAATAAATAATACTACAAATTTGTTATCTCAATACAACCATATGGGTCTATTCATCAAGTTAAAACGATCAACTCCGTCATGAGGTTCTGGAGCCTAAAAGCCCAAGTAACAGCCTAAAAGAATGTTACTAACATTGCTTACATAGTAGAAGATGACATAGAAATTTATTTACTGCACTTTCTACTAACATAAATCTATATCTTGTTATTGATATTATATCATCCTAACAGTCAGCAAAGTTTACATCTAAATACTCTACTAACTGCAAAAATTAAACATGTCTATAAATTAACATATAATCTCTTGTCTTCTTTAAGTACCTTAAAACCTTCTTGACAGCAACCCAGTGATCATGTCCTGGATTTGACCGATATCTGCCTAGAAGTCCCGTCACAAAGACAACATTTAGTTTAGTGCAAATTCGAGTATACATTATACTTTTAAGTGCACTGACACAAGGTACTCCCTTTAATTAGATTTTCTCAATTAAATAAGGACAATGTGATAGATTCAGTCCATCACTCTTAACAACAGGAGCAATTCATGGCTTGCAATGATGTATATTGAATATTTCCAATATACAATCAGCAAATGTCCTTCAAGAAAATCTAATATAAAATCCAATATTATATGACAAGAACAATTCTTACAGATCTTAGTACAAAGGATATAAGATGTCTCAAAATCACAACTTGTAAGCAAAATATCAAGTACATAGAGTATGAGAAAAATAAATTTCCTCCCACTTGACCTTGCAAGTATATTGAATTACTTTGTTCCCAATTGAACAAAATAACAATACTATGAAACTTTAAAAATATTGTCTGGAAATTTGCTTAAGACTATAAATAAGACTTTTCGGTCTACACACAAGTTTACTCGAAACATTTATTGCAAAATTCTCCAATTGCACAATATAGATTTTGTATCTATTTGGCGTAACTCCAAATCAAAAAGAGTTATTAATGCCACATTCACTCTGAAAGAATCTTTAAAAATACTAGAAAGAAATATTTATTTCTTATATTTATTTCTTCACTATAAACAATCCACCCCTCTTTCGAGTTAAAACTTTAGTTACCAATTTGGCTTTAAATTCCACAATCTTTCTTTGAAATTCTTTTAGTTTTGTACACCAATTTGCAACTAATAAACTTGTGATCTTTAAATAAGTCAGTAAGTTTCCAAACATGCTTCATAGATTGTATATCGTATTTTATGGCATCTAATCACACACTTGATTGAGGATAAGAAACAATATTTATTTATGTCGCTAAATCAACCATGTAGTGGATATTATAGTCATGCCCTTACAAATAGACTATATAGTCTAATGGAATAACGATCGTCTTCCCTAACAAATCTCCTTAATAAAGCTACAACCACTTTATTCTGCACTTAAGAGGTTTAAGAAATTTCATTATAAACTATATCAAGAATAGTACCTTAAACCTCAACAAGTTTAGTCTATGGTACAGGAGATTCCACAATTGTCTGTACCACAATTGTTTATATAAGCAAAGACAAAAATACAGTAACATCCATCATACTATTATCTTTAATAGTTTGAGAGCAGCTATCCTCTACAATTACATCAATCTTTAGAAACTTTAGAGTATGCGATTCCATAATTCTTGTATCTTCTTTAGAGTCTTAAAATCAAATACCCTTTTGAACAATCTAGGTAAGATACAAAATAATTTCAAGTAAATCTTTTGTTAAGATTTTCAAGCATAGTAATTAAGTTACCACCCCGGAATCTACCAAGTATTTGACAAATGACCCTTTAAGCTATTTCGCATTGTCATACTTGTCAAAATACTCATAACCACTATTAAACCTGACAACCTTTTAATCATATACGAAATGTATATGTCATTAGGACTTAAACACAATCTTTGCAGATATGTCCTAATTTCAATATCAGATAAGACATAATTTCAAGCAACTAAGGCTTCCATCATCTTATAGTAGTGCAGTATATAGGTAAACCTCTTTTCAAGTGTTCCAGAATGGAACGCTTCATGAACAGTAAGCAAAATTCAATTGCTCTTTTCTCAAGCAACAAATCATATGTTTACAACTTAAAATTTTAAGCAGTAAAAACCTCAATAATAATGAAGTTATTAATTACAGAAAAGGTGACTAAAAACCAAGCAATATATATAATTAGCATCATGTGAGCATTGTGTAACTTGACGTACAAGTACACATCCAGAGAGTTACATGCAAAATCACATAATCACCTTTGGGCAGAATACATGACATGCAATTGTACACTCCCCACATGATAAGGGTTATGAGAATATATTCCAATCTTCGTGAATTCATCACCTTTAGGCATATGAACCATTAGGATCAGTTACTCCTCCACCACACTATCATGTATCCCTCCATGAACTAATACACAATCACCTCCTTTGGGAGTATGACTATGCATTAGACCAGGAGACATCCCAATCATCATACGAGACCGAAATTTCTCAAACACAATCAAGTGTGCCACTTTGGCGGTCACTACTCAATTGAATCCTTGAAATTCTCTCATACCAGGGATATAAACTTTATTCCTCACATACACCATATACATGTGATTTTAACTTTAGTAATAGGGGCATGTTATCACTAAAATCACATATCATGCTAATTACATTGCTTTATTCATTAATAAAAAATTAATTATATATATATATATATAACGAATCTGAAAGACAGATTCCAATGAGATCATTGATCACAGTAACATAAGAAACTTCTTATAACAGAGAATAAAATATCTCTTATGCACCCCAATTACATATTACCATAACAACATAAAAAGAATGCTGATCTAAAATATCTCTCACAAATTAATATCAATAGTAATACAGGGTACACCATATTGACAAGCTTAACAGCTGATCAACCATTGCTCATGAGTTTCATAAGGCAAAACATGACTCAAAGGCCAACAATTGATTTATTAATCAATTTTAGGTAACAAATATCATTACTTCAGCCAATGGCCTATAAATTGAGTCAAATCACGTAAACTAAATATCTAAACTATAACAGTAGATACTATTGCTCTGCATAAATATTGCCATACTCCTTAACCATAAAAATATTCAATTTGATAGATATTAACAAGTGACCGAGATAAGTTCATGTACAATATGCGATAACTTAATCGACATGCATTACCTACATACGGCGGATATGTCAATCGTACAATTAGTTTAGTCACGAGTTCTTAAGACATCCATCATTCAAAGATTATCAGCGTGTCAAGGAGTATGCATGAGCAACAAAAGTTTCATAATCTTTACTGTTTCTTATCAGCTCAATACATAGCTCAATTACTATCCCATATTGATTGTATCTCATCAAGCCAGCTTCAGTTCACAATAAAGTTTGATTTTTATTGATGAATCACACCATTATGATGTTTATGTGATAACATATCTGTAACCCAACACTTGTATTTCCAAAATCACAGAAAAATACAAGGAAAAATACGCAAAAATTCATTTAAAATACACGTATTTAGGGTTTCATATGCAATTTCACATCAATAAAATCATCAAAAATATAAAATAAATATACCACGAGCTAGGAAATCACCATACGAGTCCAACGCCGCCATCCACACGCCGATCCGACGCTCCACGCGCCCCTCACGCGCCGCCGAGTGCGCGGCGCGTGGGCTCACGCGCGCGCACGTTCGACGCCCGGGCGGCGCGTGGCCGCGCGTGGGGGCGCGTGCGGCATTCCCCGGCGACGTGCCGCCGACCGTCTTGCTCGTCTCGTTGAGCCCAGTCCGAATTTGTGATTTAATTTTATTTTTATTGAACAAAAAATCTCGAAAATCACAAATTAGGGCAAAATCCGTACTAATTAGGGCTAATCCGTACAAATTAGGGCAAAACCTTTATGCGTTCAAGTTCTAGGGTTATGGTTGCTCTGATACCACATGTTGGACGCAAATTGCGTAACCCCAAGATCTCCATAACTAGAACAAGAACATGCATAATTGAGTAGAAAGATTAACGCACTTTGTTTTGGGATCAATTGTTCTTGAAGTGGAAGCGGAAACACAATGTTCCACGCGCAAGTCCTTCTCCTCTATTGCCCTCCGTATCACCGGCTCAATGAGGCGGCCCCCTCACGTGTAGCGTTAGGTAAACGCCCTTAGGTGAGGATACGTGAGAATTAGGGTTAGAGGAGAGAAACACTTTATTTATAGAGTTTCACCCGTCACTCTCATTACGGGCCGAGCTCAACTCGGCCCACACTAAACTAAGCCCATATTAGACTAATTAAGAAACCTTCTATCTCACCTTAGACCAAACCCCGTAAAACGGTAAACGTTAAACGGTAAATTACAATATCAATTAATGTAGTCCACAATTAGAAAAACGCTTACAGGCACCACCATTAGTTCGCTTGAAACACGAAGGAGAACAGCGCTTTCGTTATGATCCTATGGATTTCAGGCTTGCATGGGAAGTTACTAAGATGAAGGCTACGTATTGCATAGTTCTCCAAGGTTGTGCGCTCAAGTCGATGAGAGTTACCATTCTCCAATCTATTGTTAAAAATATTTAGGACTAATCAAGATATGCACGGTCCAGGACATAGAGAACCTTCTAAATATATATCTAATCACGAGATTCCTATATATCTATAACATCTATTTAGCTATTATAATAAAATAGACTTTTGGACATGAAAATACTCCAAACATAACGAGTTGAGACATTTTTTTTCCAAATAAAAATTTAAGAATTTTTGTCAAGAAATTGAAAATTAGAAACTGAAAATTGAAGGAATATGGAATTTTGGACAATGAATGCACCAGAAATTAACAGAACTGTGTATAAGTTGTAAGAGTTTTTCTAATGTGGACTAAATTAATTGATATTGTAATTTACTGTTTTTACGGTTACCATAAAAACGGGGTTGGTCTAAGGTGAGATAGAAGGTTTCTTAATTAGTCTAATATGGGGGCTAGTGTGGGCCGAGTTGAGCTGGCCCGTAATAAGATGGACTTTGGAAACTCTATAAATAGTGCCAAGTCTCTTCTCTAACCATAATTCTCACATGTATCCTCATGTAAGGGGTGTTTACCTAACGCTACTGAGGGTTAGAGGAGAAGGACTTGCGCGTGGAATATTGTGTTTTCGCTTCCGCTTTAAGAACAGTGGATCCCCTTGATGAGTAGGTAATCCCTTTTCTCCTTCCGCTTTATATTCGATGGATCCCAAAACAGGTGCGTTAATATTTCTACTCAATTATATATGTTCTTGTTCTAATTATGGAGATCTTGGGTTGTGCAATTTGCGTCCAACCATAACCTTAGAACTTGAACGCAATTGATTTTACCATAATTTGTGATTTTCGAGACTTTTTGTTCAATAAAAATTAAATTAAATCACAAATTTGGATTTGGAGAGACGAGACGAACAAGAGGGTCGGCGGCGTGTCGCCGGGGGATGCCGCACGCGCCCCCACGTGCGGCCACGCGCCGCCTGGGTGTCGAATATAAGCCACTTGTTTGAACAAGTAATTGACTTTTCCCTCCAAACTCACTAGCAGTTTTGAGGGGGCGCTAAGATTTATTCCACTCATTATTGCCATTTGGCGTGCTAGTGCTGTGCAGGTGCTAATGCACATGGGAGAATTTGAAAATTGTTCATAATTTTTTAACTTTACTTTCTTTCCAAAAGATTGTTCCCATGATCCGTAAAACCGCATGGGAGCAATTCCAACTAGAGCTAGGACGATGAAGCATGCTGCTGAGAACCTCGAGCTTCCTCGGCCAACAAGGCGACTTCAAAAGAGGGTGCAGAACTTAAAGGGTTCCTCGCCCAACAAGCAGAGCAAGTTAGAGCACTTCATGTACTCTTTCGCACCAAGTGGAGTCGGTTAATGTGAAAGTATAAAGTGGTCTCAAAAAATAAAATGTGCTTGTGTACTTTCGAAAGCAAACGTATGTGAGAGACTATTCAGTGAAAAGTGAGATGTATTCTTTGGTATATTCCCAAAAAAATTCGATAAAAAGCCGATGCGCGCATCTTAAATAAACTGTGACGGTGAAATTTATGGACGGGCAAAATTGTAATTTGAGACATCAGGATAATCGTTGAGTAGGCCATGAATCTCTTCCACTCCAAACTTGAATTCAAGAGGATCCCAATTTTTTTCATGAAGCCCACACTAAAACGACGAAAACTGAAGATATGACGTAAGACCGCCCATGTGGAGATAAACTCAAACACTTTACGAACAATCATCGTTCAAAAGCATTGGAACACAAAACAAAAACAGAGAATTTAGAGTTCAGAAATGGATTTAGCTATTGAGAAACTACTAGGGCTCGTAGTAAACTGACTTAAAAACCTATTTAAGACCATCTAATCCAAGTTGCTACACTTTCGGATTAAGTCGCACTGAACACTCACGATTCATTTCCAAATCAATACCAAGACTGCACGACAAGTTCGCAATGCTTATAAGAAACTCGTCTTGCAGAGATCTAGATGTGATCAATTACACAAAACCCTCCGACCTATATTATAGCTTATGGATGAGTGTCCTATGTTTACCTTGAGAGCACGATTGCTAGCCACAGACCGCTATCCAACTGGCAGCCCGAGATATTGGAAGGGGCCTTTGGTGAGTAACAACATCACCATCGGCATGAAGCGCCTATATATCCGACACGACATCAAATGTGATGCCGGCTTTATCCGCTGGTGGAATTGGCGGGCCCATCAAGAACTCCCTGTATCCGGCCCATCCTGAACCCGTCTTCTCTGGTGTCTAGCCCATCTTACTTTTCTTTACCATCCATTGTCCTAATTTTTATAGGTGCTGTTGTTTTGAATTGTGATTGAATACTCTCCCCATCTTTTGATATGTCTAAACATTATTATATATGATGAAAATATTTTTTGTTTACTCAATCGTATAAGTGATATAAGTCACTTATTTGAACGTGTAATTGACCTTTTCCCTCCAAACTTGCTAGTAGTTTTGAGAGCCCGCTAGAATTTGTTCCACTTATTATTGTTGTGGAGATTCCACGTAGATCCCGTGCATTTGGGATGCTAGTGCCGTGCAGGTGCTAATGCACATGGGTGAATTTTTAAAATTGTTGTTAATTTTTTAACTTAAATTTTTAGAAATACAATTCTTTCCAAAAAATTGTTTCCATGATCCGTAAAACCGCATGGGGGCTGTTGGAAATATATCCTGAAGATTCCGATTCCGTGGATTAGTTTTGGTAAATAGGAAAATAGGAAAATAGAGATTCATTTATTATTTTTTCTTGTTTTATTCTTTTATCTCTCACATTATAAATTCACTAGTGTAATGTAAAGATACACAATGAATATACAGAGAAAAAGCTTTTCTCAAATCTCCATTACACTTTCTGTCATGGTATCAGAGCCGATACTTCTGGCCTAGCTTCCGCACATTTCTTTTGAATTGCCATCGTTCCTTTTTCTGGCCTGTTGTTGCATAATCTTTACCTGCGAAACAGTCCAGCAAAACGATTAGGAATTCAATTTTTTTGCCATGACAAACAATGTTGAGAATTCCTCAACAGAGGAAACACCTACCTCAGATCCGGTTGTTTCTCTTGGCGGCGATCGAACCTCTGTTCATCCATCAGAAGAAACCATTTCTGCATAATTGATTCCAGCGTCGGGCCAGACCTCCGGCCCAGTCCAGTGGCCTCCAACCTTTCCTCCAGCATATCCACAGGTGTGGAACCAGTACCCCTTTGGGCCATTGCCAGGACAGGTATGGACCCAGTATCCTTTTGGGCCGTCGCCGCCCGTAATGGCCCCACGGAGACATCGGGCCGGACGAATCACAGCAGAATCCGGATCCGTTCCGGGTCGGGGATCCGGATCTATCCGGGTTCGAATCCCTACCGGGATTTCAACCGGATACACGCCGCCGGGTCGGGGATCCGGATCTATCCGGGTTCGAATCCCTACCCGGGATTTCAACCGGATACGCGCCACCGGGTCGGGGAACCGGATCTATCCGGGTCATGGGACGAATCCCTACCCGGGATTTCAACCCGGATATGCGCCGCTGTTTTTTTCCGGTTGGCGGCGGCGGCGGCTTGAACCCGGCGACCCTCCGTACACCTCGCCAGCCGATGGACCCGAATTGAAGCTCCTTGGGATGCAACTTACCGGAGCGGAGAACTACACGGCCTGGGCAAGGGATCTCCGACGCGCCCTTGTCACCAAAGACAAGGACGGCTTCCTCGACGGAGCCGTTCCTTTTCCGGCCGACGAACGTCTTCAACGGCAGTGGCGAAAGTGCAACCAACTGGTTCGCACATGGCTCGGGAACCGCCTTGCACCGAAATCGCAGCCGGACTCCCACCAACCGAAGACTCCCGAACTCTGGGAAAGCATCCGCGAGATGTACGGACGCCTCGACCGAGCGAAACTGTTCACCGTCACCCAAGCCCTGTCGGAGTTGAAGCAGGGGAACCTCTCGGTTACCTCCTGCTTCAACCGCCTCTCCGCTCTATGGAATGAGCTTGAAGCCGCCGAAGAACGACTCGAAGGTCCCGAAGAAACCCTCCATCAGTACCGAAAAATTAAAGAGAGGGAGAAAACGACGAGATTCTTACTAATTTTGAACGAATCCTTCTCGGCTTTCCGATCGCAAATCCTCGCAATGGACCCTCCGCCACCGCTTGGCCGCATTTACCAGCTGGCCGTCCAAGAGGAGCATCATCGGATGGCCGCCGCTGGACACGCTCGGCTAGGCGAAGGCCTGAGCCTGGCCGTTCTTCAATCCGGCGATACAGCTCTCGGCGGAACCTCCACGGATCTGGAGAGAAAATTCGTAGCTGTGGCTGCGGGGAGAAGAACCGGAGGAAACCCTAAAACATTGCAATCTGACGGCTCGGATCCAAGATCTGGAATGGATGGCTGGGATCGCCGATCCAAGATGGACGGCTCGAATAGACGCTTGGATCTCGACGGGGCCGGGATTTCGGGCCATTTGGAACGTACGGCCGAGATCGGCGCGGCCGGATCGGGACGGCCGGGATCTCGGGAACCAGAACGGACGGACGAGATCGGCGCCTTGGCCGGATCGGGCGGCCATCATCTATCCGCAGCTTCAACGAATCCGGCCGGGATCGTGCCACGTCAGCAAGAAAGGTCAGCAAATTTAAAAATAAATATTGCAGCTACTGTAAACGTCCACATCATACTATTGAGACCTGTTGGAAGCTGCATGGAAAGCCTAATGACAAAAGGAGAGAATCCATTATTTCCCAAGTTTTTGCACAAAAGGCAGATGGATCAACTCACCAGATGATCACTCAAGAACAATATCAAAATATTGTGCAAATGCTGGACCAACTCAAGACTACTGATAAAAGTGCAGGATTCTCAGGTACTTTCCTATACAACAAGAATTCGTTTTTGGTTGATGTATGGATTATCGATTCAGGTGCTAGTGACCACATAGTATGCAACAAATTTTTTTTTTTTTCTCACACATATAAAATGCCGAATCTCCTATCACGGTGCGTCTTCCAAATGGGAACATCACAAATGTTACCCAAACCAAAGACCTTGTTCATCTTGGCCCAAATTTAATCTGAAGAATGTCCTATATATTCCAGAATTTGAATTCAATCTTAAATGTCTGTCTCAAAAATATGTGAGGATAACTCTTGCCATGCCACATTCAATTCCGACAATTGTCTTTTTCGGGACCATTCGGCGCGAGTGATGGCCTTGGGTAGAGTGGTAGATGGACTCTATTTCTGGAACAATTCCCCGGGAGATTTAGAATTATTAAATAAGCATGTTTCTTGTAATGCCATCAGTTCAAATAAAAATCTCCTTTCTCATCAACGATTGGGTCACAGTGCTTCTTTTCCTCATCCGAAATGTCCAATATGTCCTTTAGCTAAACAATCTCGAGCACATTTTCCGAAAAGTACATCTCGTACAACGATTCTTTCTCTTTACTTCATATGGACATTTGGGGACCTTATCATACTCTTCACCGTGATGGATCTCGATTCTTTCTTACAATTGTTGACGATTACACTCGAGCCACATGGGTTTATCTTATGCAATCGAAAAGCCAAACTTTTGGTCATCTATCAAATTTTATTTCCATAATTAAAAATCAGTTTGGTAAATCTGTATAAAAAATTCGTACAGATAATGGGCGTGAATTTTTCACTTCTGATTGCAACACATTTCTATCTTCCCATGGTATACTTCATGAAAGTTCCTGCACTTACACTCCGCAACAAAATGGAGTTGTTGAGCGCAAACATAGGCATTTGTTAGAGGTTGCTCGTGCTCTAAAATATCAAGCTTCCATTTCAGAAGATTTTTGGGGAGATTGTGTGGTCACAGCAGCTTACTTGATCAATCGCATGCCAACTTGAATTCTTAATGGTAGGACCCCTTTTGAGATGCTTTACAACAAACAGCCTGATAATAATCACCTTAAAGTATTTGGTTATTTATGCTATACAACAAATGTGGGTCCTCGAGATAAAATGGGCCCTCGAGCCACTCGGTGCGTCTTTATGGGATATTCTTCTCTTCAGAAAGGATATCGAGTTATGGAGATCTCTACGGGGACTTTCTTCATTAGCGGGGATGTTGTATTCCATGAAGACATATTTCCATTTGAGGAAGAGGTTTCTTCATCACAGTCCTCTTTACCATCAGGACATGACAGACTATTTTTGTCCGATGACTCTTTGTCCTCAGCACCAGGGTGTCTTATTGCGCTAGGACCACCCATATCATCAGGACCGCCTTCGTCTGCATCAATGGAATTATCGCCTTCAGAAGCAACATCGCCAAGATTATCTGAGGACATTTCTCAATCTCCTTTGACAACAGCTGCTTCACCAACTCTCCCTAAATCATCGGATCCTCCAGCTCAAATCCTCGAGCCACCTCGACGATCTGGAAGGCACACTCGTCCACCTACATGGACAAAGGATTACATATGTTACGCAAGAAGTTCTTCGGTACACAATATCCCATTGGCTCATATGTATCATTTAATCGGTTATCGCCGAGGACATATGTGTTGCATAAGTCGCATATCCGAAGAACGAGAACCATTCTCCTTAGGCGGCATGAGATCCTAGATGGCAACATGCGATGGAATCCGAACTTACTGCTTTGATGGAGAATCACACATGGGACATTGTCCCTTTGCCACTAAGACGGAAACCGATTGGCTGCAAATGAGTTTACAAGATCAAATTCAAGGCAGATGGTTCTATTGAGCGCTATAAGGCTCGATTAGTTGCCAAGGGATTCACTCAAAAAGAAGATTTTGATTACCATGAGACCTTTTCTCCAGTAGCCAAAGAAGTCACTGTACGTTCCTTCTTACCCGTTGCAGCCATACGAAATTGGTCTCTCCATCAGATGGATGTGCATAATGCTTTTCTCCACGGTGATCTTGATGAAGAAATCTACATGGATATTCCTCAAGGATTACGCGAGACGGGAGTCTCGGGTATGTCGTCTTCGCAAATCCTTATATGGATTAAAACAGGCATCTAGACAATGGTATGCCAAATTCACTGCTTTGCACTAACCAATGCGGGTTTTGAGCATTCTAAGTATGATTATGCCTTGTTTACACGTACTACAAAAGCATCATCAATTTACTGTTGATATATGTTGATGACATACTTGTCATGGGAAATAATGATTACGATATTGCCAAGTTCAAAAGATATTTACACTCCACCTTTCACATCAAAGATTTGGGACCACCAAAATATTTTCTTGGGATCGAGATTGCTCGGTCCAATGAAGGAATTTGCCTCAGTCGAGGGAAGTTCATCTTGGAGATTGTTTACGAAGCGGGTCTATCGGGATGTAAACCGGCGAGTCATCCCGGTTGAGCAAAATGTCAAGTTGACGACGCATGAATATGACATAAGTTCTCCTTCAAACATTAAGGACTCAGTGCTCAAAGATCCTTCAGAATACCAGCGACTTGTTGGAAAGTTGATATATCTTACAATGACAAGACTTGACATATCATATGCCGTACAGATACTCAGCCAGTTTATGCATATGCCAAAGCAATCACATATGGATGCGGCATTGAAAGTTGTGAAGTATCTAAAGGGATGTCCGGGCCTTGGTATACTTCTATCTCGTGATCGCAATATGAAGATGACGGCTTTTTGCGACACAGTTATGCCACCTGTCCAATGACCGGGAGATCTATTACGGTTTCTCGCATAAAGTCTGGGAAAGTCATTAATTTCTTGGAAAACAAAGAAGCGAGCCAAGCTGTCTCACTATCATCCGCAGAATCAGAGTATCGGGCCATGGCAAAGGCCACTTGTGAAATAGTCTGGATACGAGGACTACTCCTGGATCTCGGAATACAAGTTAGTGGACCGACTGAATTGTTTTGTGATAATGATGCTGCACTCTAATTAGCAGCAAATCCAGTCTTTCATGAAAGAACAAAACACATAGAAGTGGATTGTCATTTCACTCGGGATAGGATCAAAGATGGAGTCCTGGTGACAAAAGGAATCGGAACAACGGAGCAACCTGCAGACGTCTTTACTAAAGCGTTATGTCGGAAACTTGACATAGATATCTATTGACCAAGCTAGGTATCCTTGACATCTACAGGCCACCAGCTTGAGGGGAGTGTTGGAAATATATCCTGAAGATTCCGATTCCGTGGATTAGTTTTGGTAAATAGGAAAATAGGAAAATAGAGATTCATTTATTATTTTTTCTCTATTTATTATTTTTTCCTGTTTTATTCTTTTATCTCTCACATTATAAATTCACTAGTGTAATGTAAAGATACACAATGAATATACAGAGAAAAAGCTTTTCTCAAATCTCCATTACACTTTCTGTCAGGGGCAATTACAACTAGAGCTTGGACGGGGAAGCATGCTGCTGAGAACTTCAAGCTTCCTCGCCCAACAAAGCAGAGCAAGGCATAGCACTTTCCGTACTCTTTCGGAGGCAAAGCCAGCAACCGAGCGGAATCGGTCACGATGGACGCCACCTCAAAGCGTAAGAGAGACCCTCAATGCCGGAGACTTCTCCTTTTTCCCTCTCGTTTGCAAGGGCGTGGCTGAGCCTCGCTTGCGTGCGACTCACCCTTTTGATTTTGAACAGAATAATGGGCCTCAATCGATCTTAATGGGCTAAAGCCTTTTCATGTTCCTATTGATTATCAATTTTTTTTTTGTTGCTTTTAATATATATATTTTTAAAATTTTCCATTGCCAAAAGTGAGTATTCGATATTATTGAAGAAATTCAGAAGTCAGCAGACTTAATCTATTTTCAAAGTTTAATTTATTTTTGAATTAATTTGATTTATATTTCAGTTGTCTAATTGTGTCGTTGACATTTCCTCATTGAATATATAGCATTAAATTGCCTCTTTTAAGTTTTGTCTATAAGTAAATGACTTCACAAGGTTTACTTTATTATTCGTAGATTACTAAACTAACCATTGGAGTTTACCGCAGTGGCCACACCCCCACCTTTTGGGAGATGTTGGGGTGGGGACAAATTAGTTTTAGGAGTGGGTTTCGACTCCCATGTCCTGCAAGGAGGCAAGGCAAGAGTCTTTAGGGTGGGGACAAATTAGTTTCAAGAGCAAGTTTTGACTCTCACGTCCTGTAAGGAGACAGGGCAAAAGTCTAGGACCGACCCCAAAAAAAAAAAAAGATTACTAAACTTTAAGTCTAATATTAATACCAATTTCAAACTGATCATGTGTTGATTTTTCGAAGATTTTGTCTTCCATTTTCCTAGAACGTAATGATATTAATTTGTTAAAAATTCTCTGCATCATACAAACGTGCTTTCCATACAAATTGAGAATTCCAAGTTTTATGATAAACTACATTTCAAAACGTGGCGGAATAAGTCTATCGAAAATTCTAAAACTTATCAGGGAAAGTACAATTTAATCACAAAATTTTCAAAAAGTGCAATAAAAAAAATTAAAGTAATTGAACCACCTTGGCTAGAAGCAGGAGAAAATTGGCAACCCAGCAATCATAACCTTCTTATCACAATCTGTATGCAACTTGAGAATTGACAAATATTTGGAGAGGCGTAAGAAGAGCAAGTCACCTGGAATTAAAACTAGAGCTACGGCGAATCATGATGCTGAGAACTTGCCCATCTTGCTGCGGCTCCTTCAAATGGCTTCTTTGCATATGAATCTGTCTCGTTCCGATGGAATGGCCCCCCTCTTATACACTAAGCAAGGAAGTGAAAATTAGGTAAACGTAGAATCAAATTTCTTTGACCCTTTTGGTAAAGTTATCAAGTTCTGCTCGTGTTTCAATTAAATTGAAGAATAAATTCGCGTGCGTTGCTTTTTTATATAAAGATTTTATTTCCATTCGTCATCATACTCGCATTAAAAGATTTATTTCCATTCATCCTCTTAAATTGAAGATAAATTCGCATACCTTGCCTTTCCCGGCTGCTGAAAATGTCGTAATTAATGAAATACAAGGTTCCGATTTGATTGACCGAATGGGACCAAAAAAGATTCAGCTCTCATTCCATTTTTGGCTTCAATTGTTTTCAGAAGTTTAATTTATTTTAAGTTAATTTGATTTAGATTACAATTGTCTAGTTATATCGTTGAGATATCCTTAATTTATTTTAAGTTAATTTGATTTAGATTACAATTGTCTAGTTATATCGTTGAGATATCCTTATTTAATATAGCATTAAATCGCCTCTTTACACTTTGTCTATGAAGTGAATGATTTCACAATGCTTACGTGCATAGATTATTTGGATTGCGCCTACTATAATCAACCAGGGAGAATATTATTCATAGATTGCTGAACTTTTAAGTCCAATGTTGATAATTATTTCGAACTGATCGCTGCCTGATTTTTCGCATCCGGCGTCTTGTTTTTGTTTTCCGTTTTCCTAAATGGAACCGTGGCTCCATTCAAGACAGCTTCAAAACTCACCTTTGCACCGATCATGATCACCCCACGCCAGCGGAGCGAAGGGCGTCGAGATCGATCTTGAGCGGCAAGCTGTTGCCGTGCATTATCTTGACGGCGTGGATGTAACCAACGTAGACGAGCCGGATGATGATGTACTCCTTATCCTGCGCTTGGGGATGTTGGGCTCGACGATCCAACACTTTAGGGTTTCAATATCGCCGAGGATGATGTGGGTCCTCCTCCGACTTGGATTAGGCCTGGTCGATGGACTCGACGAGGTCGAGGAACTCTTTGACTGGCCGAAGCTGCCGTGAGAGCCCATCTTGAGCTCCTGGCTGATCGCCTTCAACTGCTCCAGCTTTGCGGAATTATCCATTCCAATTTAGAGGGCTCCTGGCGATTTCCTGCAAGGGGTTTTAAGTTTTAACAGCGATCGGGACGACTCTTGAAACGGCTTGCCATAGGACGAGGAAGGCAAATGCAAGTTCTTAGATCTATGAAGCCGGAGCGCATCGATAGTGATCAAAGTCTCAGAAGGACGTGCTCGGAGAGAGAGAGAGAGAGAATTGTTGCTCGGTGTCCAGGTGGGCGGTTCCACCCTTGGATCCGGGAATCAGACTGAACCCGACATCACACGCATTGTGTCCGAGCCTCAGATGAACTTTTACTTAAAATCACCTCATTCTAAATCGATACTCACCCATTTACCACATGTACTTAGATCCCAAAAAGCATACAGCAAGTCTTGACTGTTCCTTTGAAGATAATACATGTTTCAATATCGTCACACTTATGGGATAATAATCGAGGAAGATTAAAAGAACAGACGAGCAGGAAGACCTTAAGTCTCAAACTCCTCGATTAACAGTAATCTTTCAACAAATATACAATGGTAATATTCCTAACGGTCAATCTCCTCCATTCTCCAGTCATTTGCATAGCACTAAATTGAACAGCAATAGGGACCACATGCGAATAATTACAGAATCTAATCTCTCATTATAACATCTTCGCTAGACAAAAATAAACATGCTTCATTCCTATACTTGACTTATTTTTAAATAAAAGAGAGGAGCAAATTGGCCCTCTTAAGATATTACAAGTTTTCAAATGTCAACAGATTTGTCTCCAGCTAACCCACACCCCATCATAAGCAACATTGTCCATTCCCGGGGCGGCATGTTCTCCCTACCCATCATGACAAAAAAATATACTGAACATGAATAGATTCCGCTAATCCAGGTAAAATAATGTCACTATCTTCCGGAGATTCTTGGCCTCCTGGCATGTTTCCATGAGCAACCTGCTGTCATGGAACGCAAAGCAGATAACTTGCTGTACTTGTGAGATTATGTCCATATTACACAGCCTGCAGATGAAATAGGTGCATGTATATCCAGTTAGCAACATTAAAGTAGTCTGAACCCTCAAGAAAAGCTAAACAAGTTCATGGAGTTCTAAATCTACCAAAGTCGTGCAAACCTCGTCTAATAGAATTCATTCAAAAGGGTATGATTTATCAAGCAAGCATACAGATCCAAAAAGAGATCCATGCAGCCCAACTGAAAAGCTAACAGGCATTTCTATCGACTAACCATATGTATTATGTTGATTAACCATATAAAACTTTACATAAGCAAAGAATCTTTGGTTGAATGAGGCAATGAAATTTCAAACTCCTATGCCCCACCCTTCATAGCTGACAACACAAGTTCTGTTCTTGATAAGTCTGCCGACTGACTCTATTTTGTACATATACCACAATACACACTCTAACCTAAGTATTACAAGAGTTTGATCTAATCACTTAATAAATTCCATCCATCCTCCACCGAGTCCCCTAGGCCATAGTACTGACATTCTCAATCAGTGCTTATAAACAGATAATTCATATTAGCTCTACCAATACCCTTTGCTACCCTATAGCACAATATCTTGACAAAATATGGAAATACAGAATGAGGCTGGCTACTGCAAGTACAATGGGAAGAGAAACTGTAGATACCATCGAGAGAAACGAGTTAAAACTTCCAATATTATAGATTGCACAACTCGGGTAGAAGCATTACCAACTGCATTATGAGGTCTTACCATCCATGAAGCTGCAGCGTTAAACAGTGAAAACAAGAGAGAGAAAAAGGCTATAAAACAATGAACACAGGGAGCAATACATACCTGCTTGCTTCTATTAAAGGTAGATGGTCATTATAAGGCTTCTCTATCACATTCTGGACCTGTGAGATTAAGTAGAATGTGAAAAACTAATTCACCCACACCAAAGCTATCTATCTTAACTAGATCCAATTTATGCACACTTCAAGCTCATTTAGCTTTTGGCAATTGACATCAACTGTGAACAGAATTCTAATTTAATTTCATACAGCTAAACTTACACAAAATACTATGTTCTAATGAACTACATATTCCTGATACCATAAACATGTACAACACGTTTTGTCACCATGCTGCAAGCACTACACAGCTTCACAGCTTTGTTTTAAGAAAATAACAACATACCGTAGGGAACCAGAAATTAAACTTGCTCTCTTAGAACTGCAGGTTTAGTTGTGATTCTGGTCAACCTCCTTATAATGCTGTATAAGGTAAATCTCAAGAAATGAGTTTTGCTTTTATAAGTGCTACATTTACAATTTGTCCCTTAGTTTTCTCCATGGTTAACCACCAGAATATGTCTTCCCATAACCAGCCAAGCATATGCTACTCTTTTGATACAACGCAGTTCAAGCAACATATGACAGTCTTAGATCAGTGTGAGTGTTTTCCGGGGGGGAGGGAGACAAACGGGGCATGCAACAAGAAATGAAGGGAAAATAAGAGCTCATATCACCGTACACATATTGGCTAAAGAAGCACAATCCTACCGGGCAAAAAAATAATAAAACTCTGAATTACAGAATAGACGAAAACGGGAGGCGGCTCACTTTAGACAATAATTCCTGGCTCTCTGGAGGCTGCTTTTTTAAACTCTGAGGTAAGATTACTGTCAGCAGCTCCGGCTTTTCTGCTCTTAAAGCACCTCTAATGACGGCTGCATTAGTCCCGGATGCCCCTGATGTATATATGTGATTTTTCTACAAGGGAAAGTAGTACACTCAAGAAAAAAGACCTTATCTAAGAAGTGAAAATGGATATTTGGTGCTGGCATTCCATAGCTAAGTACAATCCTCAACCTAAAGTCAAAAAGGTCAAGCTATAGTATCGGGACTCTGCCTCTTAAACAATAGAGATATGACTTCGCCAGACATCAGTAATCAAATGCAATATAAAATGACTTTTATCACATTCACAGCTTCTTACAGTTATAACCATTGCATAGCTGAGAATCTCAATTAGTTCCTGATGCATGAATCCCATGTTTCTTGTCCCAAAGAAGCCAATAGCTCGAGGGCCTTGCTGTTGAATGGCCAATAACTCCTGCAAAAATGAATCCTTTTAGTGAGTTCAATAAAATAGGAATAAGAGAGATTTGATAATGCAAGTACTTGCGGTAGAATAACTTAGTCAACAAGAAAGGAAGCACGCAAGGGAATAGTATGTATATCAGTTCATCCAAGTGAGCGTAATTCGATTGGGTTTATCAACCAACACACTGATTCTGTTGTCTAAGTTACCACAGAACTCTTTCCATCCGTCTTTGCCAAAGAAGAGAATCAATTTGGATTAAATTCTGAATTCCAGTTATTAAATTGGTTAAAGAATGTGTTAAATAAGTTTTGGAAAAAAAAAACTAGGAGCTAGAGTCAGAGGAAATTTAGTAGCAAAATTCAAATTCTATATGTCAAACCTCGACTATAGGATTTCTAATTAGATCGAGACTTTGTCGCAGAACATAGCAAACACCACATTCAGAGACTCATGTTTAGAAATAGAACCTTTATAACGTGAATAATTCTACATCAGGAACAAGGGTATGGTAGCTTGGCCCTTGCAATCAATTAAAGTAGGTAGAAATGACTGGGGAACCCATGTTCTAACCTACATGAGTCCTGAATCTTGGATGACCCTACGCAGGGTACTCAAAACATTTCCTAGTTAATTCCCAACAAATTTTAGAAACCACATGTCTCTTTTGAAGCTAGAAAACTGGATTTGATCTCTATAGACTGTGCCTCAAAAGTTCCAATAGGCTACTTGAAGATATTCTCAAATTCTGTTTCTGAAACAATGGCAAACAGCATCAACTTAATTTTCTTTTAATTTCAAAAACTACTCTTCAAAGCAGCGTAAATTCAAAACATTTAAGGAGTTGTTTTAAGTAATAGGCATGTATATACATATAGAGAGATAAATAAAGATATTTCTTGATGTATGCTTGTACTTATTGTATAAGAAATAGTTATCCTCTGAGACCAAGAGTGCTTTACATGGAACTAACATCATTTCCTGACAAACCCGATGACCTCCAGTGGCCCACTAATACTACTGATCATCTCCTGGTGATTCAAGCCACGGAGATTCCAATGGTCACAAATGTTTCCTCAACTTCCAGGCCACAAAAGTAGAAAATAGAGTGGACAGGGTGCCAAGCATACTGTACATTTAAGATAGTGCAGACAGAATCTGCAAGATTTGAACTAAAAGTATCTTACATCTGAATCAACAAGAAATCCTCACCATGCTATTGGGACATATCTCAAAAGGAAATTAGAGAGGAAAAAGTTGGCCAAGAAGAGAAGGAAACCAAGATGGAGAGATAAAAGAAATAATGAAAGATAGGAACAGTGCAACAACATCATAAATGAAGAGATACAGAGGAAGAATGGTGCAAGATGAACAGTACAAGTGTAAAACTTTGGGCCTAGGAAACTATCTACTCTTGCTCAGGAAAGAAGAAATAACCAAAGATAATTTCTCTCCTTGTTTTTTGGCTCAATTGGAAAGAAAGAAACAAGAAAGGAGATCAAGAAGAATCCTACTGAGACTCTTTTAGGATTTTTGCAACAGTCTCGAGAGAAAAAAAAATCAAAACCTCACCCCCCTTCTTTAGAACAAATAAAAGGAAAGAATCACAGAAATAAAAAAGAGTAGGTTCAGATGCTAATATGTTTAGCATATTACAGGAGACAGGCCATTTACCCCAAGATGCATCTGCTCCTATGACATAATAATTCACAAAGCAAAAAAGATTTGCAAAAGGAAGGAGCAAGCCAAAAAGAGGACAAATACGACTCCATGTACACCACCGAATGGAAACTACCAACCTGCAAATAATCAACTTCGGGAACTGGTTTGTATTCTGATACTAGGACAGCACCAGATCCTTCCACAAGAGATTGAGCTTGAGTCGGAATTTGAGTGCCTGCATCATCTTCGGAACCAAGCATCCACATTTCACTCTCCTCTCCGAAGTCTGAATTGTTGACATCTTGATCCCTTCTCATAATCCCACAAAGCCACTATACCAGCACATAAAAACAGAGCCCCTGCTAGTAAATCATTAGTGAAAACCAACAGCCCAAAAAATTGGTCATACAATAAAATTTTAGGTCATAAGCTCACGTGGAAGTTTACAACCATTTAGGAACAATCCTATGTGCACTCACTACGTCCTTTTCTTTTTACATCTAGCAAATGATAATGAGCCTGAGTCTTCTTTCTTCTTTTCCCTTTTGACCAAAAGAAGCCTCAGTCTTCTTGAACACAGATATTAATGATTTCTAAAAGGTAGCAGTGGCGAACATCTCATAAAGATAACGATAAAATCTCAGTAACTCTTACTAGAATATGAGTTGGCTATTCAATGTCCTAAAAAGAAGCTCAAATTCGACAGATGAAGAAATGAAGAAATGCAAAGTCGTCATAATTTACACAGTTAAGTCAGAAGCCCCAGCCCGAAAACTACAGAAAAGAAAGCCAGTAATTAAACCAGAATCCATTGAGAATAATTAAGATGCAAGAACGGTGCCGCCCTTCCTTTTAAATTTCTTAGAACTTCCATTTGATAGTCACAAGAAGCACATTCCTACACGTGGGCGTAACGCATGCCTTGTGCGACCGAATCATGACTTACACATACGATCTCGAGCACAAAACGATCTTATATATAGAGCAACCGCCAAAGACGACAGCTCATTAGATTCTATTACTTGGTAAATAAATAATGGGTGGCAAAAAGAAGCATCTTCTCCGCAGTGACACAATCTTAACTGTGCGAAGACACAAGTCACCCCTTATTAAACAACCTCACCCAAATAGCCACCCTCAAGATGATTATTTTAGCAGCGAACCGAATAACATAGGACTACCTCATATGAAGGCACACACCCGAATAGCCGATCTCAAAATGACTCTTTTGGCCAGCAATCCCCCAGCAAATCATTATAACCAATCAAAACCAAATTCAGTCCCGTCCCCTCCCCAGCAATCCCATCTCAAAACCTGAGATTCAACTCACCTAAAACAAGCTCGAGCCCACAAAACCCTCATCCCAAACGAACAAAACCCGAAACTCAAAATCCGGCCAACACCGTCAAATTAGGAACGGCGGAAGGACCATTACCGTCTGTTGGGAAGACGAAAGCCTCTTCCTCCGAGGCCATCCGGCACAAAAATCAGCTCCGGCAATCGGAGGGCTGCTGCTGTGGAAGGATCTGGAGGAGGGTCTGGAGGGAAAATCAAGGGTGGCAGTGGTGAGGGGCAGCAAGTGCCTCGCGGGCAGAGGAATAATGCTCATTGCTTTTTTCTCTCACTTCAACCGGGGGGTTTTTGCCCTAGGAGGCCAGACCAGACCACAGACCAACCAATTGAGAGCTGAAATTGAGAGGGCGGAATGACTTTTCTAAAGGGGGATTTTCTCGCCTTTTTTTCTCTCTCACTTTCTTGGCTGCTTTTTCCTTCACTTTCTCCTCCTATCCTTTCTGGCTTTCCAAAACGGAGACGAATCAGAAAAGGGAGTGACTGGACGCACTTGAGAAAGCGGCGAGGGAAGACCACCCGCTATAATATTGTTGGGAAAATATAAATATTACCCCGCGCACGAAAAAGTAAGGTCAACATATATAATAATATATTTTATATATATATATATTCTAAAAATTTTAAATTCATATAATTGCCTCGCTATAATAATGCTGATAATTTTTTTTTTTCTATTTGATGGTTAACTGACTAATCTAGGCTATTACCATAACTTGGTCTCTAGATAATTTTATTGAAATTCTTAAATTATATCGATAGATATCTGATTTGCTTTTGCAAATGAAAAAAATCCAACTTTGGAGCTAAATAGTTATTGAGTTTTGGGTCTTTTTTTCAATTTTAAAAAATAAAAATATCTTTTATGGGAAAAGCTAACATCAAATATTAAAATGCTTGTGTATATGAAATTGCTTAAAATTGGAGGAAAACATGGCGGCTGGCACTAAAGGAATGCATGTACCTCCTATATAAAATTGTCACCCTTTTCTTTTAATAAATAATTGAGATTTCATTCCGTGTAAAACCAATGACATCGTTTCATAATTAAAAAATTAACATAGTTACTTCATCAAGAAATGATATTTATGCTCCTTGAGGGACATATGTGTTGCTTTTTTCAGCAATTAACTAGTTGATATTGTTGATATTCATTTTGCTGTATTGAAAGTTTATCCAACATCATTAAAAAAAAGTTAGCAATTAGACATTTTACAATTTGGGGTAAGTTTACTTTACTTTGTGCTGAATAAATATCCTCAACAGTAAACATATAAGGACATTTCCGAATTGAGAAATGGAAACGAAAGCATATCGTAATGTGGCAGCTATATAGGATCAAAATGAGATTTTTTGACATTGATGTGCAACTTAGCTTACATTTCAAATGTCTAAAAATTTATTGTAATAATGTGAATTAAGTATTAGGTTAATCTTTTGCGATAAATTGGACCCATACTTTTCCCAGTCCAATTGCTCAAAATACTTAGAATACATTATTAATCATAATCTCTTCTACAATAATAGGAGATTTAGCAACACGACCCCCTCATTTTCATTTTTCTTTTCGCTGTAATTCATACAAGTTATTAGAATAATAAATTAATGGGGTCAATTTAACACATCAGAGAAAGCCTAAGTATATCATTAGCATGATAATAAAACTTTAGACAATGCACTTAGCACAAGATCACTCGATTTGGTCCCAATGTTCTTATTCAATTCTTACAAAAGACCATTGGACATTTTTGTTTATGAAATGAGGAAAGGAACTTATTGCCCGATTTGGGCCGCCGACCCTCGTTGGATTTGGGCGAGGGCTCGCGGGCCCTTGCCGCCGGTCGGCCCGGGGTCGTCGGCTTCCCGACGGCAACAAGGAGCCCTCAGCTGCCTCCCCCCTTTTTTAAAAATTTTTATAAATTTTTTAGTATAATTTTTTTAATTTTTAAATATTTTAAATAAATTTATTTTTAAATTTAATTTAATTAATTTTTATATTATTTTTTACCATGTTAGCACTAAAATGACGTCGTTTTTGCATTATTTGACCACGTCAACGTGCAAAATGGCGTTGTTTTGCACTTACGTCGTCCGGAAATTACGCACGTTAGCATTTTGACCGGATTTTGGCCACATTTAAGTGATCATTTCTCTTTGAATGTAGCAAAGTGTCACTTTTATAAGTTATGACAGTTAAGTGTCCCTTTGTACCAACTTATGGCATTTGAAGCATTCTTTTGCCTCTAATTTTATATATGGTCTATAGGATGACCTAGTCTCCTTCCCATAGTGTTGCTTCCTCAGCAAGTTTGACAATATCAATTAAAAAGAACGATTTGACAATATCAATAAGCTTTCAGTGGTAATTTATTGCATATGGTTTGAAATATAACAAAAAATCACTAGCTAACAATGGCAAAGCAGTGTGTCGCATTAATTACTTACTTATCCATCATTAAAATCTCACCCAGACAAGTTACTGGCATTGAAAAGAGCCTTCTTCCATCTCTTCATTGTCTCTGAATCCTTCCCAAACTTGGGCTTGTGCTTAGCCATAGCTCGCCCACACACCTCTCTTCTCCCTCTCACTTCTCTTGGTTTCACTTTGTAAAACACCAGCAACACAATCAGCTTCTTCTGCGCCTTGCACTCCATTATCTTCGCCAACTCTCCCAAACACCTCCACAAGAAAGCATAGTACTCAGAGAAAATGACGATGGTGATGCGCATTCCTCGATCACCCTCGTAAGCATCTAATAGCAGTGAAAGGACTTTCTAGTTTGATATTAAGTTATTTCAAGGTACATCGATAATTAGAATATTAGCTTAAAACCTTGACAATATAGAAGTGAATGAGCTTTAACAGATAGTTAACAACCATTGCTCTAACGAACACACGACTATTTCTCCCAACCAGAATCAAACATTCCGCCATGCCACATGCGAAATCGCGCATCCTCCAATCGCAGCGATTACACGCACTTCAAACGGCAGATAGTTAGTTCTCAACCCCTCCCCTGAGCACAGGCGAGAAGAGTGGCCTCGACGATGGACGCTCCACTGAGGTAGCTGAGGCGAGCTGGAGCGGGACCGATGCGACGGCCTCGTTGGGGGACCTGACGTGGAGAGCGCCGGCGCCGGCGTTGCTATAGAAGGCGACGGTCCGAATCCCGAGCCTCCCCGCTGTCCTCATGATCCTGCAAGCTATCTCGCCTCGGTTCGCCGCCAGTATCTTCTCGATGGGCTTCGGCTTTGAGGTTCGCCGCTTCGGAGCCACAGCCGCCACCGACTCCGGCGAACAGGAGAAGAGCCTTGCCTGGAGGAGCGAGGAGGTTCGACCGTGGAGGTTGCGACGGAGGATCAACAGCGCCACTGAAGAAGGCATCATTAGTCACAGAGAGAGAGAGAGAGAAGACTGATGAGTCAACGGCGTCTTCTCGGCTTGGGAGGGGTAGCGAAGAGGATGATGCTGGAGTCAACCCAACAGTAAAATGAGGCAATGATAACCGCAGGGTCCGGACCACCCTTAATTCGGGTCCCCGGCCTTGATTCCGTGAAGCCCTTCTCCTAGCGTACTAGGAGAATTCCATCGCCCCGACTCGAGTCAACAGCGAACGTACTTCTAATGATGGTCTTCCTGAAAAGTGCCCTTGGGCTTCGAGGGTATTCATTCTGCGTACGTCGCTCGTAATAATCAAATTAATATGGACCTTGCAAAACACAAGAACAATCCGTGCATCAAAAATAGTGAAATTTCGACTAATGAGGGAGAGGATTGGGTTTTAAGGAATGAAAAGATAAAACGGTGCGGCATGAATGCACTTTCGTGAGCAGTAGTATGTCCATTTATCCAGCAATATTACGTCCACATGAAGAAAAGAGAGAAGGGGAAAAGGGAAGCTCCTCGACCTCAACCTTGTCGGTAGCATGATATGAATCCTGTATTTCATAATGATTTTGCACTTGAATTGAAGGAGCACACATCCAAAAACTTACAGTATAGACTGAAAAAAGAACAAGGGAAAAGCAAAAGGCACTGGAATCAGAATCTCATACCTCGCTCCCTCAAGAATCGCTTCGTAAGCCGGTGCTCACTACTTCGACAGCCACTTTCCTGAGCGAGACAAGCATCTGTTCGTCCAGGCACGATGATCTTACCTGCTGACATAAGTGAGCGTCCTTCATTTTCTGGGTCGATTGCTTCGATAAGTTCATCATCTGTTTCACTTGAACTTTCTTCTTCCTCGGTGTCTATCCAATTGTCTTCATCCGAGTCTCTTTCCTCCACAGGCCAATTTCTTTCCGTCGGCTGATGGTGTTGGAGCTCGATCCTCAGCTCATCCTCCCGTTGCTCGCATATTAGACGGAATCCGCACTTCTTCAATCTTCCTTTGTATGCTTCGAGGTGAACTTGGAAATGGTTCTGATCGTCTCGCAGAATCTCCCCTTCTTCACACAGCAGCCCACTCATTGGGAGATATGTAATCCACACATGATCGGATTTCAGAAAATGGAATTGTCTTCCCATGTCAAACACACTTCGGCCATTGACAAGAATGTCGATGCCACAGCCCACTTCCTTCGGGCCAAGAACTAAACAGAGTGCTAGTCCTACGAATTTGTCAAGCCAGTCCCTGGGAACCATAAAAGATATGGAACCGTCTTTACAGTGGAGAAACCATTCTGGCATCTCTCTTCCACTCAGCAAAATGTCATAGTAACCCAACTTCGGGTGCTCCTGTCATACGAATAGTTCGCATATCAAGCATTCAAAGTTAGTGAGTGCGGGAGAGAGAGAGAGAGAGAGTCTAACCTTGGGTAATAACACATCAGCCGTGTTTGCTCCTTTGCGGAATAATTCACGACATGAAGATAAGTCAACACTAAGGAGTTTGGAGGAGAGACCCGACAAATCTGGAAATTCTTGTAGAGATCTGCAACCCTTTGCCCATAGCATATGCATATTTGGCGGAAGCTGAGGAATCTTTTTTAGCTGCTTGCAATTAAACATAATCAAGTGTTCCAAATCATCATATTCGTTGATTGATGTCGGCAGATGAGTAAATTTGTTGCTGGAAAGATCTAGGTGCGCCAATTTGGGAAAACTGGAAGAACTCTCAAGGAACTCTATTTTTGAGAGATTGCAGCCATTGAGTTCTAGCCGATATAAATTTCGGAATCTCGGATTGCCATTAGGATCAGTTGGATCCTCTGAGTTCTTTGGAAACACGACAAAATTGGAGCAGCCTCTAAGTATCAGATGCTCTAGATTTTGCAACTTATAAACACTTGATGGGAGTGTTGTGAGTCTTTTGCAAAATGCCAAATTTATTAACTTCACGGAGAGAAGATTTTCAACTGATGTAGGCAGTTCTTTAATAGCCGTCCATCCTAAATCAAGCTCTTCTAGATGTTCCATCTTTTCCAGTATATTAGAGAACTTCTTGAGCTTAGAGCAACCAAAGAGATCAAGGGCTTGAAGAGATTTTGTCTTGAGTGTGTTAGGAAAGATACTGAGGTTAGAGCAAAACTTTAGTGACAAAAATTTTAACTTGTCGTGACATGCGACAGATTGGTGAACCTCCACCAAGCTTCTGCACCCATCAAGATTCAATCTCTCTAGATTTGGGAGCAATGAAAGGTCAGGAACACTAACCAAGGACTTGCATTGATTGAAATTGATGTGCTTCAACACTCTAAAATGCTGCAAAAAATAAAATAAAAAATACCGGTAGAGTTATTAAGCTCTGTAAATATTTGTAGTTATAAAAAGTAAAAAGCTAATCATCACAAACACTAACCTTAAATTTGTCATCTAATTGTCTGATATGACTTTTCTGGAGATCAAGTCCAATAAGTTTCTTTGGACCAGAGCCAAATTTTAGCAATGGGGCATTGGGCCATTTAAGCCATCTCAGATTACTAGGGAGACGAACAGGACCTTCCGAAGAGATATGCACTTCAGGAAAAATGAGCATTCTCAAGTTTCTCATTTTTTTGAAAGCATCAGCCTCTATGGTTATCTCTTCAAGACTCAAATTTTTCTCTTTTGGTGTGAGCAAGTCCACTACTATGGCCTCTATTGCTTCCGTTCCCTATCCATAATTGAGCAAATTCAGTTGTCATACAAAATTTCCATTGAGATCTATAATATACTGTCCAAATCAAAGTAATATGAAAATGACATATAACAATGTTTACATAAACAACTTTTACCTTTTCTTCACACAGAATGTCCAGAACATCTTCAAAAAGCCATAATCTACTGCGTTGCCCAAGGTTATCTTGCATAACGATATTCTTACCCATCAATTCAACCAAATCATGCATTTGGAGGGTCCCATGCTCATTTCTTATCAAGGATCTCTCCATGAGAATTTCTATTCCTATAGTTGTCGCAAATTCACAGCCGTCAAGAACTTCTGTGATGTATTCTATACTTTTTCCCTTGAAGAAACAAGCAACGTCGAGGAAAATATCCCTCTCATTCTTCTCCAATCCATAGAAGCTTATCTTCAGAATTCGATCGATATTTTCATTAGGCTTATTGGAGAGTTTATCCAGCTCACTTTTCCATGCTGGTTCGTTTCTTCCACATAAGAATGAGCCCAACACTTCGAGGGCTAATGGAAGGCCACTAGCGTAATGCACTGCTCTATCTATGAGATCATTTCTTATTTCAACTTTCTGGCTGTTTGGAAAGGCATGACAAATAAAAAGGTCTAGTGCCTCATCGTCCTTCAAAGGTTTAACTTCATACACACGATATTTGCAACGAGAAGTAGTAAACAAATGTTTATCCCTTGATGTTACAAAGATTCTACTTCCTTTGCCAAACCAATTGCCTCCTCCGGCTAACGCATCCAGTTGACACGGATGGTCAACATCATCAAGAACCAGGAGAACCTTCTTGCAATAAAGTCTTACCTTTATCAAACTAATTCCTTCAGCGACACTACGGACCATTACATGTTTAGGAGGTAAGATTTGAGAAAGAAGTCTTCTTTGCAACTCAACTAGACCATCGCATTTGTTTGAAGTTTCTCTAACTCGCTCCAAAAATATAGCTCCCCGAAACTGTCCTTCAATAGAATTATATATCGCTTTAGCGATTGTCGTCTTCCCTATGCCTCCAGGTCCCCATATACCTATCATGAGAACATCATCACCATCACCATCCAACTCTTCCTGTGACAGTGATTTTAGTTCTTCAACTAGGGACTCTATTCCAACCGGATACTTAGCAACATCCAAGGGTGTACGCTCTAGACGAATTGGTAATTCCCTTACGATGCTTTGTATGACCTCTGCTTCATCTCTGAAAAGCAATCGAAAGAGATAAATGTTTTAGCATTTCAAAGCCATGGCACGAATTCAAACTCTAGCGTCATAAGGAAAATTACCTTACAAGATGAGCAAATGATAAGATGAAAAGTAGTAACCCATTAGGGTGAACTTGCGCCTGAAGACAACATGACTCGGATACTATGAGATGCGCGATTTATCTAAAACGAAAATTTCTCATTATCCACATAGCAAGAATGGACTTCAAAGATCTGCTAGCTTGAAGTTTTGATATTCGACTACTGTGTCTACTGTCTAGCATATCTCCGCTTTGTATATTCAATTAAAAAGGCCGATTTAACAATATCTATCAGTTTTTCAGCTGTAGGTTCTCTGCATACAATTTGACATATGACAAACAATCACCAGTTAACAATGGCAGAGTAGTGCATCACATCAATTACTTACTTACCCATCATTGCAAACCCACCCAGACAAGTTACCGGCATCGAAGAGAGCCTTCTTCCATGTCTCCACTGCCTTCAGATCATTCTTGGAATCGGACTCATGCTTAGCCATAGCTCTCCCATAACCCTTTATCGCCCGTCTCACTTCTCTTGGTTCCACTTTGTAAAACAGTGGCAACACAATCAGCTCATTCCGTGCCTTGCACTCCATGATCTTCGCCAACTCTTTCAAACACCACCGCGAGAAAGCGTAGTCCTCGGAAAAAATGATGATCGCGACACGCGATTCCTCGATCGCGCTCATAAGTTCCGGCGATATTTGCTCTCCTTTCCTGAGCTCCTCACTATCCACAAAAGTGTATATCCCTTTCTGATTCAGAGCTCCATAGAGATCACGGAGGAAGTTGTTGCGGACGTCCGTACCTCTGAAACTCAGGAACACATGGTAATTCTTTTCAGAAGAGGCCATATATCAGGAACTTGGGGACAAAAACAAGACAGAGAGATTAAGAAGGTTAGCTTTGTTGGCTCGATTTGATTCAGGGATTACGAAATATGATCAGTCTATCCCGTTGGATCACACTCACAATCTCATGAGGCTAGAAAGAAGGCATAGAGTGATCTTCCCTTAATGGATCCCTTATATCGAGAATGTTGAAGCTTAAAAGGAGTAAGAGCACCGAAGAAAACGCATGACGGACAATGACTTTTTGCCCCCAAAAAGACGTGTGAAGACTTACTTTAGACGACCTGGAGCTTGTGTCCATGGAAGATGGATGGAAAGATAGAGCAGGATCTCTAACTTTTCTTGGTAAGAATAAGGAAACACGCTGCAGACTTTCAGCAAGGGAATCTCTACGCAAACTGGTACGAAAAAGATGGCGGAGGAACTTAAAAAGTCAAGGGCGAGGGAAAAATGAGAGGGAAGAAAGGCGGGAAGATGGCCCCCTCGCTGAAGGACAATTTTGGGGTGAATTATTTGATTGGACTGTAAGAAGAATTAACAGAACGATGAAATAGGAGCTGAAATGCAAAAGTAGGTCCTTAGTTAATTCTACCTGCCTTGCTGGACCCGCTGATCATGTAATGTGACTTTCGTGGAAGTTACCCAAGAAATTTCCAAGAAATATGGAATAGCAGGTGGAGAACCTAGACTGCCATTAGTTAAATCTACCAATATAGCTTCGGCACTCCGACACACGTTTCTACCTACCTAATCAAACTCGTTATAAGTATAATGATTAAAAGATCTTATTGATGAATTAATCGAATCATTGCGTATTATTTTCTTTTTTAACTTGTGAGTAGACTACTTTTTTTCAAAGGATTTTCTAGTTCGATATTAAGTTATTTCAAGGTATGACAATATTTAATAGAGGAGAAGCCAATGAACTTTCACAAATAGCTTTTCCTGAATTGAAATAGATAGATTACTTATAATGCATAGCAGAACCATGATGAACAAAGATAATGTCGCCAAATAAGGAAATTCACATAACAAAAATAAGTAAAATGTAATGATTAAAATAATTTGATCGATAAATACATAAATTTAAAAGTCAAATTTACTTAATGGCAATAATAAAAGGAACTATCAATAAACGACTATCTCTTGCCAATGGCAAGTCCGTGTGGATAGAAGACATCTTACGAGGTTTGCTTTTTGACTTTAACGTATACCCATGATTTTGTCTCAACATCTTTTTCTCTTCTTTTTTTTTTTTTTTTTTTTTTTTTTTTTTTATGTAGTACTTATAGAAATTAATTGCTTGTTTTTCGACCATAAAAAAATTGCTCGTTTGAACAGTATATGTCGTTATACCTTATATCTGGGGTGATGGGGATTTAATTTTAGCTAATGTAATAGTGCCTCGTCACTATAATAACAGCTACATCATATTTTAGCAAAATTAATTGCGATAAGCTTGTAGGACCTATGAGAAGCAAGCCTCCATAGGGTTCAATCAATGATAATCGTGGCAAGGCATCGGTGACCTAGGATTGTGGTGATGGCTCGGCCTTGACAACAGCATGACCACAATAGCAATGGCCGGCCAGAGGGGATTTTGGTTGAAATTTGCTGACGTGATGCCGCCATTCTTAAGTGGCATAAGTAACATCATTGACATTAATAATTTTTAATAATTTTTAATATTTTTTTTTTCAATTATTTCTTCTTCTTTTTTTCCCTTCTTCTTCCTATTATCGATGGCCAACCACAAGCAATGGTCAAGCAAGCTAGCCTCACCCAGCATAGGCGAGGGCAAACCTCGACTAGTGGAGCCCTCACCTAAGCAAGGCTCGGCAAGGGTTGGCCTTGCCTAAGCCAGATTTGGAGCCCAACGTCACCTTCACCTAGGTGATCCACCTGATGAGGCCAACCATCACCAAATCTAGCTTGGGCAAGGCTGACCCTCACCTAGGGGAGGGCTCCCTTCAATTAGGTGAAGCTAGTCGGCTCGACCATGGTTGGTGGCCGGCCACCAACAAAAGGAAGAAGAAAACCATGGTTGGTGGTTGGCCACCAACAAAAGGAAGAAGAAAGAAAAAAAAAAGAAAAAAGAGAGAAATTAAGAGAGAGAGAGGAGGTTGGCTCCATTGGCTTGATTTGAGTTAAGGATTACAAAATATTATCAGCCTACCCTGTTGGATCTCACTCCGTTCGTGAGGGTAGAAAGAAGGCACAGAGGAATCTTCCCCTGTGGATCCCTTGTCTCGAGAATGTTGACGCCAAAAGGAGTAAGAGCACTGAAGCAAACGTGTGACGACTACAAGATGGAAAGATAAAGCAGTGTCGCCGATTGTTCTTGATAAAGATGAAGAAACACCTTGTAGACTTCTGGTAAGGAATCTCTATGCAAACCAGCACGAAAAAGACGGCTGAGAGACTCAAAAAGTTCAGAGAGAAAATGAGAGGGAAGAAGGCAGGAAGAAGATTGCCCCCTCATTAAAGGAGGATTTTGGGCTCAATTATATGACTAAACTGTAGAAATAATTAAAGAAAGATGAAATATGAGCGGAAATGTAGAAGTACGTTCTTGGTGCCCCTACCCACTTTGAGTAAAGAATACAATTTTCTTTTGATGCAAAACTAAAACAAATGTTTCTACAGCACCTAATTAAACTCACTATACATGTAATAATTAGAAGATATTGTTGATGAATTGACCAAATCGCTCTATTTTTTTATTTTAACTTGTTAGTGGATTACTTTTTTCGAAGAACTTTCTAATTTCATGTTTAGTTATTTCAAGGTACATCGATATTTAGAATATTAGCTTAAAATCTTAACAATGGAAAAGTCAATGAGCTTTCACAAATAATTTTTCCTGAGTTGAAATAGATGGATTACTTATGATATGGAGGAAACCTTAAAGAACAAAGATAATGTCACACAACAAAAATTAGTAAAATGTAATGATCAAAATAATCTTTAAAGTCAAATTTACTTAATGGCGATGATAAGAAGGAACTATCAATAAATGATTATCTCTTGCCAATGACGAGCCCGTGCAGATAGAAGATATCTCACAACTTTTGATTTTTGACTTTAAGGTATGCGTATGATTTTGTCTCGATTTTTTTTTTTTAATGCAGTACTTATAGAAATTGATTGCTTGTTTGAACAGTGCAGGTTGTTATACCATAAATTTGTGGAAGCGGCGACTTAATTTTAGCTATAGCAATAGTGCCTCATCACTAATATAACAGGTGCACCATATTTTAGCAAAATTAATTGTGATAAGCTTATGGGGCCTATGCGAAGCAAGCCTACATAAGGTTCAATCAACAACCGTCTCAGCAGGGCATCAATGACCCGGCAATGTGACCAACAATAGCATGACCAAAACAATGGCTAACAAGGTTGTAGTCTGAATTTCAGTGACTTGGACTAATGAAGTGTAATGTTTTCAGAGGATGGATCACAATGATTGGAAGCACATTGATAATATATTAAATCGTGTAAAGGCTAAAAAAAAAATGTGTAATCAATTGGCATGAATTCCTATGCTTTAGGCTGGATTAGTAATTCAAAATACATTAAAAATTAATAAGTTACAAAATTGATGGAATAATTTTATCAAAATATAATCACATATAATTTGTTAATGATATCATAAAATTATTCAAAAGGAAACAACTTTATATAAAGTAGTTGTGCCTCTTCACAATTCTACTTTAATTTCTTTTTCTTTTTTATTGCGAAAAAAGTTGACAGATAGGTTTTTTTTTTTTTTTTTTTAAAGAATTGTCAAGTACATGCTTAAACTCGTGGCTCTTCATGGAACTTACCAAGTACACATGACATTATTTGAGATAGAACAAAATGTTATTTCATGCTCGGTCGAAGAATTGATCCAACTACATAAGGTGGTATCGATTGTCTTTCTTCTCTCATTTTGTCACGACCCGAACTCCGAGTGCATGCACATCCCTCCGTGGTCGATATAATTTTGTAACATCCTAGAAACTGTTGTTGACCCATTCATTTTACCAAGCATGCAGAAGCGTAATCATAAACTCCAACCAACACAGAGATGGGATAGCAAACATATGATTATATTTACACTAAACACACATATTTTTACAAGACTGTTTACACACATAAAAGTCTAACATGACAAGGATCTGGTTCAAAAAGAAAAGCTTCTAGGCTATCTACGCTCCGAGCTCCTCGTCCATGGGAACAGATTCCCAGGCGATCCTGTCAGACTTCTCGATAACAAAAGCGTAAGCTGTCACCCAATATCTAAATTAAATGGAAGACCCATCGACTCTTGACAGAAACTAAACCAAGACCTAGCTTTCACTTCTTCGACTCCTTGTACTTCTTGAGAAAATCCTCCATCTAGGGACCTAAATAATTTTAGCCCACAACGGGGTGAGATCACATCTCAGCGAGTTAATCCCCTAAATCCCGAGTAGGAGAAGGGTACACTTTACATGCAATCTAACCACGTTTTTCACAACTCTTTTCATACCAGTCTTTCCCTGCATGTTAGTACTGATCAAATCATATATAACAGTATCGAGCTCACACATTATATGAATACCGTAACATGAGTATATGCAAGGACATAAACATCAACATAAGTACACGGGTCACAATCAATGTAACAGATAACAGTCTTTCGGCATAACCAGGCATCGTCTCACACCGTCGAGAACGTCAACGTCTACACTCAGACGGCATTCCAATTAGGAGCATCGGCCCAACATCCACTGCGATCGGCATCCATTGACTTGGGGCATTCCCGAAGGAGCATCGTTCGGCCCTAAAGGCTCGTGACGGAATCTCATGTCATGTATGTATTCACCCAATATCACAATTCAATGATCAATTGCATATTTCATTCACAACATTAATTAAGCAAATTTCCACCAAGAACACCTTGAGAACAGTTACAAATTTCTACTAACCGGAATTGGCAAAAACTGTCCATTTACGCACTTCAGAGTTTAGCACTAGAAATCAACCCAGATGAACTCGAAAAATTCTCAAACTTGGACATGTGACAAAGAACATGTAAACAAACAATTTTCATGAGACACCGAGGCCCGGATCCCTCTGGATTTGGCTTAGTAATTCACTCAATCCCGCATCAAAATCGGTTTCATCTCCAAATGGTATGTTTTCCAAAATCAGCTTAGTTCATGGTCTGAAACAGGTCCATTTGATTTGAAATTTGAGTATGTTAAACTAGAGAATATATAAAACAACTTTTGTGAAGGAATTGTTTGGAACTTCGAACCCTAAGAGTCAGTAAAAACCCTTAGAATCCCTACGGGTCAGGACTTCCAGTACAGTTCGACTTTCTTTTTAAAGATAACGAAACTAAAATATTTTTCTTTTAAATTTCCAAAAATCCCGAGAAAAATATATGTTATACTAGAAGAGGTCTAAAACATTTCATCAGAAGGAATTTACTTTAAAATTGCAACACATCTCAGTCTATAAAAATAACAAACCGCACGCATCTAGAAAGCAATTATGGAGAACAGCCACTGTATTTAATCTCATCGAAACCTTTCTCAACTAATTTCAACCCATAAACAGAGGTACACAACTCCTATTCCAGTTTTAGGAGAACAACTCACCTATTTAAATTAAAGGTGGCTCTCGCTGATGGCTGGACAGCAACATAGAGATAAGCTTTGGGTCTCTTGGTGATGGTGTTGACCCGAAATAGCAGAGGGGTGTGCTGCAGTGCAACTGTAACAGCAACACACGAAATTACAAAATTTTCGGTAGAGAGAAACAAACGTGGTGTTTGGTTGGTTGAGTTATTCTCTTGTTGGTGAGGGGCTTTTGTCGTCAGATGAAGACCACAGTCAAGAAATATAAAGCATGGTGGTAGTTGGGTCGAAACTTTTGTAGGTCCAGAAAATTTGTAACGTTAAGACCACGCCTTCCTTTGTTTTCTTAGTCGTTGGTTTGTCGTCCAAGAGGGAGTAGAAATGGCCAAATAAATTAGCTTAAAAAAGAAGAAGACAAGACTTTTTATGGTTGTGAAAGGGAAAGAAAAGAAAGGAAAAGAAAATGAAGAGAAAGGAAGAGAGAGAAGAGAGCAATCGGATGGTACCAAGAAGAGAAAGGGAATTGCACGAAGGGGGAGAAAAAATGGAGAAAAAGGACCAAAGGGGGTCCTTACTTCCATTTTTTTTCCACATCTTTTGTTAATTTCCACAAGACTTTTTCCATGGAATTTCAAACCACATCACTTTCAAGTGGTCCCCTATTCTTACGCATCCCTATCTTGCACAAATGGAATGCAAATGGTAGTGGAATCCCTCGTAATGTGCAGGCATCCGAATTTGGAGCTAATTCCCATAACTTTTCATTTTCCATTTTATCATTTTCATCATCTTGGTTAATAAGGACAATTCTTCATTTAATTCCTTACAATTCCTTTTTTTTTTTCCAAATGTTCCACAATAAAGGTCCAAAACCTATTTAAAATGTGGCATTTCCCTTATTCTTTTAATTTGCTACTCTTGTCCTTTTTCTGCTAATAATTCCCGTCATCCATAAACTTTAAAAAGATGCAACAACATTCCCAGGGATTAATTGTGACACGTGAAAGTTCTCAATTTTTGAAATCGGCATCATTTCCTCGATTAATTTTAGTCAAATGTGATTTTAACGAAACCTAAACTATCGGGTAGTTTTTGGAAATTTTTGGTGCAAATGACCCATGGTCGATTATTCCCGAGCCACAATATATATTTTCGACTCATTGGCGACTCTCGGTTGTCGTGAAAATCTCTAAATTTCAATTACAAGTATCGAGTACCAAAACGACACAAAAATCGGTTTAGTGCCGATCGATGAGAATTTTGTAATTAGATGGAATTACCCATGCCTAATTATATATTTCTATCGAATCGACCTATTTCCGATCTCTGATAGATTTTCGACTGTGCTGAAATGATCCTTGCAGACTAACACGGTCGAGCAGTCAATTCCTGGTCGAATTCTCAAGTCTATTGCATCAAAATCCTTTAATGACTTTCCTGACTAATCTAGTTATCTCATGAGTGATCGGCTCAGAGAATAACACTATAAGCACGTCTACGAAAAGCTTGATTTATTTAATTGAAAACAAAAGTAGAAAATCAGACTGTCACACATTTAATTACGGCCCAAGCTTTATTTTGCTTAAAAATTGGATTTGATAACTTTTTCATTAATTGGATCAAAATAAAAAAGGGATTCGATGAGCAAATCAGTGAATTCTTATAGGGATCTGCGACTCTTTGCAATTAGGATATGCACGTTTGACGGAAGCTGAGTCTTCTAATTGCTTACAACCATCCACATACAAGTGTTCCAAATCATGGTATCTGTTGATGCACGTTGGAAGATGAGTAAACTTGTTTTTGGAAAGATTTAGATGCCCTAACTTGGGAAAATTAGAAGAACTCTCAAGGAACTCTACTTCTAAGAGATTGTAGTCATTAAGTTCTTTAGATTTGAGAATCCGAATTTTCATTAGGATTAGTTGAATCCTCCAAGTTTTTTAGAAACATGACAAAATTGGAGCAGCCTTGAAGACTCAAATGCTTGAAATTTTGCAACTTATAAACCATTGAGGGAGCTTTGCAAGGTTTCTCCAAATGTATTTGCTTTATAGAGAGAAGATTTTCAACTGATGTAGGAAATTTTTTAATAGTCCTCATTCCGGCCTCGGTTCGCCACTAGTATTTTCTCGTGGGCTTCGACTCTAGAGTCTATCACTTTGGAGCCCCCGCCTCCTTTGGCGAATGGGACAAGAGTCTCACCTGGAGGAGCGAGGAGGCTCGACAATGAAAGTTGCGACAGAGGATCAGTAGTGTTGGAGAAAACTTCCTTGTGTGTTTTGAAGTTGACAAAACATTTTTATCAGTCTAGTCTGAAGACTTGCAGACTCTTTAGCCAAAGTCTGAAGATCGCCAAACCGCCAGACTCAAGATTCAAAGTCTATCCTCATTGACAGTTTCTAGACCGTCGAAGAAGCCTTATCCAAAACTGTGTATTTTGTTAAGGATTTGATTCTATCGACTGAAGAAGATCTCTCGGCTGGAGATAGCATCTCGGAATCCATTATTCAAATTGAGATTAATTCAGTGATTTTGGATTCGTTGATTGGTGAAGCATACATGGAAGGTTCTACTTATGGAAACCTAGATCCTGATTGTATGGGCGAGCAGAATTGGTGGGCTATCCTCATATTCCTTAAATAACTCGAAATCTCCCTAATTGATTCTGTCCAACTGGTAGATTGGAAGAACTCATTTGATAAGTGCCAACGGGTATGAAGGCATGGGGGAGTATATAAGGAAGACGTTCCAGTTATTCGAGTGTGTGCACGATAGAAGAATTCCAAAGCCTGAAGCTCCTTCTTCTTTGTCAATTCAATTGTTGAGCGAAAACTTGTATTCAAAAGAGAGACCTTGAGGAAGTGTAGCAGAGTCTCTACACTATGGAATCAAGGAAGAGCTATACTGTAACAACTCTTTTGATTCTTAGTGAAATCCAGCCGGTGGGCTGTCAATGTGGAAGAGTGGACGTAAGCTTGGATCAAGCCGAACCACTATAAATCTTGTGTTCTTATTCTCTTCCCTAAGCTCTTTTACTTTGATCACAATTCTATTTGATTATTAGAGCCTAATTTTCTTTTCATAATCTATTGCTAAACAGAGTTGGTTTAAAAGTAAAATTATTCTCTTTACTCTGCAAAATTTGTTTTTGCACTTATTCACCCCCTCTAGGTGCTCGTACTAGCTTTCACAATTGGTATCATAGCCTGTGTACTCACTTAAATTAAAGTGTTTTACTTCAGAGTTAACGATCCATGGCTAGTATGTTGGCTTCAGGTCTGGTTGAAGGGTAGAGTAATATCAGACCGCTTTATTTTGATGGAAATGAATACAACATATGGAAAAACAAGATGAATACATTTCTAAGATCAAAAGATCCTTTGGAATGAGACGTGGTAGACAAATGAATCATTCCTAAAGCTGCAACAATCTCAGAAAGAGGAAAAGAAGCTGTTGAGTCCAGTGAAATAACTCAAGAAGAGATAACCAAGAGACAAGTTCTTGATGCAAAAGCAATTTATTCCTTATATTATGCATTATCTCCTACTGAATATAACAGAATATCTTCTTGTGAAACAGCTAAAGAAGTCTGGGATAGATTGCACATCACCTATGAAGGAACTAATTGAGTGAAAGAAACCAGAATCAATATTTTGCTTGGTCAATATGAAGCATTCAAGATAAAACTAGGAAAATCTATTACCGACATGTTTAGTCGTTTTACAGAAATCGTGAATGGACTTGAGTATCAAGGTCAACCAATCTCTGGTTTTTACAATACCAGCATGCTTGCATTGGTACTGTTCAAACTACCTTGAATGCTGGAACAGTCTTTGTGACTTTGTATCCAAACTTCAATATAGCTTTATCAGACCCCCAGCTACTCTCTTTTCTCAAAGTTCAAGTTCAGCTTACTGGAGCCCCTCAAACTGCTGACTCTGTCGCTGCAACCTTACATTACCAGATGGTTTATCGAGTGCAGAATCATGCCCTCGACCTCAATTTCAACAATGGTAATGAAGATGTGTTGTTCATCTCCATGCAAAATGACCAGGCGTCCTGCATCCATTTTCCCAGACAAATCCCAAAGGATACGTTGGCCAAGCTCCTTCCAGAGACTTGGATCACCAACTATGAAAAGCTACACCAGCATAACAAACCTTTCCAGTCCACGGACTCAGAGTTTGTACGAAAAAAAGATGGAACTGTTTCCATCAAATTTGGCAAAGAAAAGGAAGAAAGTCCTTCTATCTTCCAGACCCTCTTCATGGTTGAACCATGTGTTCCTAAATCTATTTCCGAACCAGATCCAAAAAAACATGTTCGGCATTTCAATAGTGATGGACATCCTGTTCATTACTATAAAGACAATTATGGTCATTGTTTTTGGGATCCTTTTTGCCAATGTTCCTATTGTACAGAGTCCCCTGAAGTAAAGTGTGTGCTTTGTGAAAAACTCTCCATGGCATTCTAAATTCCTCTTCTTCTCTAGCCTGGTAAGATCCTTCGAGAAATGCAGCTTGGGTAGATTAGAAACGTTTCCATCCTGGCATCTTTGGGTGTCTCTAGGCTCTGAACTAAAGGGCTGAGTGGTTTTCTGCTAAAAGGCTGTCCCTGAAGGACTTGAACGGGAGTTGTTCGCCCATTGTGGGATGCATACCTGCAGGAAATTTACTCTCCTTCCCTGGTTCAAAGTCTAGGTCCATTCATGGTATCAAGTTACTGCGTGGGCTTTCCAAAGATTGGAACCACATAAAGACCTCAATAAGGGAGACACAAAGAATCATATCACTCTCTGTTGACGAATTGGTTGGCACTCTTCAGTCTTATGAAGTGGAGCAAATCAACAAAGATGAAGATCCCAAAGGTAAGAAATCAATTGCATTAAAATCTAATGATAATTCTGATGTCACAGATTCTGAAGATGATATGGACGATGAAGAGTTTGCTATCATGATAAGAAGGTTCAGAAAACTAAATAGAAAGGGAAGAATATTCAATCCGAAGAAACAAAGTTCTCAAAAGCTACAAAATAAATCAGCTGAGGATGATGAATCAAACAAGGATGTAGTCTGCTTTGAATGCAAGAAAAATGGACACATCAGACCCAACTATCCTCTGCTGAAGAGAAAGAAATGAAAAGCTGAGAAATATCAAAAGGCACTTAAAGCAGAAACTTGGAGTGATACCGAATGTGAGGAAAGTGATGATGATTATGCCAATATTTGTCTCATGGCACAATCAGACCCAGATTCAGACTCTGAGACAAACTCAGACTCAGACAGTGAAATCGAGATAAGTAATTTAAAAATTCCTACTAAAGTCTCTAAATATATTGATGAATTGTGTTTTAGTCTCAAAACCTCTCTCAAGAGGATTTCGAACTTAAAAGGGAAAATTCTGCACTGAAGCAACAGGAAATTGTTTGGAAAGAAAAGGTCAAAAGTTTAGACAAAAGTGTTATTACTTTAAAAGAAAATGTAGACAATATTTCAAAAGAAAATGTATTCTTGAAAAATGATATCTCAAGTATTTCTAAAAGGTTTTCTATAGGATTTGAGAAACTGGAAAAAAAAAATTTCAGTACAAATACCTTACTTCAACAAATTAGGTTTGGGAATGATTGCTGAAACCATTCCTCTAATTGATTTTCCTAAGGTAAATGAAAGAATTAAACAAAGACCTACAAAAGATTCTTACAAAAATCATTTCCAAAAAGTTTTTGTAAAACCTATAGGCCGTAATGCTCTTAAATGTTCTAAGTGTAATAGCTTAGAACACTTTGAGAAAGAATGTCCTATGGTTTGGAAACCTGTGAGGAAGGTTTGGGCAAAGACTATATATCACACTAACTCTACTAGACCCAAGAAAATATGGGTACTAAAGAAAACTTGAGTTTCTTCTTTAAATGCAGGTTATTATCAAGAAAAAATGTTAAATGGTACTTGGATAGTGGATGCATGAGACATATGACAGGAGACTCAAACTGCTTTATAAAGCTTGTGCAAGTTAATGGTGGAAAAGTTTCTTTTGGAGGAAATAACAAAGGAAGAATTGTGGGATACGGAACTGTAAATATTGGAAGTCTCACGATCAGTAACGTTTCCTTAGTAGAAGGACTTAACTACAACTTGCTGAGTATCAGCCAGTTGTGCGACACCAGTTTCAAAATCAACTTTCAAGAAGGAATATGTTCAGGAACCAGTAAAGACTCATCTCAGACTTTCACAGGGCGAAAACACGGGAATATCTATCTCTTGGATATTAAACCAGAAAAATCCTAATGTCTAATCTCAATTCAAGAGGAAGCGAATTTATGGCACAGAAAACTTAGGCACATCAACATGAAGCAAATGGCCAAAATTTTAGCTAAGAAGCTTGTTCGTGGACTACCCAATCTAACATACCAAAATTTTGACCTATGTACACCATGCGTATTGGGAAAACATGTAAGAAATTCATTCAAACCAATAAATCAAGTGTCTACTAATCGTGTTTTGCAGCTCTTGCATATGGATCTCTTTGGACCAACCAGAACTCAGAGCATTGGAGGTAAGAAATATTGCATAGTAATTGTGGATAATTATTCACGATTCACTTGGGTATATTTCCTAACAAGTAAGTCTGAAACCTTTTCTTATTTTACAAAATTTGCTAAGAAAGTTCAAAATGTGAAAGGATATGCTATTTCAAGTATACGAACGACCATGGAGGTGAATTTGAAAATCAAGACTTTGCTAAATTCTGTGATGAATCTGGCTTTCATCATGTATTTTCCTCACCTTATACTCCAGAATAGAATGGAGCTGTGGAAAGGAAAAATAGATCGTTGCAAGAAATGACTAGAACTCTTTTAATTGAAAGTAACATTTCTTCTCGTTTTTGGGCTAAAGCAGTTTCTACAGCGTGCTATATTATTAATAGAGTCTTCTTAAGGCATATTTTGGAGAAAACTCCCTATGAGTTGTTCAAAGGAAAGAAGCCAATAGTTTACTATTTTCATGTGTTTGGTTGCAAATGTTTTATATTGAAAAATGTAAACGATCGAATTGGTAAGTTTAAAGAAAAATCAGATGAAGGCATCTTTTTTGGATATTAAACCACAAGCAAAGCTTACAGAGTATACAACAAAAAGACTCAATCTGTGGAGGAATCGATAAATGTCAAATTTCAAGACTTTATGCAAAATTAATCGATTCAAACTCAACTTGAAGAATCCGAACCTACTCCATACTTTACAAAGTCTAAATCTCCAGAAGCAGCTCAGACTTCAGAAATCCAGCAACAAATGATCGTTGAAGAATCAAATGAAGAAAAAGACCATCAGTTTGACAAATCAACCAGCAACTGGAAGCATAAGTCTAGTCACCCTAAAGATCTCATTATTAGTGACATTAATGAGGGAATTCATACAAGATCCAAAAGGCGTGAAGAGTCTAGTATTGTGACTCTTATTTCTGAAATAGAACCCAAAAGCATAGAAGAAGCTTTAATTGATGAAAGCTGGATTGAAGCTATGCAAGAAGAACTCAGGCAATTCAGTATCAATGATGTCTGGGAATTGACTCCTAAACCGAAAGGTAAATCCATCATTGGAGCTAAATGGGTTTTCAAGAACAAGATGAACGAGAAAGGAAAAGTCGTAAGGAACAAAGCAAGACTCGTGGCCAAAGGATATACGCAAGAAGAATGGATAGACTATGATGAGACTTACGCACTAGTAGCAAGGTTATAAGCAATTAGATTATTACTTTTGCTTGTTATAAGAATTTCAGGTTATTCTAAATGGACGTCAAAAGCGCTTTCCTAAATGGATTTATCCAAGAAGAAGTCTATGTGGATTAACCTCCCAGTTTTGAAGACCCAAGGAAACCAGACTCTGTATTCAGACAAAAAAAGACGCTATATGGCTTAAAGCAAGCACCTCAAGCTTGGTACGACAGGTTAAGTAAGTTTTTAATCCAAAATGGCTTTGTTAAATGTAAAGTAGATATTACACTGTTTATCAAAAGAGAAAGCACAAACTTATTGCTTGTTCAAATTTATGTTGATGATATTATTTTTGGATCTTCTAATGAAAATCTGTGCAAGAAATTTTCTAAGACTATGTAGAATGAGTTTGAAATGAGCATGATGGGTGAACTATCATTCTTTCTCGGACTTCAAGTAAAACAATTGAATGAAGGGATTTTCATTCACCAAGAAAAATATGCTAAAGAACTTGTTAAAAAGTTTGGCTTGGAGAATTGCAAAAAGACAGAGATACCAATGTCAAGTTCCTTGAAGCTGGACAAAGATGAAGGAGGAAAGAAGGTTGACCAGAAGCTATGCATGAGTATCATTGGTTTACTTCTTTATCTTACTGCTTTTAGACCTGACATTCTGTTTAGTGTTTGTATTTGTGCCAGATTTCAATCAGATCCCAAAGAATCTCACTTAAGTACTGCAAAATGCATCATCAAATACGTTATATCTACTTCTAATCTCGGTCTCTGGTATCCTAAAGAAGGAGACTTTACTCTTTTTGGATATTTAGACGCAGATCTAGCAGGATGCAGAGTTGATAGGAAGAGCACCTCGGGCACTTGTCAATTACTTGGTAACAGGACAGTATCTTGGTTTTCGAGGAAGCAAAGTACCGTAACTCTTTCTACAGTAGAAGCAGAATATGTGGCTCTTGGAAGTTGTTGTTCACAAATTCTGTGGATAAAACAACAGCTAAGAGACTTTGGAATTGAATATTCATGCACTGAGATCAAATGTGATAACACCAGCGCAATCAATCTCATCGAGAATTCAATTCTTCATTCAAGAGCAAAGCATATAGAGATTCGACATCATTTAATTAGAGATCATATTCAAAATGGAGAAATCTCGATTCAATTCATTGACTTAAAGAATCAACTAACGGACATCTTCACAAAATCTTTGGAGAAAAGTCAATTTGAGCTTATTCGTTCTAGACTCAATATCTTAAAGTCTGAAGAAGTTTAGACTTAGGGATAAAAGTTTAATGATATTCAGACTCAGAAGATAAAGATCAACGGCTGTAAGTTATTTTCGTTTTTAGAAATTTATCTCTTAGATAAAATCTCGAAAATGTACGATTATCTATTAATATGTAATTGATTGATCTTGAAAAGGTACGATCATCTCCCTAGTTTTCGTGATTATTGCAATCATTCCTTTTCAAAAAAGGGGTTATTTTTGAAAAGACGGTTATCTATTTTTCAAAAATGCAGTTATTTTTGAAAAGGCATTTTCTAGTTTTTTTAACGTCGTTCCGTATGCCTCTTTTTGACTACTTTATATACTGATCGTCTTCCTCACAAACCCTAAAAGCACAGACTTTCGTTTTCTTACTTTTATTCTATAGTTTAATCTTCAAAGTTCTCACCTTTTTTCGAGAATCGAATTTGGAATCTCTCAAAAACTGTGAGAATGGTATCCCAAAGAAAGTCTTCAAGGATTGTGAACAGGGGACCACAACACATGCGTGAGGGTCCTACACATTTTGACATCACCAAGGAAGAAGAATCTTCGAGATAGGAGCAAAGCCCACAACATTCTCAACAGCGTCAATCTCCTCAAGCTAAACCTCAAGGCAGTGATTGTAGAGCGGAGGAAGAAATCATTGAAGGCGCAGAACCCGTAAGAACTCAAAAGCCCGCTTTTATCTATAAGCTTTACTCTGCTTTAAAAAGGGGAGGGACTCCCTTGAAATATATCGATGAATTTTTGAAAGAGAAAGGGTATCGAAATGAAACCCACTTTTTGCGAACAATGGAACGATTGGAGATTGCTCCTGCGAGGTCGGCATATTGAGCATTTATGGATATTCCTAGTGATCCACGTGTTGGAGGTCTTAGTTAGCTTGATGGAAATGATGATGAAAAAATGTACACTCATTTCAAGTCTAGAATGGGTGTTGCGGCGAATATTCGAAGCAAAAGGACAGATTTGTTTCGCTCGGATGAACACAGGCGACTTTACTCTAAGTTGTTAAAAAGAGGGGTTATCAATCCGAGAAGTGTAGACTTTGATTTTCTTGATTCTGTGAATGTGAAGCTGCGAGAGAAATTCACTCAACTTCAGCTTGAGCAATTTTGTTCTGAGATGACTGAGGCATATCCAGAACTTACTGCTTACTTCTATTCTAATATCAGTTTCTTGGATGCGAATAGGTTTTCATTTAGTATTGGAGACCAGGACTATGTTGTTGACATGGACATATTGGCAGATGTGATTGGAGTAAAGCGAGGGGCATTCCAATCGATTAGTGTGTCTGTTGGTCGTGCGACAGTAGAGCTTGTTCGGGATGGAATGGCTGAAGGAAGAATTTCTTATTTGAGGATGAATGCCTCTAACATTTTGCTTCATAAGATCGTGATCAATTGCCTTCGACCCAAGTCAACCTCGAAGACAGATGTCTCTAACTCAGAAGCAAAGTTGATGTATGCCATCAACACTGGCAAGAAATTCTCTCTACCTCACACAATCATGTTTCACATGTATAGAATGATGGCGAAAGACAGAGGGCAACTTCCTTACTCAGGGCTTGTTACAAAGCTTTTCAGACGTTTCAATATTCAGCCTCCCAGGATTTTATGTGTCTGATCATGTGATCAAATGGTAGTGGGACTAAAAATGGTTTCCAAAATGCGTTTGACAGAGCTGGACAAAGCTTTGGAGTGATTGAAAGAGAAAACCCCTGTCAAGTCACACCAAGGTTCCTCAGTTGCAAAACGAAAAGGGAAGGAGCCCATGACAGCTTCATCCAAGAAAAGAAGAGCACTTGTTCTGGAGGATGAAGATGATGAAAACGATATTACCATTTCTACTCTTACACTGAGAAATCTTCAAAGTGCTGTTCTAGAGACTGAGGAGAGAGATGATCAAGACAGAGATGAAGAAGAGGAAAGGAGTGGAGAGAGAGAATTAATGCAAAAAGAAGCAGAGGAAGAAAGAATTTCAGAAGAAGAAGAAGCCAGAGGTGAACAAGTAGAAACAGAGCATGAAGCGTACTTCTCACCTCCTGAGGGCATTGAAACAGGAGGAGTTACTGAGAAAAGAGGTACATCTTCAATTGCTGTTACTAATGAAGGTGTTAGTCGCTTACCTGCAGATCCAGAAGACATCTATGCTTCTCAATTCCCAGAGGAAGGTCATGAGGTTTCATCGCCAAATCTAAGTGATCATGCTGGCTTGCCATCATCTGCAAATACTCCTACTGATCATGTAGAAGCCAGTACTCAGACTGAAAATTCAGGAGACCTTCGCAGAATACTTGATGTTCTTATGGAGATGCGATGCCAGATTTATGCCTTGGGATGCGAAGTTCAGAACTTGCAGAATGCAGGTCAAGCCTCTTCAGTTTCCTTGCATGATCAAGTTAATGCCCTTGCTCTTCAAGTTCAAGCAAATGCCAAGAGTGAAGATGTGGCTCAACTGAAGGAAGATTTGAAGAAGCTGGAAGGGATTGTCCAATCAATGGGAGATTTCCAGCTCATTCGTGTTCCTAGGCAACCATGATTCTATTATCTTTTTATCTCTACCTTTTTTTAATGTTGACAAAAAGGGGGAGAGATAGTGCATATTTGAGACTTGACTCATTTGACTTTACTTTTTGAATGAATTTTTACTTTTGTTTGGTTGTTTGGTTGTGACTGGATTTGGATTTGGATTTGGATTTGGATTGTTTGATCGTTTGTTTATTTTAAGCACTACTGGTATTTCATGGTATTTCATGACAAAGATAGAAGTTTATATACAAGACTAACTTTTTCCTGTGGATGCAGATTCAGTGTTGTCTTTACTAAGTTAATTATCTTTGTGAGATATCCATGTTTGCTTGAGTTTTGTTTTGCAGGTCAAAAATATTCAAATTTGTAGAAAAGTTTTGTCACCATAAAAAAGAGGGAGATTGTTGAAGAAAACTTCCTTGTGTGTTTTAAAGCTAACAAAACATTTCCATCAGTCTAGTCTGAAGACTTGCAGACTCTTTAGTCAAAGTTTGAAGATCGCCGAACCGCCAGACTCAAGATTCAAAGTCTATCCTCATTGACAGTTTCTAGACGTCGAAGAAGCCTTATCCAAAACCGTGTATTTTGTTAAGGATTTGATTCTATCGACTAAAGAAGATCTCTCGGCTGGAGATAGCATCTCGGAATCCATTATTCAAATTGAGATTGATTTAGGGATTTTGGATCCGTTGATTGGCAAAGCATACATGGAAGGTTTTACTTATGGAAACCTAGATCTTGATTGTATGGGCAAGCAGAATTGGTAGGCTATCCCCATATTCCTTAAATAACTCGAAATCTCCCTAATTGATTCTGTTCAACGGGTAGATTGGAAGAACTCCTTTGGTAAGTGCCAACGGATATGAAGGCATGGAGGAGTATATAAGGAAAACGTTCCAATTATTCGAGTGCGCGCGCGATAGAAGAATTCCAAAGTCTGAAGCTCCTTGTTCTTTGTCAATTCAATTGTTGAGCGAAAGCTTGTACTCAAAAGAGAGTTTAGATTTTTGTGAGACCTTGAGGAAGTGTAGCAGAGTCTCTACACTGTGGAATCAAGGAATAGCTATACTGTAACAACTCTTTTGAATCTTAGTGAAATTCAGCCGGTGGGCTGTCAGTGTGGAAGAGTGGACGTAGGCTTGGATCAAGCCGAACTACTATAAACCTTGTGTTTTATTCTCTTCCCTAAGCTCTTTTACTTTGATTGTAATTCTATTTGATTATTAGAGCCTAATTTTCTTTTTATAATCTATTACTAAACAGAGTTGGTTTAAAAGTAAAATTATTCTCTTTACTCTGCAAAATTTGTTTTCGCACCTATTCACCCCCTCTAGGTGCTTGTACTAGCTTTCACAAGTAGCGCTATTGAAGAAGGCATTGTTAGTCAGGGAGAGAGAGAGGAGGGGGGGAGGGGGAGAGAGAGAGAGATTGATGAGTCAACGGCGTCTTGGCTTGGGACTGGTAGCAGTGAGGATGATGCTTTTATGCGGCATCGTTCGAGAGGATAGAAGAGTTCAGATTCGCATCTAATGTGGAGATGACCTGGCATTGCAATTTTGTCTAGATAGTGTACTTGCCCCACCCAATATTTTCTCCAAGTCGATAGCCAACTACTTTTTTTTTTGGTTTGTATATTTTATTATTTTTGGTAATTCAATAGATTTTATTGCTGCCAAAGTCAATATTAACTAGAAAAGACTGAACTGAATCAGAAACTTTTTGGCCCCATGAATATACTCCTCTTACAGGATTATGGTGCTATCTTCATGCTAGTTGGTGGCCATATTTCATGATCATCCACATCTCTCTTGCTCTTCGATTCCAACGAGATTGGAGATTTTTGAATCCCAGGCGTTGCTGAAGAGGTAGAGAGAACGATGCGAAAGATCATACAAGAACTGAGATAATCATAACAATGTTGGTTCGGTCAGACTGAACGGCTTGTTCACTAGAGGGATTAGTGCGAGACGTCACTACTTCAAATCTGTTTGAAGCTGTCTTTCAGTGTACAAGATTTTTGCTACTCTAAACTGCTGTTGAAACTTGAGAATTGACATCGACATGATAAGATGCCTTGATGCGACGATCACACAAAGTTAACGTGTCTAATTAATGTTGAAGGAAGTGGAAGAAAGTGAAATTTGGCTAGTAACAACAGAGGAATCAACTAATCTTCCCCATGGAGACCTTTTGATCTTTAGATATGATTAGGTCAACACTTTTCTAAAGACAAGGATCATACATTAGACTGAGCAAAACTTACTGTCTCTTAAATTACTTACTTACCCATCATTGCAAACCCAACTAGACAAGTTATTGGCATTGAAGAGAGCCTTCTTCCATGTCTCCACTGCCTTCAGATCCTTCTCAGAATTGGACTCATGCTTAGCCATAGCTCTCCCATAACCCTTTATCGCCCATCTCACTTCTCTTGATTCCATTTTGTAAAACACCGGCAACACAATCACCTCCTTTTGTGCCTTGCACTCCATGATCTTCGCCAACTCTGCCAAACACTATCGTGAGGTGGCATAGTCCTTAAAGAAAATGATGATTGCGACACGCGATTCCTCGATCACCCTCATAAGAGCTAGCGATATTAGCTCTCCTTTCTTGAGCTACTTGCTATCCACAAAAATGTATCTCCCTTTCTGATTCAGAGCTGCATAGAGATCACGTAAGAAGTTGTTGCGGACATTTGTGCCTTTAAAACTCACGAGCACATGGTAATTCTTTTTGAAAGAGGCCATATATCAGGAACTTGGGGACAAAAACAAGAAAGAGAGATTAAGAAGGTTAGCTCTGTTGGCTCGATTTGATTCAGGAATTATGATATGTGATCAGTCTATCTCTTTGGATCTCACTCACAATCTCATGAGGCTAGAAAGAAGGCATAGAGGGATCTTCCCTTAATAGATCCCTTATATCCTATGAAGCACGGGCAATCTCTGAAGCCCGTATTGTGTCGGATGCTTTGACACATGGTCAACTTTCCCAACACACTCCAACACACAAGTCGGGAATTGCGAGAGGCATGATGGGTTTTTGGGACAGGTCTACAAGTGCGAAGTGAGAGAATCAAGGGTGGAGGTGAGGGCGAGGGAGCGGAGGCAAGGCCATGAGCAACGCAGGGCCAAAGTAAGAATAGAGAGCAAGGCGACCCAAAGCCAAAGGCGAGTTGCGGCTGTGAAGGAGGGAAGGCTGGAGGCGAGGCGGCAAGCGACTGCGATGACGCGGTCGAGAGAGAGAGAGAGAGAGAGAGAGAGAGAGCAGAGATCGAGAGGAAGAGGATTGTGCAAGGAGGCGGAGGCGGAGGCTATGGTTTTTGAGTTTCCATGCCAATGCTGATGCGAAGGTTCCTTCTTAAGTTTTAGGAAGAAGAGTAGAAAAAAAAAATGGCGATGCTAATGCGGTGTGATTTTTTTCTTTTTGGAGGGAGGGGAGGGTAGAGGATGGTTTCAATTTTCAAGAAAGGAAGTTCCAGGTGGTGCCGGAAAAGAAACGAGGGAGTGAAATAAATGGGTAGGGCCTTTTCTTTTAAGGTCGAAAAATAAATGAGTGGGGCCAAAAATGATTTCAGAAAATAAAAGTACTGAATGTTAAATAATGATAATTTTTTATCATTATAGAAAATTATAGATTTATTTAAATTAGTTGATTCTAATCTCTTATTAGTTATTAGTTTCATCAACATCTTTTGTTGAAGTTAAAAATATGTCCCTAAACATGGATACACATTATTTATGAATATGTCTTTCGAATTTTCTAAGAATATATTTATTAATAAGAAAAAAAGCCACCAAAAATCCTAAATTTTACCAAATGTGACAAATTTATCTCAAACTTTTTTTTTGTAACAAAAATATTCCAAATTTTATTAACCGTGGCATATTTACTCCAACTCTATAGCTAAATCGTCTTTAATTTTTTTTTCTTTCCTTTTCCTGTTTTTCCTTTTTCTTTTTCTTTTTTCCTTCTCCTCTCTTCCCTCTGCTGACCATGGCGAAGGGAAGAAAGGAGAAGAAAAACAAAAGAAAAAAATAAAAATAAAAAGTAAAAGATGGAAATGTGACATCCTGATTTTCAGTTCTGATTTCGATTAGATAAGTCGGGTCTTTCATCAATGTGACTATAGTGTTTTTTTCTAAGATGGCCACTCAGGAGATAACCGGCCTATTTGGTGAAGCTATTAAGGGATTTTAAATGCAATAGACTTGAGAGTTCAACTAGGAATCGACTGCTCAACCGTGCTAGTCTGCAAGGGTCATTACAACACAATTAAAAATTGATCAAAGACCGGATATAGGTTGATTCAACTGAGATGGTAATCAAAGTGTGGGTGATTCCACCTGATTGCAAAATTCTCGTTGATCGGCATTAAACCGATTTTCTGTAGTTTTGGGTACCCTGTGTCCGTATTTAAAATCTCGAGATTTTCATGACCCCCAAAAATCACCAATGTGTCGGATGGGTTCATTGTGGTTCGAAGAAAATCGACCACGGGTCAATTACACCAAAAATTCCTAAAAACTACCCGGTAGGTAAGGTCACACTAAAAGTGCGTTTGATTGAAAATAACCGCGAATTTGAATTCGATTTCAAAAATTGGAAATCCTGTCATGTCATGAGTCATTCTAGGAACGTCGACTCACCTTTTGAGGAATTTCCAGCGAGTTTGAGGTTTTTATGAAAAACAAGATGAACGGTTTGGAAAATGAACGAAAATTCATATTGGCCGATTTGAAGGGATTTTTGGCATTTGGTGTAAGTGAATCGGTGAATGAAAGTTGTTTGGGCTTTTTCTACATTTGAATTAGACCTCAACTGGATTTGTTTGTTCAGAAAATCAGATGCTAAAAAAATGAAAGAAGCAACTCATTTTGGTCTTCATTGAGACTTTAAATCGTGCAGTTGGTAGAGAATTGGACTTTGGGATGACCAATTGACAAGTTGTTTTGAATTGATTAAATTATGACTTTAATTGGTGTTATTTTCTTCTTTCCTATGAGCCCACACTCTCCATGCACGAAACACCCCCCTTGCCCACGTTCCCGTGCACGTCCTCTCCTTAAATTGGCTTGGTCTTCTAATTTGGCCTTGAAAGTAGACCGCTGGACCCACCATCTCCTTATCCTTTGCGTGCATTTCTTCTCCCTCTTTCTCTTCACACGAACCTCCCTCCTTCCACGCGCGTTTTCCTTTTTCTCTTCCTCTTTTGACCGACAACTTCTGTTTTTTCTTATCCCTTAAACGGTGTTATCCCTTGGTCAGTCTTCTGTTGGACCGTGCGGCCAGCTGCCCCGCAATGTCCCCTCAATATTCAACGTTTATGTTCCTTTGTCTTGGCTGACGTTCATCAATGGCCCTCTCTCTCTTCTCTTTATATTTCTTTATTCCCTGCACGTATATTTGACCGGTCTTGGCTTCTCCACCACGACGGACGATCGCTGCTTCTTTCTTTTGGTTGCTGTTGCTGTCCGTTCCTCACGCGGTTTACCCCACCGAAACCCCACCTTCGTCCCCATCTCTTTCTCGGTCAGCACGCTTTTTGGCTGCTTCAACTCCTGCTTCTTCATTAGTTTTCAATTGTTGCGAATGAGTCTACCCCATCAAACCCGCCCGAGCCCCCACCATTTTTTGTCTTCGGTTACTGCTGCTTCACGTGTGGTTTCCCACCGGTCAAACAGCGGCACCTCTTCCTCGGGTGTTGACCTTTGGTCCCCCGAAGCTGCCCTCCATCGTCCTTCCAAGTTGGGCCACCGTTTTAGCTCAACAGCGGCGTCCACGAGTCCACTTCTAGCAGGTCCAGCAGCTGAAGTTTGGCCCGGTTCACGGCCGTTTTTGCCACGGCCCGTACTCCGACCCGCTACCACTGAGCTTAGTCCAAGCCGTGTTCAAATCAGCTCCTCAGCAGCTTATTTCATCATTTTGCAGCAAGGATTTGTAGGTCTCATGGCCCGTTTTCGAGCCGTCCCGACCCCGGTTGGCGGAACCACTTTGGAGAGGATCGATCTTTGTTGCGTGCTCATCGATTTGATCCGAGTGGATCTTTAATCATGTGAGTTTTGCTCACTAATCCTTATTTAGTAAATTAATGATGCTTAAGGATTGATTAGTGCTAATTAAGTAGGATTGGGTGGTTAGATTAGAATGGATTAGTAATTATTAGTAAATTGCACTGCATATTAGTTAGGTAGTTAGTATAATTAGCTCAAGGATAGCCTATATTATTTATTGAATGCATTTCAGGATTTTTCCCGACCTTTCTCGGGCTTCAATTAGGCATTACGGGCATAAATTGGATTTTTAGTATTTAATTATTAATTTTCGAAATTAATTTAATTAATTATTTTTTTTTAAAATAAGGCGGGGATAGCCGACGACTGAAATTTTATGCTGATTGTTGTGGTGTAATCCGTTTATTTAATTGAGCTCTACGTTGCGTGAAATTGAATTAATTGTGATATTTTAGGAATTTATTATAAATTGAGTGGAATTAAATGATTGATTGGTAGATGCCGAGTTTGGTTATTTAGCATTGATAATGCTTAATAAGTTGTAAAGTGGAGAAGATCGTGAGAGTGAGTTGGGAATACTCTTGGCTGAGATCAATGGGACGTCGAGAGCAGCAACGATCACTTTCGCCAGTATACCAAAGTTTGAGAGAGGGCCTATTCTAAGACCATAAGGCGTGGTATGGAACCAAGCCCTGAGTCTATTGGGCCTCTTCTGGTATGGAACTTCCAAAACCTAAATGGTTGTCACAACCATTTCATATGTCCGGTCACTCTTGGGGTCGGGGAAAACTGTGACTTGCTCTATTATTCTTGTTGGACGACTGGGACGTCCTAGGACGTCGCTTAAATCGACTAAGGTGAGGGATGAGTGCGTGTCTGATGATTGTGGCGTGACATGAAATACCTTACAGTTTGGGATAAATGTGCCATGCGAATAACTTCCATTTGATAGTAACGAGAAGCACAATCCTACATGTGGGCGTAACGCATACCTTGTGCGACCGAATCATGACTTACACATACTATTACTCGGTAGGTAAATAATGGGTGGCAAAAAGAAGCATCTTCTACGCGGTGACACAACCTTAACTGTGCGAAGACACAAGTCACCCCTTATTATACAACCTCACCCGACTAGCCACCCTCAAGATGATTATTCTAGCAGCGAACCGAATAACATAGGACGACCTCATATGAAGGCACACGCCCGAATAGCCGATCTCAAAATGACTCTTTTGGCCAACACTCCGCCAGCAAATCATGGTAATCAATCAAAACCAAATTCAGTCCCCTCCCCTCCACAGTAATCCCATTTCAAAACCTGAGATTCAACTCACCTAAAACAAGCTCAAGCCCACAAAACCCTCATCCCAAACAAACAAAACCCAAAACTCAAAATCTGGCGAACACCGTCAAATTAGGAACGGTGGAAAGACTATTACCGTCTGTTGGGAAGACGAAAGCCTCTTCCTTCGAGGCCATCCGGCACAAAAATGAGAAGGATTGAAGCAACCGAGAGAGAAGACGCTCAAATCAGCTCCGGCAATCGGAGCGCTGCTGTGGAAGGATCTCGAGGAGGGTTTGGAGGGAAAATCAATGGTGGCAGTGGTGAGGGGCAGCAAGTGCCTCGCGGGCAGAGGAATAATGCTCATTGCTTTTTCTCTCACTTCAACCGGGGGTTTTTGCCCTAGGAGACCAGACCAGACCAGACCAGACCAGACCAACCAATTGAGAGCTGAAATTGAGAGGGGCGGAATGATTTTTCTAAGGGGATTTTCTCGCTTTTTTCTCTCACTTTCTTTGCTGCTTTTTCCTTCACTTTCTCCCCCAATCCTTTCTGGCTTTCCAAACGGAGACGAATCAGAAAAGGGAGTGACTGGACGCACTTGAGAAAGCGGCGAGGAAAGACCACCCGCTATAATATTGTGGGAAAATATAAATATTGCCCCGCGCAGGAAGAAGTAAGGTCATATATAATAATATATTATTTATATATATTCAAAAATTTTAAATTCATATAATTCCCTCGCTATAATGATGCTGATATTTTTTTTCTGTTTGATGGTTAACTAATTCAAGCTATTGCCAATTTACCATAACTTGGTCTCTAGTAATTTTTATTGAAAAATTCTTAAATTATATTGATAGATATCTGATTTGCTTTTACAAATGAGAAAAATCCAACTTTGGAGCTAATTAGTTATTGAGTTTTGGGTTTTTTTCAATTCTTAAAAATAAAAAAATATTTTTTATGGGAAAAGCTAACGTCAAATATTAAAATGCTTGTGTATATGAAATTGCTTAAAATTGGAGGAAAACATGCGGTTGCCGGCTGGCACTAAAGGAATGCATGTCCCTCTTATATAAAATTGTCGCCCTTTTTCTATAATTGAGATTTCATTCCGTATAAAATCAACTGTAATGGTATCCTTTCATAATTAATATATATATATATATTGTTGCTCATTGAGGGACATATGTGTTGCTTTTTTCAGTAATTAACTAGTTGATACTATTGATATTCATTTTGCTGTATTGAAAGTATATCCGCCATCATTAAAAAAAAGTTAGCAATTAGACATTTTACAATTTGGGGTGAGTTACATTACTTTGTGCTGAATAAATATCCTCAATGATAAACATATAAGGACATTTCCAAATTGAGAAATGGAAACGAAAGCACATCGTAATGTGGCAGCTAAATAGGATCAAAATGAGATTTTCTGACATTGATGTGCAACTTAGCTTACATTTGAAATGTCTAAAAATCTATTGCAATAGTGTGAACAAAGTATTAGGTTAATCTTTTCCGATAAATTGGGCCCATACTTTTCCTGCTCCAATTGCTCAAAATGACTTGGGATACGTTATTATTCATAATCTCTTCTACAATAACAGGAGATTTAACAACACGACCCCCACATTTTCATTTTTCTTTTGCTGTAATTCGTACAAGTTATTAGAATAATAAATTAATGGGGTCAATTTAACACATCAGAGAAAAACCTAAGTATATCATTGGCATAATAATAAGTTACACAATGCACTTAGCGCAATTTCAGACTCTGATCATTTGATTTCGTCCCAATGTTCTTATTCAATTCTTACAAAAGACTATTGGACATTTTTGTTCACGAAATGCGTAAAGGAACTTATAGCAAGCAAAAACATGTGGAAACACTTTGCTCTATCAAACACAGAGATTCAATTTTCGGTGAATGAATTCTATATGATTCTATAGCCCTGAAGCTGCACTCGAGCTCCGAGAGCTATCCGACATTCTTTGAGGATCATGTTCTTTGCCACCGACCAGACACATAACGCAATCCGAATCCGTAAGAGCTTCGTTACAAGCTGCATGACCGTAGCAAGGCGTAGACGACCACGACGTGCCTTCACCGACGTAAGGATTAAAACCCGAACGGGATCTCTTGGCAGACAACTCCATCACCAGATCCCTCAAGTAATGAAAGTCGACAATCTCATTAACGATGTTCCCGTTGCATATTTTCGTCACTACGGTCATGTCCGGAAAGCCTTCTGTGCGATTACGAATAAGAGAAGCGAAACAAAAGATGATCGCAAGCTTAAGTGAGGAAGCCATATATATGTGCCTATGCCCACCTCTATTCACGTTGCTTCCATCACTTAGCTCAATGAAAATCAGCTAACTTTGCTTGATGAGGATAGCCCTTTTAGTAAGCTTCTGCACATGCCTAGACACAAACATATTTGTACACATACCAAAGCTCGCTGTGATTTGCTTCTTGGCTCCATTTTATTGATCTACAGTTGTAATTTCTGCTCCGCTTCCCCCTGCAATTGTCATTAGTCAAAGAAAAAGCAACTTCATCAGTCAGATTGATTGATACTTAATACGTTAATTGCTAAGTTCGAGTGACATAGGACAGATGTTTAGATTAGTTGGCATTATCAAAGAAACAATCCACAATAAAGTCGAAATGCGCGAGATCTCAGATTTTACAGCATTGAGGAGTAAAAGTTAAAAGGCATTCCGATTTTCCAATTTAAAGTTGGGAAAAAGTCATCAAAAGTCCCAAACTTTACTCATTGTAACATATTTATCTTAAACTTTTTTTGTGACACCAAAAACTCAAAATTTGAACCAATATGACACATTCACCGAGCTTTTACCTATATGATATATTTACCCAAAGTTATTTTTTTGTGACAAAAAAAAACCGTGACACCAAATTTTTAGGATAAATGTGTCACTTGGATATAAGTTTAGAATTTTTGATGTCACAAGAAAAAGTCTAAGGCAAATATGTCACTCTGTACAGATTTGGGATACATGTGTCACATTGATACAAATTTAAAATTTTTGGCGTCACAAAAAAGTTTGAGGTAAATGTGTTAAAACGGACAAACTTTTGGATTTTTGGTGAAGTACTGTTTGCACCAAAAGATGACCAGGTCATTGACATGAGTAGACACGTTATTAGAGCATCAAATATCACATGACCCATTGTCGACAACTAAAATCAATATCAATGTTGGCGAATATCGATGATTGTCACCAATTGGTTGTCGATATACGACCACGTGTGTTCAACAATGATCGATGAGGATGTTGACTAGCAACATTTACAAACTATCAGGGTGATGGAGGAAATCTGATTGCATGAGGAGCATCAAAGTATGATTACAAGTTCGTAGCCACGAGAGAACAAAGCAATTGAGATCATAGAACAACTGCATATGCATTTGTAAAGAAGCAAATGTTCAAGAATAAGATCATGGCCTCGAGAGAACATTGGCACAAAAACTTACAAAGATGGAAGAACATGGATGCAATTGATGGAAACTACTCAAGAGTGATTGTCACACTCCCATTATAATACCATCGCCCGTCTACTAAAGACGCTTGCACGGATCAAACGAATTTACTATCTTTTAATTATTTTTACTTTCCTACATTGTAACTTTATTTTTCAAACTCACATTGTTGATTAAATTCTAATGTGTTACTTAGTTATAGTTTCCATATCCGCGTTGTAGATTAAATTTGGAGGTGTTTCTTTATCTTGGATGTTGCATCATTGATTCAATTCTGGCATAGCATTTTTGCATTTTCAAGATTTGTTGTCAATTAAATTCCAACATCGTTTGTTTATGTTTGGTTCTATCATAGAGTCTATATTTTCTTGGCCTTGTCATCAATTAATGTCCAGCATAGTTTATGTTTGTTCTTCTCCTTTGAGAATAATCCAAAATGGGAAGTATTCAATTGGAACATAAAAACGTAACTGAATTGGCATAATAATCAGGCATTAGAGTTGGCTCTCAACTGGTCTCTTTGGTTGGTGTCTTGTCTTCACGCAATGAGTTAGTGTCTCCCAACACAATGATAGGAGCATAACGAGTGGTCCTTTGAATTATATAGATATACGATGTCTGCTAACCTTTCAGTTATAGGCATATCTATTGTCCGATCCCTCTTGTTCCTATTTAGTCCCCTTTGTTTCAAAAATCGTTTCTATTTCTTCCTCGTCTTCCCCTTTTCTTCTGTTTATGAGGTTTCTTTGAATTTTTTATTAGTAATGGGTGACGGTATTCTATGTAAATAGTAAACATAGGTAATAAATAAAAGAATACTAAAGAAATCCAAGGGATTATGTTTTCTCCTCAAAGGGAGACCCTTTCTCTACACATGTACCAGTACACCCGACTATTCTATAGAAGAAATCAGTATATCCAAGGAGTAGTTGAGAATTGAATTGAATTTTTTCCATTGGAAAGAAGAAACAGATCTTTTTTTTGGTTCCTATTCTTCTTTCTAAAAAAGGGGTTTCAAAAAAAGGATTATTTCATTTGATCGAGTATGCTACCAATAAATTATTCCTCTGATTCTAATGTGTGCTTTCGGAGGAACATGTATGTAAGAAGGAAGCTTGAGCTTGATGCAAATTGCTAAAATATATGTTGCTTTATATGATTATCAATCTCAGTAAAGAGTTAAGTCCCATTTGAATTAAATTTGTTGATTTTCTTATCGCTTGTGATATTTCCTATTCGGAGTTGACGTAGAACCTCTCTCCTTCAATTACAAATCAAAATAACGATTTTCGGTAAAAGATATTTCGTTGTAAGAAAAATTATAGTGAAACAAGTATAAAAGTTTTTGGGCATACCAATATTACAAACTGAACTAATAATGCGAGAAAATGGAGAGAGAAAACCTCCACATAATAGCCAATACGGCGTTTGCCTAAAAAGTTCTAAAGTTCCTCGTTCTATCTCTTACAATTTTACGCACATTAACCAAAATAAAGTGGTTATTAGCTTACTTGTTTTGAAAATGTCTGGCCTTGCTAACTATCAAAGTGCAATAACTAGTCATTAGAAAGATATAGAAGCCTCGCCGCCAAGTCTTCTCCTTTAGTAGCATTAATCGTCCATTGAAGTTTATCAATCCAACCTCCCAAAGAACGCTATATCTCATGTTGTGTGAGGATACTCCCCATGTACCTCTAGCGTAGTCAATTGCATTTTTGGCTTGACGGATTTGGAGTGGGGCACGGTAGGGATGGCCCGGGCAACTACATATCTTATTAATCTTATCAAGTCATTCACAAATTTTCTAATCAAGTCTCTCTGACACAAAATCCGAAAAATTCACTTGATACATCCATCATACAACACAAAAGTATGACGAAGCAAATAAATCAGGTTGAAGCCCACTGAATCCATGTGAAAAATATTAGCGAATGTATATAATATAAAGATGTGTTTGTTTCATGGAAAACGTAATGTTTTTGGAAAATGTTTTCCAGGAAATCATTTTCCAAAAAAAAAAAAAGTAGTTTTTTTTTTTGGTGATACACGATCGAAAATATTTTCTCATGTTTGGATTGCGTTTGAAAAATGATTGAAGGTGTGTAGAAGACCCCAACAAAGAGGAAGAGGAGGGAGTGAAGCCAACGGGAGCACAAGAGGGGCTAGGGTTGGAGGTGGTGGCGGTGACGAAAAGGAGGGGGCGAAGGAGAAGGAGAGAGGGAGAGGGAGTTAGGGTTTATGTTCACAATCAAAAAAATAAAAGAAAAAAAAAAAAAAAAAAAAAAGATATAATAATAACAAATTCAAAATTTTTAATTAAAAATTCTTTTTAGTAATAAATTTTTCATCAAGCAAGAATCTTAAAATATTTTGGAAAACGTTTTTCCAAAAGAAAATTTAAGTTTTGGAAAGAAAATATTTTTTCGTTCTTCATTTTCTTAAATGAATCAAACATCGGAAAATGAGGAAAACGTTTTTTAAGAATTATTTTTCGCAAAACAAACATACCCTAAGAGTAAGATGTGAATGAAACTTAGCCAGCGTGGACATTCACGTGGACGTGCACTTCGGGAAAATTTTATCCCATCACACTACGACGTGGTTGACGGTCACATTGATTGAATTTAGCTGGATTTGGTCCACCTAAAAGTACAAAAAAACTCGATTCAGATTAAGGGTAAAGGTACGAACTTTAAGCAGGGCTTTGATCATCTCTCGTACAGAGACTGAAGTAGAGATCTTCAGACCATCTCCTTCCATGGCGATCCTGCCTTTTCTCCACCGGGTCGCTCCCGAAACCGTACCTTTCCGCCCCGGGAGCTCGCGCGCCCTCCTCTTCCTCCTCCTCCTCCGGCGGCCTCTCTCCGACGCCGCCGACGACCCTCCGTTCTCTCCTAAGCCCCCCGGCCGAGCCCCAAGACCCCGGAGAAGCAAGGCCCGGAAGGAACCCCCGGGATCAAGCCGGGGCGGCGACCCGGAACGCCCGGCCGGGCCGGACCTCCCCTTCGACTTCAGGTACTCGTACTCGGAGACAAGCGCCGCCGTCGAGCCCATCGGGTTCCGCGAGCCGCCGCGGTTCTCTCCGTTCGGGCCCGGCCGGATCGACAGGACTTGGACGGGGACTTCCGCGCCGGCCCGAGAGGCGCCGGACCCGGAGAAGGCGGCGGGGGAGAGGGAACGGGTCCTGGGAGCTCCGCTTTCGGAGGAGGAAGTGGCGGAGCTCGTGGAGCGGTACCGGCACAGCGATTGCAATCGCCAGATTAATCTGGGTAAGTGTGCGTTTTTCGTCCTTTCTCTGTAGTGATAGTTTTGATGATCCCAGAGGCCTCAGCTGATGAGAGGAGCTACTGCCTAGTGTAGTTTATAGATTTTTTGGGAAAATTTCTGTGTTGATGCATGAAATTAACCTGTTTTTGGCTTGGCTGCTCATTAGTATATTTGCTGTACTTGAGACATGTACCAATGCTGCTTGTGAATATGTTGGTAATGATATGAATGCATTCGGGCGAGATGAGGAACTTTGCAAATCCTTCACATGCAGCGAAGTCAGCACCAGATTGACATTGTAACTTGTGTGATTTGGGTGCAAGCTATATTCTTCGGTGGAATTGAATATAGAAACTTAGTTTGAGATACCTGGGCAGAACATGGAAGTTTTGTCAAGAAGACTCAATGAGAGATGTTGCCACACTTCGTTATTATCTCCTTTTCAGGCTTTGTAGAAATTTCCTTTACCTCTGGCCACACTTTGATTGATGCCATTATTTTCACGCAGGCAAAGGAGGAGTTACTCACAACATGTTGGATGACATTCACAATCACTGGAAGAAAGCCGAAGCAGTTAGGATTAAGTGCCTGGGAGTGCCAACACTTGACATGGACAATGTTTGCTTTCACCTTGAGGTATTAACTGAATGAACTGATTGAGAATACAGTAGACCCTTTTGCTTTTTCATGGTCTCTTATTTGATGGGTTACCAGTTTTCTCAAAGGACAAATCTGGCGGGAAGATAATTTACCACTATATCAATATCCTTCTCTTGTATCGAGGTCGACATTATGATCCGAAGCAAAGACCAGTTATACCCCTCATGCTATGGAAGCCTTATCCACCAATATACCCGAAGCTTGTGAAGAATGTTGCAGAAGGGTTGACATTTGAGGAAACAAAAGAAATGAGATACAGAGGATTGAACTCTCCCCCTTTAACAAAACTTAGTGAGTAAACTTGTTTCCCATGGCTTAGCCTTTTACTAAGGTCTACTTGTTTCTTACCTGCCATAATTGACCTCAATATGACATAATAAACTATTCATTTTATATCAGCGAGGAATGGTGTCTATGTCAATGTGGTCGAGAAAGTGAGGGAAGCATTCAAGACTGAAGAGGTTGTGAGGTTAGACTGCAAACACGTGGGTACAAGTGACTGCAAACTGATTGGCGTGAAACTTAGAGTATGCTTCTAAATTTCGTCGCTTTTTTCTTCCTTTTCTGCTCAGGATGTTAACCTTTTTACTGTTATCTTGATCTGTATTTATCTGTTTAGAGCTTAGATCAAATTATGTCTGTTTTACACCCATGCAGGATTTGGTACCTTCCATTCCTATATTATTTAAGGACGAGCAGATCATCCTCTGGAGGGGGAAGAGAGATACCGAATCAACCTCCACTTCACATATTACCATAAATTAGACATACTGTGAGACCTGCCAGGATAATTGGTTGTGATGTGGTACACGTTATGCTAGAGCATCTTTTGAGTGGAGACTCTAGGTAAGCCAACCGGCAATCCACATGCACAGTGCCTATTAAAGAAACTATTGCATCATCTTTGGTATCAGATGTTTCAGATGAAGCATGCTGCATTAGCGACACAGGCTTGTTTGCTTATACACATTTTAATTTCTCAAACCACGTGCAGATATTGTGGCATACGATAAATTGAGACGCCGTTGCTTGGATGAAGACATTGTGCAAGAAGGCCCTGGGCCTTTAAGAAACTTGACTTCCTGTATTTTGGGACGCTTGCTCTCTCAATTTGAGTTTAGAGTATGGCAATACTAGAGTTTTAACTGGCAACTCCTCCATGACAATGTACTCTAGTCCCTTTTCTTTATGGACCTTTTGTTTCTTGAAGTAGTTGGGACTTACATCCCAGGTTTTTCCCTTTCCTCTCATTAGGCTTTGATATGTAAATCGATCATAGAAATCTGTATATTGATTCTGATGAAAAGAAAATCTTGCATAGTAAGTACATAAGTGTTTTATTCATTTTCGTGCTTTGAGTCCTTGTATCTTTTGTGGTAGGGATGTTGGATCAAGATCACTCTTAGCTTGCGAAAGCTGTTAGGTGTAGGCTTGTGAGGAGTGAAAGAATCAAAGGATAGTCGACGGTATATCTGGTGTCTGTTTCTTTCGTGGGAATTTAGACAAAATCAGTTATTTATCCTCATTTGTCAAACTCTCTCCATTTGCGTCCATTTTGACTTTTCTCATCCCCGATCAGTCGAGTTTGGAACAACCGGTGCAATGGAGACAGCATGCTGTACGGTTCGATGAATCAAAGTGGTCAAACAAGTGATGAAACATTGCTTCATTGGATGCAAGTCCAGACTTCGAATGATATTCTAGGTCAACCCTGTGTGATCTTTTGGCCCCATCTATTATTGCGAAAAATAATCTTCAGAAGAAGATAAAAAGGCACCAGCGGTTCCGAAACTTTTCCAAATTGTTCAATTCAGTCACTAAATTTATTTTTTGTGCAAGTGGGTTCTTAATTTTTTTTTTTTTAAATTGGTCTTTCCGTCAAAATTATGGAGAAGTCGTTTGACATGGCCGTCAAGTAGTTTGTAGATGTCGACCTTAAAAATAATTGAGAAGGACATTGCAAATATATATAAAAAAAAAAAAGGAAAAAAAAAGGTTGAAATGTTTAACATAAACTATTTGAAACATGCATCTACCGGTTGGTTAAAAAAGTAAAGTATAAAGCAAGATAAAGGCATAAGCAAGCTACTTCAAAACTTGTGTGTTTGGATTAACTTTTTCCTTTTTATCACTTGACATCATCTCACTTTTATTAATTGCTGAAACCCTCGAATCATTGCGAACCCTCATATATGGACAGTTATGATCATCCATGATTAAATAAAACCACATACATATATATATGGGGGTATATTGCAGCGTGGAATATCTTTTAAATAAGCAATTATGAAATGAAAACTCTTATCTACTAATGAAATGGACTCATTCACTGATGTTAAAAATTAGATATGTGCGTTACCATGTAAACCATGCCCGTGCAATGATTCTTTTTAACCGTCGTTTATATACTTGGAATAATTATTTTCATTTTGATTGGGAAGAAACTAAGTACCATTTTACTTAAAAAAGTCTAAACAAATAGGAGTCTTGCTATTTTCAATACGCACTTTTTACTTTTCAAGAAACAACTCTCTTTCAACCAAAAAAGAAACAACCTATCTCGATAAAAAAACAAATAATACTAATGGAATTCATATAAGATCTCACAAGATAGACACATCATTTACTTATATATATTTGCACTATCATTGGTCTTTTCGTTTTTTCCTCAACTTCATTTGAGTTTGCTCAAAGCCAAAGTTCTAGTAGAGGTTTGAGTACCTAAGACAACATAGGGTGCATTGGATTTTCCAATTGTATAAATGTACAGTGGGAGGGAGGGAGAGAGAATATTCCAATTAAAGAGATCATTCTTCATAGGTTAGGTTGTAGCAAGTGACAAATGAGGGAGATAAAGTATAGGAAAATAAAAATAATTCGACTAGCATTTCACAAACACCCTGCTTTAAACAAACCTAGATTTCTTGTGATTAAGTTCTATCTTATCTACTGAGTGGTTAGTGCCACTCCAAGCAATAATCAAGTGAACAAGATATGTAACGGCAACATGTATGATCCATCGAGTCTTTTCGACGATGCCATAGATTCGGCCCTCGCCGACATCATGGTGCATACAGCTGACAACGGCTATAACTACTATGGCAAATCCGAAGACCACTATGCCAGTGGATTGTTATGCACACGGGGCCTGCAATGGCGCGCTCGTGTCATTGGACTGCAAGTCGTGCTTGATTGCCGCAAGGAAACAGATACGAGATGAGTGTACTAGGAACATGGGACTGCAGGTTCCGCATCAAGATTGTAGGATGAGATAAGAGAATTACAAATTCACGCAATAATCCCGATGATCGTGCGGCGGCTTCCATGAATTTGACATGATTTCTTACGTTTGGTGATAAATGCATGGTTGTTACATGTTACCACTCGACAGCAAGTGCAGGGAAAAATTTACTTGATATATATGAAAATGAACAGCATATTTAGCTTTACCAAAAAAAAAAAAAAAAAAAAAAAAAAAAAACAGCGTATTTATAAGCGTCTCGAACTATCAGATCAAATGGACAGTGCGGAAAACCGTCGTCTATAGCAATCGGGTTCTGTCCATGGGCACCGTCCGTGCAAGCATTTCTCACGATCCTGGGCGATCATAGACCCTTCGAGCCAGCTTCAAGCAGTCCAGCCAATGCAGGACCTCCGCGTTTGGGTCCCTCTCAACTGTGATGCTCGATGCCGTGATCTGCACCGCGCCCCGGTAGCTCGTTATCCTGCCCCGCGCTCGAGCGACCGAGCCCAGCTTCACCAGGGAAACCTGGCTGTTCGCCACATCGGCAATCAGTCGAACACCTTGGGGGCGTTGGCGGGCGAAGTACGGAGAGGTGGCGTGGTTGAGCCAGAGGATGCAGGGAATGCAGCCGGTGCCGTCGTCGATGGCGAACTTGAGGAAGCGGCCGGGCTTGTGCTCGCGGTAGACGACGACGCCGAGCACCTCGGCGCGCGAAAGGGAGACGCCGTCGCGGGAGAAGGTCGGGGTGTCGGGCGGGGATTGGGACAGGGAGAGGAGGTCGAAGGCTAGGAGCTTGACGTGGACGAGGGATAGTGATTTGTCCATTAGAAAGAGGGGGGAAGGTGTATGGATGACGACCGGCGATCGCTGTTTGAAGAGATCTACGTGGGTTGCTCTGGACAGGCCGTTTGATTTGAAGTGGAAGTGGGACGAGCCTCCAAGGGTATGGAGAACGGATTACCCGTGCGAGGAACTGCCCAGATTGGAGTAAACCGACTGATTGGATCCTATTCCAGAGTATGTTAATCCAGTTCTCAATTCCTAAAAGCGGAACTGGTGCCTGTTTACCAGATCAACTATTTATACTTTTTTTTATTCCTTAAAAATTTTTAAAAATTATGAACTAAATACTATCTTGGTCTAGTTTCGAATAACGGGAAAAAAAAAGTAACCGTGTTGAAGAAATTATTTGTGCAATTGATTTGATTGAAGACACTTAAATCAATCTAGGATATAGATTGATAACTATTAGTGATTCAAAATGATTTTGTATCTTTGTATTTTTCTTTTATTGTTTACACTTTGGAATATAAATACATGTAAAGAATACATATCGAAGCAGAGTGAATACAAAGAAATTCTTCGAGAACCTTTTTTCTTTCACTTCGTGTTTGACTGATTCCGTTGAATTAGACTGAACCAAGAATCGATCAGCCTTACAAGCCTCTCCCTTTTATCTTTGTTTTATCTATTTGATTCTTAGATAAAAGCGACGGCGTATATTCGTTATACCACTCTGATTAGCGACATGGCTTAACCCTTGCATAAACTAGCTAGATTTAGATTAATCAACCTACGAGAGAACTACGGTTAGAACTACTATGATACGTCCATCCCCTAGGAGTAGCAGAGAAAACTAGGACATAAGTTCTTAGGATGAAAGCCATCCAATACATGGAACATCTGCCAATGAGTCCCCAAAAATGTACATGTTTTACAGGTCCGATCGACTCCGCCAATAGATGAGAGCAGAAATTGCCCGTTTGGCTGTGTAAATATACAATGTAACGAATAACACTTTACATTTTAGTGACTGCCTTTCCTCGCCGGCATTGAGTGAACTTCCACTCCTTGTCGCCAATGAGCACCATCTCAAGTTTAACCGGCAGTGATGCCACTAAGCCACAAACAATCACCATCGTCGTAACAATTTGTCACACGCACTGATCTGTTTTATTTTGAATTATTCTTTCTGGTCTGGATACTATTCCTGTGAGCTATCTCGCCACCAGTATTTTCTCGATGGGCTTCGGCTCCAAGGTTTGCCGCTTCGGAGCCTCCTCTGCCGCCGGCGCCTCCGGCGAATGGTAGAAGAGCAACACAAAAGTACATTTACGTTATGGATGGAGAGAGAAAGAAGGCTTACGAGGTGGAATCAGAGGATATGCGGCGGCGGTTCAGCGGGCGGAGTAGGGAGGACCGGTGGCTTTCTCAGCCACGACTCGTGATCAGCTCTCAGTTGAAACTCGGTCACTGAGTCGCCACCGCCGGGAGGAGCGCCATATTTGTAGAGGCCGATCCCACGTGGCGGCGCGCACGGATGTGGCGCGAGATTAGTAGCTGGTGGCACTCCTGTTCCCGAGGCGCCTCTAGATTTGCTACCGCGCTCCTTTTTTTGATCACGTGCGGTGTAATCATTTCAAGATGGAGTTTATTATTATTATTTATTTTTTTGTGATCCGGGAATCACCGTACAGCCGGCAGTCAGGTGAGTCGCGCGAATGCAACGCCTCTGGGATTCGAACTCCTCCCCTTCATGAGAGGGAAGAAGCTCGAGGCCAGCTGCGCCACTGCGGGCGGTAGTAAGATGGAGTTTATTATTATTGTTATTAGATTAATATCCTAAAAATTTCAAGTTGATACACTTATAATAAATTTTCCCTCAATTAATCTTTTGACCACCAAAAAAATTAAATTAATACACATTTGATAAATTTGTCACAAAAGAAATTTACCTAAAACTAATTCATTTGTAGTTTTTGTTAAATTTTACAGTCAAATTATTAAGTTGAATGATAAATGACAATTAGTTGGTGTATTAGTTTGTGATTTTATTCTCTATTTGTCATAGTTATATAATTTTTGTAATTTTTATGGTATTAATCTAATTTAATGGAGGGTATATTTATCACGAATGTATCAGTTTAGGTTTTTCAGGATATTAACCATTATTATTATAAGAGATTAATTCTATTTAGAGGAATCCCACTATTAGTGAGTTTATGTTCCATTAAAAATTTCATGAATTGATATATCTACTAACTAGTAAGCACCCACCATCCAAATCTATTGTGAAGAAATGAAGGGAAGAAGTCACAAATAATCATAAATTATATTTATTGCGACCCATTTATCTTGAACAAGGAGGTTCGACCATGGAGGTTGCGACGGAGGATCAGCAACGCCATCGAAGATGTTAAGACCCACATATTTTAAAACTTTAATTGCGAAACCCATTTAACCATTTTTTATTATAAACAAGTGACCCATTTTAACATCTCTACGAAGAAGGCATGATTAAGAGAGAGAAAGAGAGAGAGAGAGTGTGTGTGATGAGTCAACGGCGTCCTCTTGGCTCGGGACAGGTAGCGAAGAGGATGATGCCTTTATGCGACGTTGTTGAAACGGATAGAAGAGAGTTCGGATTTGCATCTGACGTGGAGATGACCTGGCATTGCAAACTTTGAACTGGATAATCCCACTGCATTGCCCCCCGCTCGAGTCAACACTCAAATCCTTTCTCCTCCTTTTCGGTTTGCTTATGTCTGTTCACTTCCAGTTTGGCAGGGTTATGGCAAGGATGGTCTGCGCACTGGATACCGTAAAATTTTATCGATTGGGTGCTTAATAAGTACTTTTAGGACACTCGTTCACAAAATCTTTCTAATAATTATAATAAAAATGAAGAGAAATGAGCTAAACAATTGCGTTTTAAAGAATGAAAATATGATACGCTATAACGTAAATGTACTTTTGTGTATTTTGTAGTAACAATGTATCCATCATCCAGCAATATTGCATCCATAACAAGAAAAAAAAAAGAAAGAAGAGAGAGACCTTTTGGCCAAGTTGATATGCTACTCATGCCAGATTGTGCAAGTTCGCTTCATGCCAGTTGGTGGCTATATTCCATGACCATTTGCATCTCTCTCTCTCACGCTCTTCGGTTCTGATAGGAATGGAGAGGATTGGATCCCAGGCGTTGTTGATGAGATAGTGAGAATGGTGAGAGTGACCGGATGTGAATTAAAATGAAAATCCTCACATCGAACAAAATAGCCATTTCACTATAGAGATTAGTGGGTGACACTACTGCTTTGCATTTGTTTGAAGTTGCCTTTCAATGTATGAGATATTGACTGCATAGAACTGTTGCCGAAGCTTGAGAATTGGCACGGACATGATAAGACACTTGATGTGACAACTACATTAAAGTGATATGTCTGATTAATGTTAAAAGGAAGTGGAGAGAATGCAATCTAGTTAGTAACAACAGAGGAATCAACTAGTCTTCCTTGCGTGGACCTTTTGATCTTTGACACAATTGGATCGACACTTCCGAAAAGATGATGATCACATTAGATTGAGCGAAACTTACCATCTCAGAATTATCGAGCTTGAAGTATTGGCATCATTGATTGGAGGGGCACTTGGATGATCACAAGTATGAATTCTTGAAGGATACATATTCATGAAGGTCTCTCACCTCCCGGTAAAGGGGAATATCGAGGGCGTGCCTCGCATGTTCGTGAAGGTCTCTCACCTCCTAGGATATTCGTGAAGGTCTCTCACCCCCTGGTAGTGGGAATATCGAGGATGGGTCTCGTATATTCGTGACGGTCTCTCACCTCCTGGTAGTTGGAATATCGAGGACGTGTTTTGGATATTCATGAAAGTCTCTCACCTCCTGGTAATTGGGAATATTGAGGACGTGCCTCGCATATTCATGAAGGTCTCTCACCTCCTGGTAAAGGGGAATATCGAGGACGTACCTAGGATATTCGTGAAGGTCTCTCACCTTCTGGTAATTGGGAATATCGAGGGCGTACCTGAGATATTCGTGAAAGTCTCTCACCTCCTGATAATTGGGAATATCGAGGGCGTACCTGAGATATTCGTGAAGGTCTCTCACCTCCTGGTAATTGGGAATATCGAGGGCGTACCTGAGATATTCGTGAAGGTCTCTCACCTCCTGGTAATGGGAATATTGAAGGCGTGCCCTGCATATTCACGAAGGTCTCTCACCTCCTGGTAGTTGGGAATATCGAGGGCGTACATCCGCATATTCGTGAAGGTCTCTCACCTCCTGGTAATGGGAATATCGAGGACGTACCTTGGATATTCATGAAGGTTTCTTACCTCCTGGTATTATAAACTTGAATGTGGTATGAGGCTTACCTAGATTGCCATAGGCACTTAAAAAGGGTGGAGCACCTAGGTAGGTGCAGGCACACAAAGCAGTGGAATGCTTGGACAGCTGTTATTATTTGGGGACAACTCGGGCAAGTTGAGTGTCATGAAAAGGAAATACCTGGACAATGGTGAGTACTTGACGATATGGGGATACCTAGATAGCAGTAGGTACTCCAAGAGATACTTGGTCAATCACAAGTATTAATGCTCTGGGGACAACTCAAACAGGTCGAGTGTCAGGAAAAGGGAGTATCCGAACAATGGCCGGTACTCAAAGACAAAAGGGATACCTAGACAGCAGTAGGCACCCAAACTCAAGGGACAACTCAAATAGGTTGAGTGTCAATAAGAGAGTACCTGGATAGTAGTAGGTACTTTAAGATAAATGGAGATAGAGATTTACTTTCCTAGCAATATCTCTGATCTTTGAGAGTATGTTTGTTATTTGCACAATATGCACACATGATTGTATATGCTGTAAATTCATGAGTTCAAATGAGATTCATGCATGATAATTTTGTCAATTTTGCATCATCTGATTTCCACCGGGGAAAATTTTGAAAGACAACCTTCATTGAGAATGTAAATGTCTTAAGCATGCCAGATGAGGGACTTTCAGTCTGAAGGGACTTTTCGCTCACTCTCATGAAAAAGGCTATCCTGACCATTAATGCAGGATTTATAAGAACACACTATCTCACTGTCATCATGTCAGCAAGGGTCCGAGTATTCTCGCAAACGGTACAACTTTACCAATGTGAGAGGTCTTTGTTGAAACTGTGATGAAGTCTTGGTCAGCGGCTCATCAAAGGGGACCATCAAGGTCGAAGCTGATGGACGAAAATGTTGCATGATCATCTCCGGGTTTACAAGTCAAGAACCCTGCGAAAAGAGATAGAGTAATCTTGCTCGTACTTCTTCGAGCGATGCTTATGAACATATGAAATCCTACGTTAATTAAAGTGCCCCTAGTCTGAAGAGACTTTTACAATGGGAATGTAACGTAGACTTGGCTCACATGTAAGAGGGTGAGAGTTCGTGACTGTCTCGGCGTTTGTCACAGGTTTTTCTTCTCACTGTTAGATAGAGGCTCTATGGATCACAACAGCAACTTTTTCTTGGCTGTATTTTTGACTGGGGGGCATTGGCCTTGCTTTTACCAAGCACACTGCTTTTTTCATGCCCCTATTTTTTTTATTCAAGTTCTTCATTCATGGGCATTGACCTTGCTTTTACCAGGTACACTGCTTTTTTATGCCCCTGTTTTTCATTCTTGTCGTTAGAGGAACTAGCCTAGGCAAGTTCAATCACGACATTGTTGTTAGACTCTTGAGTCTTCATCTTCAGCTGGCGCTCTAGGCTATGCTGCTTAAATGGTAGTAACTTCCGTTTTGCCTCCATGTGATGATGAAATTACAGACTCAATTGGGCTGTACAATGAATACAAGTGTAGAAAGAATTGCTCTTCGTTATTCTGGGGCACTTAAATTAATGCGAGTGTTCATATGCAATAAAGACACCCGAAGATTGATGCAAGTGCAAGCAAGAAAATTTCTATCTCTCTTCTCACCTTGTGATGCTGCTCGCTTCTAATCTGCCCCGGTGTAGGGGTTGTTCTTGATGGGGGTAGGACATAAATTTCACCAGTGTATGTGGCTCAATGGGGGTGAGCGATGGAATGCCTCTCACTTTTTTTGTTATCGTACCATTCGTGAGAGAACTCTTTACCCTGCAGCCATGAAATCTTCTGCACTCATCTCACAAGTGTATAGATGGGGGGGGGGGATTGTGTGTAGGATATGGCTTACCTTTCATCATTCTAATGCACCTCATCCAACATGCTCAATCAATCTTGTATTCTTCACTTAGCTGTCTATTCTAATAATCATCAGCGGAATCAATGATCTAGACAGACAAAGTCATCATGCAAAAATCCATTTGGAAAAGGCATGCATCATTTTAAATGTGATGGAGTTTGTACTCTCAAAACAAATGAATGGTTTTGACTCAAAAAAGACCCTATTGACAACTTTAGGGGCTAACATAATGGTGTTTCCAAATATGTTAGATTTTGAACATCAAAAGGGTTATTCTCAAATGGGTGTCGATGGTTGTCCCTATTGATTAGGGATATGACACATGAATGATCAGCCAAGGATTGGGAATCTAATCAGGCATCTTTGCTTTTGCCTCTGCAGAAGAGAAGATGTACAAGTAGATCAATTAGTCTTGCCAAAATCACACGTGATTTGAGGCATGAAGATTTTCTGTCATTTGCTTTGATGATTACTCAAGACGCCATTTCGCTTAGGAGAGCTTATCAAAGTTTGATATGTCTTTTCTTGATTTGTTATTCGTATCTTTAACGGCCAGGTGATCCTGCAAAAGGGATCATGTTAGTTAGAAACTCTTTCAAGAGTCAAATAACTTGGAAGCGATACAACATTACCCTTCACTGGTTTGCAGATGATTGGATGGACCTGAAGTGCAAGTGGGACACGAATTCCTATATCTTTTGCTTCGTTAGGTCATTTGCTCTCTCGTAATTTGCAGGCGCAAGAGAAGCAAAAACTTTTTTATTATTTTTTTACCAAGCGGCTAACTGCCGCGTCGGGGATTCGAACCCCCAACTTCGAACCGTTTTGCTTCTTCCCGGATACCACTCGGCTAGAGGCGCCAACGTGTCCATAGGGCACTTCTTTTTTTATTTAACTGAACCAGCTCCCGGACGACATGTCCTTTCATACCAAGTTAGGTAAATCGATACGAGTCATTTGATTTGTCCAAATTAACTATTAAGCTCGTTTCTTGAATCCTATGCTTCCTGTCAAATAGGGAAAATATGTCAAAAGCGGGTTCAGATAGTGGGAGTATTGGAAACGATACCAAATTACCCTTCCCCAGAGTTTGTCTGTGCTAGCTCCTAAGGATATTTGAATGTCGATGATGGCCTCTTTATCTTGGCATAGTTCAATGTTTCCTTCAATTGGCCTTCCTCATTTATGGCCACGTATGCATGATTGCTGGTCGTTGATTCATCTTCAACGCCTTCCTTCTGTGGAATTTTCTTATGTCTTTGACTATATGACCATTAGCAGCATTGAGCAAAGTCATGTACTTCAAGCTTCTATGGAATCTAAGATGGACGATCAAAACCTCCAATTCTCTGATGGCAATTACTTTTTGCGAGAGCATGTGGCTGAATAGGAAGTCAGGTTTCTTAGTCCTCATTTTGAATAGGGGCTAGAGACCGCTTCAACTGTCTGGATTTCTTCCCTGTTGACAGTAGCCAATTCAAAGAAAGAGAAAAGATCCCTTCCTTGTGCTTCTAGGCTTGTCGAAGCTGGAAGTCCTGTTGATGAAACCACAACATCTGGTTGCTCAGGCACATTGTGGGGAAAGGATATTGCTCTGGCTTGTGAAGGAGTTGGGCAGGAGCGAGGTGGAGTGCACAGAGCTCTTAGGGACGGCTTGATTTTCAACCGTATGTCTGTACCTATTACGTCTCACCTTTTGTGTCCTGTAAATAGAAGAGAGGGGTTGTCATTCTCAAATTATATTCAGAGAATAAGACTTACCCTCTTTTGGTGTAGGATGATTCTTTCTATTTGCCCTTGTTTTCTTGGCAAGGTGTCTTTGAATTTGGCGAGTTCACCTGATGTGCTTGCTTCAAATGCCCCCTGTCACACTAAGTCAAAGGGGACGGGAATGATCTTCCGAGACATGAAGTGAGTGAGTCAGAAAGACAAACATGATTAAATTTATCATCTTGTTTTAACAAAAGCTTTTGGGTGATGAAATATTTTTTATTTTCAAAATACGTCTTTGGGGGAGAAAAAACATGAGGAAGCCCAAATCGGATTCTCCTTGGATGATATTTTCTTTTCATGGTTGGATAACATCACTAGGCTGGTTTGGAGTACCGCCTCATGCTCTTAAAACAAAATATTAGAACTGTACAATAGAGTACTTGGAATGGAAAATACAACAGTAGCACACTAGACAAGATAAGAAATATGAAATTATAAAAACAAGTAAAACCCATGAAAACTCCTATGTAAAGGAGTGTTTTGGTAGTGTTGGTTCTGAAATCAAGCGCCTTTGAGTTCCTTGCCTCCAGTAGACTCGAAGTATTCGCATGAGAGGACCACTTCATTGAAGCTATGGAAGTGCAACCCATGCAACCAACAACGATGCTTGCTAGGTAAAGCCCCTTTGAACAGTTTTATCATTTCTTCTTCGGCCAATTGAGGGTAAGTTTGCATCATAAAAGCCTCCCATCTTCTTGCATACGCTTGGAAATCCTCCATTGGTCTTCTTCTGAAGTGAACCAAGTTCTGACAAAGCATTTCAGTCACAATCTGGCTTTGATACTGAAGCAGGAATGCAGAAGATAGCTCATTTCAATCTCTCATGAGGTAGATGTCTGCTATGATGAACCATTGTAATGCAGACCCCGTAAGACTTTCTTGAAAGGCCTAAGTTGCGAATGATATCGGGCTATAGTACCGACTCATTTTAGTATGGAGATATTGCAAATGAGCCACGGGACAAGTTGTGCCATTATACTTACGGAGATTAGGTATCCACATCTCTCCAGGGGTCATGATCCTATGAGCGCAAGACGGGCTTGATGTATCTTGGTTAGGCCACTGGTTTTCCCACTGCATATCTGTTGTAGTGGTGAATTTTTCTGTTTTAGGGAAGTTGGATTCTACCGAGATTACCCCATTGCTTTCTTCTTGGTCAAAATTTCCGAATGAGGATGAAGTATTGAAGCTATCCTCACGGTTAGAGGACGAGCTTAGTACTTCGTTAGGATCGTAGCGGATAAAGACGTATGCTTCCTTTTCTGACAGGCCTTCATCCTCGGATGAGAGTAAGAAACAGTTATACGATGAATCGTCAGTTTCATTGTCGAAATAACACTGGAAGTCCTTGGATTGTATTCTAGGGGATGGTAGCCTTCGAAGCTATATTCTTGGGAATGCTCGAAGCTTTGGGGTGGTGGCTCGTCGGCAGATGCTGCATTGATCTGCTTAGGCTTTCTTTTCTTGGCTTTTGGTCCAGACCTTTTGAGTAAGGCCCTTCGTTTTGCCAGCTCGATCCTGTCAAGGGAAGTGAGAGACATTAGAGTTTCACTGTCTGATTCGCTTTTCAAGTTGATAGGGGTCGGTATTCTTTGGACCCTAGCTCTTGGAGTAAGCTTGGGGAGTCGTCCATTCGTGCCCCGATCTTGAATAGGCTCTGTGTTTTTTATCTCGTACAAAGGCTCCTTGCCTTTCCTAGTGGGAAATTTTCCAGTAATAGGGTGTTGTTCAGCTGCCCATTTATCATGCAAGGCTTCATTGACATGCTCTCCTCCTATCTCAGCGACTAACGGTTCCTCGTGCTCCGCGATCATCAGTTCTTCGTAGGGCAAGGCTATGTTAGGGCTGATGTCAATATCATATTATTGGTGAAAAACATGAATTAGTTCCCTCCAGGTTTTAAGGGGACTAATCTTCCTGACAATGTACCATCGCAAGGCAAGGCCAGTCAAGCTCGATTGGTATGATTGAATCATCCTTCGAACCAGGTAGGCCTGCAAGTAGGTTTCTGGGCGGGAGGTATTAGCATACCTTTCGCATTCAGGTGCTTTGAGTTTTTCAGGGATCTCAATGCCGGTGTAATTGGACAGGTCCATGGGATTCTGCTCCTGCAGCTAGCTTAACTTTTTTTCATGATCCTTTCAAACTGTCTATGGTACTGGCTATTTTCTGGCAAATTTGCGGGTGTCATGATGGTGTTTAAGGCAACTTCAGAGTTGGGCTCAACTTGAGTAGATTTCATTTGTCTCAAGAGTTGTCGAAGGACAATGGACATTTGTCCTACGCCGTCTTCAATGTTAATGAGGCGATTTTGTACATCATTATGATCGGGCCCTATTGCATGAGGCCATTCGCGAGCGATTGGTGGCCGGTGATTCATAATTACCTGTCGTTGCGAAAACAATGAATGAGCACGAAAGTAAACAGAGATTGACCCATGGCAATGGTTTAACTACTTTTTTATTTATCAAAAGGGGATTTTATAGACCGCAAACTTCTAACATCTAAAACTTGAAATTGAAATGACATAATGAAATGCTAGATATTAAACAAAAGTCCCTACACAATGGGACAAAACTTTCATGATATTAACACTAAGGGAGACACATGATTGCCAATTTATATGCGATGGGGAGTCTTGCGCTTGCGCAAAGGCTTGCTTTCTTGAACCGGCTCTGAGGTGTGTATCCAGTCCATTCCCAAATCCCACTCCATGAGCTCTGCTTGCTCGTGCTGGCTGCTCTTGCTGATTGAGTGAGGGACTGATGGCTTCCATTTTGTCGAGATACGATGGTTGTGGATGTAAGACATGGAGGCATGGTGGGCTTTTTCTTCTCCCTCAAGCCCTTCAGGTACCACGATCCTTTTGCGATGGCACTTGTCCTAGGTTTCCTGAGCGGTAGAAACTTCGAATGCGTAGTCACGACTTGTGTTGAAAAGAGCTGAAGAGATCTTCCTGATGAAAGGCGGTGGGATCTCCTGAAGGCTCCATATTGTCGTGCCACCCGATAAGGGTGATAGAGAATGGCGTCGGTGAGGCCGAGCAACGGAATTGGGAGACAGCGCTTGTAAGCGAAGCGAGCTCTCTTTTCATGGAACCAACCAGCACAACATTGGAATGCCTCAGGAGCTGGGTCTCTTAGGAAGCTTACCCAATTTAAATGGCTTTCATTGGGAATGTACGGTCCTAAAACCATAAATTTTTGTAATGGGTTTTCGAAAGCATTCGTTTCAGATGATCTCATGAAGTCTCAAAATTCGCTTAGGTGAGAAAAGAACTAGACTTGTAAAATTTCAGGAGAGACTCGAATGATTTTCTCTGAGTTGTCTTTAAAACGATTAAAAGACAAGAATGTTTCAGTTAAAATCATGTTGACATAATTCCCTCCTCTCAAGATTTGATCAACTATCCATGCCATCTTAGGACTTATGGCATTTCTTTGATGGGGGAAAACGATGAGCCCGAAAAAGGCCAGGAGGAAAATCTCACTTTTTTGGGTCATAGGCTGGTTTTGAAAACATGTATTCACGAATTCTAGAGGGCATATATTATGGTTGTTTTCAAGAATTTGCCTCATGACGTGGATTTCAGTTCCTAAAAGTCGCGCCAACCCACGCCACGGGAGGGCGCCTGTCGATGGTTTGATGAGCTTTTTCTCAAGAGGCATTCCAGTGATGATGTTGTATTCTTCCAGGGTTGGGGTTAGCTCAAACCTACCAAACATAAAATTAACCGTCTTCGGGCACCAAAAATGTGCCATGGCTTGTATAACTTCAGGGCGAACAGTGATTTGGATCAACGATAGGAGATGACCGACTTTGGCCTTCACACGCTCTTGGGCAAACTGATCTAATTGACCCCACCATCTGAAGAGCTCCGCCTTGGGAGTAGGAATGAACTGGATATCGTCTTTCCTCATCGCATATAAACTGGGACTTGAAAAAGCTTATCCTAAATTGCCATGGGCCAAATAAAAAGACTGAGTAAAAGTAAAGGAATTACTTTTGCTTTTTAAAGAAAAATGGCAAGCACAAAGACATGCGCATAGGACGTGCGGCTCGATTTCTAACTGAGAAGGATTGGTGAGATTAAAAGGATATCCGCCCGTCGCAGTCTCGCGTTAGCAGCATACCCTCCTAACCTCGGCTAAGAAATTCGAGGAAAATAAAGACAACCTCTACATCGCAGTCTCGTGTTCGAGGTCGTATCTTTCTTAACACCATCCTAGAAATCCTATGGCGGCCCAGGTTCGGCGACCTGGTTGTGTGTGCTATGTGTAGTGTTTAAAACAGTAAAGCATGCACAACAGTTTATAATCACAAGATAATCTATTTTAAACTAAATTAAAATAAATTTCTAAACTACTGACCTGCATAAAAAAAAAAAAAAAAAAAACAAAAGTCAGTAAAGAATTTAAACAAGACAAAAATGGCCTAAGTCCTCAAAGTCCTCAGTGGAGTCGCCAAGCTGTCACGACCTCTTTTTTTCGGCGCCCGCGATCGGGTACGAGCGCCTAAGGAGGCTAATGGCTCGGCTGAATTTATTAAGCCCGGACTCTCTCAAGTCCACCAATTCACGACTTAATGGTCCAAGTTTTAACCTGTAAATCAATTTTTAAAATGGAGTCACCACTAATCGATTTGGGGTGGGTTGATTAGAAACCCAAGCGAAGTATCGAGAGAAATACTCACTTCTGCACAACCAGAGAAATTAGGATTGAGGACTTGATTATACTAGTTAATCACTAATGCCCTTTCGGTACCTAATCTTGTTTAAACCTTGAGGTTTTTTGGATGTTCGAGAGATTTTCCATGTATTTTTGGAAAGAAAAATATTTTTAAGTCTTTTTCTAATTTTTTTGGACATAAAAGGGATTTTTGGATTTTTTTGGTATTTTTGGAAAAATACAAGTCCTTTTGGATTTTTCTGAATTTTTTGGCTTTTTCATGAATTTTTGGCCTTTTTTGGATTTTTGGCATTTTTTGGAAAATATGTAATATTTTTGATTTTTTTGATTTTTCGGAAAATAAAACATTTTTCAACATTTTTTTCGATTTTCTAGAAATTAAAACATTTTTTAATATTTTTCGAAAATAAATTATTTTTTATTTTTAAAATAAATTATTTATTTATTTAAAATATTATTTAAAAATAAAACTTAAAAAAAAGCCGACCCCGGTCGGCGACCCGCATGCGAGCTCGACTCAAGTTTTTCGTCGTTTCATTTAAAAAAAAAAAACCATTCTTGGCCCGTTTTCATAAAAACTTTAGCCCAAAAGCTACCCGGCCCACGCGCACAACCCGGCTCGACGACCCTACCTGCTTGATGGAAACCCTAGGGCGCCGGGTCATGCGCCCGACCCGGCTAACCCGATTTTCACAGCTCGCCGCTGCGCCTTCATGATCCAAATGCCATGACGAGCGACCGGGGGAGAAGCATCCGAGCGGCGGCGGAGCGGCTTTGACGCGACTACAGTAGAGATGGCCAACCCAGAAGCGAGGTGGCAGACGAGGGGAGGTCAGAGATGCTCACCGACTTCGGGAATTTCAACCGAGGCTCGTTGGTAGGGGCGGCACGGCGGTGGACATCTTTTGCAGAGATCTGGTGCTACGACGTCGGGGATGGCGACGGCCTAGCTCGAGGCGACATGGCACGGCGGATGGATAGATCTGCGTTCAGTCAGCCCCCTCTCCTCTAGATCTGACCTTTCTCAAGTCCTCTTCTTCGCAGATCTTGAACTCTCTCCTCTCTTCCGACCTCGACTGCTCGCAGATCTGGCGTGGCGAGCAGCAGCGACGGTGACCCCTCAGCTCTCAAATCTGGCGTGGCGTTGGCGGATCGGTCGCGGCAATGGCTTCGGGGGGGGGGGGGCAGCAACGAGCCTTCGAGGCGACGGTGTGCGGATGGCGGCACGGCTCGACACAGCGTTCGTTGTTAGCGGCAACAACAGCAAGAACCCTAGATCTGGACCTTGATCGACCCTCTCCCTTCAGCCGATCTCCCTCAGATCTCAGCCAACTCGCTCTCGAACCTCCCCGGAAGTCTCTCGGGGGAAGTTCTTCAGAGTTCGCCGACTTCAATCCTTCGGCCGTGCTCGCTCTTTGAGCTCCCTGAAGTCTCTCAGGGACCTCTCTAAGCTTGCTGGCCTCGTGTTGTTTTGCCGTTGTCGGGAGATGCCTATTTATAGGCGAGGGGGGCAGCCGGTCGACGGAGCTTCGACCGCCGGTCTTCGCATGCCGAACGGCTTTTGCCGGCCGAACCGGCATCCCATCCGGCGAGGTGGCTCTAGCTAGGCCGCCTCGCATTGAAGATGCGTCCCTTCCGTCTGCAGTGTCGCACGTCGCCATCCTCTCCTACCTTCCAACGTCGCGAGTGTCCGGCCTCCGGCGCGTGCTGCTTATCTGATCGGGGAAGAAGACAAGAGAGGAAGAAGACAAGTAGGGAGGGCCGGGCCAAGAAAAAGAAAGAAAATGGGCCTAGGGGCCCACGTGAAAGGAAAAAGGGGGCTGGGCCTTGCGCCCAGCCCCAATGAGCTGCTGTTTCTGTTTTTTTCTTTTTTGTTTGTTTTTACTGATTTTTTGAAAAGACAAAATAATAGAAACCTAATTAAAAACAAATAATTTAGGTGTCAACACATACTGTAAGGAACCAGAAATTAAACTTGCTTTCTTAGAAATGCAGGTTTTGTTGTGATTCTGGTCGAACTCCTTTTAATCTGCATAAGGTAAATCTCAAGAAATGAGCTTCGCTGTTGTGCTACATTTACAATTTGTCCCTTAGTTTTCTCCATGGTTAACCACCAGAAAATATCGTTCCATAACCAGCCAAGTATATGCTACTTGTTTGATACGATGTAGTTCAAAGAACATATATATGACAGTCTTAGATTGATCAATGTGTGTGAGTGCGTGTAGGACGAACCTGGGGCACACAACATGAAAGAAACTAGAATGAAGGGGAAAAAAAAAAGCCGCTCACCCCAACATACAAATATTGGCTAAAGAAGCACAATTCCACCAGGCAAAAAATTAATAGAACTCTGAATTACAGAATAGCCGAAAACTGGATACAGAATAGCCGAAAACTGGAGGCAGCTTCCTTTAGACAATAATTCCTGGCTGTCTGGACGCTGCATTTTCATACTCTTGAGGTAAGATTACCGTCAGCAGCTCTGGCTTTTCTGCTCTTAAAGCACCTCTAATGACGGCTGCATTAGTCCCGGATTCCCCCGATGTATATATGTGGTTTTTCTACGGGGGGGAAAGTAGTACTCTCAAGACAAAAGACCTTATCTATCTATAAATTGAAAATGGATATTTGGTGCTGGCATTCCATAGCTAACTACAATCCTCAAACTAAAATAAAAAGGTCAAGCTATAGTATTGAGTATCTGCCTCTTAGACAATAGAGATACAACTTCGCACTATGTCAGCAGTCAAATGCAATATAAAACGACTCGTATCATATTCACAGCATCTTATGGTTGCAACCATTGCATAGCTGAGAATCTCAGTTCCTGATGCATGAATCCCATGTTTCTTGTCCCAAAGAAGCCAATAGCTCGAGGGCCTTGCTGTTGAATGGCCAATAACTCCTGCAAAAATGAATCATTTTAGTGAGTTCAACAACATGGGAATAAGAGAGAGTCGATAATGCAAGTAATTGCGGTAGAATAACTCAGTCAAAGAGCAAGGAAGTACGTGATGGAATGTATGTACATCAGTTAATGCAAGTGAGCATAATTCGATTGAGTCCATCAACCAACTCTAAGGCCTCGTTTGATTCAGCTTTCCCAAGGGGCTTTGGGCTCCCAAAGCTCTTGGAGAAAATATTTGAGATTTCATTAAAAAAAATATTAAAATGGGAAAAGCTAACGTCAAATATTAAAATGCTTGTGTATATGAAATTGCAATTGGAGGAAAACATGGCGGCTAGCACTAAAGGAATGCATGTATCTCCTATATAAAATTGTCACCTTTTTTTTATTTTAATAAATAATTGAGATTTCATTCCGTGTAAAATCAACTGTAATGGCATGGTTTCGTAATTTTAAAAAACAATATAGTTATTTCATCAAGAAATGATATTGCTGCTCATTGAGGGACATAAGTGTTGCTTTTTTTTAGTAATTAATTAGTTGATACTATTGATATTCATTTTGCTGTACCGAAAGTATTTCCAATGTAATTAAAAAAAAAAGTTAGCAATTAGACATTTTACAATTTGGTTAAGTTTAAATTACTTTGCACTGAATAAATAGCCTCATCCAACGGTAAACATATAAGGACATTTCCAAACTGAGAAATGGAAATGAAAGCATATGGTAACGTGGTGGCTAAATAATATGGAAAAGGATTAGAATGAGATTTTTCGACATTGATGTGTAACTTAGCTTACATTTGAAATGTCTAAAAATTTATTGCAATAGTGTGAACTAAGTATTAGGTTAATCATTTGTGATGAATTGGGCCCATACTTTTTTCGGTCCAATTGCTCAAAATGACTTCAGATACGTTGTTAATCATAATCTCTTCTACAATAATAGGAGATTTAGCAACGTGACCCCACATTTTCATTTTTCTTTTCGCTGTAATTCATACAAGTTATTAGACTAATAAATTAATGGGGTCAATTTAATAGAGAAAAACCTAAGTATGTCGTTGGCATAATAATAAAACGTTAGACAATGCACTCAGCGCAATTCCCAACTCTGATCACTTGATTTCGTCCCAATGTTCTTATTCAATTCTTACAAAAGACTGTTGTACATTTTTGTTCACGAAATGCGCAAAGGAACTTATCGCGAGCAAAAACATGTGGAAAAACTTGGCTCTATCAAACGCAGAGATTCAATTTTTGGTGAATGGATACACTTCATATCTGATTCTACAGCCTTGAAGCTGCACTCGAGCTCCGAGAGATATCCGACATTCTTTGAGAATCATGTTCTTTGCCACGACCATACATAACGCAATCCGAATCTATAAGAGCTCCGTTACAAGCTGCATGACCGTAGCAAGGCGTTAACAACCACGACGCGCCTTCATCGACGTAAAGATTAAAACCCGAACGCGATGTCTTGGTAGACAACTCCTTCATCACCAGATCCCTCAAGTAATGAAAGTCGGCGAACTCATTAACGATGTTCCCGTTGCCTATGCCCACCTCTTTTCACGTTGCTTCCGTCACTTAAGCTCAATGAAAATCAGCTAACTTTGCTTGATGAGGATAGATCTTTTGGTAAGCTTCTGCACATGCCCTAGACACAAACACACACACACACACATATATATATATATAAACGCACACACTAGAAGCCGGCTGTGATATGCTTCTTGGCTCCATTTTATTGATCTATAGTTGTATTTTCTGCTGCGCTTCTTCTTGCAATTATCACTTTTGCATTAGGCAAAGAAAAAGCACCTTCTTCAGTCAGATTGATTGATACTTAACACGTTAATTGCTAAGTTCAAGTGACGTAGGACAGATTTTAAGATCCGTTGGCACTATTAAAAGAAACAATCCACAATAAAGTTGAAATGCGCGAAATCTAAGATTTTAAAGCATCAAGGAGTAGAAAACAAAAGTCATTCCAATTTGAGATTGGTAGACTTAAAAGTATTTAAACATTAAAACACTATAACATTTTTTTTTGTTAAATATGTAAATATTATTAATAAGATGAAGTACTATTTGCACCAAAAAATGATCAGGTTATTGACATGAGGAGACACATTATTAAAGCATCAAATATTGTTAAGCACATGACCCATTGTCGACAACAACAATAAGAATCAATGTTGGTGAATACAATGATTGTCACCAATCGGTCAAAGTTGAACGCATGAGGAGCATCAGCATAAAATTACAAGTTCAAAGCCACTAGAGAACAGAACAACTAAGATGGTGGAACAACTAGCACTTGTTTGTAAAGGAGCAACTATTCGACAACAAGATCATGGCCTCAAGAGAACATTGGCACAAAACTTCTGGAAATGGAAGAACATGAATGCAATTGCTGGAAACTACTCAAGTGCGATTATGACATTAACATTATAATACCATCGCTTGTCTACTAAAGATTTCCCGCACATATTAAACAAATTCACTATCTTTTATTTATCTTTACTTATTTATCTTTACTTTCCTATAGTGTAACTTTATTTTCCAGACCCGCATTATTGATTAGATTCCGACATGTTTCTTAGCTGTAATTTTCATATCTACGTCATGGATTAAATTTTGACATGCTTCTTTATCCTGAATGTTGTATCGTCGATTAAATTCTAGCGTAGCATTTTTGTGTTTGCAAAGATCTGTTGTCAATTAAATTATGGCATTGTTTGTTTATGTTTGGTTCCATCACAGAATCTATATTTTCTTGGCCTTGTCATCAATTAATATCCAACATAGTTTATGTTTGTTCAATCCCCTTTAAATTAAATTTGTTGATTTTCTTATTACTTGTGATATTTCATATCCGAAGTCAACTTAGAACCTCTCTCCTTCAATTAAAAATCAAAAGAACAACTTTTTGTAAAAGATATTTTGTCGCAAGAGAAATTTTGGTGAAACAAGTATGGAAGCTTTTGAGCACACCAATATTACAAAACTAAACTAATAATACAAGAAAATGGAGACAAAAAACCTCCACATAGTAGCTAATACGACATTTGCCTAAGAAGGTCTAAAGTTCCTCATTTTACCTCTTACAATTTTATGCACATTAATCGAAATAACGTGGATATTAGATGACTTGTTTTGAAAATATCTTGCACTTGCTAACCATCGAAGTGCAATATACAGTCACTAGCAAGCCTTGCCACCAAGTCCTTACCCTTAATAGCCCCAATCATCTATTAAAGTTCATCAAAACAACCTCCTAAAAAATGATAAATCTCATATTTTATGAGGATACTACGCTATATACCTCTAGTCTAATCAACTTGCATTTTTGGCTTGATGAACTCAGAGAAAGGCTTGTTAGAGATGGTCCTGTCAACGGCATTTTTTATTATTATATTAATCTTATGAAATCATTCACGAATTCTCTGATCAAGTCTCTCTAACACCAAATACGACAAAATTCACTCCATATATCTGTCATATAGATGCAAAAGTATGTCAAGGCAAATATAAGAGTATGATGTGAATAAAACTTAGTCAACATAAAATTTTATCCCATCACACTACGAACGTCATTTGGCGGTCACGACAATTGAATTTAGCCGGATCCGGTGTCGGAAGGACTTCATTACCAACTAAAAGGAACAAGAAAACCTGGTTTGGATTAAGCGTAAAGGTGCGAACTTTAAGCAGCCTTCGATCATCTCTGGCACAGAGACCGAAGGAGAGATCTTCGGACCATCTCCTTCCATGGCGAGACTCCCTTTTCTCCGCCGGGTCGCCCTCAAAACCCTACCTTTACGCCCCGGGAGCTCGCGCGCCCTCCTCCTCCTCCTCCGGCGGCCCCTCTCAGACGCCGCCGACGACGACCCTCCGTTCTGTCCTAAGCCCCCCGGCCGAGCCCCAAGACCCCGGAAGGAACCCGCGGGATCAAGCCCGGCCGGCGACCCGATTGCCCGGTCGGGCCGGACCTCCCCTTCGACTTCAGGTACTCGTACTCGGAGACGAGCGCTGCCGTCGAGCCCATCGGGTTCCGCGAGCCACGGCGGTTCTCTCCGTTCGGGCCCGGCCGGATCGACAGGACCTGGACGGGGACTTCCGCGCCGGCCCGAGTGGCGCCAGACCCGGAGAAGGCGACGGGGGAGAGGGTGCGGGCCCTGGGAGCCCCGCTTTCGGAGGAGGAAGTGGCGGAGCTCGTGGAGCGGTATCGGCACAGCGATTGCAATCGCCAGATTAATCTGGGTAAGTGTGCGTTTTTCGTCCTTTCTTTGTAGCGATGATTCTGATGATCCCCGAGGCCTCAACGATTAGATGAGCTACTGCCTAGTGTAGATTGTAGAATCTTTGTGAAAATTTCTGTTGATGATGAATGAAATTAACCTGTTTTTCCTTACAAAAGAAAAAAAACCTTTTTTTTTTTTTTTTTTGTAAGTTTTGATTTTTCTTGATTGGCTTGGCTGCTCATTAGTATAGTTGCTGTACTTGATACCTGTACCAATGCTGGTTCTGAATATTCTGGTAATGATATGAATGCATTTGGGCGAGATGAGGAATTTTGTGAATCCTTCGGCGAAGTCAGCACCAGACTGACATTCTAACTAGTGTGATTTGGGTGCAAGCTATCTTCTTTGGTGGAATTGAAAATAGAGACTTAGTTTGAGATACTCGATTTTGGTATGTGGGCAGAACATGGGAGTTTTGTCGAGAAGAGTCAATGAGAGATTTTGCTACGCTTTGTTGTTATCTCCTTTTCGCCCTTTGTGGAATTTTCTTTTACCTCTGACTGCACTCTGATTGATGTCATTATTTTTGCGCAGGCAAAGGAGGAGTTACTCACAACATGTTGGATGACATCCACAATCACTGGAAAAGGGCCGAAGCAGTTAGGATTAAGTGCCTGGGAGTGCCGACGCTTGACATGGACAATGTGTGCTTTCACCTTGAGGTATTAACTGAATGAACTGATTGAGAATATGATGAGACCCTTTTTGCCTTTTCATGGTCTCTTGTTTGACGGGTTACCAGTTTTCTCAAAGGACAAATCTGGTGGGAAGATAATTTACCGCAATATCAATATCCTCCTCTTGTATCGAGGTCGGCATTATGATCCAAAGCAAAAACCAGTTATACCTCTCATGCTGTGGAAGCCTTATGCACCAATATACCCGAAGCTTGTGAAGAATGTTGCAGAAGGGTTGACATTTGAGGAAACAAAAGAAATGAGAAACAGAGGATTGAACTCTCCCCCTTTAACGAAACTTAGTGAGTAAACTTGTTTCCAATGGCTCAGCCATTTACTAAGGTCTAGTTCTTTCTTACTTGCTATAATCGATCTCAATACGACATGATAAACTATTCATTTTATATCAGCGAGGAATGGTGTGTATGTCAATGTGGTGGAGAAAGTGAGGGAAGCATTCAAGACTGAAGAGGTTGTGAGGTTAGACTGCAAATATGTGGGTACAAGTGACTGCAAACTGATTGGCGTGAAACTTCGAGTATGCTCTCTAAATTTCATTGTTTTTTTTTCTTCCTTTTCTGCATGGGATGTTTTTTACTATCATCTTGATCTGTATTTGTCTTTTTAGAGCTTAATGTCTGTATTACACACATGCAGGATTTGGTACCATGTGTTCCTATATTATTTAAGGATGAGCAGATCATCCTCTGGAGGGGGAAGAGAGATACTGAGTCAACCTCCACTTCACATGCATGACCATAAATTAGATATGCTGCGAGACCTGCCAGGAAAATTGGTTGCAATGTGGTATACGTTACACTGGAGCATTTTTAGAGTGGAGACTCTAGGTAAGCCAACCGACGCATCCGTATGTACAGAGCCTTTAAAGAAACTATTGCTTCATCTTTGGGATCGGATGTTTCAGATGAAGCATGCTGCATTAGCAACACATGCTTTTTTGCTCATACACATTTTAATTTCTCAAACCTTGTGCAGATATTGTGGGGTACCATAGATTGAGATGCTGTTGCTTGGACGAAGACATCGTGCAAGAAGGCCCTGGGCCTCAAAGAAACGTGACTTCCTGTCTTTTGGGACACTCCCTATCTCAATTTGAGTTTAGAAAATGGGAAATGCTACATGACAATGTACTCTAGTCCCTTTTTTTATGGATACTTTTGTTTCTTGAAGTAGTTGGGACTTACATCCTTGCTATTTTGTTCTTTGCGCCTAGTTTTGGTGTAGCAGCTATATTTCGCTTCATCCTTTTTTCCAAGCCCTTCTCTTTCATCTGATTAGGCTGTGATATGTAAATCGATCATACGAATTGGTATAAAGATTCTGATGAAAAGGAATCTTGGATGGTAAGTACAGAAGTCTTTTATTCATTGTCATGCTTTAAGCCCTTGTATCTTTAGCTTGCGAAAGTTGTGATATGTAAAATCAGATATGGCCGTTACCATTTAAACCATGCTCGTGCAATTGGAGTCTGCTATTTTTGATACGTACTCTTTCCTTTTCAAAGAAGAGCCTATGTCGATAGAAAAATAATAATAATAATGGAATTCGTATAAGATCTACTTATATATTTTGCATTGTCATTGGTCTTTTTATTTTTCTCTCAACTTCATTTGAGTTTGCTCAAAGACCAACGTTCTAGTGGAGGTTTGAGTACCTAAGACAATATAGGGTGCATCGGAAAATAGAGAGAGAGAGAGAGAGAGAGAGAGATCATCCTCTTAGGTTAGGTCTTAGCAAGTGATAAACAATGGAGATAAAGTATAGAAAAAGAAAATAATTCGATCAACACTTCACCAATACCGAAGAAACACTACAGTAAATAGTGCAAATAGGGACAAACGCGGGGAGCAACCTAACACAATTTTCCATGGCTGCTTTGCACAAACCTTTACATTTCTTGTGATTGAGCTCTTTTTCATCTACCATGTGGTTAGTGCCACTCCGAACGTTAATTAAGTGTACAAGATAGGTAATGGCGACACGTATGATCCATCTAGTCTCTTTGATGATGCCATAGACTTGGCCCTCCTTGACGTCGCGGAGCATGCGGCCAACAACAGTTATAACCACTACGACAAATCTGAAAAGCACTATGGAGCGCCGGATGATTGTTATGCACACGGGGCTGCAACGGCATGCTCGTGCCTTTGGATCGCAAGTCATGCTTGATTGTTGCTAGGAAACGTATACGAGACGAGTGTACTTGGAACATCGAGCGCAAGTTCAACTTCAAGATTGTAAGATCAGCTATGAGAGTTACAATTTCATAGAATAATCCCGATTATTGCGTGGCAGCTTCCATGGATTTGACATGATTTCTTACCTCTGCTATTGAATGTATGGTTGTTACATCTTATCATTCGACAGTAAATACAGTGAAACGTATACTTGATATATATGGAAATGAATAGCGTATTTATAAGTGTCTCGGACTATCAAAGCAGATTGATCTATCGGTGGGCAGCTGAGTTGGTTTGGTTTTAGGCACTTCATCGCAGAGGTTCAAGATTGAAACTCGCAGTTGCTAACACGTCTTAAGTGGGAGGTCATGGTGGTGGGATCTGTGCTAATCTCCCCCGAGATATAGGGACTTGACCCTTCGGTGCCGTCCGGGCATGGGAGGCGCATGGTGAAGTCCTCGTTATCAAAAAATTAAAGAAAGCAAATTGATATTGCGGAAAACCATCATCTATAGCAATCGGGTCCTCTCCATGGGTTCCGTCCGTGCAAGCATTTCTCACGATCTTGGGCGATCATAGACCCTTCGAGCCAGCTTCAAGCAATCCAGCCAATGCAGCACCTCTGCGTTTGGGTCCCTCTCGACCGCGACGCTGGACGCCGTGATCTGCACCGCGCCCCGGTAGCTCGTGATCCTGCCGCGCACTCGAGCGACCGCGCCCAGCTTCACCAGCGAAGCCTGGCTGTTCGCCACATCGGCAATCATTCGAACACCTTGCGGGCGTTGGCGGGCGAAGTAGGGAGAGGTGGCGTGGTTGAGCCAGAGGACGCAGGGGACGCAGCCGGTGCCGTCGTCGACCGCAAACTTGAAGAAGCGGCCGGGCTTGTGCTCGCGGTAGACGACGACGCCGAGCACCTCGGCGCGCGAAAGGGAGACGCCATCGCGGGAGAAGGTCGGCGTGTCGGGCGGGGATTGGGCCAGGTAGAGGAGGTCGAAGGCTAGGAGCTTGACGTGGACGAGGGATAGTGATTTGTCCATTAGAAAGAGGGGGGAAGGCGTCTATGGATGACGACCGGCGATCACTCTTTGAAGAGATCTACGTGGGTTGCTCTCGACAGGTCCGTTTGATTTGAAGTGTAAGTGGGACGAGCCTCCAAGGGTATGGAGAAGGGATTACCCATGCCAAGAACTGCCCAGATTGGACTGAATCGACTGGTTGGGTCCTATTCCAGAATGTGTTGATCTAGTTCCCAATTCCTAAAAACCGGTGTCGTCACCGAATCAATTATTTATATATATTTTTTTAATTTCTTAAAAAATTAGAAAAATTGTGAACTAAATACTATCTTGATCTAGTTTCAAGTAGTGGGGAAAAAAAGCAATCGTATTGGAGAAATTATTTGTGCAATTGATTTGATTGAAGATACTTCAATCAATCTAAGATTTAGATTGATAACTATTAGTGATTCAAAATGATTTTGTATCTTTGCATTTTCCTTTTATTGTTTACACTTTGGAATATAAATACATGTAAAAAATACATATCAAAGCAAAGTGAATACAAAGAAATTCTTCAAGAACTTTTTTTCTTTCACATCGTGTTCGACCGATTCCATTGAATTAGACCGAACCAAGAACCGATCAACCTTACAAGCCTCTCCCTTTTATCTTTCTTTTATCAACTTATTAAGGTAAAAGCAACGACGAATTTGATATACCACTCTAATACCACTCTGATTAGCGACGTAGCTTAACCCTTGCATAAACTAGCTAGATTAAGATTAACCAACCTGCAAGAGAACTACCCTTAGAACTACTATGATACGTCCATCCCCTAGGAGTAGCAGAGAAAACTAGGACATAAGCTCGTAGGACGAAAGCCATCCAATACACGGAACATCTGCCGATGAATCCCGAAAAATGTACATGTTTTACAGGTCCGATCGACTCCGCCAATAGACGAGAGCAGAAATTGAACATTTGGCTGTGTAAATATACAATGTAACGAATGACATTTGATACATTTTAGTGACTGCCTTTCCTCAGCCGGCATTGAGTGAACTTCCTCACTCCTTGTCGCAAATGAGTACCATCTCAAGTTTAACCAGCAGCAATGCTCCTTAGCCACAAACAATCACCGTCGTCGTAACAATTTGTCACGCCCACTGATTTGTTTTATTTTGAATTATTTTTCTGGTCTGGATACTATTCCTGTGAGTAATATCAGGAGAAATAGTCAACCAATCTTCATTTAGATTTGTTGATTCATTGAAAAAGTTCGTTGTAAAGGAATTGCTAACCTTGATGCTGAAGAGAACACTACTGTCAGGAACCTGTTGACCAGCCGTTACGGCAAGCCCATGAACTTGCCCAGCAGACGGTGCTTTGACAACATGCTGTGACCGACAGAAACTTTCAGTTCTTCCATACAGGGGAACACAAAGGTGAAATATAGCAGGTGAATCTAGCACTGCCGCGTACCTCCATTTTCATTGCTTCGAAAACCAATATAGGTTGACCTTCCTCCACCCGCATCCCATCCTTTGCCAGGACCTTAACCACTAACCCTGCCATTGGGGCCACTACCGTTCCCTGTGGATGTGATGCCATCTCAAAACTGGGCTTGTGTTGGCTGTCGTCGTCGTCGAACAATGGCTGTCCCAGTTTCTGTCTGAAATGATGATGTTTAGACCCGTGCCAGATATGAATATGCTTATCCAAATCCTGCCAAAACAAAAATTCTTCATTAACAGAAGAGGATGGAGCATCTAATCAATTACTCTCAAACTTACAGGTAAGACAGGACATTGACCATCCCTCGACAAAGTTTCAGACTTTGATCATGATTTGGAGCTTAAGTCGTATAAACCAAAGTAGAGCATCGATAATCAACTAGAATTTGAGCTCAATCTTGTTCACATGGAATACTGTGCCATGACTAGCTGACTAAAAAATTACGCCTAACTGTACATCCCCAAAGACGAAGATGCAACACCCTGAGTTTTATGGTTTTGTCGAGTACAAGTATGACTCGACTCAATCTTTCATAAGGAAATAAATACTCACCAGACATGTATTTAAGCATTTAATGATGGTCTAAAATGCCGAAAACAATTGGGACTAAGTTTACTCACCATGCTGATAGAACTAAACTCAGAAAACTTCCTAAGATTAATTAAGAATATTCTTCATCTATACTATATTCAAATTATTTGAGGCATTCATAATTTTCGTTTGCAAGTGAATGGCATTCATAATATACTGGTGCAGATTTGGAGGGGATGATGATTAGATTGCAGATTGTGTCAAGCCAATTCAGTTTGACAAGCTTATTTGTAGATGCAGAGGTTGAGAATGCACCTTCGGTGAGGAACTCATTTTGAAGTACATACACAGTCCAACTAAGGACACTTTTGATGAGTTCTTGTGTATAAACAGGCATTGTGTAAGTTTCCCTTTTGGCTCCATTGATAAAACTTCAGTTCATTTCTTTTTGGAATTAACGACATACAATGCCACCACCAGCATACTATTACGAAAGAAAATAATCATTGTTGAAGCGGCTACAATTTAGTTCTTTGAGGTTTTCTTGGAGCATGTAAGAGGTGACAAGAAAACTGTCAAAACATATTGTAAAGGAACTTTGCCTCAATATTCCAAGAGGAAACATAAATGTATTAAGCAGTTCATCAGAATTATGACGAAAGAAGACAGATAACTAACCAAGATCAACATTCAGCAACCATATATGTAATCCATTAGCCACATGATCTTTGTATGGTGAGCTAAACAAGAACATGGAACTTTGGCTTTGGTGGATCCAAAGACCAAAAGTTCATCAATAAACTCATGCACTCAGAAAAGAACAGTTCCTTGTCCACACAAACACAAGAAATCAAAACTATTGACTTACATGCAGGACTCAAAATGATAGGAGGGACATATCTCATTTGCACCAAACATCAATAACTTGTGGTAGGGGACATTTGTCAAAATGGAATCTATTTATCCGGAATCATTTAGTTGGACCCTAAATTTCAGCAGCAGCTAGTCTGTACCGTCATGAAAGCCAACGATTATCCCTAGACTTGGGCAAAGCCAATTTCAAGTCCCATCAAAGGAGAAACGAAGTAAGTGATAATAACAGTGAAATTTGCTGCTAAGGTTAGGATACTTCCTCGAAGTTCATGGCATACACATGAATGGCAAGAGATAAGGCAAGAACTGTTGAACTGGCCCCTAGACAAAAGGCAATAGTACTCAAATAAAAAAAGACTGCAAAGGTTAATCCCCTAAGTCCATCTAAGACCACTTTTATACTGAGCAGACAACAAAGCCATAAAGACAGAATTTCTCAGTACAATGCAGATTCTGGTGCCCAGGTCCATATTGGCACACGGTCCTCTTCCTTGTTCTCCTACCTCATTGTCTAATGTATGCCTATTTTGCAAGTAAATATGTCGTCAGTGACACATATACGCTATATCTTGCCAATTCATTCAACTTGTGATTCTTCTGACCATATATATTAGATATTTTATAGACTATATTCTGAACTGAATAGTTATCTCAATTGTAGTCCTTTGCTTGCAAAAGGGCATTGAGAGAAAACAGCTTGCTAAGCTAATATAGTCAATCTAAGGGTGCGCGTTTTACAATATAATACAGCTTCTAATCAATTCGGATACGGTACCTTGGCTGTGGAAACAGCAGCTTGACCCAAGTGAATGCAGAAGTCGCTAGTAACATTTGGCTGCACCAGTGGTACTCTCATTATAGTCTAGCAGTTCCAAATCGTGAAAACCAAGATTAGAATCAAAATGCAGTTCTTACAGCAGGAGCTTCATCAATAATCTTCTGATGTCTTCTTTGTACACTGCAATCTCTCTCATTTAAGTAGAGTACGTTTCCATACTTGTCTCCAAATATCTAAAACAATAAGAGAGACAATTTAGCTGGTCATCACATATTCATAAACATCGATCAGGCAAGTTCAAACAGATTGATATGTTGCGCTAAATATAAAAGTTCAGATAAACAAGAGACCACTTGGGCTCAAGGACATGACTCACAAAGAGAACAAGTGCATTCTGTTTCAATACTTTTTGTTTTTTATCAGCATTATAGGTACCTGGACTTCTATATGTATCGGTCTTGTGATATATTTCTCCAATAAGATCTTGTCTACGCCAAAAGAAGCAGCAGCCTCACATTGTGCTCCTAAGAAGGAATCCACGAATTCATTTGCACTTTGAACAATCCTCATACCCTATATGTATGGAGAATAAGTTGTGAGATAGTAACAGCCTCAAGGAAAACGAAAAGAAAAGGATAGCTAAATGCGTTTGAATATGATGTCAAACTCTAGATCTCTAAGAACATTAGATATATCAGTGATCTTTTTGAGAGAGAAAAAAACATACCTTCCCCCCACCTCCATGTGTTGGTTTTATCAAAATGGGATACCCAACCTTATCTGCTTCCGACCTCATAAAGTCAATGTCCTGTTCATCACCATGATACCCAGGCACAAGTGGAACCCCGGCAGAACCCATTTTCTTCTTTGATGCACTGGATAAACATATATTATCATTCAAAGAACATAGATACAGAATTCTTGTCTCTCACACGGAACCAATTAAGCAGACCCAATTAGTATAGAAACAGTGAACATACGACGGCAGAAGGTTCCTCCTTCATACCTTTTGTCACCCATGTCTCTAATAGCTGATGCAGGAGGACCAATGAAAGTGAGGCCATTATCTTCACAGAGCTGAGCAAATTCAGCTGACTCTGACAGAAAACCATATCCTGGGTGGATAGCCTAGTTATCAAAAACGATAGCCATGCTGAAAGCATGCTCCACACGTACTAACAAATTAGGCAATTGCAATCTACTGAATTGACAGAGATCAGGTTACTATAGAGCAGATATCCATAGCCCTTCAACTGCTCTTTCACCCAACAGAAGGCCACCTAACTTGGGATTTAAAGCAACACCCATAAAGACAAGAAACAATTGGAAACGTTAATTCGTCCAGAGACTTGGAAACAATTCGACACCGAGAAATGCTCCCTCAGCATTCATCAGGATAGCGTATATAATATCATCATCCATCCAAAATTTGTAGAGTAGCAGTAAGTTCACGGAGGCAACACTAAATGGGAACTAGTAAGCTCCAATACTTGAAACTCAAATTCTCACAAATTTCCTCCACCGTCACCAATTCCATTCACTCCAAGCTAACAACCACTGCTCTAACGAACGCGACCATTTCTCACGGCCAGAATCTAACATGGAATCATGCTACATGCGAAATCCCGTATCCTCCGACCGCAGCGATTACTGGCACTTCAAACGGCAGATAGTTAGTCCTCAACCCCTCACCTGAGCACCGGCGCGAAGCGCGGCGTCGACGATGGACGCTCCGCTGAGGTAACTGAGGCGAGCCGGAGCGGGGCCGATGCGGACGGCCTCGTCGGCGGACCTGACGTGGAGAGCACCGGCGTCGGCGTCGCTGTAGACGGCGACGGTCGGAATCCCCAGCCTGCTCGCCGTCCTCATGATCCTGCAAGCTATCTCGCCTCGGTTCGCCACCAGTATTTTCTCGATGGGCTTCGGCTCCGAGGTTCGCCGCTTCGGAGCCGCCGCCGCCGCCGCCGCCTCCGGCGAACGGGAGAAGAGCCTCGCCTGGAGGAGCGAGGAGGTTCGACCATGGAGGTTGCGACGGATTGTGCGAGTTCGCTTCATGCAGCTGATGGCTATATTCCATGACCATCTACATATCTCTCTCTGGTTCCGATAGGAATGGAGAGGAATGGATCCCAAGTGTTGTTGATGAGAAAGAGAGAATGCTGGGAGTGACCGGATGTCAACTGAAATGAAGATCCTTACAACGTCAATTTTGTCATGCGGAATAGCCATTTCACTAGAGAGATTGGTGGGTGATACTGTTGCTTCGCATTTGTTTGAAGTCGCCTTTCAATGTATGAGATATTGGTTGCATAAAACTGCTGGCGAAGCTTGAGAATCGGCACGAACATGGTAAGACACTTGATGCGACAGTTAAGTTAAAGTGAAGTGGGAGGGAATACAATCTGGCTAGTACCAACAGTGGAATCAACTAGTCTTCCCTACATAGACCTTTTGATCTTTGACATAATCAGATTGACACTTCCGGGAAGATGAAGATCACATTAGATTGAGCCAAACTTACCATCTCAGAATTATCGAGCATGAAGTATTGGCATCATTGATTGGATGAAGAGAGGTGACAGAGGTGAGGCCTGTGTGATGAGTTTCACAGAGCAACTTGGAAGAGTATGGTCATTCAACAAGCATCCACTTAATTTTGTATTAATGCACTCGGCATCATGAATCACAAAAGAAAGAGGGAAAAGTTTAAAAGAAGCTTTATATATGGATCCCTTTTTTTTTTGTTGGTCCTACTCCTACTCTTATTATAACTTTCATTTTCGGAATTTTTCTATCTCCTCGCAAAAGTGAGAGTCGAAACCCACACTTAAACTAATTCGTCCTTATCCCAATCCTCGGTAATGAGAAAGTGGGGTATGTAACTGGGTTGAACCCCAGTGGTTATGTGCAAACTTTCTATATATCTTTTTTGTCTGTACGAAGACCCCAATATTAGCTTATTCCACGAGTTGACACTTCGACAGGCACCTCCTGTGTCACAATACCAGTAACAATACCATCTCGATAATTTATCGAAGGGGTTTTCTTTGTAAAATTCAGCATCTGTTTCACTTGAACTTTCTTCTTCCTCGGTGTCTATCCAATTGTCTTCTTCTGAGTGTCTTTCCTCCGAAGACCAATTTGTTTCATTCGGCTGAGAGAGCTTTTCTTTGTTAGATTCATCATCTGTTTCACTTGAACTTTCTTCTTCCTTGGTGTCTTTCCAATTGTCTTCTTCTGAGTCTCTTTCCTCCGAAGACCGATTTGTTTCATTCGGCTGACGGTGTTGGAGCACGATCCTCAGATCATCCTCCTCTTGCTCGTTTATAGGACGGAATCCCCATTTAATCAATCTTCCTTTTGATACCTTGAGGTGAACTCGGAAATGCGTCCAATCATCTCACGGGAGCTCCCCTTCTTTATGCAGCCCGCTGAACGGAAAATATCGAATCCGCACATGATCAGATTTCATTGAACGAAACCAATCCCATGGACCAAAATCCACTGGGCCGTCAATTTCGACGCAACATTCAGCATCACCCGCTTTTCCTTCCTTCGGGCCAATAACAATCCAGAGTGCTATTCCTAAGAGCTTGTTGCTCAAGTCCCTGGGAACCATGAAAGATATGGAACTGTCTTTACAGTGGAGAAACCATTCTGGCATCTCTCTCCCAATCAGGGTAATTTCAACATATCTCATCTTCGAGAGCTCCTGTCATACAAATAGTTCGCATGTCAAGCACTCAAAGTTTGTGAGTGCGAGAGAGAGAGAGAGAGAGAGAGAGAGAGAGAGAGAGAGTCTCTAACCTTGCGTGATAACACATGAGCCGTACTTGCCCCCTTGCGGAATAATTCACGACATGATGACACGTCAACGGCAAGGCAGTTGGAGAGACTTGACAAATCTGGAAATTCCTGTAGAGATCTGCAACCACTTGCGAATAGCCTATGCAGCTTTCGCGGAAGCTGAGGAATCTTTTGTAGCTGTTTGCATTCACCGACACGCAGGTGTTCCAAATCGCGGTATTTGTTGATGCATGTCGGCAGACGAGTAAATTTGTTTTCGGAAAGATCTAGGTGCCCCAAGTTGGGAAAACAGGAATAACTCTCAAGGAACTTTTCACTTATGAGAGATTGCAGCCATCAAGATCTAGCCGGAATAAATTTCGGAATCCCAGATTACCATTAGGATTGGTTGAATCCTCCGAGTTCTCTGGAAACATGACAAAATTGGAGCAGCCTCCAAGATTCAGATACTCGAGATTTTGCAACTTATAGACACTTGATGGGAGCATTGGGAGTCTTTTGCATTTTCTTAAATTTATTATCTTCACGGAGACAAGATTTTCAACTGATGCAGGCAATTCTTTAATAGCCGTCCAACCTAGATCAAGCTCTTCTAGATGTTCCATCTTTTCTGGTATATCAGAGAACTTCTCGAGTTTAAAGCAACCAAAGAGATCGAGGGCTTGAAGAGATTTTGCCTTGAGTGTGTGAGGAAAGTTACTGAGATTAAAGCAAAATTGTAGTGACAAAAATTTTAACTTGTCGTGACATGCGACGGATTGGTGAACCTCCACCAAGCTTTCACACCCATCAAGATTCAAGCTCTCCAGATTTGGAATTGATGAAAGGTCAGGAACACTAACCAGGGACTTGCATTGACTGAAATTGATGTACTTCAAACATTCAAAATTCTGGGAAAAAAAATACCAATACAATCATTAAGCTCTGAAAATATTTGTAGTTATAAAAAGGGAAAAGCTAGTTATCACTAGTGCTAACCTTAAATTTGCCGTCTACTTGTCTGATGTGACTTTTCTGGATATCAAGTCCAACAAGCTTCTTCCGACCAGAGCCAAATTCTAGAAATGGGGCATTGGACCATTCAAGCCATCTCAGATTGTTGGGGAGATAAACTGGATCTTGCGATGAGCTATGCACTTCTTTCAAAATGAGCATTCTCAACATTTTCATGTTTCAGAAAGCATTAGGACTTATGGTTCTCTCTTCGGGAATCATTGCTCTTCCCCCTTTTAGTGCGAGCAAGTTCAATACTATGGCATTTACTACATTCACTCCCTATCCATGACAAAGCAAATTCAGTTCTCACACAAAATTTTCATAGGGATTTAGATATATTGTCCAAATCAAAGTAACATAAAAATGACAAATAAGAATTTTTACATAAACATCTCTTACCGTGTCTTCACATAGAATGTCCTAAACATCTTCCAAAAGGCATAATCTACTGCGCTTCCCAGGATCATCAATACATTCCTGATTAACAATATTCTGACCCATCAATTGAACCAAATCATGCATTTGTAGGGTCCCATACACATTTCTTATCAAAGACCTCTCGATGAGAATTTCTATTTCTATAGTTGAGTCAAAGTCACCGCTGTTGTCAATAACTTTCTTGATGTATTCTATTCTATTCTATTTCCCTTAAAGAGACAAGCAATGTCGAGGAAAACCTCCCTCGCATTGTTTGCCAATCCTTTGAAGCTTGTCTTCAAAACTTTATTGATAGTTTGGTCAGGACTTTTGGAGAGGTTATGCAGTGCACTTTCCCATGCAGGTTCCTCTCTTCCACATAAGAATGAGCCCAACACTACAAGGGCTAATGGAAAGCTGCTAGCATAATGCAGTGCTCTATCTATGAGATCCTTTTTTATTTCAGGTTTTTTGCAATGTGGAAAGGCGTGCTGATTAAAAAGGTCTAGTGCCTCACCCTGGTCTAAAGGTTTAACTTCATACACATGATTTATGCCATGAGAAGTCAGCAAATGTTTATCTCTTGATGTTACAAAGATTCTACTTCCTTTACCAAACCAATCGTCTCCTCCAGCTAACATATCCAATTGACGCCGATCGTCAACATCATCAAGAATCAGGAGAACCTTCTTGTGACGAAATTTTTCCCTTATCAAACTACTTCCTCTGCCTTCACTATAGACTGTTAGATGTCCAGGAGATAAGATTTGAGAAAGAAGTCCTTTTTGCAACTCAACTAGACCGTATTTGTTTGAAGTTTCTCTAACTTGCTCCAAAAATGTAGATCCCTGAAAGTGTCTTTCCATAGCATTATATGTGGCTTTAGCAATCGTCGTCTTCCCTATACCTCCAGGTCCCCATATACCTATCATGAAAACATCATCACCATCCGACTCTTTTTGCGATAGTGATATCACTTCTCGAACTTGGGAATTTATTCCAACCGGATACTTAGCAATATATAAGGGTGTTGTTGGCTCTAGACGACTTGATACTTGCGTGACAATGCCTCGTATGAACTCCGCTTCATCTCTGATAAGTACTCAAAAGAGAGAGAAACATGTTTTAGCATTTCAAAGCCATGGTTGGAATTTAACCTCTAACGTCACAAGGAAAATAACATAAGAAGGATAGCAAATGATAAGATGAAAAGAAATAACACATTTGGGTGAACCTGCGCCTGAAGACAAAAATGAATCGGGTACTATGAACTACGCTATTTATCTAAGACAAAAATTTCCCATTATCCACACAGCAAGAGTCAAATTCAAACAATCTGCTAGCTCGAAGTTTTGGTTATTCCACTTTTGTGTATGCTATCTAGCATATCTCCGCTTTGTATCTTCAATTAAAAAGACCGATTTGACAATATTTATCAGTTTTTCAGTGATAGTTTATCTGCATATAATTTGACGCATAAGAAACAATCACCAGCTATGGTAAACAGTGCGTCACACCAATAATTTACTTACTCATTGTTATAATACCACCCAGACAAGCTACCGGCATCGGAGAGAGCCTTCTTCCATCTCTTCACTATCTCAGGATCCTTCCTGACATCGGACTCATGCATAGCCATAGCTCTCCCATAACCCTTCATCGCTCGTCTCACTTCTCTCGGTTCCACTTTGTAAAACACTGGCAACACAATCAGGTCCTTTTGTGCCTTGCACTCCATGATCTTCACCAACTCTTCCAAACACCACCGCGAGGAAGCATAGTCTTCAGAGAAAATGATGATTGCGACACTCGATTCCTCAATCGCCGTCATAAGAGTTGGCGATATTTCCTCTCCTTTCCGGAGCTCCTCGCTATCCTTAAAAGTGTGTATCCCATTCCGATCTAGATCTGCATAGAGATGACTGAGGAAATTGTTGCGGACGTCCGTACCTCTGAAACTCAGGAACACATCGTAATTCCTTTTGGAAGAGGCCATATATCAGGAACTTGGGGACAAAAACAAGAAAGAGAGATTAAGAAGGCCAGCTCTTTGGACACGATTTGGTTTGAGGATTACGAAATATAATCAGTCTATCCCTTTGGATCTCACTCACAATTTCAAGAGGCTAGAAAGAAGGCATAGAGGGTGTTGGAGAAATCTTTCCAGAATATTTTGAAGCTGACAAATCGTTTCTATCGCCTAAGTCCTGGATATTCGGAGACCGACAGGTTTAAAGTCGAAGACTTTATGTTCATCGACTCAAGACTCAAGACTCAAGACTATTCTCACTGACAGTCTTTCTAATCCAGTGGCGAAGGAAATCCAGAGCCGAAGTATATGGTTGAGGATTTGATCCTATCTTCTGAAGAAGATCCCTTGGTTGGATAATCATTTCGGATTATTTTATTCTTATCTAGATCGATTGAAGATCCGATGGTCGACGAAATATTCTTGGAATGTTTTATTCTTAGAAACCAAGATCCTGATTGTATGGGCGAACATGATTAATGGGCTATCGCCAGGTTCCTTAAATAGCTCGAATGATCTTCTTGATTGATTCCGTCCAACGGGTAGATTGGAGGAATTCCTTTGGTAAGTGCCAACGGCTATGATGGCATAAAGGAGTATAAAAGGAAGACGTTCTAGTTGTTTTGTAGTGCGTGATCGATAGAAAATTTCCAGAGTCTGAAGACCCTTGATTATTAGTCGATACAGTTTGAGCGAAATTGTATACACAGAGAGTGTTCATTCTTAGTGATACCTTGAGCGAGTGTGGTAGATCATCTACACCTAGAAGTCAAGGAAGATCAACGCTGTAACATCTCTTTGTTCATAGTGGAATCCGGCCAATAGGTCGGTGCGAAAGAGTGGACGTAGGCTTGAATCAAGCCGAACCACTATAAACCGCGTGTTCAATTCTCTCTTTCCTTTACTCAGTCTTACGATTGATTATTAATTGCTGCAAATCCTTCAAACTATTTAAGTATTGTGTAATTATCAAGAAAAACCTTTTATACCTATTCACCCCCCTCTAGGTACTGTCCTATTTCTCAAGCAATATGGCTAACTCATAAAGATTAATAAAACAACCAGACTCTGCATCCACAGAAAATTGGTTAGTCTTTCATGAGTAATACCATAAAACAACACTTGATATGAATGCAACCAGTCAAGCATTTAAATCCACAACTAATTCAGTCAAATTAACACATAAAGATTAATAAAACAACCAGACTTGAAAACCAAGATACTGTCATATTTCTCAAGCAATATGGCTAACTCATAAAGATTAATAAAACAACCAGACTCTGCATCCACAGAAAATTGGTTAGTCTTTCATGAGTAATACCATAAAACAACACTTGATATGAATGCAACCAGTCAAGCATTTAAATCCACAACTAATTCAGTCAAATTAACACACCCAAGTTCACTCAAGTCAAACTCAAAAACATAACCAAAAAAATATAACCAAATTCAAAGTTTAAAAGATGTTGAAAGTTGTTGGTTCAAATTGGTTCTCCCCCTTTTTGTCATCATGAAAAAGGTGAGAAAGGAATCAGGTCTGCTTGGGAATGCAAACGATTTGGAAATCTCCCATAGACTGGACTAAGCCTTCTAGCCTCTTCAAGTCTTCCCTTAGTTGAGCTACCTCCTCACCTTTTATGAGTTAGCCATATTGCTTGAGAAATGTTTTTGCAGGTCAAAGTTGTTCAAATCTACAAGGAAGTTTTGTCACCATAAAAAAGGGGGAGATTGTTGGAGAAATCTTTCCAGAATATTTTGAAGCTGACAAATCGTTTCTATCAGTCTAAGTCTGGATATTCGGAGACCGACAGTTTAAAGTCTGAAGACTTTATGTTCATCAGACTCAAGACTCAAGATTCAAGACTATTCTCACTGACAGTCTTTCTAATCCAGTGGCGAAGGAAATCCAGAGCCGAAGTATATGGTTGAGGATTTGATCCTATCCTCTGGAGAAGATCCCTTGGTTGGATAATCATTTCGGATTCTTTTATTCTTATCTAGATCGATTGAAGATCCGATGGTCGACGAAATATTCTTGGAATGTTCTATTCTTGGAAACCAAGATCCTGATTGTATGGGCGAACAGATTGATGGGCTATCGCCGAGTTCCTTAAATAGCTCGAATGATCTTCTTGATTGATTCCATCCAACGGGTAGATTGGAGAAATTCCTTTGGTAAGTGCCAACGGCTATGATGGCATAAAGGAGTATAAAAGGAAGACGTTCTAGTTGTTTTGTAGTGCGTGATCGATAGAAAAATTCCAGAGTCTAAAGACCCTTGATTATTAATCGATACAGTTTGAGCGAAATTGTATACACAGAGAGTGTTCATTCTTAGTGATACCTTGAGCGAGTGTGGTAGATCATCTACACCTAGAAGTCAAGGAAGATCAACGCCGTAACATCTCTTTGTTCATAGTGGAATCCAGCCCAATAAAATCGGTGCGAAAAAGTGGACGTAGGCTTGAATCAAGCCGAACCACTATAAACCGCGTGTTCAATTCTCTTTTTCCTTTACTCGATGTCTTACGATTGATTATTAATTGCTGCAAATCCTTCAAACTATTTAAGTATTGTGTAATTATCAAGAAAAATCTTTTATACCTATTCACCCCCCTCTAGGTACCCGTACTAGCTATATTAGAGGGATCTTCCCTTAATGAATGCACGGGCACTCTCCGAAGCCTTGTATTGTGTGGGACGCTCCAACACATGGTCAACTTTCCTAACAGCGCGAGTCAGGATTTGTGAGAGGCATGGTGGGTCAGGTCTGCAAGTGCGAAGTGAGAGAATCGAGGGTGGAGGCGAGGGCGAGAGAGCGGAGGCAAGGCCGTGAGCAATGGAGGGCCAGAGCAAGAATAGAGACTTAGGCGACCCAAAGGACTGCGGCTGCGATGTTGCGATGGAGGGCCGAAGGCGACGTCGCGGCTGCTAAGGAGGGAGGGCTGGAGGCAAGGTGGTGAGCAACTGCGATGAGGCGACCGAGAGAGAGAGAGAGAGCAGAGCAGAGATTAAGAGGAAGATGATCGTGCAAGGATGCATGGAAATTCGTGCAAGGACGCGGAGGCTTTCCATGATTAGCCAAAAATTGATTTCTAAGGAATTTTGTCACGCGCGCCGGCGCGGAATGCATTTTCTGTTCAAAGCCAATCACAAATTGGCACTTGTCGATGACGTGAACATAAATTAAAATAATGAAAGACTGGTCTCTTTTTTCCTCTCTTCTGCTCGGTCCCCACCACTCTGCGGCTGCCTCGGACCTCGGATTTCTAGGATTTCGGGAGCACCGATGGCCGAGCCACTCCATCTGTCGTCATGGGGAGAAGCTAACGTCAAATATTAAAATGCTTGTGTATATGAAATTGCAATTGGAGGAAAGCATGGCGGCTGGCACTAAAGGAATGCATGTACCTCCTATATAAAACTGTCACCCTTTTTTTTTTAATAAATAATAGAGATTTCATTCCGTGTAAAATCAACTGTAATGACATCATTTCATAATTTTAACAAATATTGATGCCTTTCATGGATGATAAAGAAAACGGTTGTGCGAAATATGTGAGGGAGAGGAAAGCTGCCCTGCCAATTGACCAACCAAAATATTGATGCCTTGCCATGGGTTAAAAAGGAAATTGGGGAATTGGCAGACCGATCGGAATATTGTTGCCCTCCCATGGGCAAAAATGGAATTTGGGGATGGCAAGCCGACCATAATATCATGGCCCGACTATGGGCAAAGAGTTAATGTCGGCCAAAAGGAAGCTGGGGATGGCAAAAGGATCGTAATATTGTAGGTGGACCGTGGGCAAAAAAGGAATTGACGATAGGGACTGTGGGCAAAAAAGGAATTTGACCATAGGGTTTCGTTATTTTTTTTCCAACCGTTGATGTAACTCTCGACGGATCTGACGGTCTTGTCCTGACCCTGGAAACTGAAGGGCAGACAACTCGGATGCACTTTTGCAAAAAGTCAAGGTCTCCGTCAATTAAACACGTAAACAAAACAATACAGATCGGAATCTTAAGAACAAAAAAAAAAAATATGGGACCCCCGGCTCTACAAATACTCCCCACCCCCAATTGCCTCTTCCACTTAATTATTCACAAAGCTCAAAAACTATCCCAGAGTTACATTCGGATCCCTCGTCAGGACTGAGAGAGCACGATGAACAGTACCCGCTAGAGGCAAAAATGTTGGTTCTCCATCTGCGTCTTTTGTGTTCCAATAAATAAAAGAAAAAAGAAACAAAGCATATAGAGCCATTTGCTTGAGCAATGTACAACTGTAGGGTAGAGCAAATAATGAAAATAATAAATAAGAGTGTAGAGCGCGAGCTTGAGATCGACGAGCTCGAGGTTCACCTAGCAATGGCCGACGACTAGCCAAGAAAGAAGAAGATGGGAAACAAAGAAAAGAAAAAGAAAAAGAAATAAAAAAAAGGAAATTAAGCCAAAGAAATTTTCATAAATCGAACCAAAGAGGAGATTGTTTTGGGGCGAACCGAGCGAGGCGACCGTCCAAGGTGGACAAACTCGAGGAGGCAGTCCAGTCCGCCAATTAACCCGGCCACACGAAAGAAAACCCTGGAACTCATCCCCCCATCCGTCGCCGGACTCCGCCGTACACTCTCCGTGAAAGGAAATGCAGAGCAATGGAGAAAAAGGTTCTGTGTATTTTCTGTATTGCTAAATGTACAGGAAGTGTTGGTATTTGTAATACAAGAGAGGAGAAAAAAAGAAGAAAAAGAATATATGCACAATATTGTTTTTCCTAAAATATTCTATGTCTATGATCTCCCTATCAATTGCAATCTTAATAGATAAAAACAAAATTTCCTTCCAACACTCCCTCTCAAGCTGGCGGCCTATAAATGTCAAAGGCGCCAAGCTTGTTCAACAAATATCTATGTTGTCTTCGGCATAATGGCTTAGTGAAAATGTCTGTTGGCTGTTCTACAGTTCCAATTCCTCGAGTTGTAATGATGCCTTGTTGAATTTTTTCTCGAGTAAAATGACAATCAACCTTAATATGCTTTGTTCTCTCGTGGAAAACTGGGTTCGCTGCCAATTTTAGCGCAGCATCATTATCACAAAATAATTCACTTGCTCCGTTGACTTGCACACCAAGATCTAAAAGCAGTCCTCGTATCCAAACTATCTCGCAAACAGTCTTTGCCATGGCTCGATATTCTGATTCTGCTAATGACAATGAAACTATTGACTGTTTCTTTGTTTTTTATGAAATCAAAGATTTTCCTAGCTTGATGCAAAAGCCAGCGATGGATCTTCTTGTCATGGGACAAGTAACATAATCTGTGTCACAATATGCTGCCATCTTCATGTTGCAATCTCGAGATAGTAGAATTCCAAGTCCTGGGCATCCCTTCAAGTACTTTACAACCTTTAGCACTGCATTCATATGTGATTGCTTCGGGTTGTGCATAAATTGACTAAGTATTTGTACAGCATAACATATATTAGGCCTAGTCATGGTAAGATAGATTAATTTGCCAACAAGTCGTTGGTATCCAGACGGATCCTTGAGCAGTGAATCTTCATTTGGAGAGGAAGAACTTACATCAAAATCATATGTTGTCAATTTGATATTCTACTCAATAGGTACAGTAGCTGGTTTGCATCCCGATAATCCAGCATCTGATATGATTTCCAGGACGAATTTTCGCTGACTGAGACAAATTCCCTCATTGGATCGAGCTATTTCAAATGTAAGCTAAGTTACACATCAATGTCGAAAAATCTCGTTCTAATCCTTTTCCATATTATTTAGCCACCACGTTACCATATGCTTTCATTTCCATTTCTCAGTTTGGAAATGTCCTTATATGTTTACCGTTGGATGAGGCTATTTATTCAGCGCAAAGTAATTTAAACTTAGCCAAATTGTAAAATATCTAATTGCTAACTTTTGTTTTTTTAATTACGTTGGAAATACTTTCGATACAGCAAAATGAATATCAACAGTATCAACTAGTTAATTACTAAAAAAAGCAACACTTATGTCCCTCAATGAGTAGCAATATCATTTCTTGATGAAATAACTATATTATTTTTAAAATTATGAAACGATGCCATTACAGTTGATTTTACACGGAATGAAATCTCAATTATTTATAAAAAAAAAAAAAAAGGGTGACAGTTTTATATAGGAGGTACATGCATTCCTTTAGTGCCAGCCGCCATGTTTTCCTCCAATTGCAATTTCATATACACAAGCATTTTAATATTTGACGTTAGCCTTTTCAAACTCTGAGGTAAGATTACCGTCAGCAGCTCTGGCTTTTCTGCTCTTAAAGCACCTCTAATAACGGCTGCACTAGTCCCGGATTCCCCCGCTGTATATATGTGGTTTTTCTACGAGGGAAAGTAGTACTCTCAAGACAAAAGACCTTATCTATAAATTGAAAATGGATATTTGGTGCTGGCATTCCATAGCTAACTACAATCCTCAACCTAAAATCAAAAAGGTCAAGCTATAGTATTGAGTATCTGCCTCTTAGACAATAGAGATACAACTTCGCAAGATGTCAGCAGTCAAATGCAATCCGAATCTATAAGAGCTCCATTACAAGCTGCATGACCGTAGCAAGGCGTTAACAACCACGACACGCCTTCATCGACATAAAGATTAAAACCCGAACGCGATGTCTTGGTAGACAACTCCTCCATCACCAGATCCCTCAAGTAATGAAAGTCGGCGAACTCATTAACGATGTTCCCGTTGCCTATGCCCACCTCTATTCACGTTGCTTCCGTCACTTAGCTCATTGAAAATCAGCTAACTTTGCTTGATGAGGATAGATCTTTTATATATATATATATATAAACGCACACACTAGAAGCCGGCTGTGATATGCTTCTTGGCTCCATTTTATTGATCTATAGTTGTATTTTCTGCTGCGCTTCTCCTTGCAATTATCACTTGTGCATTAGGCAAAGAAAAAGCACCTTCTTCAGTCAGATTGATTGATACTTAACACGATAATTGCTAAGTTCCAGTGACGTAGGACAGATTTTAAGATCCGTTGGTACTATTAAAAGAAACAATCCACAATAAAGTCGAAATGCGCGAGATTTAAGATTTTAAAGCATCAAGGAGTAGAAAGCAAAGGTCATTCCAATTTGAGATTGGTAGACTTAAAAGTATTTAAACATTAAAACACTATAACATTTTTTTTTTTGTTAAATATATAAATATTATTAATAAGATGAAGTACTATTTGCACCAAAAAATGATCAGGTTATTGACATGAGGAGACACATTATTAAAGCATCAAATATTGTTAAGCACATGATCCAATGTCGACAACTAAAATAAGTATCAATGTTGGTGAATACAATGATTGTCACCAATCGGTCAAAGTTGAACGCATGAGGAGCATCAACATAAAATTACAAGTTCAAAGCCACTAGAGAACAGAACAACTATGATGGTGGAACAACTAGCACTTGTTTGTAAAGGAGCAACTATTCCACAACAAGATCATGGCCTCAAGATAACGTTGGCACAAAACTTCTGGAAATGGAAGAACATGAATGCAATTGCTGGAAACTACTCAAGTGCGATTATGACATTAACATTATAATACCATCGCTTGTCTACTAAAGATTTCCCGCACATATTAAACAAATTCACTATCTTTTATTTATCTTTACTTTCCCACAGTGTAACTCTATTTTCCAGACTCGCATTATTAATTAGATTCCAACATGTTTCTTAGCTGTAATTTTCATATCCACGTCATAGATTAAATTTTGACGTGCTTCTTTATCCTGAATGTTGTATCGTCGATTAAATTCTAGCGTAGCATTTTTGCGTTTGCAAGATCTGTTGTCAATTAAATATGGCATTGTTTGTTTATTTTTGGTTCTGTCACAAAATCTATATTTTCTTGGCCTTGTCATCAATTAATATCCAACATAGTTTATGTTTGTTCAGTCCCCTTTAAATTAAATTTGTTGATTTTCTTATTACTTGTGATATTTCATATCCGGAGTCGACTTAGAACCTCTCTCCTTCGGTTAAAAATCAAAAGAACAACTTTTTGTAAAAGATATTTCGTCGCAAGAGAAATTCTGGTGAAACAAGTATGGAAGCTTTGGAGCACACCAATATTACAAAACTAAACTAATAATACGAGAAAATGGAGAAAAAAAACCTCCTCCACATAATAGCTAATACAACATTTGCCTAAGAAGGTCTAAAGTTCCTCATTCTACGTCTTACAATTTTACGCACATTAATTAAAAGGGAAAAAGCCACCAAAAACCCTTAACTTTGCCTAGAGCGACAGATTTACCCAAAATTTTGTTTTGTGATGTGGCAGAAGTTTCTTAGCGTGACACATTTACTCCATTAAGGATATTTTCGTCTTATTCTTATTCTTTTTTCTTTTTTCTTTTTTTCTTCTTCTCTCTTCCCTCCGCCGGGCGAGGGTTGCCCTTGCCTGGGCTGGCTAGGGCCGCCCTTGCCGGCGTTGGGCGAGGGCCTGGCGAGGGGTGCTCTCGTCGGACTCGGGCGAGGGGTGCCCTCTCCCGACGCCGGCTTCCCTCCGCTGGCTCTGCCATGGTTGGCGGAGGGAAGGAAGAAGGTGAAGAAAAAAAAAGAGAAAAAAAAGAAAAAAGTTTTTAAAAGTAAAAAGACCTAAATGCCCTATTATTTAGGGTAAATGTGTCATGTAAATAAAAGTTTAGGATTTTTTGTGTCACAAATAAAAGTTTGGGGTAAATGTGTTACAGTTAGCAAACTCCGGGGTTTTTCATGTCACAAAACAAAATTTGGGGTAAATCTGTCACTCCAAGCAAAGTTGAGGAGTTTTTGGTGGCTTTTTCCCTAATTGAAATAAAGCGGATATTAGTTGACTTGTTTTGAAAATGTCTACGCTTGCTAACCATCGAAGTGCAATATATAGTCACTAGCAAGCCTCGCCACCAAGTCCTTACCCTTAATAGCCCTAATCATCCATTAAAGTTCATCAATACAACCTCCTAAAGAATGCTAAATCTCATATTTTGTAAGGATGCTACGCTATATACCTCTAGTCTAATCAACTTGCATTTTTGGCTTGATGGACTCAGAGAAAGGCTTGTTAGGGATGGTCCTGTCAATGGCATTTTTTTATTATATTAATCTTATGAAATCATTCACGAATTCTTTGATCAAGTCTCTCTAACACCAAATGCAACAAAATTCACTCCATATATCTGTCATAAAATGCAAAAGTATGTCAAGGTAAATATAAGAGTACGATGTAAATAAAACTCAGTCAGCATAAAATTTTATCCCATCACACTACGAACGTCATTTGGCGGTCGCGACAATTGAATTTAGCCGGATCCGGTGTCGGAAGGACTTCATTACCAACTAAAAGGAACAAGAAATCCTGGTTTAGATTAAGCGTAAAGGTGCGAACTTTAAGCAGCCTTCGATCATCTCTGGCACAGAGACCGAAGGAGAGATCTTCAGACCATCTCCTTCCATGGCGAGACTCCCTTTTCTCCGCCGGGTCGCCCTCAAAACCCTACCTTTACGCCCCGGGAGCTCGCGCGCCCTCCTCCTCCTCCTCCTCCGGCGGCCCCTCTCAGACGTCGCCGACGACGACCCTCCGTTCTGTCCTAAGCCCCCCGGCCGAGCCCCAAGACCCCGGAAGGAACCCGCGGGATCAAGCCCGGCCGGCGACCCGGATCGCCCGGTCGGGCCGGACCTCCCCTTCGACTTCAGGTACTCGTACTCGGAGACAAGCGCCGCCGTCGAGCCCATCGGGTTCCGCGAGCCGCGGCGGTTCTCTCCGTTCGGGCCCGGCCGGATCGACAGAACCTGGACGGGGACTTCCGCGCCGGCCCGAGTGGCGCCGGACCCGGAGAAGGCGACGGGGGAGAGGGAGCGGGCCCTGGGAGCCCCGCTTTCGGAGGAGGAAGTGGCGGAGCTCGTCGAGCGGTATCGGCACAGCGATTGCAATCGCCAGATTAATCTGGGTAAGTGTGCGTTTTTCGTCCTTTCTTTGTAGCGATGATTCTGATGATCCCCGAGGCCTCAACGATTAAATGAGCTACCGCCTGGTGTAGATTGTAGAATCTTTGTGAAAATTTCTGTTGATGATGAATGAAATTAACCTGTTTTTGGATTATTTTTTTTTTGTAAGTTTTGATTTTTCTTGATTGGCTTGGCTGCTCATTAGTATAGTTGCTGTACTTGATACCTGTACCAATGCTGCTTCTGAATATCCTGGTAATGATATGAATGCATTTGGGCGAGATGAGGAATTTTGCGAATCCTTGGGCGAAGTCAGCACCAGACTGACATTCTAACTAGTGTGATTTGGGTGCAAGCTATCTTCTTCGGTGGAATTGAAAATAGAGACTTAGTTTGAGATACTTGGTTATGGTATGTGGGCAGAACATGGAAGTTTCGTCGAGGAGAGAATGAGAGATGTTGCTATGCTTTGTCGTTATCTCCTTTTCGCCCTTTGTGGAATTTTCTTTTACCTCTGACTGCACTCTGATTGATGTCATTATTTTCACACAGGCAAAGGAGGAGTTACTCACAACATGTTGGATGACATCCACAATCACTGGAAAAGGGCCGAAGCAGTTAGGATTAAGTGCCTGGGAGTGCCGACGCTTGACATGGACAATGTGTGCTTTCACCTTGAGGTATTAACTGAATGAACTGATTGAGAATATGATGAGACTCTTTTTGCCTTTTCATGGTCTATTGTTTGATGGGTTACCAGTTTTCTCAAAGGACAAATCTGGTGGGAAGATAATTTACCGCAATATCAATATCCTCCTCTTGTATCGAGGTCGACATTATGATCCAAAGCAAAAACCAGTTATACCTCTCATGCTGTGGAAGCCTTATGCACCAATATACCCGAAGCTTGTGAAGAATGTTGCAGAAGGGTTGACATTTGAGGAAACAAAAGAAATGAGAAACAGCGGACTGACCTCTCCCCCTTTAATGAAACTTAGTGAGTCAACTTGTTTCCAATGGCTCAGCCATTGTCTTAGTCTACTTCATTCTTACTTGCTATAATCGATCTCAATACAACATGATAAACTATTCATTTTATATCAGCGAGGAATGGCGTGTATGTCAATGTGGTGGAGAAAGTGAGGGAAGCATTCAAGACTGAAGAGGTTGTGAGGTTAGACTGCAAATATGTGGGTACAAGTGACTGCAAACTGATTGGCGTGAAACTTCGAGTATGCTCTCTAAATTTCATTGTTTTTTTTTCTTCCTTTTCTGCTTGGGATGTTAACATTTTTACTATCATCTTGATCTGTATTTGTCTTTTTAGAGCTTAATGTCTGTATTACACACTTGCAGGATTTGGTACCATGTGTTCCTATATTATTTAAGGATGAGCAGATCATCCTTTGGAGGGGGAAGAGAGATACTGAGTCAACCTCCACTTCACATGCATGACCATAAATTAGACATGCTGCGAGACCTGCCTGGAAAATTGGTTGCAATGTGGTATACATTACACTAGGGCATTTTTAGAGTGGAGACTAGGTAAGCCAACCGACGCATCCATATGTACAGTGCCTGTTAAAGAAACTATTGCTTCATCTTTGGTATCGGATGTTTCAGATGAAGCATGCTGCATTGGCAACACATGCTTTTTTGCTCATTCACATTTTAATTTCTCAAACCTTGTGCAGATATTGTGGGGTACCATAGATTGAGACGCTGTTGCTTGGACAAAGACATTGTGCAAGAAGGCCCTAGGCCTCAAAGAAATGCGACTTCCTGTCTTTTGGGACACTCGCTATCTCAATTTGAGTTTAGAAAATGGGAGTGCTACATGACAATGTACTCTAGTTCCTTTTTTTATGGACACTTTTGTTTCTTGAAGTAGTTGGGACTTACATCCCAGGTTTTGCTATTTTGTTCTTTGTGCCTAGTTTTGGTGTAGCAGCTATATTTTGCTTCATCCTTTTTGCCAAGCCCTTCTCTTTCATCTGATTAGGCTGTGATATGTAAATCGATCACACGAATTAGTATATAGATTCTGATGAAAAGGAATCTTGGATGGTAAGTACAGAAGTCTTTTATTCATTGTCATGCTTTAAGCCCTTGTATCTTTAGCTTGCGAAAGTTGTGATATGTAAAATCAGATATGGCCGTTAACATTTAAACCATGCTCGTGCAAGTGTAGTATGCTATTTTCGATACGTACTTTTTACTTTTCAAAGAAGAGAATAATGGAATTCGTATAAGATCTCGTAAGATAGATACATCATCTACTTATATATTTTGCATCGTCATTGGTCTTTTCATTTTCTCTCAACTTCATTTGAGTTTGCTCAAAGACCAACGTTCTAGTGGAGGTTTGAGTACCTAAGACAATATAGGGTGCATTGGAAAATAGAGAGAGAGATCATTCTCCATAGGTTAGGTCGTAGCAAGTGATAAACAATGGAGATAAAGTATAGAAAGAGAAAATAATTCGATCAACACTTCACCAATACCGAAGGAACTCTACAGTAAATAGTGCAAGTAGGAACAAACACGGGGAGCAACCAAACACAATTTTCCATGGCTGCTTTGCACAAACTTTTACATTTCTTGTGATTGAGCTCTTTTTCATCTACCATGTGGTTAGTGCCACTCTGAACGTTAATCAAGTGTACAAGATAGGTAATGGCGACCCGTATGATCCATCTAGTCTCTTTGATGATGCCATAGACTTGGCCCTCCCTGACGTCGCGGAGCATACGGCCAACAACAATTATAACCACTATGACAAATCTGAAAAGCACTATGGAGTGCCGGATGATTGTTATGCACACAGGGCTGCAACGGCATGCTCGTGCCTTTGGATCGCAAGTCATGCTTGATTGTTGCTAGGAAACGTACATTGGAGCGCAGGTTCAACTTCAAGATTGTAAGATATGAGAGTTACAATTTCACAGAATAATCCCAATTATCGCGTGGCAGCTTCCATGGATTTGACATGATTTCTTACCTCTGCTAATAAATGCATGATTGTTACATCTTACCATTAGATAGTAAGTGCAGTGAGACGTTTAATTGATATACATATGGAAATGAATCGCGTATTTATAAGTGTCTCGGATTATCGAAGCAAATCGACCTATCGATGGATAGTTGAGTTGGTTTGACTTTAGGCACTTAATCACAGAGGTTTAGGGTCGAATCTCCGCAGTTGCTAACACGTCTTAAGTGGGAAGTTATGGTGGTGGGGTCTTGTGCTAGTCTCCCCGAGATATAAGGACCCAACTTTTTGGTGTCGTCCGGGCATGGGAGGCCCATGGTGGAGTCCTCAGTTATCTGAAAGAAAAAAAAAAAAAAAAAGGCAAATCGACATTGCGGAAAACCATCATCTAATCAGTCGGGTCCTCTCCATGGGTTCCGTCCGTGCAAGCATTTCTCACGATCATGGGCGATCATAGACCCTTCGAGCCAGCTTCAAGCAATCCAGCCAATGCAGCACCTCTGCGTTTGGGTCCCTCTCGACCGCGACGCTGGACGCCGTGATCTGCACTGCGCCCCGGTAGCTCGTGATCCTGCCGCGCACTCGAGCGACCGCGCCCAGCTTCACCAGCGAAGCCTGGCCGTTCGCCACATCGGCAATCAGTCGAACACCTTGCGGGCGCTGGCGGGCGAAGTAGGGAGAGGTGGCGTGGTTGAGCCAGAGGATGCAGGGGACGCAGCCGGTGACGTCGTCGATGGCGAACTTGAGGAAGTGGCCGGGCTTGTGCTCACGGGAGATGACGACGCCGAGCACCTCGGCGAGCGAAAGGGAGAAGCCGTTGCGGGAGAAGGCCACCAGAGAGAGGAGGTCGAAGGCTAGGAGCTTCACGTGGACGAGGGATAGTGATTTGTCCATTAAAAAAAGGGGGGAAGGTGTCTATGGATGACGACCGGCGATCGCCGTTTGAAGAGATCTACGTGGGCTGCTCTCGACAGGTCCGTTTGATTTGAAGTGGAAGTGGGACGAGCCTCCAAGGATATGGAGAACGGATTACCCGCGCCAAGAACTGCCCAGATTGGACTGAACCGGCTGTTCGGGTCCTATTCCCGATTCCTAAAAGCTCCTAAAAGCAGAACCGGTGTCTGATCACCGGATCAACTACTTATACTTATTTTTATTCCTTAAAAAAATTAGAAAAATTGCGAACTAAATACTATTTCGTCTAGTTCCAAGTAATAGAAATAATAAAGTAACAGTATTGGAGACATTATGTGCAATTGATTTGATTGAAGATACTTAAATCAATCTAAGATTTAGATTGATAACTATTAGTGATTCAAAATGATTTTGTATCTCTGTATTTTCCTTTTATTGTTTACACTTTGGAATAGAAATACATGTAAAGAATACATATCAAAGCAGAGTTAATACAAAGAAATTCTTAAAGAAATCTTTTTTCTTTCACTTCATGTTCGACCGATTCCGTTGAATTAGACCGAACCAAGAATTGTAAGGAAACCAAGAATCGATCATCCTTACAAGCCTCTCCCTTCTTATCTCTGTTTTATCCATTTGATTCTTACTTAGATAAAAGCGACAACGTATTCGTTATACCACTCTGATTAGTGACGTGGCTTAACCCTTGCATAAACTAGCTAGATTTAGATTAAACCAACCTGCAAGAGAACTACCGTTAGAACTACTATGATACGTCCATCCCCTAGGAGTAGCAGAGAAAACTAGGACATAAGCTCATAGGACGAAAGCCATCCAATACATGGAACATCTGCCGATGAATCCGGAAAAATGTACATGTTTTACAGGTCCGATTGACTCCGCCAATAGACGAGAGCAGAAATTGCGCGTTTGGCTGTGTAATATACAATGTAACGAATAACATTTGATACATTTTAGTGACTGCCTTTCCTTGCCGGCATTGAGTGAACTTCCACTCCTTGTCGCAAATGAGCACCATCTCAATTTTAACCAGCAGCGATGCCACTAAGCCACAAACAATCACCGTCGTCGTAACAATTTGTCACGCGCACTGATTTGTTTTATTTTGAATTATTCTTTCTGGTCTGGATACTATTCCTGTGAGTAATATCAGGAGAAATAGTCAACCAATCTTCATTTAGAATAGTTGACTCGTTGAAAAAGTTCGTCGTAAAGAAATTGCTAACCTTGATGCTGAAGAGAACACTACTGTCAGGAACCTGTTGACCAGCAGTTACGGCAAGCCCATGAACATGCCCAGCAGAGGTGCTTTGACAACATGCTGTGACCGACGGAAACTTTCAGTTCTTCCATACAGGGAACATAAAGGTGAAACGTACCAGGTGAATCTAGCACTACCGCATACCTCCATTTTCATTGCTTCTAAAACCAATATAGGTTGACCTTCCTCCACTCGCATCCCATCCTTCGCCAGGACCTTAACCACTAAACCTGCCATTGGTGCCACTACCGTTCCCTGTGGATGTGATGCCATCTCAAAACTGGGCTTGTGCTGGCTGTCGTCATCGTCGAACAATGGCTGTCCCAGTTTCTGTCTGAAATGATGATGTTTAGACCCGTGCCAGATATGAATATGCTTATCCAAATCCTGCCAAAACCAAATTCTTCATTAACAGAAGAGGATGGAGCATCTAATCAATTACTCTCGAACTTACAGGTAAGATAGGACATTGACCATCCCTCAACAAAGTTTCAGACATTGATCATGATTTGGAGCTTAAGTCATATAAACCAAAGTAGAGCGTAGATACTCAACTAGAATTTGAGCTCAATCTTGTTCACATGGAATACTGTGTCATGACTAGCTGACTAAAAATTACACCTAACTGTACATCCCCGAAGACGAAGATGCAACAACCTGAGTTTTGTGGTTTTGTGGAGTATGAGTAAGTATGACTCGACTCAATCTTTCATAAGGAAATATATACTCACCAGACATGAATTTAAGCATTTAATGATGGTCTAAAATGCTGAAAACAATTGGGACTAAGTTTACTGACCATGCTGATAGAACTAAACTCAGAAAACTTCCTAAGATTAATTAAGAATATTCTTCATCTATACTATATTCAAATTACTTGAAGCATTTATAATTTTCGTTTGCAAGTGAATGGCATTTTCTTGCTTAGTGTTGTTTATTATTTTCTTTTATTCTTGTAACTTCCTTTGGCAACAGATGATTGATAATGTGGCCCTCCCGATTGGCTCATATCAGAAAAAGAAAAAGAAAACTAAATGTAAAATTTGGAAAATTATGGTTAAGAAAAGCATGGTGAACCAATTATTGTGGGTGCAGACTTAAATGATAGGTTTACTGCAATCTTTACAGATAAAGTACTTGCAGGACCACACCACAACCATCTAATTTGGGGCATGTGATTTTTCTCCCCAATAAGAATTTTTATATGCAACTACACAAGAAAGCACAGATAAAAAGACAGTACAGTCAGAACAGAATTATACCTTCTCGTAGGTTGCTAAACTAACTTGAACACTGACACCATCGACTTCAACTCTAAAGTCATGGTTGCCTAGGTATGTCACTTTGACATGAAAGCCCAAGGAAGTGCCTTCTCCTTCTACCTGTGAGAAGATGAAGAGCATTATGAGTTTCATCTATGCAAATGATGCTCGAATTGTCGGTAACAATTGAAAATTCATAAATATAATGCTGGAACAAAGAACTGCAATATTTTTTTGGAGTGGTTTTACAATTAATTATAATATTTAACTTACTGCAGATGGGAAAGTACCTCGATATCATATTGCCCATCAGCCTGATAAGTAAGAGAAAGCACCAGTGGTTTTGAGCCAGTGCTATCATAATCGTTATCCCACTTAAATTCAAAGGCACGCTTCGCACAGTGATTGACTCGAAAAGGGGGATTAGTGTACCATATGGAGTTTAATCCATTGCCTCCTGAGCAAAGAGAAATTTCACATTACAAGGAATTTTTACAAAGAATGGAAGACAATACAATCACATAGCACATTGAATTCACCAGGAAAACCTTCTCTAAAATTTGAATTTTCCTTATTGCAAATGCATGCAGCAACCAGGGCTGCACTATATATAGCCTCCTTGTATGCCTCGTTTTCATGACAGGAATCATCAAAGAGGTCATCTTTAAAGTGCTCAATAAAATGAGTTTCCACATCTCCATCCTCAAATGCCCAATGATTAGCAAGCTTTCTGAGAAAATTTATATTGGTTGGAAGGCCTGCAACCTGTCAAAGTTGATCATCTGAGACTAAAGCAAAAGAAACTTCTAAAGGAGGAAACAATAAGAAATTTCAAACAATAAAGTCAAATTAAATTCTGTAGTCATCATCAGAAGGATAGCACTCATCATGTCACGGATGTGTTTCATTATTGCGCTTCATTTAATTTTGCAATGCCATAAGACAACTCAAGAAGGAAAGTTCAGTCAGGCCCGAAGACCTATCAAACTAGCGATCCATGTACATAAATTTGATAGTTCAAAAAAATCATTATAAGTGCTTTGCTCTCATCGAAGAACTGATATCTTCATAAAAGATACCTGAAACTTTGACAAGCTATCCTTCAGTTTAACCAGTGCTGCACTCCGGCTTTCTCCCCATACAACAAGCTTCGCAATCATAGGATCATAATGCATGCTAACAGTGTCTCCTTCCTCAACTCCAGTATCGACCCTCACTGCCAGATGACATATCCAGCACATTATGGCCAACTCAGCACTATCAAAGCTTTTCAAAAGCACAAGACAGGGAAGAGTTTCTTAAAGGAAAATCCCTATAAGCATTACAATTCTTCATTCCAAAAGAAGAAGACGGATCTTCAAACAATGTCAAATTATCTGATGGAAATTTAGCTAGATCTCTGATGTAACTGACCACTTGATGTGCCTGGAACAGGACGATAGTGATGAAGGACTCCAGTTGCTGGAAGAAATCCTTTAGGAACATTTTCAGCATATATTCTGGCTTCAAATGCATGACCTGTCATCAAGAATATGAATAAGAAGATAGCATGTATTATTATTCTGAATATATATTCCTTTGTCAAAGTTTATAAAAAAGAAGGACAACTGTTTATAGAGAACATCTGAACCATTTACCTAAGCCAGTTGTACTTCTACTTGCCAACAACCAAATGGCAAAATGCTGCCATATAATAGGCCATAAAAGAAAAACATAATGAACATTTCACTTAGAAATAAACTACCTTTTCTTCCCTGCAACCCTTACCTACTTGCAAACCCTCCAAACGAAAAAGCAGAAGAGGGATGTATTTTATATATATCTCCATTATTAAATCTCTGAACACATGTGCCTGCATGCGCTCACACACATGCACAGGCCCATTATCAAAAGTGCATTGCACAGGTCATCTAGTGTTCAACTACATCATCACAAGTTGATAATGAACACATATCCAGAGAACATGTAGGAAGTACTTTGCTATGACTTCATGGGAAAAATCACAGACCTAACAATGGAACCTCTGACTGATCAATGGGAAGGGGTTCACCATTGGCAACACGAATTTGCCACTCGACAAGGTCTTGACCGACAATCATCTCAGTCACAGGATGCTCAACCTGGCAGAGAATACAAAACAAACTTTAGAAAGATTCCATCTGTGACGTAAGTTCAAAAAGTAGACAGATAGAATCATCAAAGCACCTGTAGACGGGTATTCATCTCCATGAAGTAAAATTGGCCAGAAGCAGTATCAACTATGAACTCCACAGTGCCGGCATTGTGATAATTTACTGCCTTCACATATTGTAAAGGAACTTTGCCTCAATATTCCAAGAGGAAACATAAATGTATTAAGCAGTTCATCAGAATTATGACGAAAGAAGACAGATAATTAACCAAGATCAACATTCAGCAGCCATATATGTAATCCATTAGGCACATGATCTTTGTATGGTGAGCTAAACAAGAACATCGAACTTTGGCTTTGGTGGATCCAAAGACCAAAAGTTCATCAATAAACTCATGCACTCAGAAAAGAACAGTTCCTTGTCCACACAAACACAAGAAATCAAAACTATTGACTTACATGCAGGACTCAAAATGATAGGAGGGACAAATCTCATTTGCACCAAACATCAATAACTTGTGGTAGGGGACATTTGTCAAAATGGAATCTATTTATGCGGAATCATTTAGTTGGACCCTGAATTTCAGCAGCAGCTAGTCTGTACTGTCATGAAAGCCAACGATTATCCCTAGACTTGGGCAAAGCCAATTTCAAGTCTGATCAAAGGTGAAACGAAGTAAGTGATAACAACAGTGAAATTTGCTGCTAAGGTTAGGATTCTTCCTCAAAGTTCATGGCATACACATGAATGGCAAGAGATAAGGCAAGAATTGTTGTACTGGCACCTAGACAAAAGGCAATGGTACTCAAATAAAAAAAGACTGCAAAGGTTAATCCCCTAAGTCCATCTAAGACCACCTTTATACTGAGCAGACAACAAAGCCATAAAGACAGAATATTCAGTACAATGCAGATTCTGGTGCCCAGGTCCATATTGGCACATGGTCCTCTTCTTTGTTCTACTACCTCATTGTCTAATGTATGCCTATTTTGCAAGTAACTATGTTGTTGGTGACACATATACACTATATCTTGCCAATTCATTCAACTTGTGATTCTTCTGACCATATATATTAGATATTTTATAGACTATATTCTGAACTGAATAGTTATCTCAATTGTAGTCCTTTGCTTGCAAAAGGGCGTTGAGAGAAAACAGCTTGCTAAGCTAATATAGTCAATCCAATGGTGTGCGTTTTACAATATAATACAGCTTCTAATCAATTCGGATATAGTACCTTGGCTGCGGAAACAGCAGCTTGACCCAAGTGGGTGCGGAAGTCGCTAGTAACATTTGGCTGCACCAGTGGCACTCTCATTATAGTCTAGCAGTTCCAAATCGTGAAAACCAAGATTAGAATCAAAATGCAATTCTTACAGCAGGAGCTTCTTCAATAATCTTCTGATGTCTTCTTTGTACACTGCAATCTCTCTCATTTAAGTAGAGTACATTTCCATACTTGTCTCCAAATATCTAAAACAATAAGAAAAACAATTTAGCTGGTCACGGCATATTCATAAACATCGATCAGGCAAGTTCAAACAGACTGATATGTTGCGCTGGATATAAAAATTCAGATAAACAAGAGACCACTTGGGCTCAAGGACATGACTCACAAAGAGAACAAGTGCATTCTGTTTAAATACTTTTTGTTTTATCAGCATTATAGGTACCTGGACTTCTATATGTCTCGGTCTTGTGATATATTTCTCCAGTAAGATCTTGTCTACGCCAAAAGAAGCAGCAGCCTCACGTTGTGCTCCTAAGAAGGAATCAACGAATTCATTTGTACTTTGAACAATCCTCATACCCTATATGTATGAAGAATAAGTTGTGAGATAGTAACAGCCTCAAGGAAAATGAAAAGAAAGGGAAAGCTAAATGCATTTGAATATGATGTCAAACTCTAGATCTCTAAGAACATTAGATATATCGGTGATCTTTTCACAGAGAAAAAAAAACATACCTTCCCCCCACCTCCATGTGTTGGTTTTATCAAAATGGGATAACCAATCTTCTCTGCTTCCGATCTCATAAAGTCAATGTCCTGTTCATCACCATGATACCCAGGCACAAGCGGAACCCCAGCAGAACCCATTATCTTTTTTGATGCACTGGATAAACATATATTATCATTCAAAGAACAAAGATACAGAATTCTTGTCTCTCACACGGAACCAATTAAGCAGACCCAATTAGTATAGAAACAGTGAACATACGACGGCAGAAGGTTCCTCTTTCATACCTTTTGTCACCCATGTCTCTAATAGCTGACGCAGGAGGACCAATGAAGGTGAGACCATTATCTTCACAGAGCTGAGCAAATTCAGCTGACTCTGACAGAAAACCATATCCTGGGTGGATAGCCTAGTAATCAAAAAAGATAGCCATGCTGAAAGCATGCCCCACACATACTAACAAATTAGGCAATTGCAATCTACTGAATTGACAGACATCAGGTTACTATAGAGCAGATATCCATAACCCTTCAACCGCTCTTTCACCCAACAAAAGGCCAACTAACTTGGGATTTAGAGCAACACCCATAAAGACAAGAAACAATTGGAAATGTTAATTCGTCCAGAGACTTGGAAACAATTCGACACAGAGAAATGCTCCCTCAGCATTCATCAGCATAGCGTATATAATATCATCATCCATCTAAAATTCACGATGTTGTAGAGTAGCAGTAAGTTCACGGAGGCAACACTAAATGGGAACTAGTAAGCTCCAATACTTGAAACTCAAATTCTCACAAGTTTCCTCCACCGTCAACAATTCCACTCACTCCAAGCTAACAACCACTGCTCTAACGAACACGACCATTTCTCACGGCCAGAGGCTAACATGGAATCATGCTACATGCGAAATCCCGTATCCTCCAACCGCAGCGATTACTGGCACTTCAAACGGCAGATAGTTAATTCTCAACCCCTCACCTGAGCACCGGCGCGAAGCGCGGCGTCGACGATGGACGCTCCGCTGAGGTAACTGAGGCGAGCCGGAGCGGGGCCGATGCGGACGGCCTCGTCGGCGGACCTGACGTGGAGAGCGCCGGCGTCGGCGTCGCTGTAGACGGCGACGGTCGGAATCCCCAGCCTTCTCGCCGTCCTAAAGATCCTGCAAGCTATCTCGCCTCGGTTCGCCACCAGTATTTTCTCGATGGGCTTCGGCTCCGAGGTTCGCCGCTTCGGAGCCCCCGCCGCCGCCGCTTCCGGCGAACGGGAGAAGAGCCTCGCCTGGAGGAGCGAGGAGGTTCGACCATGGAGGTTGCGACGGAGGATCAGCAACGCCATCGAAGAAGGCATGATTAAGAGACAGAGAGATGAGTCAACGGCGTCTTCTTGGCTTGGGTGGGGTAGCGAAGAGGATGATGCTTTTATGCGACGTCGTTTGAGTGGATAAAAGAGTTCGGATTTGCATCTGACGTGGAGATGACCTGGCATTGCAACTTTGAACTGGATAATCCCACTGCTTTGCCCCCGCTCGAGTCAACAGTCAAATCCTTTCTCCTTCTTTTGGGTTTGCTTTTGCCTTTTCACTTCCAATTTGGTAGGGTTGTGGTAAGGAGGGTCTGCACATTAGATATTGTAAAATTTCGTCGATTGGGTGCTTGATCAGTACTCTTAGGACACTCGTTTAACAAAATCCTTCCAATAATTATAATAAAAATCAGAGAAATGAGTTGGATGATTAAGTTTTAAGAAATGAAAAGATGATATGCTATAACGTAAATATATTTTAGTGTATTTTGTAGCAAGATGTGTCTATCATCCAGCAATATTGCATCCATAACAAGAAAAAAAGACCTTTTGGCCCAGTTGATATGCTCCTCTTGCCGGATTGTGCAAGTTCGCTTCATGCCGATTGGTGGCTATATTCCATGACCATATGCATCTCTCTCTCTCCCTCTCTCTCACGCTCTTCGGTTTCGATAGGAATGAAGATGATTGGATGCAAGCATTGTTGATGAGATGGAGAGAATGGTGGGAGTGACCGGATGTGAATTGGAATGAAGATCCTCACAACGTGAGTTTTGTCATACGGAATAGCCATTTCACTAGAGAGATTGGCGGGTGATATTGTTGCTTTGCATTAAGTTTGAAGTTGCCTTTCAATGTATGAGGTATTGGCTGCATAAAGTTGCTGCGGAAGCTTGAGAATCGACACGAACATGGTAAGACACTTAATGGGATAACTAGGTTAAAGTGACGTGTTTGATTAATATTCAAAGGAAGAGGAGGGAATGCAATCTGACTAGTAACAACAGAGGAATCAACTAATCTTCCCTGCGTGGACCTTTTGATCTTTGGCACAATCAGATCGACACTTCCGAAAAGATGATCTTATTAGATTGAGCAAAACTTACCATCTCAAAATTATCGAGCTTGATTGGCATCATTGATTGGATGAAGAGAGGTGACAGAGGTGAGGTCTATGTGATGAGTTTCACAAAGCAACTTGGAAGACCATGATCATTCAACAAGCATCCACTTAATTCTGTATTAATGCACTCTGCATCACGAATCACAAAAGAAAGAGAGGGGAAAAGAAAGCTCCTCAACCTCAACCATGTCGGTAGCATGATATGAAACCTGTATTTCACAATGATTCTGAATGTGAATCGAAGGAGCAGACAATCAAAAACATCCAGTAGGGACGGAAAAAAGGGAAAAGCAAAATAAATCAAGATTCATCATCTGTTTAACTTGAAGTTTCTATATATATATTTGTACGAGCTTTCTAATTGTCTTTTTCGTCCGTACGATGACCCCAATATTAGCTTCTTCCACGAGTTGAAACTTCGACAGGCACTTCCTGTGACACAACGGCAACTCTGTAAATCTCCATACTTTTCTTTGTTACATTCAAAATTTGTTTCACTTGAACTTTCTTCTTCGTCGGTGTCTATCCAGTTGTCTTCTTCTGAGTCTCTTTCCTCCAAAGCGCAATTTGTTTCATTCGGCTGAGAGAGCTTTTTAGATTCAGCATCTGTTTCACTTGAACTTTCTTCTTCCTTGGTGTCTTTCCAATTGTCTTCTTCTGAGTCTCTTTCCTCCAAAGACCAATTTGTTTCATTCGGCTGATGGTGTTGGAGCACGATCCTCAGATCATCCTCCTCTTGCTCGTTTATTGGACGGAATCCCCACTTAATCAATCTTCCTTCTGATACACTGAGGCGAACTCGAAAATGGCTCCAATCATCTCGCGGAAGCTCCCCTTCTATATGTAGCCTGCTGCGCGGGAAATATTGAATCCACACATTATCAGATTTCATTGAAAGAAACCATCTTGTCCCTAAAAACCACCCTTGGCCATCAATATCGACTTTACATGCAGCATCAACCGCTTTTCCTTCCTTCGGGCCAAGAACAATACAGAGTGCTATTCCTAAGAACTTGTCACTCAAGTCCCCGGGAACCATGAAAGATATGGAACTGTCTTTACAGTGGAGAAACCATTCTGGCATCTCTCTCCCAATCAGGTAATGTCAACATATCTCATCTTCGGGAGCTCCTGTCATACAAATAGTTCGCATATCAAGCACTCAAAGTTAGTGAGTGCGAGAGAGAGAGAGAGAGAGTCTCTAACCTTGCGCGATAACACATGAGCCGTACTTGCCCCTTTGCGGAATAATTCACGACATGATGACACGTCAACGCAAAGGCAGTTGGAGGAGAGACTCGACAAATCTGGGAATTTTTGTAGAGATCTGCAACCAACTGCCCTTAGGGCATGAATATTTGGCGGAAGCTGAGGAATCATTTGTAGCTGTTTGCATTTATCGACATACAAGTGTTCCAAATCGTGGTATTTATTGATGCATGTCGGCAGATGAGTAAACTTGTTTCCGGAAAGATTTATGTGCCCCAGTTTTGGAAAACTGGAAGAACTCTCAAGGAACTCCACTTCTGAGAGATTGCAGCCCTTAAGTTCTAGCCGGTATAAATTTTGGAATCCCAGATTGCCATTAGGATTGGTTGAATCCTTCAAGTTCTTTGGAAACATGACAAAATTGGAGCAGCCTCCAAGATTCAGATGCTCGAGATTTTGCAACTTATAGACACTTGATGGGAGTGTTGGGAGTGTTTTGCATTTTGTTAAATTTATCATCTTCACAGAGAGAAGATTTTCAACTGATGCAGGTAGTTTTTCAATAGCTGTCCAACCTAGATCAAGCTCTTCTAGATGTTCCATCTTTTCCGGTATATCAGAGAACTTCTCGAGTTTAGAGCAACCAAAGAGATCGAGGGCTCGAAGAGATTTTGCCTTGAGTGTGTGAGGAAAGTTACTGAGGTTAGAGCAAAACTGTAGTGACAAAAATTTCAACTTGTCGTGACATGTGACGGATTGGTGAACCTCTACCAAGCTTTTGCACCCATCAAGATTCAAGTTCTCCAAATTTGGAATTGATGAAAGGTCAGGAACACTAACCAGGGACTTGCATTGACTGAAATTGATGTACTTCAACCATTTAAAATTCTGGAAAAGAAAATATCAATACAATCATTAAGCTTTGAAAATATTTGTAGTTATAAAAAGGGAAAAGCTAGTTATCACTAACGCTAACCTTAAGTTTTCCGTCAAATTGTCTGATATGACTTTTCCGGATATCAAGTCCAACAAGTTTCTTCGGACCAGAGCCAAACTCTAGTAATGGGGCATTTGGCCATTCAAGCCATCTCAGACTATTAGGGAGACAAACAGGACCTTGCGATGAGATATGCACTTCAATCAAAATAAGCATTCTCAACATTTTCATGTTTCCGAAAACATTTGGACTTATGGTTATCTCTTCAGGATTCATAGTTCTCACTTTTGGTTCGCGCAATTCCAATACGATGGCCTTTACTGCATTCATTTCCTATTCATAACAGAGAAAATTCAGTTCTCACACAAAATTTCATTGAGATTTAAATATATTGTCCAAATCAAAGTATCATAAAAATGAGATATAACAATGTTTACATAAATAACTCTTACCGTGTCTTCACATAGAATATCCTCAACATCTTCAAAAAGCCATAATCTACTGCGTTTCCCAGGGTCATCAAGACATTCTTGATTAACAATATTCTGACCCATCGATTGAACCAAATCATGCATTTGCAAGGTCCCATGCTCCTTTCTTATCAAGGACCTCTCAATGAGAATTTCTATTCCTATAGTTGTCTCAAAGCCACAGCTGTCAAGAACTTTTTTGATGTATTCTATACTTTTTCCCTTAAAAAAACAAGCAATGTCAAGGAAAATCTCTTTTTCATCATTCTCCAGTCCGTCAAAGCTTATCTTCAGAACTTGATTGATATCTTTGTCAGGACTCTGGGAAAGTTTACGAAACTCACTTTCCCATGCTGGTTCGTTTCTTCCACAAAGAATGAGCCCAACACTTCGAGAGCTAATGGAAAGCTGCCAGCGTAATGCAGTGCTCTATCTATGAGATCCTTTCTTATTTCAGATTTTCTGCAATTTGGAAATGCATGCTGATTAAAAAGGTCTAGTGCCTCATCATGGTCTAAAGGTTTAACTTCATACACAAGATTTATGCCATGAGAAGTTAGCAAATGTTTATCTCTTGATGTTACAAAGATTCTACTTCCTTTGCCAAACCAATTGCCTTCTCCAGCTAATGCATTCATTTGACAAAACTGGTCAACATCATCAAGAACTAGGAGAACCTTCCTGCCACACAGTCTTTCTCTTATCAAACTAATTCCTTCATCGACACTACAGACCGGTAGATGTCTAGGAGTTAAGATCCGTGATAGAATTTTTCTTGCAAATCAACTAGACCGTTGATTTTATTTGAAGTTTCTCTAACTTGCTCCAAAAAGATAGATCCCTGAAACTGTATTTCCATAGCATTAAATATCGCTTTAGCAATGGTCGTCTTCCCTATGCCTCCAGGTCCCCATACACCTATCATGAGAACATCATCACCATCCAACTTTTCTTGTGACAATGATATCGCTTCTTTAACTTGGGACTCTATTCCAACCGGATACTTAGCAACATGTAAGGGTGTTTGCTTTAGATGAATTGATAAATCCTTTACGATGCATTGTATGAGCTCCGCTTCATTTCTGATGAGCACTCAAAAGAAAGATAAACATGCTTTAGCATTTCAACGTGGCAGGAATTCAACCTCAAACGTCGTGAGGAAAATAACATAACAAGGTTAGCAAATAATAAGAGAAAAAGAAATTAACACATCTGGTGAACCTGCCCAACATCTGCCCAAGGGAAAAATTAAGAAGAACCTGCGCCTGAAGACAATAATGACTAAGGAATTGTTAAACCACACTTTCATCGAAGACAAAAAGTTCTCATTATTCACACAGCAAGAATCGAATTCAAAGAATCTGCTAGCTTGAAGTTTTGGTTATTCGAATTTTGAATCTGCTGTTCAGTATATCTCCGCTTTGTATCTTCATTCGAATTTCAAAAGACCGACTTGACAATATCAATGCTTTCAGTGGTAGTCTATTGCATACGGTTTGAAATATAACAAAAAATCACTGGCTAACAATGGCAAAGCAGTGCGTCACATCAATTTACTTACCCATCACTAATATACCACCCAGACAAGCTACCAGCGTTGAGGAGAGCCTTCTTCCACCTCTTCACTTTCTCCGAATTCTTCCCGAACTTGATCTCATGCTTAGCGATAGCTCTCCTATAAGCCTCTCTCCCTCCTCTAACTTCTCTTGGTTCCACTTTGTAAAATACTGGCAACACAATCAGCTCCTTTTGTGCCTTGCACTCCATGATCTTCACCAACTCATCCAAACACCACCGTGAGGAAGCATAGTCTTCAGAGAAAATGATGATTGCGACACGCGATTCCTCAATCGCCCTCATAAGCGACGGCGATATTTGCTTTCCTTTCCTGAGCTCCTCACTATCCAAAAAAGTGAATATTCCGTTCAGATCTAGAGCTGCATAGAGATGACTGAGGAAGTTGTTGCGGACATCAGTGCCTCTGAAACTCACGAACACATGGTAATTCTTTTTGGAAGAGGCCATATATAAGGAATTTGGGGACAAAAACAAGAAAGATAGATCAAGAAGGTTGGCTCTGTTGGCTCGATTCAATTCAAGGATTACAAAATATGATCGGTCTATCCCTTTGGATCTCACTCACAATTTCAGGAGGCTAGAAAGAAGGCACAGAGGGATCTTCCCTTAAAGGATCCCTTATATCGAGAATTTTGAAGCTTACAAGGAGTAAGAGCATTGAAGAAAACGCGTTACGGACGATGGCTTTTTGCCCCAAAAAGACGCGTGAAGACTTACTTTAGATGAGGTGGAGCTTGCATCGATGGAAGAGGGATCGAAAGATAAAGCAGGACCTCTAATTGTTCTTGATAAGGATGAGGAAACACCCTGCAGACTTTCCGTAAGGGAATTTCAATGCAAACTGGTACAAAAAAGATGGCTGAGAAACTCAGAAAAGTTAAGAGCGAGAGAAAATGAGAGGGAAGAAGGTGGGAAGATGACCCTTCACTAAAGGAAAATTCTGTTGGCTGGGTCCACCTTCATGTGGGGCCCAACTAGTATTAAATAAAAAAAAAGAAAAAGAAAAAAAGAACAAAAATAAGTGGAAGTGGTGGTTGTGCAAGTGTGCGTCCAAAAGTGAAGAGGAGAGAGAAAACAAAAAACTGCTGAAGAAAGGGAGAAGAGAAGAAAAGAAGGGCTGCAATTTTGCAGTTTCAATTTGAATGCTAAAAATTGACAGAATTGGCTCAAATTTCAGTATGTTGTTCATGAAACCGATGGCTACAAGTTGATGGTTTTTGTTCATCGAGAATCATCTCTAAATTCTCAGTTGCGGTTAAGGTTTTCTTATTCCAAACTTATTTATCTACCTATGTGGTGAGAAAAAAATGATTGTAATATTAATGTTGAGCATTTACTGTGTGATTAGAGGAGAATACTTTGTGTATCCTACTATTCTTAGTGATTAGTGGATATTTTTGGGCAATCCGTGGTTTTTCCCGCATTAGGTTTTTCACGTTAAATCTTCGGTATCATTATTTGTTTTGTCTACTTATCATTTCAACATTATATTTGCATATTGTGAGGTTATATATTGCTGATTGTTATTGGGGATTAAGAGAATTTCAATTGATTTAGTTTAGGGGATAAATTGATCCTAGATTGCGTTTGGCTTGTGGTGAATTATTGTACCGGAGTTCTCCTCAACAAAGTGGTATCAAAGCTAGGTTGAAATTCTAGTGTTAAATGGAAGAAACTAGCGGCACTATGTTTAAGTTAAATGCCTTGAATTATTCTATTTGGAAGTCTCGAATGGAAGATGTATTATATTGCAAAGACTTATTTGATCCTATTAAGGGTGATGAAGTCAAATGAGATAAGGAAGATAAAGAATGTGAGAGAATAAATCGAAAAACAGTTGGGTTTATCCGACAATGGATTAATGATTAGTGTGTTTCATCATGTTACTCAAGAAACGAAGGCGGACACTAGTGGAAGAAATTACAAAATCTCTATGAGAGAAAAACTCCACAAAATAAAGCTCTTCTAGTTAAGTGACTTGTGAATTTGAGATAAAAGGAATGGAGTAATATGGTGGAACACTTGAGTGAATTTTAAGATGTTGTAAATCAATCGATAAATCTTGAAATTGATCTTGGTGATAAATTGTAAGCATGCTTATTATTTGGTACTCTTCCCGATGGTTGGGACATCTTGGCTGTGGCGTTAAACAACTTGTCTCATTTTGGTGTGCTTTCTACGAGCATGGTTAAATAAAGTTTGTTTAATGAAGAAACAAGAAGAAAATGCTTAAATTGTGTTTCTATATCGGATGCTCTTGTTATAGAAAACATGGCAATAAGTCATTCAAGAATGTTTCAAAGAAATGATACTCGAGGCAAGCCAAGAGGAAGGGCGAAATCAAGACTGAGGAGGAGTGTGAAGTGTTATAATTGCGGCAAAATGAGACATTATGTAAAAGAGTATTGGTTGCCAAAGAGAGATAGATCCCATGATAGAAATGGAGATTGAAAGAAAGAAGAGAAACAAGTTACAACGGCGGTTGCATCCGATGGCAATATTGTGTTCGTATGTGACGACGGATGTGTGAATCTTACATGCCAAGACTCTATGTGGGTTGTTGATTCCACGGTTTCTTTTTATGTCACCTCATGGCGTGATTACTTTGCTTCTTATCATGGTAGCGACTTTGGTTGTATTAGGATGTGAAATAGTGGTGTTTCCAAGTTTATTGGCATGTGAGATGTTTATTTGGAAACCGATGTCGGATGTAATTTGTTTTTGAAAAATATGAGACATGTTCTAGATATTCGACTTCACTTGATCTCCACGGTTGCCTTAGATGATGATGGTTATTGCAATTCCTTATTTGATGACAAATGGAAGTTGACTAAAGGTTCCATGGTAGAGACAAAGGGTAAGAAGATAGGTTCTCTCTACACTATGTAAGCTGATTTGATTAAAGAAGAGGTAAATGCAGTAGAGGATTCCTCGGTTGATTTATGGCATATGAGGCTGGGTCATCTTAGTGAGAAAGGACTTGAAACTCTTGTTAAAAAGAATCTTTTACCTTTGAAGAATAAAAATCTAAAGGAATGCACTCATTGTCTTACAGGTAAGCAACATAGATTCTCATTTCATAGTTCCTCTCTACACACGAAATCAAATGTACTTGATTTAGTTCACACTGATGTTTGTTGCATAGATGCTAGAACTCTTAAAGGTGTATTATACTTTGTGACCTTTATTGATGATTGTTATAGAAAAGCGTGGGCTATTGCTTTGAAATCTAAAAGTCAAGTACTTGAGGCTTTCAAGCAATTCCATGTCAATGTGGAAAGAAAAACCAGGAAGAAGCTAAAATGTGTTCAGGCTAACAACGATGATGAATATAGAGACCCATTTGAACACTATTGCAGGGATTATTGTATTAAGCTTAAGAAGACCATTCCAAAAACACTACAGCATAATGGAGTAGCAGAGAGAATGAACCGGACCATTAATGATTGGATTCAGCGTATTTCGTATGTGACGACGGATGTGTGAATCTTACATGCCTAGACTCTATGTGGGTTGTTGATTCCACGGTTTCTTTTTATGTCACATCATGGCGTGATTACTTTGCTTCTTATCATGGCGGTGACTTTGGTTGTATTAGGATGTGAAATAGTGGTGTTTCCAAGATTATTGGCATGTGAGATGTTTATTTGGAGACCGATGTCGGATGTAATTTGTTTTTGAAAAATATGAAACACGTTCCATATATTCGACTTCACTTGATCTCCACGGTTGCCTTAGATGATGATGGTTATTGCAATTCCTTATTTGATGACAAATGGAAGTTGACTAAAGGTTCCATGGTAGAGACAAAGGATAAGAAGATAGGTTCTCTCTACACTATGTAAGCTGACTTGATTAAAGAAGAGGTAAATGCAGTAGAGGATTCCTCGGTTGATTTATGGCATATGAGGCTGGGTCATCTTAGTGAGAAAGGACTTGAAACTCTTGCTAAAAAGAATCTTTTACCTTTGAAGAATAAAAATCTAAAGGAATGCACTCATTGTCTTACATGTAAGTAACATAGATTCTCATTTTATAGTTCCTCTCTACACACGAAATCAAATGTATTTGATTTAGTTCACACTGATGTTTGTTGCATGGATGTTAGAACTCTTAGAAGTGCATTATATTTTGTGACATTTATTGATGATTGTTATAGAAAAGTGTGAGCTATTGCTTTGAAATCTAAAAGTCAAATACTTATGGCTTTCAAGCAATTCCATGTCAATGTGGAAAGAGAAACCGGAAGGAAGCTAAAATGTGTTCAGGCTAATAACGGTGGTGAATATAAAGACCCATTTGAACACTATTGCAGGGATTATTGTATCAAGCTTGAGAAGACCATTCCAAAAACATCACAGCATAATGGAGTAGCAAAGAGAATGAACCGGATGATTAATGATTGGATTCGGCATATGCTTTTTCATGCGAAGTTGCCTAAGTCATATTAGGGTGAAGCGATGAGAACAATAATGGACTTGATAAATCTTTCTCCATCGGTTCCTCTTAAGGGGGATGTTTGGCAAAGAGTTTGGAGTATCAAAGATGTTTCCTATGGCTATCTAAAAGTATTCGATTGTCGGGCATTTGTGCATGTTCCAAGAGATAAAAGATTCAAGTTTGATGACAAGACTAAACAGTGTATCTTCTTAGATTATGGACATGAAGAGTTTGGCTACAGGTTATGGAATCCAGTTGCAAAGAAAGTCATTAGAAGCCGAGATGTTGTGTTTTATGAGTATCAAACTATTGAAGACATTGACAAGGCGGAGAGACCAAATAATATAGCTCAACGTTCAATTAGTTTCAGCCCAAATCCTTATGATGTTGATAGAAATCATGGGGAGAAGTGCATGGAAATCATGAAGATGGTGAATCCTCACATAATGTTGATTCTTCAGTTGAGACATATGAAATAGTTGAGCAAGGGCAATCTATCCTATCTCAAGTTAGAAGATCTAAAAGAGAGCGTAGACCTTCTCAAAAATATTTATCACATGAGTATATGTTACTCACTGATGCAGGAGAGCCAGCAAACTTATGAATAAGTTATATCATGTAAACAAAAAAATGAGTGGCATGAAGCCATACAAAAGGAGCTTAAATCCTTGCATGAGAACCACACATTTGAATTGGTGAAATTGTCTAAGGGTAAGAGAACACTCACAAATAAGTGGGTGTACAAGTTGAAAATAGAATAAAATAGTATGCAATCATGACACAAGGCTAGACTTATTGTGAAGGGCTTTTGTCAAAAGAATGGCATAAATTTGAAAAGATTTTTTCATCGGTTGTAAAAATGTCTTCTATTTGAATTGTTCTTGGGTTGACCACCAATTTGAATTTAGAAATTGAACAACTTGATATAAAGATGGCTTTTCTTCATGCAGACCTAAAAGAAGAAATATATATAGAGCAACTGAAGGGTTTTGAAGTTGAAGGTGATGGCTTTTTCTATGTGTTGATGGGTCTAAGTAGGCCCATCCGCCTATGTTGGGCCTAAGAACTCGGCTTGCAAGTTAAGGGCCCATGGAGGAACGGTTACAATGTGAAATGTTGCGTTGTTTGGGTACGAAGGATTACGTTGTTTGAAGTAGCGTTTTAGATAAGAGGGAATACGTCTCTCTTAGTAACAACGCTCCAAAAAAGAATGTACGTTTTTAGAGTTCTTTTCCCCTAAAAGCAACAGTACGCTCTTCAGTATAACGGGATCAGAATTCTTCCTTGAACTTCAACATTGATATTTAATTTATGAAAGACAAGATATGCTCGATTCCGTAGTGTATCTTTGATCGGTGGTACATGTGACTTCTGGGCTCGTCTTCCGCGTTCGTTTTAGGGGTTTGATTGAGTATCGGATCGGTTTTAGGGAATCCGTTATTCCCAACTTTGGTATCAGAGCCATGTTCATGTTTCCCGATCCCTTTTCATCTTTATGAATTGCTTTTGATTGAATTTTCGTGAAACACTACCGTCGGCCGATCGGGGATGAAAAATCCCGACACCCGCGTAATGTTCACCTATGTTTGTGATTTTCTGTAAATCAAAATTCATTTTTGATAGTGTATGGTTGAAGCTCTTGTTGATATGAGAAAATCAAGTGGCGGATCGCCACTAGAGGCCACCGGATGCGCCGTCACGTGTGGCCGGAAGGAATTGGTGTCGTCAGCACGTGCAACACACGTGCCGATTCGGTCTCCACCAGGCTCGTGCGACGCACGCGTCTTTTCGGTCATAGGCGCGTGCGACGCACACGCGTGGTTGCTGGCGCGTGTGCGGCACATGCCAGCTGATGTCATCGTGATGTCATCCACACACGAGCGTGGTACGTGCTAGATGACGTCATCGTGACATCAGCCACGCAAGCATGGCACGTGCCAGCAGACGTCATCGTGACGTTAGCTGTGCATGCGCATGGCACGTGCCGGGTCGGTTGGTTCGACCCAACCCAACCCGTTGACCTCGACTATTCTGACCGTTGACCATTGATCATTGACCGTTGACCCAAAAAAAAAAGGAGGAAAAGAATGTGTTTCTTTTTCTAATTAAGTTTATGTGAATTATAAGTAATCCCTTATTTGTTCTACATTTGTTGTAAGAACAATGCCTCCTCGTCCGGCATACACACCTATATGCGCAACTACAGATGAACAAAAGGAAATGCTTTCAAGGTTGATAGTTGAGTTGACTGATTGATCATTTCTCGAGGTCAACAGTAAAATATAAGAGGTCATATGGAATAGTCGTCCCATGTCACATTTTAAGATGGTGCGATTCTTCATGAACACTCTTCTACTAATATGACAAGGAATGTTGAATCGCCTATGGAAGGTCAACAGAGCTACTACGTATATGAGGCTTGTAATGGCTTTTATAGATGAACATCATTGGATTGAAGTCACAAAGACTACGATCCATGGAATAACTTCAATCCGAAGGGGGATGAATGTGCGAAGGAGAAATCCTAAGGGATACTTGTCTGTTTTACCTGGCTGCCTAGAATGTCTAAGGAATTTAAAGAAGAAAATATCAAAAAATTGAACAAAAAGGAATCTTTCTCGGTTCATATGTTGTCTTGGCGTTAGATGTTTTGACTAGTCTTTATTTAGTATGCTTTATAAACATCTTATGTAAATGTTTTCTACCTAGTTGTTGTTGGTATAACAACTGATATGTTAGTTGTATTATGTGAAAGCATTATTATTCTATCATTATTGGATGTCAAATATTATTTACTTATGTTATTATTAACTGTTGTGGGTAGTTCATAAAATTTTTTGTAACTTCAAATAATTTATTTTGCATAGAAGATTATATTAATAATAATTCCAAGTTATGATTTTTGGATGATGATTGGAAATATAGTGATATTTTGATTCTGAAGTCTTACTTGAAATTATTAATTAATATGATGAGTTTGTGCAAAATAGATGCATAAATGATAGGTATTAATAATTCGTGCATATGTGTCTGATATGTTCAGATCGATGGCTTCAACCACAAGGAGCATAGTCGTTGAGCTGAACAAATGTGAGAAGTTCAACAGCGATAACTATGAAATATGGTATATGAAAATTCAATATGTGTTGGAAGAGCAAGAGGCACTAGAAACTCTTAACCTAACTATGGAAAAACCTGAAAATGGAAACACTACACAACATAAGAGGAAATAATGATGCATTTGTTGCATGGAAGAGAAAGAACTCTCTTGCTCGCATTACGTTTGTTGAGTAGCATGGATAATGATGTCATGAGAAAGTTCAGGCGTTTTGAGAATGTCAAGGAAATGTGGAAAGTATTGACAGCAAGATTTGGTCATACTTCGATGACCAGACTGAGATAGCTTACTTTTAGATTTGACTCTTACAAGAAGCCTTATGGTTAGACCATGAAGCAACACCTAAGAAAGATGTCAAACATGATTAATGAGCTGGAAGATGCTAGCCATGTCCTGACTGACGAGCAGCAAGTGCAAGCAGTGATTCGTTTCTTACCTCAGAGTTTGGAGCATATGAAGGTGCACCTGACTCACAATAAGAATATCAAAACATTTGAGGATGTAGTGCGTCATCTTGAGCTGGAAGAGAACCGCCTCTTGATAGCTAAATCGGAAATTGAAATTTATCATGCTGGTTCCAGCTTACATGGAGCTTCAAGCTCTAAGCACAAATGTCCTAACTGGTTTAATGAAAGGAAAGACAAGGGAGCAAGTGCTTCAGGGAAGAAATCAAAGGTTGACCAACATGAAAGAGGAAAACATCTTCGAATGAAGAAGCTATTAAGGGTCAAGTGTTACAATTGTGACAAGAAGGGTCACTATGCTCGTGACTGTCGTAAGCCAAAGAAGGTATACACCTCTTATATATTTCAAAACTTTACTTATGTGTCAAGTTTTGTATTCTTAACTGAGTCTAATCCTTTGTGGATTGTAAATTCAAGAGCAACGGACCATGTAGCGAAGGATAGAGAATCCTCCGTGGAATTCCGACGAGTACCAACTAGAACTAAGTGGATATATGTAGAAAATAACTTTAGAACCAAAGTAAAAGGGATTGACACCTATCAATTGAACATGCGTGATGGACGCACTTTGTTCCTACATGATATATTATATGCTCCAGAGATTCGTCAAAATTTAGTGTCTATTTTAGTGTTTGTAAAGCTTGATTTTAGTATGAACTTCCATAATAATGATGTTGATTTGTTTTTGAATACAAACTATTATGGCTGTTGTTATTTTCTAAATGGTTTCAATTGTTTTAAATGTTGACTACAGCAATGTCAATGTTTATTATTCCCTTTTCACGTCACCTAATTTATATGATAATGATGTGAATGTGTGGCATACTAGATTTGATCATATTGATCAACAACGTATAAATAAACTAGCCAAAGAGAGCTTGTTGGACAACATTGAAAAAATCTATTTGTCCATATGGCAACATTGAAAAATTTGGAAAAATAAACGATTTGCCCATATGTGAAAATCTATTTGCCTAGTAGGGAAAATAACAAGAAAACCATTTGGAAAAAGGTAAAAGAGCTAAATTTCATTTGCATTTAATTCATTCTAACATCTGTGGTTTGATGAATGTGAGAAGAATGCATAAGGTTGTTTATTTCATCACATTTATAGATGATTATACTTGATTCGGATATATCTATTTGATTTTTCATAAATCTAAAGCATTCAATTGTTTCAAAAGATTTATGAACTTGGTAGAAAATTAATTAGACAAAAAAATAAAAGTATTGAGATCCGATCGAGTTCGAGAATATTTATTTGATGAGTTCATAAAATTATGTGATGAAAAATGAATAGAAAAACAGTTGTCTATTCCATATACTCCTCAACAAAATGGTGTTGTGGAAAGAATGAACAGAACCTTACTGAAAATGGTTAGGTCCATGATGGTGCATGCTAACTTACATATTACTTTTTGGAGTGATGCGTTATTAACTGTTACCTATATATTTAACTCGGTGCCTTCTGAATCAGTTAAATCCGCTCCATATGAGTTATGGATAGGTAGAAAACGGACTTAATTTTTCTTAAACTATGGGGTTGTGCTGCATATACTTGTAAGCCCTCCCAAACTGGGTCCTAGAGGAAATAAGAGCATTTTCATAAGATACTCAGAATACTCGAAAGGGTATGTGTTTATAAGTAATCAGGAAATCGGAAGTATAACTGAATTTGAATCACGGGAGGTCACATTATTAGAAAATGAATTTTCTAAGAAAGATGAAATAGGTGAGGATTACTCCTTATTTGAAATATTGGATCAAGATAATGAACCTAGTGGAGTTCGTTTAAGTGAGAGTAACATGGGAAGTGATGAATTTAATTCAACTCACTATCAATTACAACCACATGATGAGATGATGTCGTCATTATCTAATCCGAGTGGGAACATGATGAGGAATGATGTGCAAAGTGTATAATATCCCGTACGGCGAACAAGTTGCAAAAATATTCCCCGTCAACGTTTTGACATTGAAGGAGAAACTTTTATGGTTACTCCACAAGATGAAGATGAGCCAAGAAATATACATGAGGCTCTAAATTGCCCTAGTAAAGAACGATGGATGCATGCAATGGAAGATGAGACATAGTCAATGAAGTCAAATCATGTTTGGGAACTAGTTGATCTTCCAAAATGAATGCAAAACTATTGAAAACAAGTAGGTTCTCCAAATAAAGAGCAAAACTAATGGCTCAATAGAAAGACATAAAGCTCATCTTGTGGCGAAGGGGTATAATCAACATGAATGAATTAATTATGAGGAAACATTCTCTTGTAGTGAGATTTATCTCGATTTGCATTACTCTAGCAATAGTGGCAAGTATGGATCTTGAGTTACATCAAATGGATGTAAAGACTACTTTCTTTAATGGAGAATTAGAGGAATAAATATATATAAAACAACCTGCCGATTTCATTATGGAATGCCAAGAAGAAAAGATATGTCGATTTTTGAGATCGATATATGGTCTTAAGCAGTCGTCAAAACAATAGTATATATGTTTTCATAATGCCATAATGGCGTATGATTTTACAATGATAGATAATGATCATTGTGTATATATCAAAAGATCTAAAAATCAATTTGTGATCATATCATTATATGTTGATGATATACTAATTGCTGGAAACAATATGGAGTTTGTTAATACTGTCAAAAGTTAGTTATCTTCCAACTTTGAGATGAAAGATATGGGTGAGGCTACATATATTCTTGAAGTTAAGATTTTAAGAGATCGTTCGAAGATGTCATTATCTCTTTCGCAAGAAACATACAAAAATAAGGTTATTGAACAATTTCGTATGCACGATTATAAACCCATAGATACTCCTATTATAAAAGGTGAATGATTAAACCATAGACTGTGTCCAAGGACTCCACAAGAGAAGGAAGAAATGAAACATGTTCCTTATGCTAGTGCTGTGGGAAGCTTAATATACATTATGATGTATATAAGACCTGACATATGTTTTACAATTGGAATTGTGAGTACATACAATCCAATCCAGGTCAAGCACATTGGAAAGCCATTAAAATAATACTGAGGTATTTGAAGGAAACTGCTGATTACAAGCTGAATTACCAAGGAAAGGATCTGCAATTTGAAGGCTATTCAGATGTTGATTGGGGAGGAGATTTATATGAAATGAAATCTATCTGTAGTTTTTCTTTCTTACTAAATAATGACACCATATCTTGAAGCAGTAAGTAACAAACGTGTATAGTCTTGTTCATGATGGAAGCTGAGTTCATGGCATTATTAATAGTAGTACAAGAACAAGAAAGTGTTTGACTTAAGAGATTTTTGGATCATTTAGGTGTTATTGGATATTCTGCAAATCCATTATTGGTTCATTGTGATAGCCAAGCAATTATAGCGTACACTAAAGATCTAAAGTATTATGGCAAGATCAAACATATAGATATCAAGTATAATTTTGTCAAGAATATGGTTGCATGAAAAGATATGAATTTACAGTACATATCCACGCATAGAATGGTAACATATCCTATGACAAAGCCAATACCTAGAGATGTGTTTTGTGGTCATGTAAATTCTCTAGGATTGCGTAAAGGCTGATGTACTGAATATTGTAATTTCCCTAAAGTGTTCACATTTAATGAATTTGTGTTTTCATTATTAATGCATATGAATTTTTGTTTGATATTTATGCATCTTAATGCTTAGTTCATTATATAAAGTTGAGAAAGTATGTCGGACAGATAAAAAATTAGCCCACACTCACATGGGTAATCGCCTTTATTTACTATGTGATAAATAGATATGAGACAGTTTTTAAACTTATTATCTATGTGATAATTGAGAGCTCAAGCTTAAAATATATATGTCACATTAACTGAATGTTAAGATGAGAGTATAACATTTAGGGTTAATATCTTGAAAAACCCTAAACTGGTACACATGTGACAAATTTACCCAAAACTATTTTTTTAACCATAAAAAACCCCAAACCGATACACTTGTGACAAATTTACCCCGACTGACTATAAAAAAACTCTAAACTTGTACATTTATGACAAATTTACCCTAAACTAATTTATTCGATCATAAAAAAACCATAAACTGGTAAATTTGTGACAATTATACCATCCGCTAAATTGGATTAATACCACAAAAAAATCACAAAAATTGTAAACTGTGACAAACGAAGTATAAAATCTCAAATTAGTATACCAATCAATTGTCACATGTCATTTAACTTAATTAAAATTTAACGAAATCTAACAGAGGGTAAATTTATCATAGGTGTACCAGTTTTGGGTAAATTTGTCAAAAGGTATACCAATTTTGGGTTTTTGGTGGTTAAAAAAATAGTTTTGGGTAAATTTGTCATAAGTATACCAGTTTATGACTTTTTAGGGTATTAACCCTAATATTTATCATGTCCAAAAGCAAAATAACTCACATATTTTACTTTATCTGTCTATGATACCAAATGTAAGTTTTAATGAATTCTGTGAATGAATAGATATGTGAACTCAAGTTAGACATTATTGATGATGTAGATATACGCTCCATGGAAAATGAGTTGATACTGTAATATGTATTTCATACTATGTATGCATGAAACGACCAATAAGAGTGGGAAAAGTTTGATCTCAACTTTTATACCGTGTGAGACTTTTGAGGAAAAGAATTCCTCAATTTAGTGCCCTCATGACTCTTACTTATTCTTAAGATTTTTATTCAGTGTTTGCTATCTTAGGATGCTAATGATTATGAATTGATTCGATCTAATTGAATATTTCTAGAAAAGCAAGCTGAACTGAAATTGAGAGTTTGAAGGAAAGAGGAAGATTGAATTTGGAGAATCACATTCTAGTTTTTTATTCACTGATCTACTAATTATGATTGTTTTTGAGATAATCATAATTATGAATACAATATATCATTGTTTAAAAAGAGATCAAGAGAGATATAAATGTAATCAGTCGATTTAGGTACTGCATACTAAATCTATTCAGAGTGTGATGCTCATAATGAACTGCTATATATTTCTAACAGATGTATAGCAACGAACTCTCAAAGTATGTTGGTTGTACGGATTATTCATTAGTATGAATGTTGTAGAGAGGTAAAGAGGATCATGTTCGGCCCACCATGTGTAAGTGAGAGATGATGGGTTTTTCTATGTGTTGATGGACCTAAATAGGCCCGTTCGCCCATGTTGAGGATAAGAACCTGGCCCGCAAGTTAAGGCCTCATGGAGGAATGGTTACGATGTGAAATGTTGCATTGTTTGGGTACGAATGATTATGTTGTTTAAATTAGCATTTTAGATAGAGAAGGAATATGTCTCTCTCAGTAACAACGCTCCAAAAAAGAAAGTATGTTTTTAGAGTTCTCTCCCCTTAAAAACAACAGTACGCTTCTTGGTAGAATGGAATCAGAATTCTTCCTCGAACTTCAACATTGGTATTTAATCTATGAAAGACAAGGTATGCTCGATTCCGTAGTATATCTTTGATCGGTGATACATGTGACTTATTGGCTCATCTTCCGTGTTCGTTTTAGGGGTTTGATTGAGTATTGGATCGATTTTAGGGAATCCGTTATTCCCAACATGAAGGCAAAGAGCACTTTGATGTAGATTGAGGAAAACTTATATGGACTCAAGCAAACGCCAAGATAATGATATATGAAGTTTGAATCATTCATGGAAAAATAAAGGATACGGTAAGACAAACTCCGATTATTGTGTCTTTTTGAAAAGATTCTCAGATAATGATTTTCTTATTCTTATATTTTATGTGGATGATATGTTGATTATTGGGCATGATGCCAAGAAAATTAAGAGCTTGAAAAATGAGTTGAGTAAAGCTTTTATAATGAAAGACCTAGGCCCAACTAAGCAAATCTTAGACATGAGAATTACTTGTGACTGGAAGAATAAGAAATTGTGGTTATCTTAAGAAAAGTATATTGAAAAGGCACTTGAAAGATTCAACATGAGCACATATAAACCGATGAGTACTTCACTTACAGGCCATTTCAAGTTGAGTAGTAATGAGTGTCCTTTAAGTGAGAAAGAGAAGAAGGTAGAGATGATGAAAATTCCTTATACATCAACCATGGGTAGTTTGATGTACTCATGCAGTTGATGTTGTGAATAGATTTCTCTCTAATCCAAGTACGGAGCATTAAATCATTGTTAAATGGATTTTGAGATATTTTAGAGGCATTTCTACACTTTGCTTGTGTTATGGAAATGTGAAGCTTGAGTTGAGTGGCTACTTGGATGCGGACACTGCTAGTGATGTTGATTCTCGGAAATCCACATCGGGTTATATAATAATCTTTGTAGGGGGAGTTGTTTCATGCCAATTGAGATTGCAAAAATATACTGCTTTATCTACAATTGAAGCGGAATCTATCGCTATTACTAAAGGAGATAAAGAACTCTTGTGGATACAAAAATTCCTATAAGAGGTGGGCTTGAAGTAAGAGAAGTTTGTTCTATATTGCAATAGCATAAGTGCTATCTATCTTAGCAAGAATCCAGTATTGCATTCAAGATCAAAGTATATTGATGTGAAGTATCATTGGATCCGAGAGAAGTTAGAAGATAAGCTTTTCCTGCTTGAGAAAGTTCATACTAACAACAATAGGTCCAACATGATGACCAAGGCCTTGTTCATGGTAAAGCTTGATGCTTGTAGAAGAAAAGCGGACTTGACTAACCTTCCCACATGAGGTGGAAGGGAAGATTTGTTGGCTAGGTCCACCTTCATGTGGGGCCTAGCTAGCATTAAATAAAATAAAATAAAATAAAAAGAAAAGAAAAGAACAAAAAGAAGTGGAAGTGGTGGTGTGCAAGTGTGCATCCAAAAAGTGAAGAGAAGAGAGAGAAAACAAAAAACTGCCAAAGCGAGGGAGAAGAGAAAAAAGAAGAGAGCTGCAACTTTGCGGCTCTGATTCGAATGCCAAATATTAACGGAGTCGAGTCAAATTTCAATATGTTGCTCGTGAGACCGAGGACTACAAGTTGATGGTTTTTGTTCGTCGAGAACCTGTCTCTGAATTTTCCAATTGCGGTTAAGATTTTCTTGCTCCAAACTTGTTGATCTAACTATGTGGTGAGAAAAATATGATTTTAATGTTGATGTTAAGCCTCTACTATGTGACTAGAGGAGAATACTTTGTGTATCCTACTATTTTTGGTGATTAGTGGATAATTTTGGGCGGTCCATGGTTTTTTTCCTCATCGAGTTTTCCACGTTAAATCAATGGTGTCGTTATTTGTTTTGCCTACTTATCATTTCGGCTTTATATTTACATATTATGAGGTTATATATTGCTGGTTGTTGCTGGGGATTAAGAGAATTTCAGTTGATTTAGTTTCGAGGAAGAAATTAATCTTGGATTGTGTTTGGGTTGTAGTGAATTGTTGTACCCAAGTTCTCCCCCAACAAATTCTAGGGTGAATTATTTGACTAAACTGTGGGAAGAAATGAAAGAAAGATGAATTAGGAGCTGAAATGCAGAAGTAGATTCTTGGTAATTCAACCCGCTTTGCTGGACCCGCTGATCATACAGTCCGACTTTCGTGGAAGTTGCCCAAGATATTTCGAAGAAAGATGGAATAGCAAGTGTAGAACCTTGACTACTGTTAGTGACATCTACCGAAACAGCTTCTGCACTCAAGCACACGTATGTGCACCACCTAATCAAACTCGTTATACATATAATCATTAGAAGATATTGTTGATGAATTAACCAAATCACTGCGTATTATTTTTATTTCTAACTTTCTAATTCGATATTAAGTTATTTCTAGGTACTTCCATATTTCAAATGTTAGCTTTTCCTGAGTAACGTGGAGGAAACCTTAATGAACAAATGGGAATTGATGAGCCCCAACACTTGAAACTCACAATCTCACAAATTTCCTCCACCGTCACCAATTCCATTCACTCCAGGCTGACAACCACTGCTCTAACGAACACGATCATTCCGAAGGCGATTACACGCACTTCAAAACAGCAGATAGTCAGTTCTCAACCCCTCACCTGAGCACCGGCGCGAAGAGCGGCATCGATGGTGGACGCTCCACTGAGGTAACTGAGGCAAGCTGGAGTGGGACCCATGCGGACGGCCTCGTCGGCGGACCTGACGTGGAGAACGCCGGAGTCGGCGTCGCTGTAGACGGCGACGGTCCGAACCCCAGCGTCCTTGCCGTCCTTATGATCCCGTCGAGCTATCACGCCTCGGTTCGCCACCAGTATCTTCTCGATGGGCTTCGGCTCCGAGGCCCGTCGCTTCGCAGCAGCAGCCGCCGCCGCCGCCGTGCCTCCGGCGAACGGGATAAGAGCCTCGCCGACCATGGGGGTTGCGACGGACGATCAACAGCGCCATTGAAGAAGGCATGATTTGTCGGTGGGAGAGAGGGGGAGAGAGAAAGGGTGATGAGTCAACGTCGTCTTCTTGTCTTGGGAGTCGGGACGGGGAGTGGTGAGGATGATGCTTTTATGCGACGTCGTCTGAGAGGATAGAGGAGTTCGGTTTGCATCTGACGTGGAGATGACTTGGCATCGCAACTTTTAACCGGACAATTCCATTGCCCCCACTCGAGTCAACAGTCAAAACCTTTCTTCTTTTGGGTTTGCCTATGCCTGTTTAGTTTCTGGCTGGCAGGAAAAAAAGGAATCAAACATATTTTAAGGACGGTCTGCGCATTAGAAACGGTAAGATTTCGTTGATTTGGGTGCTAAAAAAGTGCGCTTAGGACACTCGCTAAGATAATCCTTCCAATAATTATGATAAAAATGAGGAGAAATGAGATGGAGGATTGGGTTTTAAGGAATGAAAAGATGATACGCTATGGATGTAAATGTACTTTGGTGTATTCTCTAGCAACGATGTGTACATCATCCTGCAATATTACATCCGTAACAAGAAAAGAACGAGCTAATGTAACATCCAGCAATATTAAATCAGGAACTTTTTGGCCCTGTGAATATACTCCCCTTATGGGATTATGCTATTCGCTTCATGCTAGTCAATGGCTATATTTCGTGATCAGCCGCATCTCTCTCTCTTCGGTTTCGACACGATTGGAGATGATTGGATCCCGGGAGAGAGATGGGAGAGATCATATGAGAACTGGTATGAAGATCCTGATAATATCGGTTTGTTCGCACAGAATAACTATTTCACTAGAGGGATTGGTGTGTGAAATTGTTGTTCAGATTTGTATGAAAATGTCTTTGAGTGTACAAAATAACAGCTGCTTAAAGCTGCTGTCATTCCGACCAAAAAACAAAAGCTGCTATGAAAGCTTGAGAATTAACATGGACGTGGTAAAATATTTTGAAGTAACAATTATGTTAAAGTGATGTGTTTGATTAATGTCAAAAGGAAGTGAGAGGGGATGCAATCTGGCTAGTAAAAACAGAGAAATCAACTAGTCTTCCCTGTGCAAACCTTTTGATTTTTGACACAATCAAATTGGCACTTCCTTAAAGACGAAGATCACATTAGATTGAACGAAACTTACTATCTCAGAATTATCGGGCATGAAGTATTGGCATCATTAATTGGATGAAGAGAGGTGACAGAGGTCTATGTGATGAGTTTCGCAGAGCAACTGGAAAGACCATGGCCATTCAACAAGCATCCACTTAACTCTGTATTTTGCAATCCGTGTCACAAATCATAAAAGAAAGAAAGGGAAAAAGGAAGCTCCTCAACCTCAACCATGTCAGTAGCATGAGGTGAAACCTGTATTTCATAATGATTCTGAACTTGAATTGAAGGAGCAGACATTCAAGAACTTCCAGTAGAGACGGAAAAAAAAGAGAGAGGGAAAAGCAATAGGCATTGGAATCAGTATTCCCAAATTTTCTTCCTCAAGAATCGCTTCCTTTTCAAGGTCTTACTACTTCGACATGGCCCTGTAGCTACACATTCATATGATACTAGGTCATCGTCGATCTTATCTGCTTCATAAAGTTCTTGTAATTCATTTTTTTGGTCGATTGCTTTGATAAGTTCATCATCTGTTTCACTTGAACTTTCTTCCTCGGTGTCTGGCCAATTGTCTTCCTCTGAGTCTCTTTCCTCCAAAGGCCCGATCTTATCTGCTTTGAAACGTCCTTGTTTTTCTTTTTCTTGGTCGATTGCTTTGATAAGTTCATCATCTGTTTCACTAGGACTTTCGTCTTCCTCGGTGTCCATATAATTGTCTTCCTCCGAGTCTCTTTGCTCCAAAGGCCAATTTGTTTCAATTGGCTGATGGGGTTGAAGCACGGTCCTCAGATCATCCTCCTGTTGCTCGCATATTGGATGGAATCCACACTTTTTCAATCTTGCTCCAGTTTCGGGTACGAATTTATCTTGGAAATCGCTGCAATCATATCGCAAACGCTTCTTGAATATACCCAGCTTATTGCGCGGGAAAATCCCATCCACACATGATCGGATTCCACTGAATGCACGCCTCTTGCGAAGCCACACACCAGTTGGCCGTTAACAAGAATTCGGACTTCACAAAAACATCGACAGCTTTTCCTCCCTCTGGGTCAAGAACAAAACAGAGTGCTTTTCCTACGAACTTGTCGTACAAGTCCCAGGGAACAGTGAAAAATATGGAACTGTTTTACAGTGAAAAAACCGTTCTGGTATCTCTCTTCCAATTAGGCAAATGTCAACATTTCTCATCTTCGGGAGCCCGTCATACAAATAGCATGTATATCAAGCGCTTAAAGTTAGCGTGCGTGAGAAAGAGAGAGAGAGGGAGAGAGAGAGAGAGAGAGTCCAACCTTAAGCGATAATGCATGAGCCATATTTGCCCCTTTGCGGGATAATTTACGACATGATGACAACTTAACCCAACAGCAGTCGGAGGAGAGACTCGACAAATCTGGGAATTCTTGTAGAGATTTGCAACAATTTGCCGAAAGGACATGCACATTTGGCGGAAGCTTATGAATCTTTTGTATCTGCTTGCACTTATCCACGCACAAGTGTTCCAGATATTTGTATTTGTTGATGCATGTCGGCAAATGAGTAAACTTGTTTTTGGAAAGATCTTGGTGCCTCAATTTGGGAAAACTGGAAGAACTTGGAAGGAACTCTACTTATGAGAGATTGCAGCCATTAAGTTCTAGCGACTTTAATTTTCAGAATCCTGAATTGCCATTAGGATTATTTGAATCCTCCAAATTCTTTGGAAATGTGATAAAATTGGAGCAGCTTGCAAGATTCAGATGCTTGAGATCTTGCCACTTATAAACACTTAATGGGAGCATTGTGAAATTTTGCATTTTCTTAAATTTATTTTCTTCACAAAGAGAAGATTTTCAACAGATGCAGGGAGTTCTTTAATAGCCGTCATTCCTAGATCAAGCTCTTCTAGATGTTCCATCTTTTTTGGTATATCAGAGAACTTCTCGATTTTAGAGCAACCAAAGAGATCGAGGACTTGAAGAGATTTTGTCTTGAGTATGTGAGGAAAGATACTAAGGTTAGAACAAAACTGTAGTGACAAAAATTTTAACTTGTTGAGATATGCGATGGATGGGTGAACTTCCACCAAGCTTTTGCACCCATCAAGATACAAGCTCTCTAGATTTGGAGCCGATGAAAGGTCAAGAACACTAACCAGGGACTTGCATTGATTCAAAATAATGTACTTCAACTTTCTAAAATGCTGCAAAAAGAAAATAAAAAACACCAAGTACAATCATTAAGCTCCGTAAATATTTGTAGTTATTGAAAGGGAAAGGCTAATCATCACAAGTGCTAACCTTGCCTTCTAATTGCTTGACATGACATTTCTGGACATCTAGTCCAACAAGTTTTTTTAGAACAGAGACAAAATCTAGAACTGGGGCATTGGGCCATTTAAGAGACATGCACTTCAAGCAGAATCAGCATTCTCAACATCTTCATGTTTTTGAAAGCATCGAGACTTAAGGTTATCTCTTCAGGACTCATTGTTGTAGGCTTGTTCAATACTATGGCCTTTACCGCATTCTTTCCCTATCCATAACAGAGGAAATTCAGTTCTCGCACAAAAATTCCATTGAGATTTACAATATGCTGTCCAAATTAAAGAAACATAAAAATGAGAAATAAAAATGTTCATATAAACAACTTTTGCCGTATCTCCACATAGAATGTCCTGAACATCTTCAAAAAGCCATAATCTGCTGCGTTTCGCAATCCCTGCTTAACAATATTCTTACCCATTAATTGAACCAAATCATGCATTTGCAGGGTCCCATGCTCATTTCTTGTCAAGGACCTCTCAATGAGAATTTCTATTCCTATAGTTGCCTCAAAGTCATAGCCGTCAAGAACTTCCTTGATGTATTCTATACTTTTTCTCTTAAAGAAACAAGCAACGTCAAGGAAAATTTCCTTCTCGTTGTCCTCCAATCCATCAAAGATTTTCTTCAGAACTTGATTGATAGTTTGGTCAGGACTATCGGAGAGTTTACGTAGTGCACTTTCCCATGCTTGTTCGTTTCTTCCACATAAGAATGAGCCCAACACTTCGAGGGCTAGTGGAAAGCCATTAGCACAATGCAGTGCTCTATCTATGAGATCCCTTTTTATTTCAACTTCCTTGCAATTTTGAAAGGCATACCTACCAAAAAGGTCTAGTGCTTTATCGTCTTCTAAAGTTTTAACTTCATACACACAATTTATGCCATGAGAAGTTAGCTAATATTTTTTTTTTTGGTAAAGCAAAAAATAAAATAAAAAAAATTAGCTAACTTCTCATTTATCCCTTGATGGTACAAAGATTCTACTTCCTTTACCAAACCGATCCCCTCCTCCAGCTAATGCATTCAATTGACTCAATTAATCAACATCATCAAGAACTAGGAGAACTTCTCGCAACAAAGTCTTTCCCTTATCAAACCAATTCCACCCTCAACACTATAGACCGTTAGATGTCTAGGAAACAAGATCTCAGATAGAAGTTTTTATGCAAATCAACTAGACCATTGCTTTTGTTCAAAATTTCGCTAACTCGCTCCAAAAAACTAGATCCATGAAACTGTCTCTCAATAGCATTATATATCACTTTGGCAATCGCTGTCTTCTTTATGCCTCCAGGTCTCCATAGACCTATCATGAGAACATCATCAACATCTGACTTTATTTATGATATTGATATCACTTCTTGAACTCAGGAATCTATTTTGAGCGGATACGTAGCAGCATGTAAGGGTGTTCGCTCTAGATGACTTGACACTTGCTCGAAAATGCCTCGTATGAGCTCTGCTTCATCTATGATAAGTACTCAAAAGAAAGAGAAACATGTCTTAGTATTTCAAAGCCATGGCAAGAATTCAACCTCTAACATAAGGAAAATAACGAGAAAAGTGCCAAAATAGTTCTAAATCTATTGCATTGGTACCAATTCAGTCGTAAATTTTAAATTGAATTAATTCAGTCTTAAATATTTTCACATGAGTACAAATTCAGTTCATCTAAACAATTTTGGCCGGCCGGTGGTTAGAATCTGACATAGATGCCAGCCGGTGACCTGACGCTAAAGTAACAATTTTTTTCATAATTTTTTTATTCGAATTTTTTTATTAATTTTTTTTTCCATTTTATTTTCTCCCTTCTTCCTCATTGGACTATCTTTGCAGTGGCCGACGAGCCTTCAGTGAGTGTCGCAGCCCTCTCCTGACCTTACACAGGGCCGTGAGTGAGGTGGTTTCGCTCAGATTTGGTAAGGCCATGGCAGCCATCGCTAGGTCGGAGGCTTGCCAACCATTCTAGCCGAGGGCCATGAAGCCCTCGCCGGGGTCGTGGCCATCGCCTGGCCTCGCCCAGGGCCGCATGTGATGTGGCTTCGCCCAAGCTTTGCCATAGGCGAAGGCAGCCTCAAGCGCAACTGGCGAGGCCATGGCGGCCATTGCCAAGTCGAAGGCTCACCAGCCATTGGATAAGGGCCACGAAGTCCTCGTCGGGTTCGCGTCCCTCACCCAGCCTCGCCTAGGGCCATGGGCGAGGTCATCGTGGCCCTTGCCTAGTGGCCGGCGAGCCTCTAGCCTAGCGATGGCCTCCATGGCCTCGCTAGCCACAAGCAAGGCCGCCTTTGCCCACAACTTGGGTGAGGCCGAGCAAGGGCCACGACCCTCCCTAGAGGCTCATCGGACACCACAAGGACAGCCTAAGGAGGAAGAAGAGAGAGAAGAAAAGGAAAAAGAAGAGAAAAAGGGGAAAAAAAGAGAAAAAATTAATAAAAACCCTGAAAAAAATATTAAAAATTGGCAGATCAGTGTCTGGCCCCTGGCTGGCGTCCACGCGTCGATCTTTGCCCGCCAAAATTGACCTGGATAGACGAATTGGTACCAATGTGAAAAGGTTTAAGACTGAATTGGTTTAATTGAAATGTTTATAACTGAATCGATACCAACGTAATAGTTTTATGACTTTTTTGGTACTTCTCCCGGAAAATAACATAAGAAGGTTAGCAAATGATAAGATGAAAAAAAATTAACACGTTTGGTGATCTTGCCCCAACATCCTATGTAGCACTGACACGGACACGTGACACGCAACACGACACGACACGACACGCCGACATGTCATTTCTTAAAAATAGAGAATTTCGACACGTTTCGACACGTTATATATTAAATATATTTTTATATATAAATACATAAATAAATAATAATAATAATAATAGCCTAGAATTAATTTACACGAAAAATATTAAATAATATCATTCATTATTTTAATTTGTTACAATAATACATAAAACTTAGAGAAAAGAAACATTTTTAAAGAAAAATGCTGAAATGATATTTTTAAATTTATTTATTTATCATATATAGCATTTTTTATTGCTTCTTTCATAGTAAAAGACTTTTTAAAAAACTAAAACAATTCTAAAAAAATAAAACTGAAAAAAAAAAAATTGACCCCGTCCGTGTAAATTTATAGCATTTTTATTACTTCTTTTATTTCTTCTTTTTGTGTATATTTATATTTTGACCCCACAAGTATTTGAAATTTTTAAAATTGACCTCGTGCGTGTCGGAATCGCGTGTCGGAATTCTGGACTCGCGTGTCGGAACGTGTTGAAAAGAGTTGACCACGTGTCGGAGCGTGTCGGGACGTGTCGGAGCGTGTCGGACACGTGTCGGAGTGTCGGACACGACACGAAAGCTTCCGGAGAGTGTCCGTGCTACATAGCCAACATCTACCCAAGGAAAATACGAAGAACTTGCGCCTAAAGACAATAATGACTAAGGAACTGTTAAACCCCACTTTCATGGAAAACAAAAAGTTCTCATTATCCACACAACAAGAGTCGAATTCAAAGAATGATTCTACTTCCTTTCCCAAACGGATTGCCTTATCCACCTAATGCATTCTGTTGATCCAACTGGTCAACATTATCAAGAACCAGGAGAATCTTCTTGCAACAAAGTCTTTCCCTTATCAAACTAATTCCTCCGTCTTTAGTATAGATTGTTAGATGTCTAAGAGATAAGATCTAAGATAGAAGTTTTTTTTGCAAATCAATTAGACAATTGCTTTTGTTTGAAGTTTCTCTAACTCACTCCAAAAAACTACATCCCTCAAACTGTCGTTCAATGGCATTATATATCGCTTTAGCAATTATGCCTCCAGGTCCCCATAGACCTATCATGAGAACATCATCATCGTTCGACTCTTTTTGCGACAATGATATCACTTCTTCAACTCGGGAATCTATTCCAACCTGATACTTAGCAACACGTAAGAGTATTCGTTCTAGATGAATTGATAATTCCTTTATGATGCATTGTATGAGCTCCACTTCATCTCTAATGAGCACTCTAAAGCAAGAGAAATGTTTTAGCATTTCAAAGCCACCGAAAGATTTCAACCTCCAATGTCATAAGGAAAATAACATAAGAAAGTTAGCAAATAATAAGATGAAAAGAAATTAACACATCTGGTGAACCCGCCCTGCCCAATGAAAATTACGAATAACCTGCCCGAAGACTAATGACTAAGGAACTGTTGACGCGCACTTTCATCGAAGACAAAAAGTTCTCATTATCCACACAGCCAGAATCAAATTCAAAGAATCTGCTATCTTGAAGTTTTGGTTATTCAAATTTTGAGTCCGCTGTCTAGTATATCTCAATCAAAAGACCGAACTTGACAATATCAATCAGCTTTCAGCAGTAGTTTATTGCATGCGGTTTGAAATATAACAAACAACTACCAGCTAAAAGTGACAAAGCAATGCGTTCCATCAATTACCTACTTACCCATCACTAAAATCCCAGCCAGACAAGCTACCGGCGTCGGATAGAGCCTTCTTCCATTTCTTCACTGTCTCTTTCCTGTACTTAGTCTCATGCTTAGCTATAGCTCTCTCATAAGCCTCTCTCCCCTCTCTCACTTCTCTTGCTTGCACTTTGTAAAATAGTGGCAATACAATCAGCTCCTTCCGTGCGTTACACTCCATAATCTTCACCAATTCTTCCAAACACCACCAGGAGCAAGCATAGTCTTCAGAGAAAATGATGATCACGACGCGCGATTCCTCGATCGCCCTCATAAGCACCGGCGTCAGCGTCGCTGTAGACGGCGACGGTCCGAACCCCCAGCCTCCTCGCCGTTCTCATGATCCTGCAAGCTATCTCGCCTCGGTTCGCCATCAGTGTCTTCTCGACGGGCTTCGGCTCCGAGGCCCGTCGCTTTGCAGCAGCAGCCGCAGCCACCGCCGCCACCGGCGCCTTCGGCGAATGGGAGAAGAGCCTCGCCTGGAGGAGCGAGGAGGTTCGACCAAGGTTCGACCATGGAGGTTGCGACGGAGGATCAACAGCGCCATAGAAGAAGGCATGATCAGTCGTCGGAGAGAGAAAGAGAGAGTGATGAGTCAACGGCGTCTTGTCTTGGGAGTCGGGACGGGCAGCGTTGAGGGTGATGCCTTTATGCGACGTCGTCTGAGAGGATAGAGGAGTTCGGATTTGCATCTGACGTGGAGATGACCTGGCATTACAGCTTTGACTGGATTTTCTTCTTCTTCTTTTGGGTTTGTTTATGCCAGTTTACCTTTTTATGGTAGCGAGATGGTCAGAAAGAGGATACAAAACATATTTTTAAGCGGCTTCAGGTTCTTGTCCCGGCCCAGGCAGGATGGAAAACTACTTATAGAGACCTTCACAGTGCGTCGAAGACAACATGATGTAGCAAAATCAAATTCCGACGAAAAAATTGCATGCTGCAGTTGCTCCTTAAACAGAGAGTATTGCTACTGAAGAAATTGCACCAAAAACTCGGAATAACCTGTATGTCATGAATCAGCAGTTCAACTTCAATATACATGCAGCCCTCAAAAGAGAGCAGCTAGTAGATAACTTGTAGTTGCGAGGACTGCACAAAAGAGTAGACTTACACATTAATCTAATCTCTTATGAAGAGTGCACCCTCTTTCCAACTCATGTTCACCTGGCAAAAGCTGTTCAAATGTGTGATACTTTACACAAGACTTCATGAATCCTCTATAAAATTGCCTTATAATCAAGAACCTAGCTGCTATCATCATATTCCCTTTTATCTGTACAAGTATACTTTATCACTGTCCTTCCACCCTCTGTCACGGGCTCGTTTCTCCCACAACGCTGCGAGCTTATGCTCCTCAACCAGCCATGCTTCAGCCCTTTCTCTGCTTAGCTCGCAAGCCGCTACCCCAGCATTGCACTTCTCGGCCTCAACCCTGAATCTCAGCAAGGTCTTCTTAGCATCCTCTCTTAATACCTTGGTGCACGCCACTGTTTCCTTTGCTACGGTTTCTTGTAAGCTCAGTTGCTCCTTCAACATATCCCATCTGCTCTCCTTCATATCACTTTTGCCGCAATCTGTGTAGAAAAGAGACATAGATTGACGAATCGACAATATCAGACGCAAGATTACCCAGGACAGGATACCAAGCCTTACCAGAAACACTCCAATAAGGAGAAATACAAGCATTAATAACATGCCTATAAGCCATCAAAGACTCAAACTTGCTCATCATTAATTGTTCTCGACAAACAAAAATTCAACCAGTTAGTCTGGATTTACTCAACACTAAAGTTCCAATACTTCTACTGAAAAAAAAAAAGCATGGAAGAAGAAAAATACAAAACTGACTCCAACCATCATGAAAACATGTTCTTCTGATTGCGAACCGAGAAGCCTCTGCCATATACTAACCCAATCTCTACCTGAAGCAAAGGGAAATATTTGTCTCTTCAAAGGGCAAACTCAAGAGCACGAACCGCAAGAAGCTTGCACGCGTGAACCGTAATTCGAGCACCTGTAGTCGTATGGTACAGATGATGCCAGGAAAAACACAACTAGAGAAACGCCCAACAAAAGTACAGCTCCTCTGAGCAACTTTTGATTGCAGTATGCACGAACTCTTCTCCAGACAATAACTCCCCAAGAAAATCAACAAAGAAACACAAAAGAAAAAAGAAACTTTTGCAATCTCAAACTGAGACTAGCGTCGTTAATATAGGATTCCTGTCACTCTTGCTATGAGAAAAGGCAAAGAAGAGAAAAAGACAAGAGGACCCAGAAGAATTTTGAATTTAAAGGTCATAAAGTGAATCAAAATATGGAATCCTAGAGAGAAAAAACACGGAATTTAATTGGAATAAAAGCAGGATAAAAACCAATAAACCGATTTTTGATTCTGTTAAATGTGACCATCTTAGAAGCAGATTCCTACATTATCCTTTTCTCTCCTTTTGTTTTTGTTCATATTTTTTTGAATCCATTAATAATTTACATCAAATAGGCTAAGCCTCATGTCTTTACCTATACGATTATATCAATCTAATGTCAACATGCATCCACTTAACTCTGTATCAATGATATCTCCGTCACAAATCATAAAAGAAAGAGAGGGAAAAAGGAAGCTCCTCAACCCCAACCATGTCAGGGGAATAATATGAAGCGAAAGGGACGGGTATCAAGAGGACCCACTTCTGATTTTATATATGGTCTGTAGGATGACCTAGTCTCCTTCCCATAGTGTTGCTTCCTCAGCAAGTTTGACAATATCAATTAAAAAGAACGATTTGGCAATATCAATAAGCTTTCAGTGGTAATTTATTGCATACGGTTTGAAATATAGCAAAAAATCACTGGCTAGCAATGGCAAAGCAGTGTGTCGCATCAGTTACTTACTTATCCATCATTAAATCCCATCCAGACAAGTTACTGACATCGAAAAGAGCCTTCTTCCATCTCTTCACTGTCTCCAAATCCTTCCCAATCTTGGGCTCGTGCTTAGCCATAGCTCTCCCACACACCTCTCTTCCCCCTCTCACTTCTCTTGGTTCTACTTTGTAAAACACCAGCAACACAATCAGCTTCTTCTGTGCCTTGCACTCCATGATCTTCGCCAACTCTTCCAAACACCTCCACAAGGAAGCATAGTCCTCAGAGAAAATGACGATGGCGATGCGCGATTCCTCGATCACCCTCACAAGCGTCTAATAGCAGTGAAAGGATTTTTAGTTTGATATTAAGTTATTTCAAGGTACATCGATAATTAGAATATTAGCTTAAAACCTTGACGATAGAGAAGTGAATGAGCTTTAACAGATAGTTTTTCCTGAGTAATGTGGAGGAAACCTTAACGAACAAATAGGAATTGAGCTCCAATACTTGAAACTCACAATCTCACGAGTTTCCTCCACCGTCACCAAATCCCGTTCACTCTATGCTAACAACCATTGCTCTAACGAACACGACTATTTCTCCCAACCAGAATCAAACATTCCGCCATGCGAAATCGCGCATCCTCCAATCGCAGCGATTACACGCACTTCAAACGGCAGATAGTTAGTTCTCAACCCCTCACCTGAGCACCGGCGCTAAGAGCGGCCTCGACGATGGACGCTCCATTGAGGTAGCTGAAGCGAGCCAGAGCGGGGCCGATGCGGACGGCCTCGTCGGCGGACCTGACGTGGAGAGCGCCGGCGTGGCGTCGCAGTAGACGGCGACGGTCCGACCCCCCAGCCTCCTCGCCGTCCTCATGATCCTGCAAGCTATCACGCCTCGGTTCGCCGCTTCGGAGCAGCAGCAGCCGCCGCCGACTCTGGCGAACTGGAGAAGAACCTCGCCTGGAGGAGCGAGGAGGTTCGACCATGGAGGCTGCGACGGAGGATCAGCAACGCCATCGAAGAAGGCATGCTTAAGAGAGAGAGAATGATGAGTCAACGGCGTCTTTTGGGACGGGTAGCGCAGAGGATGATGCTCTTATGCGACGTCGTTTGAGCGGATAGAAGAGTTCGGATTTGGATCTGACGTGGAGATGACCTGGCATTGCAACTTTGAACCGGATAATTTCATCGCCCCCACTCGAGTCAACAGTCGAACGTACTTCTAATGGAGGTCTTCGTGACAAGTGCCTTTGAGGAATTCAAATGTCGTTGGTTACAATCAAATTAATATTAACTCCACATGACACGAGAACAGCCTCTACATTGAGAACCGTAAAATTTCGATCGGATACTTAATAAGTGATTTTAGAGCACATGTGAACAAAATCCTTTCACTAATTAATATAAAAATGAAGAGAAATGAGAAGGAGGATTGAGTTTTGAGGAATGAAAAGATAATACGGTGCAACATGAATGCACTTTCGTGAGCAGCAATATGTCCATTTATCCAGCAATATTACGTCCACGACAAGAAAAGAATGAGGGGAAAAGGGGAAGCTCCTCAACCTCGACCATGTCAGTAGGATGATATGAAACCTGTATTTCATAATGATTTTGAGCTTGAATTGAAGGAGCATATATTCAAAAACTTCCAGTAGAGACTGAAAAAAAAAAAAAAAAAAAAAGAGGAAAGAGCAAAAGGCATTGGAATCAGAATCTCCTAATTCTTTTCTCTCTCTTCCACAAGACTAGCTTCCATGACCTCTGACGACATCGACAGCCACTTCGTCGTGCCCGACAACCATCTTCACGTTCGGGGCTGTACATTTTATCTGCAAAGTAAATTTCATCTTTTTCTCTTACTGGGCCCATTGCTTTGATAAGTTCATCATCTGTTTCACGTGAACTTTCTTCTTCCTCAGTGTCTATCCAATTGTCTTCTTCTGAGTCTCTTTCCTCCAAAGACAAATTTGTTTCCATCGGCTGATGGTGTTGGAGCTCAATCCTCAGGTCATCCTCCTGTTGCTCGCATATTAGACGGAATCCATACTTCTTCAATCTTCCTTCTGATTTATAGAAGCGAACTTGGAAATGGTTCCGATCGTCTTGCTGAAGCTCACTTTCTTTACACCTCTGATACAGCTCACTGCGTGGGAGATATAAAATCCACACATGATCCGATTTCAATGAACTAAAGCCTCTTCCCTTTCCAAACACCAATCGGCCATTGACTGAAATACTGATGGAAAAGCTAGGATTTCCTTCCTCTGGGCCATGAACTAAACAGAGTGCTAGTCCTAAGAACTTGTCATACAAGTCCCGAGGAACCATGAAAGATATGGAACTGTCTTTACATTGGAGAAACCATTCTGGCATCTCTCTTCCAGTTAGGAGAATGTCAGCGTATCTCATCTTCGGGAGCTCCTGTCATACAAATAGTTCGCATATCAAGCATTCAAACTTAGTGAGTGCGGGAGAGAGAGAGAGAAAAGAGTCTAACCTTGAGTGATAACACATCAGTCGTGTTTGCCCCTTTGCGGAATAATTCACGACATGAACGAAACTCAACCTGAAGGCGGTTGGAGGAGAGACCCGACAAATCTGGAATTTCTTGTAGAGATCTGCAACAACTTGCCTCTAGCATATGCACATTTGGCGGAAGCTGAGGAATCTTTTGTAGCTGTTTGCATTTATCCACAATCAAGTGCTCCAGATTATCGTATTTGTTGATGCATGTTGGCAGATGAGTAAACTTGTTGCGGGAAAGATTTAGGTGCGCCAATTTGGGAAAACTGGAAGAACTCAGGAACTCTACTTCTGAGAGATTGCAGCCCCAAAGTTCTAGCCGGTATAAATTTCGGAATCCCGGATTGCCATTGGGATCAGTTGAGTTCTTTGGAAACACCGCAAAATTGGAGCAGCTCTCAAGGCTAAGATACTCTAGATTTTGCAACTTATAAACACTTGATGGGAGCGTTGTGAGTCTTTTGCAATATGCTAAATTTATTAACTTCATAGAGGGAAGATTTTCAACTGATGCAGGCAATTCTTTAATAGCCGTCCATCCTAGATCAAGCTCTTCTAGATGTTCCATCTTTTCCGGGATATCAGAGAACTTCTCGAGTTTACAACAACCAAAGAGATCAAGGGCTTGAAGAGATTTTGCCTTGAGTGTGTGAGGAAAGATACTGAGGTTAGAGCAAAACTGTAGTGACAAAAATTGTAACTTGTTGAGATATGCGACTGATTGGTGAACCTCCATCAAGCTTTTGCACCCATCAAGAATCAAGCTCTCCAGATTTGGAACCGATGAAAGGTCAGGAATACTAATTAGGTACTTGCATCGACTGAAATTGATGTGCTTCAACTTTCTACAATGCTGCCAAAAAAAAAAAAAAATACTAATACAATCATTAAGCTTTATAATATTTGTAGTTATAAAAAAGGGAAAAGCTAATCATCACAAGTGCTAACCTTAGTTTTGCCTTCTAAACCGCTGATATGACTTTGTTGGACATCAATTCCAACAAGTTTAGAGCCAAATTCTAGTAGTGGGGCATTGGGCCATTCAAGCCATTTCAGATTATTAGGGAGACGAATAGGACCTTCCGAAGAGATATGCACTTCAGGCAGAATGAGCATTCTCAACATTTTCATGCTTCTAATAGCATCAGCCTTTATGATTATCTCTTCAAGAATCGTTATCTCTTCTGGTGTGGGCAAGTCCAATACTATGGCCTGTACTGCGTTCATTCCCTATCCATGATTGAGCCAATTCAGTTGTCACACTAAATTTTCATTGGGATATATAATATACTGTCCAAATTAAAGTAATGTAAAAACGTGATATAACAATGTTTATGTAAACAACTTTTACCGTATCATCACATTCACATAGAATGTCCAGAACATCTTCAAAAATCCACAATCTACTGCGTTTTCTAGGATCACCAAGACATCCTTGCTTAACAATGTTCTTACCCATCAATCGAACCAAACGATGCATTTGTAGGGTCCCACGCTCGTTTCTTATCAAGGATCTCTCAATGAGAACTTGTATTCCTATAGTTGCCTGAAAGTCACAGCTGTCGATAACTTTTTTGATGTATTCTATATTTTTTCCATTGAAAAAACAAGCAATGTCAAGGAAAATCTCCTTTTGGTTGTCCGTCAATCCATCGAAGCTTGTCTTCAGAACTCCATTGATGTTTTGGTCAGGACTATTGGAGATTTCACGCAGCGCACTTTCCCATTCCGGTTCCTCTCTTCCACATAAGAATGAGCCCAACACTTCGAGGGCTAATGGAAGGCCGCTAGCATAAGACAGTGCTCTATATATGAGACCCTCTCTCACTTCAGGTTTTTTGTTGTTTCCAAAGGCATGCCAAACAAAAAGTTCTAGTGCCTCATTGTAGTCTAAAGTTTTTACTTCATGCACACGATTCATGAAATGAGAAGAAATAAGCAAATGTTTATCCCTTGATGTTACAAAGATTCTACTTCCTTTACCAAACCAATTGCTTCCCCCAGCTAACGCATTTAGTTGATCCAAATGGTCAACATCATCAAGAACCAGGAGAACCTTCTTGTAACAAAGTCTATCCCTTATCAAACTAATTCCTCCATGGACGATAGAGACCGTTGGATGTCCAGAAGATAAGTTCTGAGATAGAAGTTGTTGCTGCAAATCAACTAGACCTGTGCTTTTTTTTGAAGTTTCTCCAACTCGCTCCAAAAAACAAGATCCCTGGAACTGTCTCTTAATAGCATTATATATCGCTCTAGCAATCGTCGTCTTCCCTATGCCTCCAGGTCCCCATATACCTATCATGAGAACATCATCACCGTCTGACTCTCTTTGCGACACTGATATCACTTCTTGAACTCGGGAATCTATTCCGACCGGATACTTAGCAACATATAAGGGCGTCGTTCGCTCTAGATAACTTGATACTTGCTTGACGATGCCTCGTATGAACTCTGCTTCATCTCTGATAAGTACTCAAAAGAAAGAGAAACGTGTTTTAGCATTTCAAAGCCACGGTTGGAATTTAACCTCTAACATCGTAAGGAAAATAACATAAGAAGGATAGCAAATAATAAGATGAAAAGAAATAACACATTTGGGTGAACCTGCGCCTGAAGACAAAAATGAATCGGGTACTATGAACTACGCTATTTATCTAAGACAAAAATTTCTCATTATCCACACAGCAAGAGTCGAATTCAAACAATCTGCTAGCTCGAAGTTTTGGTTATTCCACTTTTGTGTATGCTATCTAGCATATCTCCGCTTTGTATCTTCAATTAAAAAGACCGATTTGACAATATTTATCAGTTTTTCAGTGGTAGTTTATCTGCATATAATTTGATGCATGAGAAACAATCACCGGTTATGGTAAAACAGTGCGTCACAACAATAATTTACTTACTCATTATTATAATCCCACCCAGCCAAGTTACTGGCGCCGACAAGAGCATTTTTCCATCTCTCCACTGTCTCTGGATCCCTCCCCTCGGACTTATGTCTTTCCATAGCTGTCCCATAACCCTCCCTCAGCCCTCTCACTTCTCCTGGTTTTACTTTGTAAAATACCGGCAACACAATCAGCTCCTTCCATGCCTTGTACTCCATGATCTTTGCCAACTCTTCCAAACACCATCGCGAGGAAGCGTAGTCCTCAGACAAAATGATGATCGCGACATGCGATTCCTCGATCGCCCTCATAAGCGCCGGCGATATTTCCTCTCCTTTCCAGAGCTCTTCACTATCCTTATAAGTGTGTATTCCATCCCGAACCAGAGCATCATAGAGATGACTGAGGAAATTGTTGCGGACGTCCGTGCCTCTGAAACTCAGGAACACATCGTAATCCTTTTCGGAAGAGGCCATATATAAGGAACTTTGGGACACAAACAAGAGAGAGAGAGAGATCAAGAAGGCTGGCTCTGTGGACTCGATTCGGTTCGAGGATTACGAAATATTATCAATCTATCCCTTTGGATCTCACTCACAATTTCAGGAGGCTAGAAAGAAGGCATAGAGGGATCTTCCCTTAATGGATCCCTTATATCGAGAATGTTGGAGCTTCAAAGGAGTAAGAGCACTGAAGAAAACGCGTGACGGACGATGGCTTTTTGCCCCAAAAAGACGCGTGAAAGACCTACTTTAGACGAGAAGGAGCTTGCGTCGATGGAAGAGGGATGGAAAGATAAAGCAGGATCTCTAACTGTTCTTGATAAGGATGAGGAAACACCCTGCAGACTTTCGGTGAGGGAATCTCTGTGCAAATTGGTACGAAAAAGATGGCTGAGGAACTCAAAAAGTTAAGCGCGAGGGAAAATGAGAGGGAAGAAGGCGGGAAGATGACCCCCTCGCTAAAGGACAATTTTGAGGTGAATTATTTGATTGAACAATCGGAAGAATTAAAAGAAAGATGAAATAGGAGCTGAAATGCAAAAGTAGGTTGGTAATTCTACCCGCCTTGCTGGACCTGCTGATCATACATTGTGACTTTCATGGAAATTGCCCAAGATATTTCGAAGAAAGATGGAATGGCGAGTGTAGAACCTTGACTGCTATTCGTCACATCTACCGAGACAGCTTCTGCACTAAAGCACACGTTCCTACATGACTTAATCAAACTCGTCATGCATATAATCATTAGAAGATATAGTTGATGGATTAACCAAATCACTGCATATTATTTTTATTTTGGACTTGTGAGTAAATTACTCTTTTCAAAGGACTTTCTAGTCAGATATTTAGTTATTTCAAGGTGTATTGATATTTAGAATATTAGCTTAAAACCTTAACAATAGAGAAGTCAATGAGTTTTTACAAATAGTTTCTCCTAAATTGAAATAGATGTATTACTAATAATGTGGAGGAGACCTTAATGAACAAAGATAATGTCGCCAAATAAGGAAATTCACATAACAAAAATAAGTAAAGTGTAATGATCGAAATAATTCGATTGGTAAATACATGGAATTTAAGAGTCCAATTTACTTAATGGCAATGATAAAAAGAAACTATAAATAAACGACTATATATTGCCAATGACAAGCCCGTGCAAATAGAAGGCATCTTACGATATTCGATTTCTGACTTTAAGGTGTACCTATGATTTTGTCTCATTTTTCTTTTTTTGATGTAGCACTTATAGAAATTAATTTTCAAGCCAAAAAAATTGCTCCTTGGAACAGTATAAGTCGTTATACCATACCTCTCAGGTAGAGGAGACTTAATTTTGTTTAAAGTAATAATGCCTCGTCACTATAATGACAGGTGCACCATATTTTAGCAAAATTAATTGCGATAAGCTTGTGGGGCCTATGCAAAGCAAGCCTACATAGGGTTCAATCAATCAACGATGATTGCGGCAGGGCATTGGCGACCTATGCGAAGCAAGCCTACATTCACGAGGGTAGAAAGAAGGCATATAGAGGGATCTTCCCTTAATGGATTCCTCATCTCGAGAATGTTGAAGCTTTTAAAATGAGTAAGAGCACTAAAGAAAACGCGTGACGATGGCTTTTTTTTTTTTTTTTTCTTTACCAAAAAAAAAAAAAAAGAAAACGCGTGACGATGGCTTTTTGTCCCAAAAGACGTGTGAAGACTACTTTAGACGAGGTGAAGTTTGTGTTGATGGAAGAGGGACGGAAAGATAAAGCGGGATCTCTACCTGTTGTTGACCTTGTAGACTCGGTAAGGGAATCTCCATGCAAATTGGTACGAAAAAGATGGCTAAGGGTGCGCATGGTAAAATTTAAAATGCAAATTGATTTACTTAAATCAATTTCTCAATTTCTATTCCCTGGACAAGTTTACGCGAAAAAACTGTTTGATAACGACTAAAATTTCTATTTCGAAACAAATCCGTTTGATAACGTAAAAAAATTCTATTTCTATGAATCATGTTATCCCCATCCTTTTACCTCACTCTTCTTGGTGCTTGTGATGGTAATTTAATTTGATAAAAGTTGGTAAATCACTTTAATTTATATTGGTAATTCAATAGAGTAGTTAAGAACTTCAAAACATTAGCAATTTATGTAAATAAAAGCTAGTAATTAGAATAAAAAATGCTAATATGCAAACTATAAAAGATTTGGTAGTTTCAAATGCTAATATGCAAATAGTTAATGTATTTATTCTCCTCATTCAAGATTCGGGTTTAAGTCACTACATTTTTTTGCATTCTTTTGAGACCACGAAGTGATTTTATGGTAGGTACTAGTTGACATGGAGGTAGGCGCAATTTGCGAGAGATTTGAAATTAATAAAATGGAAATTGTGCTAGAAATAGAAATTGATTAGATAATAATATAGGAAATCCTCAAATACAAAATAATAGTCGAAATAACATTAATGCATTACAAAAGTTGAAAATACAATTTCTTACTTTTTCCGGCATATTATTATCCCTTGCCATTTTATTAGCAATGGTTTTCCTAAGCGTATTTATTTGGTTTCCCTCCTTGGTCAACTGAATGTTTGTTAGGTCATCCTGCGTAGGTTCAGCCAAGTACATCGGATCTCCATATAGGGAAAAGTTCCTATCCATCTTGTCTCGATCACGGATGTAATTATGGATGGCACAACATGCAATTACGATATGTGCTTGCTTTCGAAGTGCAAATGAGGGCATGTGCCTCAAAATGAAAAAACGATTCTTCAATGCCCCAAATGATCTTTCAATGACATTCCTTAAAGAAAAATGCCTATAGTTGACCAATTCTCTTGCAGTTGTTGGCCGTCTCGCTCTACCCCTATACTCATTTAAATTATACCGGTCACCTCTAAAAGGAGTTAAAAATCCCGGAGAGTTACTTGTATAACCGGAATCCATGACATAGTATTTGCCTACAATAATGTATTTTTGAGGGATTTTCCATGCATTTTTGGGAGGAAAAACATTTTTGAGTATTTTTCTAATTTTTTGGATATAAAAGGGATTTTTTTACCTTTTTTGGTATTTTTGGAAAAATACAAGTCTTTTTTGGCTTTTTCTGAATTTTTTTGGCTTTTTCATGAATTTTTGGCTTTTTTTTTTTGGATTTTTGGCATTTTTTGAAAATATGAAATATTTTTGATTTTTTGATTTTTTGTGAAAATGAAATACTTTTTAATATTTTTTAATATTTTTCAATATTTTTGGAAAATAAATTATTTTTGATTTTTCTCGATTTTTTTGGAAAATAAAACATTTTTTAACATTTTTTTAAATGTTTTTTTGAAAATAAAAAATTTCGATTTTTGATATAAAATATTTATGTTTTATTTATTAGAATATTATTTTATATTAAAATAACAAAATAAAACCGACTCGGGTCGGATCCGGGAGTTGGGTCCGACCCGGACCAGCGACTCGAACAAGGATCGGGCCCGACTCAGATTTTTTATTGAAATGGCGTCGAGTCTGCTTAAGGAAGGAGGTGGATGGAGAAATAATTTCTATTTCTACTTCGGAAATAGAGAAGTTAAAATTTTTAGCTTCGATTTCTCCTCCAAAACAATTTCGAAACAAATCTGCTTCTAAATGAGAAATCAATTTGCGTTCCAAACTGATTGCTTCCAAACCTGCTCCTAACGAGAAATGTAGAAATTGAGAAACGAAATTTTACCACGCGCACCAAGAAACTCAAAAAGGTAGAGCGAGGGAAAATGAGAGGGAAGACGAAACACCCCCTCCCCCTCCCCCTTTTCGGGGGTCCCCACTAAAGGACAATTTTGTGGTGAATTATTTGACTAAACTGTAGGAAGAATAAAAAGAAAGATGAAATAGGAGTTGAAATGCAGAAGTAGGTTCTTGGTAATTTTACCCACTTTGTTTGACCCACGGAAACTGTCGATTAGATCATACAATGTGACTTTCGTGGAGGTTCCCTGCAATATTTCAAAGAAAGATGAAAGAGCAAGTGAGAACCTTAAGACCTATAATGTCACTCTATATTCTCACATGGTCGGGATGAAAAAGCTTGGCCGAAAATTGGGGGCCCCGTGAAGTAAAAGTAAAATCCTTGGGGCTCGGTTGGAAACAACCAAATTAACCAGTTCGGTAAGGCTAGGCCTAAATAAGCCTAGCCAGTGTTGGTGGTTGTAAGGAAAGTTGCTACAGTTCTGCCTGCTTAACAACACTCCTATAGGAGTGTCGTTCCTACACCTTGTAGACTTTCAGTAAGGGAATCTTCATGCAAACTAGTGCGAAAAAGATGGTTGAGAAACTCAAAATATTTGGAGCGAGGGAAAATGAGAGGGAAGAAGGCAGGAAGATGACCCCCTCATTAAAAGAGAATTTTGGGGTGAATTATTTGACTAAATTGTAGAAAGAATTAAAAGCAAGATGAAATAGCAGCTGAAATGGAGAAGTAGATTCTTGGTAATTGTACCTGCTTTGCTAGACCCACCGATCATACAATGTGACTTTCGTGGAAGTTCCCCACGATATTTCCAAGAAAGATGAAATAGCAAGTGGAGAACCCTGACTGCTATTAGTCACATCTACTGAAACAGCTTCTGCACTCAAGCACACGTTTCTACACCACCTGATCAAATTTTTTGTGCATATAATCATTAGAAGATATTGTTATGAATAAACCAAATCGCTGCGTATTGTTTTTTATTTTTAACTTTTGAGTAGATTACTTTTTTCAAGGACTTTCTAGTTCGATATTAAGTTATTTTAAGGTACATCAATATTTAGAATATTAGCTCAAAACCTTGACAATAGAGAAGTCAATGAGGTTTCACAAAAAGTTTTTCCGGAGTTAAAATAGATAGGTTTCTTATAATGTGGAGGAAACCTTAATGAACAAAGATAATGTCGCCAAATAAGGAAATTCACATAACAAAAAAAGTAAAATGTCATGATTCAAATAGTTCAATCAATAATTACATAGAATTTAAAGTCGAATTTACTTAATGGTAATAATAAAAAGGAACTATCAATAAATGACTAGAAGGAAGGCATACAGGGATCTTCCCTTAATGGATCCCTTATATCTAGAATGTTGGAGCTTAAAACGAGTAAGAGCACTGAGGAAAACGCGTGACGTACGATGGCTTTTTGACCCAAAAAGGCGCGTGAAGACTTGCTTTAGACGAGGTGGAGCTTGCGTCGATGGAAGAGGGATGGAAAGATGAAAGCAGGATCTCTAACTGTTCTTGATAAGGATGAGGAAACACCCTGCAGACTTTCGGTGAGGGAATCTCTACGCAAACTTGTACGAAAAAAGATGGTTGAGGAACTCAAAAAGTTTTTTATTTTTTAGGAACTCAAAAAGTTTGAGCGAGGGAAAATGAGAGGGAAGAAGGCGAGAAGATGACCCCCACGCTAAAGGACAATTTGGCGGTGAATTATTTGACTGAACGAACTGTAGGAAAAATTAAAAGAAAGATGAAATGGGAGCTGAAATGCGAAAGTACGTTCTTGGTAATTCTACCGCCATGCTGGACCCGCTGATCATACAATGTGACTTTCGTGGAAGTTGCCCAAGATATTTCCAAGAACTATGCAATAGCACGTGGAGAACCCTGACTGCTATTAGTCAAATCTAGTGAAATAGCTTCGGCGCTCCGACACGCATTTCTACCCACCTAATCAAACTCATTATAGGTATAATGATTAGAAGATACTGTTGATGAATTAACCAAATCACTACATATTATTTTCTGTTTTTACTTGTGAGTAGACTACTTTTTTTTTTTTGAAGGATTTTCTAGTTTGATATTAAGTTACTTCAAGGTACATCAATATTTGATAGATGAGAAGTCAATGAGCTTTCACAAATAGTTTATGAATAGATTACTTATAATGCGGAGGAAACCGGAATGAACAAAGATAATGTCACCAAATAAGGAAATTCACATAACAAAAATAAGTAAAGTGTAATGATTAAAATAATTCGATCGATAGATACATAAAATTTAAGAATCAAATTTACTTAATGGCGACGATAAAAAGGAACTATCAATAAATGACTATATATTGCCAATGACGAGCTTGTGCAAATAGAAGGCTCTTCCAACATTTGATTTCTGACTTTAAGGTATACTTACGATTTTGTCTCGAAATCTTTTTTTTTTTTTTTACTGATGTAGTATTTATAGAAATTAATTGCTTGTTTTCGAGCGTGGAACATTATATGTTGTTGTACCATGCATCTGGGGTAGAGGGGACTTAATTTTGGCTAAAGTAATAATGCCTTGTCACTATAATAACAAGTGCACCATATTTTAGTAAAATTAATTGCGATAAGCTTGTGGGGACCTGTGCAAAGCAAGCCTACATAGGGTTCAATCAACGATGATTGCGGCAGGGCATTGGCGACCTATGCGGAGCAAGCCTACAATCACGAGACTAGAAAGAAGGCATAGAGAGATCTTACCTTAATAAATTCCTTATCTCGAGAATGTTGAAGTTTTTAAAAGGAGTGAGAGCACTGAAGAAAACGCGTGATGATGGCTTTTTGCCCCAAAAGACATGTGAAGACTACTTTAGACGATGTGAAGTTTGTGTCGATGGAAGAAGGACGGAAAGATAAAGCGGGATCTCTACCTGTTCTTGATAAGGATGAGGGTACACCTTGTAGACTCGGTCAGGGAATCTCCATGCAAATTGGTACAAAAAAGATGGCTAAGAAACTCAAAAAGGTAGAGCGTGGGAAAATGAGAGGGAAGACGAAACACCCCCTCCCCCTCCCCCTTTTCGGGGGTCCCCACTAAAGGACAATTTTGTGGTGAATTATTTGACTAAACTGTAGGAAGAATAAAAAGAAAGATGAAATAGGAGTTGAAATGCAGAAGTAGGTTCTTGGTAATTTTTCCCACTTTGTTGGACCCGCGGAAACTATTGATGAGATCATACAATGTGACCTTCGTGGAGGTTCCCCACAATATTTCAAAGAAAGATGAAAAAGCAAGTGAGAATCTTAAGACCCTATAATGTCACTCTATAGTCTCACTTGGTCGAGAAGAAAAGCTTGGCTGGAAATTGGGGGACCATGAAGTAAAAGTATAACCCTCGGGGCTTGGTTGGAAACAACCAAGTTAAACCGGTTCGGTATGGCTAGGCCTAAATAAGCCTAGCCAGTACCGATGGTTGTAACGAAAGTTGCTACAGTCCTGCCTGATAGCACTCCTATCAACTAGAGGGCAGGGCAGTACCCCTAATTGATGGGAGTGTCGTTCCTACACCTTGTAGACTTTCGATAAGGGAATCTTTATGCAAACTGGTGCGAAAGAGATGGCTGAGAAACTCAAAAAAGTTAGAGCGAGGGAAAATGAGGGGAAGAAGGCAGGAAGATGACCCCCTCAGTAAGGGAGAATTCTGGGGTGAATTATTTGACTAAACTGCAAAAAGAATTAAAAGCAAGATGAAATAGGAGATGAAATGTAGAAGAAGATTCTTGGTAATTCTAACTGCATTGTTGGACCCGTTGATCATACAATAATGTGACTTTCGTGGAAGTTCCCCACGATATTTCAAAGAAAGATGGAATAGCAAGTGGAGAACCTGACTGCTAATGGTCACATCTACTGAAATAGCTTCTGCACTCAACCACACGTTTCTACACCACCTGATCAAACTTATTGTACATATAATCATTAGAAGATATTGTTATGAATTAACCAAATCGCTGCGTATTGTTTTTATTTATAGCTTTTGAGTATATTACTTTTTTCAAGGACTTTCTATTTTGATATTAAGTTATTTTAAGGTGAATATTAGCTCAAAACCTTGGCAATAGAGAAGTCAATGAGGTTTCACAAATAGTTTTTCCTGAGTTGAAATAGATAGATTTCTTATAATATGGAGGAAACCTTAATGAACAAAGATAATGTCACCAAATAAGGAAATTCACATAACAAAAAAAGTCAAATGTAATGATTAAAATAATTCAATCAATAATTACATAGAATTTAAATTCAAATTTACTTAATGGCAATAATAAAAAGGAACTATCAATAAATGACTATCTCTTGCCAACGACAAGGCCGTGCAGAAAGAAGACATCTTACGATGTTTGATTTTCGACTATAAGGTATACCTATGATTTTGTCTCAAAATCTTTTTTTTTTTTTTTTTTTTGGATATAGTACTTTTAGAAATTAATTGCTTGTTTTCGAGCCATAAAAAAAATTGCTCGTTTGAACAGTATATATTGTTACACCATATATCTGGGGTAGTAGTGATTTAATTTTAGATATTGTAATAGTGCCTTGTCACTTTAAAAACAGCTGCACCATATTTTAGCAAAATTAATTGTAATAAGCTCGTAGGGCCTATGCGAAGCAAGCCTACGCAGGGTTCAATCAATGACAGTAGTGACAGGGCATCCGCGACCTAGGATTGTGGTGATAGCTCAGCCTTGACAACAACATGACCACAACAACGATGGCCAACCACAGGGGATTTTGGTCGAAATTCGCTGACGTAAATGCTAGCCATCTTAAATGACACAATCAATGTTGACATTGATAATTTTTAATAATAATTTCATATTTTTTCAAATTGTTTTTTTTTCCCTTTCTTCTTCCTATTATCGATGGCTGGACACAGGCAATGGCCAACCGAGCTAGCCTACAGGTGAGGGCAAGCCTCAAATAGTGGAGCCCTCACCAAGCAAGGCTCAGCAAGGGTTGGCCTCATTGAGCCAGATCTAGCGCTTGTGGATCCCTTATCTCGAGAATGTTGACGCCAAAGGGAGTAAGAGCGCTAAAGCAAACGTGTGACGACTACAAGATGGAAAGATAAAGCGGTGTCACCGATTGTTCTTGACAAAGATGAGGAAACACCTTGTAGACTTCTGGTAACGAATCTCTAAGCAAACCAGTACGAAAAAGACGGTTGAGAAACTCAAAAAGTTTAGAGAGAAAATGAGAGGGAAGAAGGCAAGAAAAAGATGACCCCCTCATTAAAGGAGGATTTTGGGCTCAATTATTTGACTAAACTGTAGGAATAGTTAAAGAAAGATGAAATATGAGCGGAAATGTAGAAGTAGGTTCTTTAGTTTCTACACCACCCAATCAAACTCACTATACATGTAATAATTAGAAGATATTGTTGATGAATTGACCAAATCACTATATTTTTTATTTTAACTTGTTAGTGGATTACTTTTTTTCAAAGAACTATCTAATTTCATATTCAATTATTTCAAGGTACATCGATGTTTAGAATATTAGCTTAAAACCTTAACAATGGAAAAGTCAATGAGCTTTCACAAATAGTTTTTCCTGAGTTGAATTAGATGGATAACATGTGATATGGAGGAAACCTTAATGAACAAAGATAACGTCACACAACAAAAATTAGTAAAATGTAATGATCAAAATAATCTTTAAAGTCGAATTTACTTAATGGCAATGAGAAGAAGGAACTATCAATAAAGGATTATCTCTTGCCAACGATGAGCCCGTGTGGATAGAAGATGTCTTACAACGTTTGATTTTTGACTTTAAGGTATGCCTATGATTTTGTCTCGATTTTTTTTTAATGCAGTAATTATAGAAATTAATTGCTTGTTTGAACAGTACATGTTGTTACACCATAAATTTGTGTAAGCGGTGACTTAATTTTAGCTATAGCAATAGTGCCTCCTCACTATAATAACAGGTGCACCATATATTAGCAAAATTAATTGTGATAAGCTTATGGGACCTATGTGAAGCAAGCCTACATAAGGTTCAATCAACAACCGTCTCAGCAGGGCATCGATGACCCTGCAATGTGGACAACAACAGCATGACCAAAACAATGGCTAACGAGGTTGTAGTCTGAATTTCAGTGACTTGGACTAATGAAGCGTGATGTTTTCAGAGGATGGATCACAATGATTGGAAGCACATTAATAATATATTAAATCACGTAAATGCTCCCAAAAAAAATTGTGTAATCAATTGGCATGAATTCCTATGCTTTAGGCTGGATTAGTAATTCAAAATATATTAAAAATTAATAAGTTACAAAATTAATGGAATAATTATATCAAAATATAATCACATATAATCTGTTAATGATATCATAAAATTATTCAAAAGCAAACAATTTTATATAAAGTAGTTGTGCCTCTTCACAATTCTACTTAAATTTCTTTTTCTTTTCTATTGCGAAAAAAGTTGACAGATAGTTTTTTTTTTTTTTTTTTTTTTTTTTGAAAAGAATTGTCAAGTACATGCTTAAACTTGTGGCTCTTCATGGAACTTGTCAAGTACACAGGACATTATTTAAGATAGCACAAAATGTTATTTCATGCCCGATCGAAGAATTGATCCAACTACAGAAGGTGGTATCAACCGTCTTTCTTCTCATTTATTATGACCAAGCTTTATTTTGCTTAAAAATTGGATTTGATAACTTCTTCATTAATTGGATCAAAATAAAAAGGGATTCGATGAGCAAATCAATGAATTCTTGTAGAGATCTGCGACTCTTTGCCATTAGGATATGCACGTTTGGCAAAAGCTAAGGAATGTCTTCTAGTTGCTTACATCCATCCTCGTACAAGTGTTCCAAATCATGGTATATGTTGATACATGTTGGAAGATGAGTAAACTTGTTTTTGGAAAGATTTAGATGCATTAATTTGGGAAAATTAGAAGAACTCTTCAGGAACTCTACTTCTAAGAGATTGTAGTCATTAAGTTCTTTAGATTTGAGAACCCCAAATTTTCATTAGGATCAATTGAATCCTCCAAGTTTTTTAGAAACATGACAAAATTGGAGCAACCTTGAAGACTCAAATGCTTGAGATTTTGCAACTTATAAACCCTTGAGGGAGCTTTGCGAGGTTTTTGCAAATGTATTTGCTTTATAGAGGGAAGATTTTCAACTGATGCAGGAAATTCTTTAATGGTTGTCATTCCAACCTCGGTTTGCCACTAGTATTTCCTCGTGGGTGCCGGCTCTAAAGTCTGTCACTTTGGAGCCAAAGAGAGAGAGAGAGAGAAAGAGACTGAGGAGCCAACTGTGCCTTGGCTTGGGACCGGTAGCAGTGAAAATGATGCTTTTATGCGGTGTCCTTCGAGAGGATAGAAGAGTTTGGATTTGCATCTGATGTGGAGATGACCTGGCATTGCAATTTTGTCTGGATAGTGTCCTTGCTCCCCCAATATTTTCTCAAAGTCAATACTCAACTACTTTCTTTTTCTTTTCTTTTTTTTTGTTTTTCGGTTTGTATATTTTCTTGTTTTTGGTAAAACAATAGATTTTTTTGCCACCAAAGCCAATATTAACTAGAAAAGACTGAACCCATAAATATTTTCTTGTTTTTGGTAATTCAATAGAAACTCAATATTAGGTAGAAAAGATTGAACTGAATCAGAAACTTTTTGGCCCTATGAATATACTCCTCTTACAAGATTATGCTGCTATCTTCATGCTAGTCGATGGCTATATTTCATGATCATCCGCATCTCTCTAGCTCTTCAGTTCCGATGGGATTGGAGATGATTGAATCCCAGGCATTGCTGAAGAGGTAGAGAGAACGATGCAAGAGATTATACAAGAACTGAGATAATCATAACAATGTTGGTTCGGTCGGACGGAAAACTATTTCACTAGAGGGATTAGTGCGTGATGTTGCTGCTTCAGATTTGTTTGAAGTTGTCTTTCAGTGTACAAGTTTTCAGTTGCTCCAAACTGCTATTGAAGCTTGAGAATTGACAAGAGACAGGGTAAGATGCTGCTTGACGCGACGATCACATAAAGTTAACATGTCTAATTAATGTTGAAGGAAGTGGGACGAAGTGCAATTTGGCTAGTAACAACAAAGGAATCAACTAATCTTCCCCATGGAGACCTTTTGATCTTTTGATATGATTAGATCAACACTTTCCTAAAGACAAGGATCATACATTAAATTGAGCAAAACTTACTATCTCAGAATTTTCCATTATGAAGTATTGGCATCAATGATTGGATGAAGAGAGCGACAGGGATTTATGTCGTAAGTTTCATGGAGCAACTTGGAAGACCATGGCCATTTAACGAGCATCCACTGAATTTTGTATTAATGCACTCTGCATCACAAATCATAAAAGAAAGAAAGAGAGGGAAAAAGGGGAGTTTCTTTAACCATTTCAACAGCATGATGCGAAACCTTTATTTCATAATGATTTTGAATTTGATTTGAAGGGGAAAAGACAAGAGGCGTTGGAATCAAGATATTGCCTCCCCAAGAATCAAAGCCAAGTGGAGACCGATTCGGCAGTTTGCTTCTATCCACCGCCGATTTATTCGGTTGGGCGGGTCCCACCCATCTGCTTTGAAAAGTTCATCATCCGTTTCACTTGAACTATCTTCTTCCTCGGCGTCTATCCAATCATCTTCCTCCAAAGACCAATATGGCTCTATCTGCGGTTAGTGTGGGATCACAACCCTCAAATCATCCTCTTTTGCTTGCATATTAGACGGAATCCACACTTCTTCAATCTTCCTCCAAATAATCAGAGGCCAATTTGGAATTGGCTCCAATCGTCTCGCAGAAGCTCCCTTTTCATATGCAGCATACTGCACAACAGATACTCAATCCACACATGATCGGATTCCATTGAATCAAAATGTTTCACTTCGTTAAATACCGCTCAGCCATTAACAAGAATTACGATAAGACATATGACATCGACCGCTTTTCGTTCCTTCTGGCCAAGAACAACACAGAGTGTCTAGTCCTAAGAACTTGTTGTACAAGTCCTAGGGAACCATAAAAGATATATAACCATCTTGATAGTGGAGAAACCATTCTAGCATCTCTCTTCCCATCAAGAGAATTTTCACTTTTCTCATCTTCAGAGCTATCAAGCATTCATAGTTAAAGAGAGAGAGAGAGAAACCTTGAGTGATAATAACATATCAGTCGTATTTGCCCCTTTGTGGAATAATTCACAGCAAGCTAAGTCAACTAGAAGTTCATTGGAGGAGAGACTCAACGAATCTGGGAATCTTTGTAGAGATTTGCATCTCTATGTCGATAGGATATGCACGTGTGTGGAAGCTGAGGAATCTCTTGAAGCTGCCTGGAGTGATCCACATACAACTCTCCCAAATTACTGTATTTGTTGATGCATGTCGGCAGATGAGTAAACTTGTCATTGGAAAGATCCAAATATGCCAATTTGGGAAATTGGAAGAACTCTCAAGGAACTCTACTTTTGATAGATTGCACCCACTAAATTCTAGCCAGTATAAATTTGAGAATCTTGGATTGCCATTAGAATCAATTACATCCTTAAATTTCTTTGAAAACATGACAAAATTCGAGCAGCCTTAAAGACTTCATATGCTCAAGATTTTGCAATTAATAAATGTTTAAAGGAAGCCTTGTGAGATTTTACAATATCTTTAAAAAAAAAAAAAAACTCTTCACAGATATGAGATTTTCAATTGATGCCGCTGGGAGTTCTTTAATTCCCCTCCTTCCTAAATCAAGCTCTTCTAGATGTTCCATTTTTCCTGGTATATCAGGGAACTTCTCAAGTTTAGAGCAACCAAAGAGATCAAGGGTTTGAATAGATTTTGTCTCGAGTGCATTAGGAAAGATACTGAGGTTGGAGCAAAATTGTAGTGACAAAAATTCTAACTTGTCAAGATATGTGACAAATTGGTGAACCTCCACCAAGTTTTTGCCACCCTTCAAGATTCATTCTCTCCAAATTTGGAACCAATGAAAGGTCAGGAACACTAACCAGGGACTTGCATTGACTGAAATTGATGTACTTCAACTTTCTAAAATTCTGTAGAAAAACAAAAATACCAAAACCATCATTAAGCTCTGTAAATATTTATAGTTATAAATAGGGAAAAGCTAATCATCACAAGCACTAACCTTGAACTTGCCTTCAAATTGTTTGATTTGACTTTTTGAACATCAAGTCTAATAAATTTCCTTAGACCAGAGCCAAATTCTAGAAACAGGGCATTGGGCCATATAAGCCATCTTAGAATGTTAAAGGAGCTAAACAAGACCTTGTGAAGAGATATGCACTTCAAGCAAAATGAGCATTCTCAATATTTTCATGATTGTGAAAGCATCAGGCCTTATGGTTTTCTCTTTAAGACTCATAGTTCTCTCTTTTGGTGTGGGCAAGTCCAATACTATGCCTTTTACTGCATTCGTTCCCTTCCAAAACAGAGCAAATTTAGTTGTAACGCAAACTTTCCATTGAGATTTACATTATAATGTCCAAATCAAAGTAACATAAAAATGAAATATAACAATGTTTGCATAAACAACTTTTACTGTATCTTCACATAGGATGTCCTGAAAATCTTCAAAAAGTCATAATCTACTGCATTTCCTAGGATCATTGGGACATTCTTGATAGACAATATCCTTACCCATCAACTAAACCAAATCATGCATTTGCAGGGTCCCATGCTCATTTCTTATCATGGTCCTCTCGATGAGAATTCCTATTCCTATAGTTGTGTCAAAGTCACAGCTATCGAGAACTTCGTTGATGTATTTTATACTTTTTCCTTTAAAGTAACAAGCAATGTCAAGGAAAATCTCCCTCTCATTATCCTCCAATCCATCAAAGATTGTCTTCAAAACTCGATTGATACTTTGGTCGGGAGTTTTGGTGAGTTTATGCAGTGAACTTTCCATGCCTGTTCCTTTCTTCCACACAAGAAGGAGCCCAACCCTTCGAGGGCTAATGGAAGGCCACTAGCGTAATGCAGTGTTCTATCTATGAGATCCTTTCTTATTTCAGATTTTTTACAGTTTGAAAAGGCATGCCAAAAAAAAAAAAAAAAAAGGTCTAGTGCCTCATTGTTGTCTAAAGTTTTAACTTCATACACACAATTTATGTCATGAGAAGTTAGCAAATATTAATCCCTTGATGTTACAAAGATTCTATTTCCTTTGTCAAACCAATTGCCTTCTCCAGCTAACGCATTCAATTGATGCAAGTGGTCAACATCATCAAGAACTAGTAGAACCTTCTTGCAACAAAGTCTTCCCCTTATCACACTAATTCCTCTGTAGACACTATAGACCGTTAGATGTCTAGGATATAAGATTTGAGATAGAAGTTTTTCTTGCAAATCAACTAGACCATTGCTTTTGTTCGAAGTTTCTCTCACTCACTCCAAAAAACTAGATCACTGAAAATGTCTCTCAATAGCATTATCTATCGCTTTAGCAACCGTCGTCTTCCCTATGCCTCCAGGTCCCCATATGCCTATCATGAGAACATCATCATCTGAGTCTTTTTGTGACAATGATATCAGTTCTTCAACTCAAGAATCTATTCCAACTGGATACTTAGTAAAATATAAGGGTGTTCGCTCTAGATGAATTGATAATTGCTTTACGATGCATTGTATGAGCTCTGCTTCACAGCAAAATATAAGGGTGTTCGCTCTAGATGAATTGATAATTGCTTTACGATGCATCGTATGAGTTCTGCTTCATCTCTGATGAGCACTCAAATGAAAGAGAAACATGTTTTACAATTTCAAAGCCATGGCAGGAATTCAACCTCTAACGTCATAAGGAAAATAACATAAGAAGGTTAGTAAATAATAAAATGAAAAGAAATTAACACATTTGGGTGAACCTTCGCTTGAAGACAAAAATGACTCGGGTATCATGAAACTAGACTATTTATCTAAGACAAAAATTTCTCATTATCCACACAGCAAGAATCGAATTTATACAGTCTACTAACTCGAAATTTTGGTTATTCCACTTTGTGTCTGCTATCTAGCATATATCCGCTTTGTATCTTCAATTAAAAAGACCGATTTAACAATCATCGCATTGAATTCCCACCCAAACAAGTTACCAGCGTCAAAAAAGAGTTTCTTCCATCTTTTCACTTTCTCCGGATCCTTCCCAAAATTGGACTCATGCTTAGCCATCTCTCCCAATTCCACTTTGCCCAACACAATCAGCTCCTACTCCATGCGCTGGTGATATTTGCAATGCTTCTTTTCCTAAGCTCTTCACTATCCATAAAAGTGTATATCCCTTTCTGATCCAAAGCTACATAGAGATGACTGAGAAAATTGTTGGGGACGTCTGTGCCTCTGAAACTGAGGAGCACATGGTAATTCCTTTTGGAAGAGGCCATATATCAAGAACTCAGGACAAAAACAAGAAAGAGAGATTAAGAGGGTTGGCTCTGTTGGCTCAATTTGATTCAGGGATTACAAAATATTATCAGTCTATCCCGTTTGGATCTCACTCACAATCTCATGAGGCTAGAAAGAAGGCATAGAGGGATCTTCCCTTCATGGATTCCTTATCTCGAGAATTTGAAGCTAAAAGGAGTAAGAGCACTGAAGAAAACGTGTGACGATGGCTTTTGGCCCAAAAGAAGTGTGAAGGATACTTTAAACGAGGCAGAGTTTGTGTTGATGCAAGACAGATGGAAAGATAAAGCAGTGTCTTTAATTGTTTTTGATAAAGATGAGGATACAGCTTTTGGACTTTCAGTAAGGGAGTCTCTATGCAAACTAGTATGAAAAAGATGGCTGAGAAACTCAAAAAATTAGAGTGAGAGAAAAGGGAAGAAGGCAGGAAGATGACCCCTCACTAAAGGAGAATTTTGGGCTGAATTATATGACTAAACTAGGAAGAATTAAAGAAAGATGAAGTAGGAGCTGAAATGCAGAAGTAGGTTCTTGGTGCTTCTTCACACTTGTTGGACCTGCTGAAACTACGGATGAGATCAAGGTAACTCATAGGCACGATGGAAACCGTGTTAGAGATCATGGGAAACTTCAAATGAGAGGCTTAAAGCTCTTGAGAAGGTAACTCTGAGAACTTAGATGCTTCAGAATAAAGTAGAAGTTGGTGTTGGAACCTATGGGGATTTCATCTACCCTAAAGGAAGCAGATGAATAACCGAAAGAGATTTTTCAGCTCTGAATCTGCCGCTTTGAACCACCAGCTGATGCAAAATAGTTCCAGGATTCAGAGACAACAGGAGGAATGTGCGCGAGCGAGAGAAGTTCCATTCAACCTTAAAGTGGCTGTTGTATATGCCTTTGATGAATCTCACTTATATGCTGTCTCTTTCTGCTTTTTGCGTTTAATTCATTCTCCACGTGACAAACAAGGGATAAATCATGAAGCAAGTGGGGAGTTTGTTTTCAAGTCCTTAGATAAATTTTTGTTGTTAAAAGCATGTGAAAGCAAGCCTTCATCTTGATTCTATAGGATTCTGGTTCTGTCTTTCATGGGTCAGCAAACTGGAAACCTGCGCACGAAGATAATTCACTTATCTATGAAGGGCACGTACGTATTTTGTCATCATAACGAAGAGGGAGATCGATGGAAAAACATCCTTAAAATATCCTGACGATTACGAGATTTATTATGTATCTAACGTGAATGTGTGGTAGAAACTTATGTTTAAGAATGTCACAAGACGAACGGAAGTTACTCTGCAGAAACAAGTACTGGCCGTCGGTTCTACACTTATACAAGGAAGGATTCGCCAAGTTCCGAATTTTGTATGGGCAACTTGTAGAAACATGTGATAGAAGTAGCGAACCGACGTGTACGGGATCAACCTGGACTTTCCATAAATAGATTTCGCGACTGCTGGAATTCCATATTTGAAGTCCCTGCTCATTTACATAAGATAAGGACATCCAAGTATCTTGCAACAGCAATTCGTGGACTGGAGCCGTCCTGAAATCGATGGAAAAGATGCGATCCAAACTGACCTCTTACAGAAAAATCCAATTGACTGGCTAGGTTCGAGAGAGTTTACACATGTGATTTTCGTGGAATTTTCACGAGATTTCCAAGGGAAGACAGATGGACACAATGACTAGTTGATTCGAGCATAACATCAGAACTTCTCGCGAGAACTATTAACGGAAACTCTAGGGTTGGCGCGGTGCGTCAGCTCGCTGCTCGTGCGGTCGGGTGTTGTAAAGTTGCCTTTACAAATTTCAGTGCTTAGCAAATCTTGTACAAGTGTATTTGCTTTTATGCTTAAATCTGCTTTCTATTGACTTTCTTTGTCATGAACGCAAGCGTCTCTATGTATTTTTTATACACGCGGGTACCTCAAGGGTAAATGAGTTAATGCTAAGGTTTTTGTTTTCATAAAAGGGGAGATAATTTTGGAATACATCTCCAAACAATTTCAATGATGAGAGAATATATTCATATGTGTTTTGATCAGATGGTGTAGGAACATGTGTTCGAGTGCAAAAGCCACTTCAATCAAAGTAATTGATAATCGCAGAAACTCCGTTTGTTTTACAAAAATGTTAGACTTGAATAAAAATTCATAAAAATAATTTCTTGTATCGTTTACAAAAATAAATGAACGAAAAAATATGTTCATTGCTCACGAAAATATTTAGACATAAATCGTGATTAATAATGAAAATATTTTTCATTGATTAATTATTTTAAGCGATACAAACATTCACTTTAAGGAAAATGTTTTTATTTCATGGAAAATTTTCTCTAAAAATGATCATTCTACATGCTTTACAAAAATGAATAAACAAAAAATTTTATATCGTTTACGAAGATGTTTTGACATAAATTGTTGTCAATTATGAAATTATTTTCTATTTTTTAATAATTTAAGTAGAATGCAAATAGCTTTTAAATTTTGCAATGGCCGCCATTATTCCCAATGATAAGAATGTCATCAACATATATTAGAAGAAAAATTAATGAAGTACCTTCAGTCCATGTGAACAAGGCATAATCGTGTATGGAATGCTGAAAACCTGTGTTGGTTAAAGCAGCAATGAACTTAGCATACTATTGCTTAGAAGCCTGTTTGAGTCCATACAAGGATTTGCGGAGACAACACACACAAAACTCTCCCCCTGTCTACGTAATTCCTATGGAAGTTCCATCTAAATCTCTTCATCCAGATCTCTATGTAAGAAAGCATTATTGACATCCATTTGATGTAACGGCCAATTGCAAAAAGTAGAAATGGATAAGAAAGAGCGAACAGTGACCCCTTTGGCCACAGGAGAGAATATTTCATGATAATCAAAGCCTTTCCGTTGTGTGAACCCTTTCGCAACTAAACGAGCCTTGTATCGCTCAATGGATCCATCTGCCTTAAATTTGATTTTATAAACCCATTTGCATCCAATAGGTCTTTGTCCTGCCAGTAATGGGATAATGTCCCAAGTGTGATTCTCATTTAGAGCCTTCAGTTCAGCTTCCATAGCATGTTTCCATTTAGGATCATGCGCTGATTCAGAGTACGATGACGGTTCCTGTTCTTTGGAAATTCTACTAATGTAGCACATATGTTCTAGTGACAGTCTACTAAATGAAACATAAGATGATACTAGATACTGCGTAGCTGGACAATCCAATGTAGGACATATATAATCTTTTGTCCACGTAGGGGGTCGAGTGTGACATCCAGAATGTCAAGGCTGCTCAATTCTAGCTTCTTCTGATAATACAGGAAACAAACTCTGGTGAAAACTTTGGCGAATCATCAGCGAAGAGGTCGCTGAAGAATTTGATGGAAGATCTTTCTCAAGTGAAGGTACTGGTGAGTTGATGGCTCTGTTTGAATCATTTGTCATTGCGGGCATATGCTGTTCTGGTGCAATAACAAGCGATCAAATCAATTATTATTAAAAAAATCAAAATAAATTAATTTTAACGAAACAAATGGAGCGTTAAGCTGAATGGATTTGATTTAGCATACCATTACAGGAATTCGTTATAAGAGGGAAGAATGACATAAGAAAGAGGCAAATGGATTCTTGAGCTGTGGCTCTCGTGCAACATGCTTGAATGGATTTGATTTAGCTACCATTACATTTTGCCCGCAATGCTTCTTTCTTTATTATGTTATAAGAGGGAAGAATGACATAAGAAAGAGGCCTGGCGAGGAGAATGATTAGAGTAGCATTCTTGAGCTGTGAACTTGGTGATGGCTCTCGTGCAACATGTGGCTTGACCCACTATTCTTTGTCTCAAGGTTGCACTGCCTTTCACCTGACATCATCATTTCACCCCCAACTAGAATTTCCATCCCCCTCTCTTATCTACATTTTGCCCGCAATGCTTCTTTCTTTATTATGAATAAGTATATTGAAAATTACAAAACTTATCACAAAAGTACACTTAAATCTTACAATTTTCAAAAAATATAATAAAATCTTAAAACTTATTGTTAAAGTACAATTAAATCTTAAATATTTCAAAAAATGTAATCAAATCCTAAATTTTATCAAGTTCATGCAATAAAATCTCTTCTTTTTTTTTTTTTAAACTCTGTCTTACTTTATAAAACGAAAAATGTTAATAAATTTTAGGACTTAAGTTCGCTTTTTGAAAATTTTAAGATTCAATTGGATTTGCGTGACTAGTTTTAGAATTTGATTTCGATTTTTCAAAAAAATTAAAACTTAATTGTACTTTCACGACAAATTTTAGAACTTTCAATACACTTATTCTTTTTATTATTATCATCATCAACATTATCGGTATTATTGTTACTAAAATATTTTTGTTAATGTAGACAGAAGTCAAAACTATTAATTTCGCTCCTTCTCTTTCCTGGCCTTTTCTTCCGTCGATAACTAAATAGGTCCCCAACTGATTACCCCCAAAAATTCCCATTTTCTTATTTATCCCCCCAATTCGGAATTGTTTTCGAACTATATTCTAAACGAGTATTATGTAAAGTAGTCCTTAATCTCCACCGTAAAATAAAATAAAGAAAATGATGGTGTGCGGTATGACAGTGTTTTGGTCAGTGACCAACCTGCACCACCACGCCGATAATTATAATATGTTATTTATCTGAGTCACTAAGTTGTTTAATCAAGATAAAGGGTAAAGTAAGTTCTTTAATTAAGATAAAGAATCTAAATGTGTCAGGAAAATCAGCCTTTATGCCTTTAGGTTAGACCATCCCCCTTGACTTTGGTCTGGCCTTGGAGTTGCTGCATTTTCTCTTGGATTATTACTTCCACTTGGAAGTTCCGGGTTTATAGGATTACCCAATGAAAAAAATTGTTTATGTTTGTGATAATTTGGAAAATATTTTTCTCACTTTAATTGTTTATATTACTAAAAGATAATTAAGAAAAAAATATTTGCTATCAATAAATATATAAACATAAGTCATTACCAATGGACAATTTGTTTTATTCACTCAATTTCTAAAAGCAATATAAAAGATCAATGTTAAGAAGAAAATTTCTAAAACATTATTTTTCAACAAAACAAATGCACCCATCAACTATACAGTTTTTTTTCTGACTTGCAACAATGTAATCTTAAATAAAGAATTTTGGAGGTTTGGCTTGATTGCATGAGGCGGAGGGCGATAATGGTTGGGAGCCAAGCCATATCAAACCGAACATGTTGTGAGTTCCTTTTTAGTATAGTAGTCAGGTGGTTCCCAGGTCAATTTCGCACACCTTAATTGGTCCACCATCTTGGCCGATCTCAAGACAAGTGCATTCAGAATTTTACTTAGGAGCAAACTTGCTTACCATATAAGTCAATACTTTATTGGACATGTTGGAAGTTTCGCCCCTTACATAAAGGGCGATTAGAGTCCCTCACATGTGTGGGTGTAAGAAGCAAAAACTTTTTGTATCCAATTCTGTTTCAACGTTGAGTGGTAAAAATGTTATGCCTACTCATATTGCACGATAAGGACAGTTTTAATCTAGGAAAAGCAGGTGTAGATGGTCGTAGAAAAGGGTTACGTTTTCCTTAGCTTTAGTTAAAGGAGACTAACTTTTAACCACCATTATGATTGGTACATTACGAACATAAATATCACTCACATTTATATTTAATTAGTTTTGTATGAGAGTAATGTTCATAATTTACAAGGAACATATGGCCCGTTATAGAAAGGTCAATTATTATATGAAACCTCTACGTAGTGCAATTTGGCCTTCTTACTACTTTTATACAATATAACCCTTCAACAATCCTAATTTGCTCAAGCAAATCATTTCATCATTAACACCTTCAAATCATCGATATAATGTCGCTCACTTGATGAAATTTGGATATGAGGCGCCATCCTAGGAAAAATGGCAAGAGCACATGGGCTAGCATGCCAACCCTATCCAAACACCAAGAAGGGCTTAAAGACCCTCACGAGAAATAATCCGATATCTAATGATAGGGTTGGAGGTCCTCATTGGTGGCAGGCAACCTTCACTTCACTTGCCACCATTAATGACTAGGAGTTGTAACCTTTGTCGAGGTGTTGCCTGCCCTTAGGCAAGAACAAGCTACCCACACCTATTATTGTCAATATTAATCACATCATGCTCCTTGATCTCTCTTTTAGACAACTCTTACTTGAGAATCATAGGGATTGTTCCCAATCCATGAGACCCTCTATCAGTGTTACATTGGTTGGGAAAAGATTAGGATGCATAAATTGGGAAAGTCACATAATTAAATTGCATAAAAAATAAAAAGAAAGAAGCAAAAAAGAAATAAATAAATAAGCTACGAGGGTGGCACCCAACTCAATTTCAATTATGCGTCATGAAGCTCAACTGTCATAAAAAGAAAAAATAATAATTCCAAACAGTCAGTGAAAGCATGATGTTAGGCGGTCCGAGTTGTACGGAGAGACGTCCCCCAATTGGCCGTGGACGAAATCAAGAAACCGAAGACCGTCCATCATGCCCTAATGGGGCCCCACCAGAATCCTTCTGTTCCACGATGGCGACACCTGTCACGTCATTCTCGACGCAATTTGACCTTACCGCCCCTTCAATGTCAGCGCCAAGATTTCCGCAGGAGCATTTACTCGGAAGCCATCGAAAATCATCAAAATCATTAGCGACAGCTCTCGTGATTTGCAAAAACAACACATACCCATGTATCCCCCTCCCCCACAACGGCTATAAAAAGCGAGAGATTTCAGCCAGATAAATGGCATTTATTGAAAATAAAAAAATCGATTGTATATTTATAAATCACACATCGTTGTTGATTTTGATAATACACAAACGAAATATTATTTTTTTTAGTGCATCAAGTGCTCGACGAGCAATGATAGTGCGAAGTTGATGCTTGGGAACGAAGGTGATTGTCTCTATCCCTAATCTTGTCCTACCTTCCCTTCTTTCTACTGTTTATTGATGAGATGAAACTAAAAAAAAAGATGAATTATGGTGGAAGCAATCGAAAACTACGCCTTTATGACCTTTTTCAGCTTTGAAATGATGGGCGATGCTTCCTCTTCTTCTTCCTTTTCCCTTTTTGTCCCTTAATGATTCTTATTTCTTATTCAGGAGGATTATATAATTAATTTCGTGCTCTTTAAGCGCGATTAGTATTTTCTATTCTCTCTTTTATATTCTCTTTTTTTCTACATTCTTGTTTTAGGAGGATTGATTGGCTGTAGTAATGTGGTCGATGGTTGGATCGATCCTCATGATCTTTTTTACACCGAGTGACTTTGTCTAACTTTGATCGATAAATTGCGTGAAAATTCAAAATGCATATTTTGTCTAGTTGTAAAAAAAAGGCTCCTCGCACATCACAAATTGGTGCATCCATAACCAAATCAATGTTTTTTTTTTTGCCATGAAACGAGCCGTTTTGTATTTTATTTGGAATGATTTGATTTTTGAGGCACTGTTGTGCATAACATGAGGCAATAAAATAGATTTTTCCTTTTTTTCTTTTTTTTTTCTAGCAATAAAAACATTGATGAATCGTAAATTTTTCCTTAATTGTTTTCTTCACTTTTCTCCTCGGTAGTCATTAACGTTACACTAATTAAATTAGTGCTAGTCAGGTGCAGATTTGACTTTGCTATCTGTGAATCTTTTTTCTATTTTTTCAATTTATATGGGAAGTGAGAGTGTTGAGGAAAATAAAAGGAAGGTTTCATTTTTTTTTTTTTAAAGGAACTGAGAAAGTAAAATAGGCAAGTACAGATGAGCGTAAAAAAAAAGTACAGATGAGCGTTACGAAAAAAAAAAAAATGCAAAAGATCAATTAATAAAGAAATAAACTTGACTGTTTTAGGAAATTAACATAAATTAATGAGATTGATGGCGACTGAATTTAAATTTCACATGTCATTGACCATGTTTATTTGATTTTGCGACTTTTATATGAATGCTTTTAACCAATCATTTTCACTTATTGAAAATTTTTTAGACGAAAGCTTGAAGTTGAAAGTAATAGAGAATTTGCTTTATAATATTATTTTTGATCAAAATTTTGCTTTGTAATATAGGAATAGGGATAAGAGTGATTGGTTTTTGGTCCAATTTAATGGAATCGATTACTTTTTTTCCCCACTACTTAATGCTATATCTTATAAAAAAATAAAAAATGATTACTTTCATTTTTTTTAAATAATTAAAAATATATGAAAGCGGTTCGATCATTTTTTTTTGAATTATATGAATCGATTCTTAACACTATTTTCACTTTTAGAAATTTGGAATCGAATCAACATTCTCGAGAACTAGACCCACTCAACTAATTCTATCCGGTCCAAGTGGTTTTTGATTTCAGCGATCTGTTTTGTACATCCCCAAATGGGGATACGAAGAATCTCATAATTTTTTTTCGGCAAATCAATAATCCCAAAATATTTTATTTCGTTGTCTATGTTGTCCAAATTCCCTGTTCTTTTCGATTTTGGCGATTCCCGTACAATATCGTGATCTGCGCATTTACGACGAAGGCGGTCAAACATTCGTCGGACAGAGACACGACAAAAGACGACAAGGGTCGAAGGCCTCTTTCTCGACATGGCGAGGCTCGTCATTTCGCCCTCTCTCTCCCGAGAACTCGCAAAACGACAGTCATGGCGCAACACTCGGATTTTCCCTTGTTTTCTCGGCAAACCCAGAACGAATTTTCTTTATCTCGCCCAATATAAAACTCCCCATTAAAAAAGATCGCAGCTTTAAGAGCGAGCAGCGAGCAGTAATGAGTAGAGCGAGGGAGTGTGAGTGTGCTTTAGAAAGAGAGAGAGATCTGACCCAGCAGTGTGGTTGAGATTTGCGACCACGAACAGTGAAAGTAGCTCTGCTATAGTTTTGCTTTTTTTCTTACGGGCCTCAAGAATTGGAATCTTTTGTCAGCTTTGGTGAGCTCTGTTTTTCGCTCCTCCTTGTGCAGCAGGCTTTACTCTTTTCTCTTCCTTTCTCTTCTTTTTTGGGTGTTGGGTCATATTGGTTCTTGAACGTTGGGTTTCGTGGGAAGGAGCTGAGGAGTCTCCTGGAGAGCTCGCTCAGCGTTTGAACTCTCTTCTTTCGTGGAAAGAAGCTGGTACAGTTATTCGTTTGATGGTTCAATGTTTCTCTGTTGGTTGATCGATTTCTCTGCACTAATCAAGAAAGCTTTCGTTTTCTCCTCCTTTTCTGTTTTGGGTTTCTCAACCCCTTCGGTCTTGTGATGTGAGGACGACAATGTGGGCTTCTTTTTGCGTATTCATCTAAGCGTTTGTTTTTCTTTATGGTATGCGATTTGATCACGTCATGGTGAATGAGGAATTTATGCATCCCTAGTTAAAATCCTTACTTGTCAAATCTTTTTTTTCTTTGTTGGTTCTGATCCTATGAACTCCCTTTTGATCAGGTAAACCTGTTATCAATTGATGAAGAAGTGCTGATTCCTGGAACTTGATGCGGTTGATCCGGTACTTTGCTTACTGCCCCTTGATTTATAATTTTGACAATAATTTTTGGTGGGCGTTGTGTTCGTAGCAAAATGAAACAAAGTTGTCTTATTTTGTGTCATTTTGGTAGATCTGCATCTCAAGATAAAGAGAGATCTTTTTCGTTCTCTACAGGATCACGTAGCAGTTGGTACCAAAACTGCAGTGGACTACAAGATAAGTGCGCCAAAAATTTATCATTGTTGGTTGGAGTTATGGCCGCCACTGCAAATGAAGATTCTAAAGGGATGTATTCTTGGTGGTGGGGTAGTCACGTTATCCCAAAGAATTCCAAATGGCTCGTGGAAAATCTTACAGGTATGGTTCCGTTGCTTATGGTTTCACTCAGCACGGCTTCTGGGACACAGAATTGACAACTCAACTTAATGTTTCCTCCGGTGTTGTATGCTTGGACTAGGAAATTTGCTTGAAAATCAATTAGAGAAAGGGGTCCTGCAACACTATTGTCAGTGTTATAGCTAAGGCCGCTATCTTAATCAATGTCTCAAGCACTGGTTAAATTTAGTTCTAGTATCTGGTTTGCCTGAAAACTTTAGAATTTCAATTTTTTGAACGAAAATTTCTGGTTACTTTCTTTGAAAAGTTTGATAATCATGCATACAATCCATGAGGTATCGTGCAGTTTGTAGTGCATATTCTACCTTCAGACCTTTTCTTATGATTTCATCGCAATATCGTGACTGCATATGATGTTAAATGTACTTATCCTTCTCCTTTTGAACAGATGTGGATGCCAAAGTCAAACAGATGATTAACATCATTGAGGAAGATGCTGACTCATTCGCGAGACGAGCAGAGATGTACTATAAGAGACGGCCTGAACTTCTGCATTTGGTTGAAGAGTTTTACCGAGCATATCGTGGATTAGCTGAGAGATATGATCACGCCACAGGAGTTCTGTGCCAGGCCCATAAAACTATGGCGGAAGCGTTTCCCAACCAAGTCCAGCCAGCGCTTCTTGACAGTGATGAGTTTCCCAAGGATATTTTGGAGCAAGCTCTGTCTTACTTCCAAGCTTGTGAGAAGAATGGAGCCGTGCATCAAGATTTCAAGGGTATGAGAAGTAGAAATGAGTCGAAACAGGTCGATGAGACTTCTGATTCTGGAGGAGGAAGTGAAAATGTGGTCCTCATGTGTCGTGATGCAGGAGAAAAAGAATACAGTGCACAATGTACTTGTAAGCATGATGCGATGACACGCGAACTTGAGCGAGCAGGTGATACTGAGAAAGAAATTCAGAACTTGAACCAAGCACTTGCAGAGTTGGAGGCTGAGAGAAAAGTCTACGCGCTTCAGTTTCGTCAGAGTCTGGAGAGATTATCAAAATTGGAAGTGGAACTTACTCGAAGGGCCAATGAAGCTGAGGCAGAAGCTCAATCTTTGAAGACAGCACTAGCAGATCTACAAGCCGAAAAGGAAGGCAATCTTATTCAGTACCACCTGGCTTTAGAAAAACTAAGAGCTCTTGAGAACACTGTGTCATGTGCCCAAGAAGAGGTGGATGAAATCAAGCAGCGAGCTGATAAAGCTGAAACTAAGGCCGACACTCTAAAACAAGATCTTGCAAGGGTGGAAGCTGAAAAACAAGCTGCACTTCTTCAGCACAACCACTGCCTCGAGAAGATATCAAATCTGGAAGATGAATTAAAATGTGCAGAGGAGAATAACAGAGAGATTAAGGAAGCTGCTGCTGGACGTTGCAACAATCTGCTGATGACGATTTCTAATCTCGAACAGGAAATTATGCGAAACCGGGCCCAAATGTTGGATCCTGATCGGGAAAAGGATTCGACAAAGCTAAAGAAAGCTGAAGAAATGTGTCTTCTTTTGGAGAGATCTAATCAGACTCTGCAGTCTGCTTTGGAGGCTTTGACAAAGAAAATGGAAGCTCAGAGTGAAGAAACTACAGAGAAGCAGAAGGAAATGGGAAGGCTCTGGACTTGTGTGCAAGAAGAACGGTTACGGTTTTCTGAGGTTCAAACTTCCTTTCAGAATCTACAGAATCTTCACTTTGAGACTCAGGAACAGGTGAGATCCCTAGCCATGAAGCTTCAGGAGAAGACTCAGCTTCTAGAAGACATGGAACTGCACAATAAGGGTTTGAAGGATGAAATCCGGAAGGCCTGTGGGGAGAAGAAGAATCTAAATGAGGTCAATATGGCTTCATCACTGTTGGTAAAAAACTTGGAAGATGAAATCTTGAGCATGCGAGAAATAATGCACAAACTTGAAGCGGAGACTGCAGCCATAGTGGGTGAACGAGATTCTCTTCAAAAAGATATTTACTACCTGAAAGAGCAACTGGATGACCAGAGAAAGAAGCACTGCTCAGTGATGGAGCAGGTGGCTTCAGTGGGTCTCGATCCGGGGCGTTTGGGGTCAGCTTTCATGGAGTTGATGGATACGAATTCAAAGCTTGAGAAGTGCTGCGATTTAGAACGAAGTGAAAAAGTTGCTCTACTAAGGAAACTGGAAGTCTCCCAGAAGCTTGTGGAGAAGACTGTCTTATTGGAGAATAGAATCTCGGATTTGAATGCTGAGGTGGAAGAGTATAAGCTTAAATTGAAGGGAATGGAAGAATCCTGTGAATCTCTCCTGGCATATAAGTCCAGTCTGATTTCTTATATAGAGAGTATGATTGGCAACTTTTACAAACTCATGGGGAAGAACGATACTTCTCAGAATTTGCTTAATGATGAATATGTGGATCTTGAAAAAGAACATGTCAAAGTGAGGAATGCAGTAGATATGCATGTCTTGCACGAGCAGGAAAAGTTCGAGAAGGAAAAGCTGGAATATCAGTTAAATGTCTTTCAGCAAAGACTGGAAAGCCTGGTGAGCAGTTATAAGGGATTAAAAGGTGATTACTTGGATATGAAGGAGGAGAGAGAATCCTTGATCTTGAGCATCCAGAATCTGCAGCTTGATTTGAACAGAGAGATTGAGGATCATTACAATTCTGTGCAGTTGAGTAGGACCCGGTTAGCTGATGTGGAGTGCCAGATCATTCACCTGCAGCAAGAAGCTCGGAGCAAAGATACAGAATGTGAAGAGGAACTGGAAAAAGCTTTGGACTCTCACATGCAGATCTTCATTTTGCAGAAATTCCTGGAGGATCTGCGGGAGAAGTATTTCTCACTCTCACTCAGATATCATACTCTAGTAGACGCATGGCAATTCTCACAGAAGCAAATTTCTTACTTGGAGAGTGAAAATCTTGAACATCTGGCCGAGCTCAAACTTTTGTCTGATGAAATTACTGTAGAACGATTGGCATTGTATCGGATTTCAAAGACTCTTGAGATCTGTTCGTGTCAAGAGTTTGAAGACCATATGGATTTTGACCATGATTATATACGGAATACTCTGACAAAGATTAGAGATCTGCAAGAATCCTTTTCTAAGTTAGAAGAGGAAAATCTCCGGGTGGTTTTCGAAAAATCAGTCCTATATTCACTGCTCAAGCAAGTGGAACTAGAGGCCACAAAGCTTGCAATAGAACGAGATGCCCTTCATCAAGAGCTAAAAATCAAATCTGAGAACTTCGATGTGTTGAACTATGGCCTGCAAAAGGTTATAGATACGAATGAAGAATTGAAGCTGAAGTTCTCAGAGGGAATCGACAACGAAAAAGTGCTGAAATCCGAAATATTGAGAGCAATCGAGAATGAGAAGCTAGAGGTGCTGAAAAAGCTGGAGGATTTGAAAATAGAGTATGCTGATATCAACATAGGACGAGAGCATCAACAGAAGCAGATTCTCAGACTGTCTAAAGATTTGAGTCATTGGACCAGAGAGGCGAGATTTCTTCAGGAAGCAAAATGGAAATTGGAGGCTGAGCTGATAACCTCCAAGATTGATGAAGCATTTCTCAAGGAGGAAATTCTTGAGCTCAATGAAGCCCATCAAAGTGCAAGTGAAGTGAGACGTGTGGAGATTGAACAGCTAAAAGAAACAATCATTGCTTTGGAAGGAGAAAATGGTGGACTGAAAACTCAGCTTGCTTCTTACGTTTCAGGAGTACTTTCTTTGGCGGAATGTATTTCTTCATTGGAAAATTGTACGACTGTCCATAAAGATATTTACAAGTCCAAGAGAGAAGTTGTCAAGGTAATTTTCCCCCTGCCCTTAATGCACCACATGCTAGTGGATCTGCTTGTTACATCTCCTTTCTTTAAATTTGTTGAAAATAATTTGACTTGTCTGTCTGTCGTCCTAGTCCACGGGAAATTTCTGCACTCCCTTTGCAATTACTTGAAATCTTTATGAAATTGTTGCCCTTAAAACTTGATCATCTATCCTTTATTTTCTATCCAAACCTGTTGTGGACATTAATTTGAAATCTTCTTGCTAAACAAGAGAACTGTTGTTTGCTTATTTTGCTAGTACATTATCATGTGACTCCAAATTCATGTTCTTGTTTATATTCCCTTGTTACCAGGAAATCAACATGATGACACAACAACAATCTGGGATTTCTGAATCTGTTGGAAATACAAGATTGATGGTGCCAGATTGTTTTTCTGCAATGCAGGACCTGCAATTAAGAATCAAGGTAATTGGAGATACGCTGCTGAAAGTTGAGGATCCGACTGTTATGGAAATCTTGAGTTCGAATGCCAAATTGGAGGAGTTGGAATCTACCAGATCTCAGAAACATGTCCCAAGAAAAAAAGAAAAGGAAAGACGTGGTGATGGACCTGATAATGACATGAAGATACGCAAAGCAACTCTTCAGATGTCTGTGACTGAGAATGAGCTTCTGACTAAAGACATCATGCTCGACCAGATTTCCAAACATTTGCCCTATGGGGCTCGTAGGACTGACTCAGTTGAGGCTGAAGATCGAATGCTTGAGCTGTGGGAGACCAGCGACTCAAGTGGGATTATCGATCTTAAAGTCGGGAAAGCTCACAAGACCTTTGATATGCCCAACGACTATTACTTTGTCGAAGCAGATAAGGAACAGAGGTCCTGTAACCCTTCTGGAGAGTCACCTGATGAGAAGGATCTCAGCGTTGATAAATTAGAGATACCCGAGAGCTTGACAGAACCTCGTCGAGCAAGGATCAAGAGGAAGATATTAGAGAGGCTTAACACTAATGCTCAGAAGCTGACAAACCTGCAAATAACAGTGCAGGATCTGAGGAGGAAGGTGGAGAACACAGAGAAGAACAGAATGGAAAAAGGCCTCGAGTACAGCAATGTGAAGCAGCAGCTGGAAGAAGCTCAATCGACCATCAACAAATTATCCGACTCGAATAATAAGTTAATTAGAAACGCTGAGAGGCGCTTATCTTCCTGTGACAGCAAATCCACCAGAGATCCAGATGATCGTGGTTGTGCAAGGAGGCTGATCTCAGAGCAGGCTCGAAGAGGGTCTGAGAAAATCGGGAAGCTTCAGTTGGAAGTGCAGAAGATACAATTCCTTTTGCTGAAGATGGATGATGAAAAAGAGTGCAGAACAAGAACCAGAGTGGTCGACCGAAAGACAAGAGTTTTGCTTAGGGATTATCTAATAAGTGGCAGACCAAGAAACCCACAGAGCAGAAAGAAATCTCCCTTTTGCTCGTGCGTTCAACTCCCGTCCAGAAGGCAGTGAGGAATGGCAGAAGTAGAGTTAGTTTAATGGGCGTATTTAGCAGAGAAAGGCGTTATCTTCTCTAGTGTAGGGATCATATTGTATATCTCAGGCCATATCCTAGGAAGAGACACTAACTAGAGCTCCATACGTTTCAGCGTTTTGTTACTTTCAGCTCTGTCAACTCTCTGAGATCATTATCTTATTTACTGTAGGGATCATATTGTATATCTCAGGCCTTATCCTAGGAAGAGACAAGTTAGAGCTCCTTTATGTTTCACCGCCTTGTTCGTTTCAGCTCTATGTCGACTTTCTGAAGTCTTGGGAAGATATATGAAGAAATATGTCGAAGGTCATCGCTGTTACTCATGCTTTCGATTTTATGTTAGGACACATTATCAATGCATGTACAACGCTACATGTTCCCTCTTAGGTAACTTTGAAAGTGGGATTGGATTTGAAGAATTTGCAGTAAGCTTCGGTATAAACTCTAGAACATAAAGATCAAAGGCCGCTCTATCATGGTTGCTTCTTGCTTCTGCACAATCTTCTCAAATTCTCATGCACTATTGGCTGCTCCTAGCGCCCAAAATTTCTTGATGGCTTCTCGATTGCTCATTGTTTTTTGACTAAGAAGGTTGCTTCATTTTTCACAGTCCAGCCAGAGCTGCATGTTCTTAAATTCAAGTAGAGTAAGAAAATTCAGTGATTTCTTCTTGCATGTACTGTTTAAGTTGCATTATTTATAATCACGGTAACTTTTTTATTTTTATTTTTTGGTGGCTGTGTAAGCGAGAGATCTCATTTATAACTTCAAGGTCCTAAGACTATTACAAACGTACTAGCAGTTGCATCAATTTCCAGCTCCTACATAGCTCAACATGTTGAGATAAAACCAGACATTCGCCAGTTTTTACATCAATTGGAAAAACAACACTGCTGTCTATATGCGATAAATTGCAGCTTGCCGAGCAACGTTGAAAATGACAGATGAAAGTGATTTGCCTTTCGCACACCGAGACACCTACTGCAACTCGGTATTCTGGCAATGAGCAGCCCTTTACACTCCACATCTGGTATAGACTAGGTGCCATATTTCCCCAGCAAGTGCATATCCATGAAGTTATTTGGTGCGATGATTATGTTACGTGGCATTGATATACGTGACATGATATGCCAATCAAAAGTGAATGATCACAAAATTTAAGCACCACATAAGATGAGGTGCGTGGCATGCAAGTAATATGATTGGTTGGTTACATCATGCACAACCCTAGATGTGTGGCATCACTTCTCCAGTTTATGAGGAAAGCATATTGAAACACAAAATTGGTATCAACCGAGTTGAACCATCTAGGTATTCTATCTTCTGTAGAGAGCCTATTCAATATAGCCAACCAGCAAATGAAGCTGCGGTTTGGAATATTTGGAACAAACGAAATGACTTTATGCCGTGTAACCTCACTGGCTCCGAGTTCTTAAAAATACTTCATGCACTGCCAACAGAGAATATGCTAGGAGTAGTAGCCAACCAGACCACCCTTTCATGCACTGCCAACAGAGAATATGCTAGGAGTAGTAGCCAACCAGACCACCCTATCCTTTAAGGGTGTGTTTGTTTGTGATTCTCGGATGTGCTCATGAACACATTTTCTTTTTCTTTTTTTTTGTTCCGGGGAAAAAAAAAGAGCATAAACGCGTTTATTTGCGTTTTTATTCCAAATCTATTTTTTTTTCTTCTTAGGACAAATTTGAAACAAAAATAATAAACAAAAAAAGAAATACTTATTTTTTGTTTTTGGAACACTTTCGAAACAAATTTTCTCTTTCCTATTTTTTTCTTCTCTTTCTTTTCTTTTCTTCTTTTCTTTTTTTGCCGGTCGCTAGCCTCAGCATGGCCGGCAACCAACCGTCGAGGGCCAATGACCTAACCAAAGTGTCACCAGCCCCTGGCAAGACGAGGCCAACCTCGCGCTAGCCTCGCTAGATTTGGGCGAGCTCAAGCTCGTCCAGCCACCAACGACGTGTTGCCAGTCTTGCCGGGCCACCGCTAGGCGGCGAGCCTCGCGCAGCCACCGTGAGGCTCAGCCTTGCCGGGGGCCGGCAAGCCTCTCCATGGATGGGCGAGGCCGCTAGCCCTCGTCGACCAGTCGTTGGCCATGGCCAAGGTCGACGACCAGCGAACAGGAAGGAAAAGAAAAAGGGAAAAGAAAAAATAAAAAATAAAAAGGGAAAAATAAAATAAAAGAAACGAAAAATCATACAAGTTTATCAAGCATGCTCCTGTTCTTTTTCTATTCTAGGAACAAGTTTACTAAACGCATTCTTTTGTTCAAAAATTGATCTCCGGAAAAACTATTTTTGTTCCCTAGAACAATTTTTAATAAAAACATTACCAAACATACCCTAATTCTCGAAATGGGCTTGCATGGAGACTGAGAAATCTGATCTCACTATTAGGACACATTTAAGCACAATTCTCTATTACATCAGCCACACAAGCACATACAGTAGGGGCAAAATACCAGATAGTAGAAACATAGGACAGACAGATAAACTGTTATCGATTAAAATGGGGTTTGCTAATACACAGTGCCACTGAAATTGGCCCCAAAAGGCAATGCAGGCAAAATGCTCATCATTATCATTCATGCATCTGGACTTGAAGCATTCTGTAATAAGTTGATTCAAGTTAGCGTCATAAGTGTCATTGCCTCTACTCAGTCATATCGAGCCACTGTGCCATAAAATCTAGTTCACTGAAAAATGTCATCACAGGACCAAAAAAGAGTTTTAAGCAATATATACGATGGTTAAGCTATCTGATCATTTTCAGATGATAGAACTGATTCGTGATAGGCTCATAATGTACTTAGAACACCTGCCAAAAGATGGTGAACTAAGAGTGCAGACTCTTTTAGTCCACCACCTCTTAGTCTCCACACGGAAAAGTGAAACTGAATCTGCACATTAGGAAGGTCGGTTGAACTGAAAAGTTAGGTGAGAACTATTCATAATAATTTCCAGGTGTATACATGAAAGAGACTCTTTTACTTTGATGGAACACTCTCTCGTCGGCACTGCAAGTTTTTAGCAAGGTTTTCCCTCAATGCACTCCCCAGTGGATCAACTTGCTTGCAACCCTGTTCTACATAGCCAAAATCATGGTGACCGGGTAAAGCAACATCGGAATGCAACTTATCCCCACTGTCAAGAATGATATTGTGGAGTAAACAGCAAACTAATATAATACTAGGTAGCTTCTGTTTGTCAGGCCTCCACATGACTTTGCTGAGAATTCTCCAACTTCCCTTTAATTGCGAGAATGCCTTCACCGCAAGTGATCTTGCAGATTCATGCATAGCATTAAAATCAGACATGGAATCCGTAAGTCCATTTCCATCACTTTCATAAGGAGTTATAAGCCATGGAAGGAGAGGGTATGAAGCGCCACCAACTATATATTCCCTGGCCTCACATTTCTCGATCAAAGTCTTTGTATTTCCATTTAATCGTTTTCCACATTCACAGAGTTTGAAAAACCCAGAGAACTTCAGGAGTTTGGACCCTATCATTCCTCCAGGCAAACCTGTAACAATATCAAGAAACCTCAATTCATCGTCCACAATTCCCTGCAATAACATACTGTAGTTATTAGCAGGGTCACACCAATCGTCTGAAGTTTGCACAGCTGGAAGGGTCATGATAATGTGAGTCGCATCAATGGCCCCACAACAGTTGGGCAATCCACAAAATGCCTCAAATCTGGCCTTTATTTCGTCCATCCTAGAGGCATCTGGCCACTTAAGGTGGTGTCTGCCGCGTTCTTCCAGTGCTTCAATAAACCTCCAGGTCACCTGAGAGACTGTCGACTGTCCGACTCCAAAGGCAGCTCCAACAGAAACTTGAGATTCCCCAGATGCTAGCCTTCTTAGGGCGATCGCCACTTGCTTTTCCACACTAAGTAACCTCCCTTCAATATTGATGAGTCCTGAAGGTGGTCTAGAAATAAGATCTTCTCTCACGAGGGAACAAATATAGGCAAAAGTCTCCTTTGACACCCGGAAGTAATGCTTGAATCCTTCCGCCTCATCCTCTGGCACTGCGGAACCTAAAAGTAGAGCCACATTTTAAGACTGACTAACAATTAAAAGTGTACGACTACCACAGAAATTTAATGCACTTCAGAATCAAAACTCATGGAAAAATTATTGTCCTTCCTATTTCAAGACATGTTAGCCAAGAGAAAGTTTATCTAAAGGGCAGAGACTAATCCTCACATAAAGGTCAAGAAAAACATTTGTTGTCAATTAGATGAAGGACAACTATCAAACAGAAATTTTCAGACAATTGATTCAATGTATGGAACTATACATTATGATGGACAACCTACCAGCACCTACCCCCAGAGTCTCCACTTCTTTTCCGAATCAACCAATATATGCACTTTTAATGACACATACCAGCCACATCATAAAGTCCCCCTGGATCTCTGCTCTAATTCATGTTAAGCCACAAACAAACTCACTCCTATCTGATGCTATACAGATTGAATTGTCCAGATGAAGGACTCGCACCATCTGTTAATCAAAAGAACCCTTTGCCTGTTACTAGCCTTGAATCAAATGTAGTCTGGAGACACTAAAATGAGTGACAATGCAAAGTCAAGGTTCAAAATCATGCGATCTAGAAAATTAAACAAGCACCCAATTTTTCTTTTTCTAAAATAGTAACCTTGAACAGGATGCAAGTGATAAAATCCCTCTAGCAGATCCACCTCCAGAAACCAGACTCACAAAGCCTTTGTAGACTCAACATTCAACTATATGATCTGAAAAAAATGATTGCTATTCAATTTCATGCATAATCAACATTTAAAATCAATCTCCTAGTCTTCTATGAAACCCGGGTGTATGTATGTGAGGTTCATTTGTGCAAATCACATAACATTTAAGTGAATGTTTAACTGTGGTCCAGCCCCAGATGGTATTTGGAGTCAACATCAGCATTATCTAGCAGACCGAGGAAGCCTACACTCAATTTTCAACTAATCCTAAAATGGAATGCAACATGTGCAGATCATGTGGGCATGGGTACATGCTTTTCTCTTCTCACAGAAGGTGGGATTTGCAGTGGTGAACGTGGGAAAGGGTAAGCTCTTCCAAACGGGCCAACTTGTTGATGTCGGACATGTGCTGAAAGATAAGCCCTCGCTAGTTTCTTTCCAAAGCTTCTGCACAATGCGATCCTAACTTTTGGTTACTCTTAAATTTCGCACCCAGCAAATTGACCAATAGGCTCCCATCTAATCCATCCATTTATATACTCCACCATACAGTAAGAATTTCTACATATCAAACAGATCGAAAATTGCCTCAAACCCCATACCAAAGTACATATCCTCCTCACAGGGACATCCACCAGAACACCACCAGCAGATCATTAGTGTGGCACGGTACCTGATCTCCTCATTTCTATGCCCGCCCTGTAAACCTTCCACAGAGTCTCAACTTTAGCCCTTTAAAGATTTCATTGAGGGCATCCACTGGCAGGAAAGGAACAGATACAGGTTTCCACAGCAAAAGGTTGAAGAAACCTAGTCTCTTAATGTACGAGCAAATCCCAAGAATGGTGATGTGTGACTTCTCCATACCTGACCTGCTAATGACTCTACTCTCACCCCCATTGACTTTGTTTAAAATTTCTTTAGCAGCTTAAACAGCACTTGAAATGCCGAGCCTGATTGCCAGAAGGCCAGAAGAGTATCGTGAAATGAACAGCTAATGCAATGTGCTCAAGTCTCTTGATCAAAATCCATGAGAGCCACTAGGCAAGATAACTTATGAGGCTATTTTCCCTAAGTTCTAGCAGGTCAATTGCTTCAGGGTTTTCCAGAACCCACACAAAGGAGGAAACTGTTTTAATTCTAACAAGAGTTGCCTTCCCTTCAAAGTCCTTCAAGTAATTTCCCGTCAACCAAACATTTTAAACATCTTCAGAACACCAACGTCGAAGAACTCCAATGCCTTCATCTGAATTCAAGCCAACTCCACTGAAACCGTTCAATGCCCAGTTTCCCCTTCTCCATATGCAGCCAAGAGCTCGACCCTTGTCCTACCCCAATTTGAAATCTAGCTCCCACCCCAAAATATCAAGACGAAAGCCAATAAAAATCACCGACTCAGAAGAAAAACCAAACCAATAGGCAGACATTTTTTTCACTTTCTATCGCACGGAGCTCACATTTTCCACCGGCAACGCAAGCTAGATTGCACTCGACAATGCAGAAACACGTCCCGTCAACCACCACCGCATCACAACACCAAGACCCAGCAACCAAAATCCGATCTTTTTTCCGACCCAAATCCGCGAAACCGCAAAAGCTCCATCCTTTTCGCCAAGCGAGCGAGATGGGCCGGTTTCCCAGAAGCCGACGCGACCGGAACCATCAAAGGGAAAATTCAAAAGACGCGGGGGCGAGGCGAGAGAGGGGGAACCTGGGGACGGGGAGTTCTTGCGCCAGAAGACGTCCCACCAATCGGTGTCGCTGGTGTTGGGGTCCGCGGGGGCGGCGGCGGCGGCGGCGGCGGCGGAGGAGGCGTTCCGCCGCTTCTTCAGCTTCTTCGATTCCTTCTTGCTCCTCCTCGATTTCTTGCCGGGCGCCATTTCGCAATCCCGGCTCGAGCTGTGCTCACCTTTGGAAGGGGAGTGGAGGCTGCAGACTGAAGAAGGAAGAAGACTGCCAACTGTGAAATTGGTATTCCTCAGCAGCAGTGGAGTGTTCTAGAAAATTAAAATTGGAAAAGGGAAAAAGGAAAAATTTCCACCGATGGTTTAACGTTTAGAATGTAATTCCAACAAGTTAAACCACGTCTTCTTCCAATAATTTTAATTTAGCGGTTGCCTGCTGCAAAAGTTTTCACGCATTAGAGCAAGAGGGTAGTGATGGCTTCGGCCTTTCGGCAAGCCCATCAATTCAGTTTCGATTTCGTAAAGTGTTGTGGTGGAAAATCGATTTTTTTTGGTCGCTTCTATGCTTTTTATAAACATGCACGGCTTGTTCGACTAAATTTAAACGTGTGCATTATGGCATCGGCACTTACTTTATGATGAGGTATAGCAATGAAGTTTTTACGGCATGCTATTTTGAAGAAAATGATTAGGCTTCGGGCAGTTTTTAATCATTTTAAGTGGTGTAGTGAAAGTGTGTTGAAAAGATATGTCCAGAAGTATTTTGTCATTGAGATGTTTGTGTGCCAGCATTGTATGATTGTGTTATTTGATTTGTATTCATTGTTCAGCTCCCATGCAATGAGATCATGAGATATGAACATATGCAATGATCGGTTTTGCTCCGGAGTTTTGATCATAATGGATGAGATTTTCAGCACATAATCTTAATTGATGTGATTTTCAGGACACAATCATAGGCAATATAGTTTTCAAGATTGATTTATACTGATATATATATATGGATTTTAATACTGTAGTGAGTTATTGGAATTGCTTATTCAATGTGAATGCAATTATTTCTTAAAATTGCATTATTTGTAGCTAGATCCCATAGAAGTGGCATTGGTCACTTGCTAAGCTATGATTTTGCTCACCCTTTTTTCCAACCCTTCAGGTTGGAAGGTTAAATATTCACGAATGCTGCATTTCAAATGAAAAGGAAGTAGAAAATCATTTGGAAAGATGATTCTCTTAATTAATTTAAAATGAAGTTAAGGACTTGGAAAAAAATTTTGGTTGAGAATTTTATCTTTACGATTATTGATTTATGATACTTTGGAACATACTATGAATTTTATTTTTCAATGAGAATTATGTTTAACGATCAATTATACATTTACAAGTTGAATTAATTTATTATTTCATCCTTTACTTTGTGAAGGGTAGCCATATCATTCTTTTGAATCTTAGCATGGATTAGATTGTCTTGGTTGTTATCTCATAAAATTTTTCATGGTACTAGAGTTAGGAAACACGGCATGAGCTATTCATAGGTCAATTTTATAGAGACACTAAACATGGTCAATGTGAGAATCTATCTGACCATAGTTAATTTCCTCCATGTCCATTCTCTACATAATCCATTTGATCTTATCTCAATTTAAAATGCAGTCAAAAGCGGCTGTTTAAGTACATGAGATAGAGATTTTTGGCAACCCTCGTCACATTGTTTTGCCCCCATCCTTGCTCATAGAGACAGATCTCTGGTCGGTGGAGTGGTCACATGTCCCTATTGAGAGCTTGTACAAAATACTATTGCTCTCTTGCCATGGTTGCCAAGGACGGTAATGCCTGAACAAACTGCATAGCTTGTGGTGTAGTCCATCTTCAGACATTGTTCCACTTCTCATCGGATTCGTCAGTCTCTGCGTCGACTTTGCATTTGTGAAGCATGAAATCGCAAGCCCCAACCGCCTGTTCGACGGTTAAGAAGAACCGCTCTTGGCCTAAGTTCTCGACGAACTTGGACTTGCTTAGCTTCTTCATCACGTCGCCTCCCGGATTCGCCAAAACCAGCTATTGAAAGATGGAAATGAGAAATGAAGGTAGGCACTGCTTGCATAGGTTCTTGTTGACAGTAGTAGTGACCTAATAAGGAAATCTGTATGACAAGATGAGCAAGACTATACCTTGAGATCTCTTCTTTCTATGGTTTTCTTGATCTCTTCAAACATGCTTATACCGCTGGTATCAATTCCACCTACCGCTGTTCGACAAAATCATACATAAACTAATTTCAATACCTGCGTATTGCAGTTTCGTAGTATGTCGCAAATGGCTTCACTTTTGTACTCACCTCCCATGTCTAGGATAACATATTGCAGATCGGCCTCTCCTGAAGCTTTCAACCGGTCTTCTTCTTCGTCGATCCACCTCGAGATCCTATAAGAACATATGTCCATGCATACATGAAGAGAAACGATAAACTCAGCAAAGCAATCTACTAGTACTGTATTGTGGGGCTTTCTCATACCTTTCTCTTAAGTAGCTCGCGTTAGCGAAGTAAATCGGAGCGTCAATCTCCAATATGAGGATTCCGGGCACATTTTTGGCAGTTGTGTACTGCTCAATGTTTCTGTAGGCATTGCAGTTTGGAATCCTTCCTTGAACAAAAGTTTTGGGCCTTGCAACAAAGAGTAATACCCTGAGCAATGATATTGCTACCTGTAATTACACAAGCAAATACAGTTCATGCGTATGTATTGAAAAGAAGATGCAAAGAAAAAGATCTGCGAATGCATACCGCTATGACTAAGCCAGTCTCGACACTGCCAAACACAACGCCAACATAGGCGGTGATACAAACAACAAAGTCGAATTTGTCGACCTTCCACAAGTGGATGGCAGCATCGTAGTCTATCAGGCCAAGCATGGCGGCGATTATAATAGACGACAGCACCACGAGGGGTGTATAGTGGAACAGAGGTGTTAGGAACAGCAACGTCAACATGACGGCGATCGCCATGACGATGTTCGACACTGCCGTCTTGCATCCCGCATTGAAGTTCACCGCTGATCGCGAAAATGGCCCTGAAATTTCAATGAATACGCTAAACATCAATGGAATGCATCATTCATCGATGCCAAATTGAGAGAAAATTAGGTAATTACTTTTGGTAATCTTATAAATTAGATTATGTATGCTCTGCCTAAGAGTGTACAGGAATTACCAGTGGTGAGATAGCAAGAAGTGCAAGAGCCAGCAATGTTCATCATCCCAAATGCAATCATCTCTTTGTTCCCATCAATGTGGTAATTCTTGAACATGGCAAAGCTTCTTCCAACTGCTATTCCCTCCTGCATTCATACCACCCATCACACATGTAACACAGCTGCTTCTTTTACCAATTGACAATCTATTTGCTTATGAATGCACTTTCTTTTTCTTTTCATATTGTCAAATTTGACATTTTCCATTGAATCCCAAGGCATCAAGTCCAATGAATAATACTGATGCAGAGTCAGGATTGATGGGTCATAGCAGTTGCTATTATTAAGCCAATTACTGCAACTGCATCGACCAATGATTATAGGTGGATATAACTTGCATGTAGACAATTGACTGGGCTCACTAGAGTCCAGAACAAATCTTTCTGCAGATGTCACACAATGACGTGTACACTAAATATGTTAAAGCTTTGAAATTCCCTGTTTTCCATATCTTGATAAGGGTAGTTTATGCGGGACCAAACCGTCATGCAGTGAAGATTTGCCAAATTAGAGCTGACAAGACAAAAAAAATTATAGAAGGGGCTGAGGTTTGAAGCAGAGAGCGACTCACAGCTAGGGCTATAACGCCCGTGACAATGCCAGTTTTGATGGCCGTGGTAAGATAAGGAGACCTAAATGTCAAATCCATGCCGGATGGTGGGTTCAGGCCCTTCTTCAATGGACCAATCTGACACGAAGACAGAACAAATCACAAATTAACACACATAAAACAACATTATTCACTTCAATTTTGGTTCTTTTATTCAACACTTTTCCATTTCAATAATTGCAGAGGACAATTGGGTAGCTCGGCGACCCGCCAATCAGATTCCCTCAATCTCCCCTTTTTTTCTCTCTCCCCCCACTCTTTTCACTATCTTTCTAAGTTGATTTTGTCTGCATTTGGGCTCTCGATGGCTGACATGATCAGAAAGACTGTGCACATTATCGAAATGGGCCAAAAAAAGCCTCCTCCTCAAAGGAACATGCGCGAGCAGTACCGTGTCCCGCTACGGCTCGCTGGCTTTGTGTTATGATTGGCGAGGTAAAAGTCACTGACAACTTGGGACCGGCCCCAGGACAGAAACTTGAAAGGCCGTGTGCTTTTCGATACAACACACATGCAGAGAATGGTGGTGGTCCAGCCTGTTCATCTGTGGACTGATCTGTTCTCAACCCTGCCTTTATCGGCGGTCCATGGTCGGTACAGTGTTTTCGCAGCGGTCACGGCGTGAAAAGAAAAGATGATGCTGCTCTAGCTTTCGTAAGATGCTTAGCAAAACGCCTCGTGGCTGCCGCGACACCCCGGCAGCTATAATAGCCTATGGCAGCTTTTAGGAAGTTGCGTCGTCCAGTTTTGAAGTGGTGCAACTCTGAGAACATGTTTTACCAAGCCCAGGCCTTACCAGAGACGCGTGTCGCAAGCACTTAACGTCTCTAGCTTCATTCAGGGAATAATCACGACCACGGTTGTACCTAATACACACTCGATGATGCAGCATGTTGTAGACAAGCGTTCGAATATAGCCTATGAATATCATTTCAAGTTCGTGCTCAGTGTCTAAGTACGACCCGCTTCACATGTATTCAAAACAATTCACCCAATTAACCTATTAATCGACGTGACGAATTGCCAGTAAGAATTTCAGCAATGCGGTCATATCTAGTACCTTGCAAGAGTCCGTCTTTTTTGGATTCTAAACTAATTTTACAAGCTAGCTTTCTTCTTACCTAGAATTACTTGTTACCTAACTACCCGCATCAGATCATTTTTTATTATACTCCTAGGCTTGTTCTTGAATTTCTGATGGACTTATTCAGTTTTATATACGGGAGGACTGAGGCACTTACCACTGCAACGCCATGCTTTTCAGCGTGGGTTAGGTAAACCAGGAGACTTCCCAGGATCACCGTCGTCAGCGGAGCCATTGCTGATATCCAGAAGAACTTGGGCCTCCTCTTGCTCTTCATCATAAAAAAGAAAACAATCCAAGATTAATTATCAGAACATATATGCATGCAACTGTTTGCAAAGGTTTTTATTTTTCGAAATAGAGAAAAGTCACATTATAGTACCCCTTTTAGATTTTTTTAGGAGAAGGGTTTATGCATTCTTTTTAATTGCAATTGATTATAATATTGCATAAGCTTCTTAGCTATGTCTACTTTTTCTGAGTATAGAGCGAAAAAACAATATATTTATAGTGGAGGTAGTATAAATTCTCTTAAGCAATATGTCTCTTTTGGGGGGTTAATAGAGAAAAAGTCGCATTATACCCATTCTAGTAGGGAAAGGATCCTGCATATTCTATTTAAAAATTCCTGCAAAAAAACTTAAACTATGCGAACTATGATATAATATGTTTGGAGGGTTTTGGTGACACAAAAAAAGTTCGGAATATTGGTTTTGTGATGAACATTATTTAAGATTTTTGGTGGTATTAAGCATTCCTAAATAAATTGCTTAAGAGTGGAAGCAGGTCGGACTTGGATAGTAGTAAAGAGAACGTGATCAAGGTTAAATGTTCCAAGTTGAGCAGGAAGCTGCCAAAAATGTACACATCGAGGACAATTTGCAAATATAGAGTCGTGTGAGATTAATTCACTTTCCACAAATATTTTAATACTACCCTTTTTTTGGAGCTAGAAAAAGAGGAAAATAAAAAATAAAAAAAAAAAAATTCAAAGTGAAAGATTTGAGAGGAGAGAGGGTCAGATTCACTTACAAAGTATCTGGTGAGAAGGAGGAAGAAAAGGAAACAACACCCCAGGACACCACTTTCCCATCGCCACTGCCAAAAAGGGGCCAGCATCGCAAAAAGATAAGATAGATATGTGTATGTATGTTATATATATATATAACTATATAAAACTACATATTATAAGTATTATCCTTAAAGTGAAATTTCTCCTGCTCACACAATTTTTCGTATCATCTCCACTTCTGATGATAATTCGTTTATTATTTCTGAATGATAGAACTAAATAAACAAGAGGGTTTATTCACGCAAATAAAACTTATGCTAAGTTATAATGTTCAACTAAAATGAGCATAATCATGCAAAAATGATGAAATCAGATTCCTAACATGTGATTCACAAGTTTTGATAAGCTAATCAATGTAAAGTAATCTTATCAATATTCTCTCATGATTGTGCATATCTTCTAGCTTTTTCGGTTAGGAGGCTTCTTTGTTAGGACATCAGCATTGAGAAATTGGTTGTTTTAGCACAATTCATCGTCTTTTGAATAATTTTCTTACCCTATAAGTGCAACTTTCATTGGGTTCTGCATGTAAGTGGAAGCTGTATCTTCTTAAATAAATCCTCCAAAGTTAGCCTAGATGTTGGAACAAACTTTGTTGCTTTGGTACTTTATTTTCAGTATCTATTCGTCGGTGACCATAGGATAAACAAATAGAGGAAACGGATAAGTGCTTTGTAGAATAATTATATACTGCGGTCTCGTGCCAAAAGTTCGGACCGAAACATGTATTAATGGTGACATATCGATATGTCAGGTGACATGAGTATAAAGCGGTGAAAAAGACCTCGTGAATCTGGCCGAAAACGGAGTGCATGACGGAGATGACGTCGGTCTCGTGAGTGAAGTGGGTGAGGCCGAGAACGCCTTTCAGCTGTTGAAGGCACACCACCGTCGCCGCTCCGGCCATGAACCCCACGATCGTCGCGTGCGATAGAAAATCCACCAGAAACCCTAGTCTGCAAATTGCATCACTCACGTCGAATGAATCTTCTATCTTTTTTCTTTTCTATCGACCTAAAATTGACTAAAAGGTGTGTACTAGTAAATATCTACTCAATCTTGGACATGAGACTCTTTGTAAAGTTTCAAACAAGTGGAGTAAATAAAGTTGACTACCTTATCTTAGGCCCCACATTTTCCACTAGCAAGAAACTTCTCAGTAAAATGAAAAGAATTTGACGTAAATTTAGGAAGGACTTCGTCAAGAAAGAGACCCAGGATTACAGCATATGGTCAAGAAGTGAACGAAATTGCACATGCAAGTCGAATTTTCGCCAAGTTAGATCTTTATAAAAATGGCGTACGGATATCGCTGGTCGATTACTCATGAGAAAATTGAAAGGGAAAACAAGGTTGAGTTGCTTTGTAGTTTCTTCATTTACGTTACAGGAATCCTTGTCACAAACAAGCAGACAAGAAAAGAGACAAAACAACGTAGAGAGAGAGAGAGAGAGAGAGAGAGAGAGATGCGAATTGTTTACGTTGTTTTTTTAGCGATTCAAAGAGGGTCAAAACGTAACAGCGACATGATATTGGAGGAGCCATAAATCAGAATAAACGTTTTCCATCAGCTTACTCACCTCAACAGGCCCAAGGAAGCTTGGAAGACGCCGGCGATGAAGGTGGCCGTGAAGGCGAGGTGGAGATATAGCGTCGGGTTCTCAGACGCTTTCACTTCTTTCCCCAGCATGGAAGCCGTAAGCAGCGATGCCACCGCCACCGTCCCCACCGCCAGATCTCTCGAGCTCCCCATCATCGCGTACACCAACGGCGGCACAAAGCTCGAATCTGCACCGGTTGTTTTATGTTGTTTTTTTTTTTCTTTTTCGAGTTAGATCGGAGACAGATAATGACCAAAAATGAGGGGAACAAAGAGGAAGCAAAAGGACATCAGCTTTCAGCCGACAGCTAATTTGATACTACAATGATGAGATTAAGGTAATAAAAAGGCTGATCTCGACTTGTAATAGAGTTTAGCTCGCTTATTGTTGGATGGTCGTCTGATAAGCATTCGGCATAAGTTTGAAAAGTTGCGCACATGCCTAGAACTATTCACGAGTCATACAAATAACCTTTCCTTTTCATATAAAAACAAAAAATATAGCATCCTATAGTGGATATGTTGGTGTTAATGAAATCATTTCTATTAGAAATGAACTCCTTTTCATGCGAAGAACCGGAAATACTCAAATTCAGAAGCAGAAAAGCACTCACATAGGCCGAGGATGGGGGGCAGGTTGGCGAGCTTGGCGTAGCTGATGCCCTGGGGGATGGCGAGGCTGGCGATGGTGATGCCGGCCACAAGGTCGGCCCGCAGGAACTCGAGGGTGTACCGCGGCCCCCACTCAAGGATGGGGAGCACGTACTGGAGCCCCAGCATGATTCGCCTCGACCGCGGCTGCCCCTTGAACTGCCGGAGCGGGTCGTCCGGGAAGAAAGTCTCCATGAGGGAGTTCTTCAGGGACTTGAGGAACGGCCGGGGTGGCGGGATGGCCACCCCGTTGCCGCACCGATCCGCTGCGCCCTCCACCGGAGGGAACTCATCATGGTCTGCATTACCCATGTCCTGCTTGTTCTTCTTTTTTCCTTGTTCTTCAGCAGTAGCCAAGGAAGGAAGAGCAAGAAAGTATAAGAAAATGTTAAAAGGAGAGAGGTGGGTGGTTATGCTATAGAAGTGAGCAATGGTTTTTATAGAGAAGGAACGCGGAGACTTCATTAGGGGACCTCTCTTCTAGAGTGCGTCATTGGACCCGCATAAATATTCCATAATATTTTTCTGGGGAGGATGCATTTTTTTCAACTTTTAGCGTCTTCACCCTACAAAGACGTGGAAATGTGGGGGGTTTGGGGAAGCTTACGTACGGTACACCTCGAATATCCTCCAGCTTGGTATTACGGGAATTGGGATTACATTTGTCATAATCTTTTAATTGTGTCAATTGAGTCTTAAACCTATTGATGCTTTACAAATATAATTCTTCCGGCCAATTTTGACTGAAAATCACTGATATGAATATCGGCTGTTCTACACAACATAACCCGAGCTAAGATAGAGTTTTTTTTTATAATTAATTTCTTTGTTTTTCTTATTTTTATGAATTTATTATTACATTTTTCCTTTTCTTTTCGTCTTTTTTTTCTAATTGTGGTCGATGAGGCTGCTAAGCACAAGCGAATTGGCTGAGGGGAGGCATTCATTTCATCAAAAAAATTAGTTATTCAAAGAAAATCTTAGATGCACACTACTAACTAGCAACAACATAACTATTAAAAAATGAATTTCTATCATGTGCTCATCACTAACGATGTTACGGGATTTAGTAATCAACTGCCTATTATTTTGCTTGATAAATCCATTCTTAAGGAACAAGTATGTGCTTGACCCTATCAATACGTTATTGATCCTTCTTCTCTCTCTTTTTTAATTTTTTATTTGGCTTTATTTTGTAGGATTATGACCTTTGCTCTACTTCAATTTGAATACAATTTTCTTTTGACATAAAAAAAAAAAAAAAAAAAAAGAAGAAGACCCTTGACATTGATTTCCTCCCCCAGATGGGTCCAACCTCTAAGAATTTCGGGGGCCTCGACCCCCAAAATTAAGTCATTGGATTCGCAATGGGATTTTCTTTCATGTGCAGTGCGTGATAGGAGTTTGGTTTAACAAATAAATCCTGTCTGCAATAACATTTTATTCCATGCACATCTTTGTATCACTGCGTGCATGCAAGATGCTGTCTGCTAGTTTGACCATTCTGCGGCCAATGCACATGAATGTTTCCACTTCATTAGATTCACCCCACTTAGGCATTGATAGTTAGAGGTCCTGCACATGGTATAAATACGACAAGTGAAAATTTGTCTCTGGAAGTAAAAACGAGATGAACTTTAACGCACAAGATGTTGAAAAAGACATGTGAGGAGATGGGTGTGCGGACGTTTTACTCTTACCACTCATTGCGAGAGTCCCGGTCTCCCGTCATTAACACAAAAAGATTGGAGGTTTGCCGGAGTGTTTAGGGACTATTTGTAAGTTCTTGGCAATGTGACGAATGATTTGAGCACTGGGGTTATCCATTCGTCGCATTTAAACTCGTTTAAATAAATAAATCAATGTGTCACACATGTCAAAACATATAATTCAATACGTCAACACATGTTTAGAGATATTTTTACATATCTATATAAGAAATTACAGTTTAAATGTGTCGTGTAACCTGTTCAATGAAAATTGTTGCGATCAGGTTATTACACAATGAAGAAAGGTATCATGTTCGGATTAAATGTATATTCAACATGAGGCGACAAGGTCAAGGGAGGTTGGTTGCGTCGGATAGGAAACAATGCACGCCAGCGAGTGATCAACATTACCTAAATCCTAGCATCAACATCAACTTTGGAATCCCTAGGAAGATTTCTTTGCCAATTTTGACTATGGTGACGGGTCAAGTCGAAACGCCAGCATTTGACTTTAGGATGTGTTTGATGGAAATTTAGATGTATTAACTTTCAGCACTTACTAGTGTTATCCCTAATATTAAATAATTGAGAAAATTATCCAAAAAATTTGAAACCTATAATACAGCTGTCAATTCAGTCTTAAAATTTTTAATTTAGCCAATTTAGTTTTAAACATTTTGATGTTTTTTCATTATAATCCTTTTCACCAAACTTGGTTGGAAATCACTCCATGTGTGGTCCAATCACCGCCAGTCATCTTGCCACACTAATATTAACTTGGACAATTTTTGCAATTTTTTAAAAATTTTATAGATTCTTCTTCTTCTTTTTCTTTCTACTCCTTGCTCATCTTCTTCCTTCGCAAATTGCCGGACGTGGTGGTCCTTGCCGGCCATCTCTTACTCATATTTGGTGAGGTTCTCAAGGCCCTCGTCGACCATCAATAGCCCTTGCCTACGGCCAATTGCCAACCATCGTCGAGACCAGGTGATTGCCCATAGGCGAAAGAAAAAAGTAAGAAAAGGTATAAAAAAAAAAAGGGAAAAAAAGAAAAAGTTTAGAATTTTTTCTTTTTGAATTGCAAAAGTTGTTCACTTCAATCGGATGTGTCACATAAGATAGCTATTGTCCGCATTAATAATTTATGACCAAAATTGATAGGAATTGTATTGGAAAATTGTCAAACAGTTCATGATTAGATTGGCCAATTGAAAGTTCAAGATTGTATTGGCCGCCATACAACAAGTCTTTTCGAACAATTATCCCTCTTATAATTTAACACTTAGTGACAAATTGAATGGAGGGCCTTTGCAAAGTCATATTAGCCTCAGGCCTACCCATATTCGTATCATTCTAAATCTTCCTCACATTCTGCATTGAATTGTTAAGTAGAACACCGAGCAATAATGAAGATTTAGCAAATCATAGACAAAAACAAATCGACATTATATGTCCATGTTGAATTTAGAGTCTGCACTGAAAGGCGTGAACACATAGATTCCATTGCAATCATTGATTTCAATATGAATTAATTAAGGAGAGTTTGAACGATGGTCTCACGGGAGGATGAGAAGCTTTCCCACACGACAAAATAGGGACAACGAAACCGTGCAATGAACTTTTTGCGGCCATAGATATGTGTGGCATGTTTATAATATAGAAATGGCTACATGTACCCTTAGCGGTTGGCATTGAGTTTAGATGGAAGTGAAACCCCATTATTATCTTTATATTAATTTTTTTATGAAAAAATTACCAAAAAAGTTATAAATTTATTACATCAGCGACAATTTGGTTCTAAACTTTTCAATTTTACCAATTAAATTCTAAATCTTCTGAAAATTTGTTAATGTAGTTTTTCCATTTAATTTTAATTGAAAATTAATAATATAGATACCGATGGTCCTACCCGATATAACCGGTGCTGACATAGATATTTTTTTATTATTTTATTATTGTTTATTAATATTTGTTTTTTTAATTGTTAAGGGTCTAAAGAGGGCTCCTGACCATTGGCTGAAGCTCGGTAACCCCCACTAGCCATTGGGCTAAGACCTAGGAGTTGGTGGGGCTCACAAGCCTTCGCTCAGTGGCCAGAAACCGGTTGTAGTCAATGTTCATGAGTGAGAATGATATTTTTCATTAATTAAACGATGTTTATAAATTGCAAGCATCTTTATGTGGTCGATGTTTAATCCTCATTTTATGACCTAAAACCTAATCTCATCCGTTCTCCACACTCCACCCTCCCACGTGTTTGTTCTAGACCTTTTGCTTGATATTCACTCTAGTCACAATAACTTGAGGTTCTGGCTATGGTATAGGTGTCTCGTACCAAGGTGCATAGATTATATTATATTAAAAAAGTAAGATGAAGAAAGAGATAAAGCTCTATGGCATTCTATATTTGCAAATGGGAACAGAACATTATTTCTTTTTATTAAAAAGAAATAATTCGATTCAAAACAAGGAAGAGAACCTTGGTCCCATCCGATGCCTATTGAGAAATGTCCAAAAGTAGCATGATTGATCCCTCTCCGTCCAGGTCCTGACCGACCGCACGCTGCCCAATGTCATTGGCTCATCATCTGAAGAATGTATTTAAGTAATAATTATACAACCAATTATTCCAGATGTACATTACAATAATATCGTATTAAAAAGAAATTGCAAGATGAAGAAACAGAGGAAAGGAGGAAAAGGGATGCTTCGGTAGGGCACAGAGAGATAAAGGGTCAATTTTGGAGGCAAGTAAGTGGGAAATCAGAGTTTTTTTCTTTTTTTGCTCAATTAGTCCTAACCGCTTTTCACCTTTTCGCCGACCACGCCAAAGCAAGAGAAATTCCAACTTTCCTTCGTTATATTTAATAAAAATGTGCAAAAAAGATGTTCTAGTTTTTCTACTTCCATGGCCATCATTGTAGACGGACTGGTCAAGCCGGTTGACTTATTAGGTCTTTAAAGAAGAAGCCCCATGACCTATCAAAAGGATAGTAAGTGTGGACCGTGTTCGTTGGGTGCATACCGAATGGAGACAAGGACATCCTTAGCCAGAGTTCAAAGCTTGAGCGACAGGTGATTCGGTAAATATCGAACGCCATGCGGCACATGAGGAGTGTCGAGTCGCCGGAAGTCAAGAGAAGTGGAATGGTGCTCGATCGTGGATACCTCTCGACAATTCGATCTGTTGAAGTCCTGATTTTCAAAGGTGCCAATGTTGAGAAGTGGATACATCCAAAGTTATAGAAGCACATAAAGTGCCAGGGTGTCGAAGGCCTGGTGTTTGAAAGTGTCGAAGTACCTGCAATGAATGAACTCATGAGGTATTTTTAATAAGAGAACCGGGTTTTTAAGATCATGTCACGTGGTACATTAAGGACATGGGTTATCACATGTTAGGAAGACACATACCAACATCGAGTTTGCTAGAAATGGTTAGGGATGGGCTAAATCATCCTTAATGTGTCTTGCTCTGAATCCACAAAGTCAAAACTCTCAAAAATATCTATCTTAAAAAAGGGATAACTCGTGATCCTACCACAACTTTAAAGTTACTCCTGCACAGAATAATACTTGGTGAAGCAAACCGGCAGAAAATCCCTAAGCAAGGGCTTTCGTTAGTAAATAGGAAATCGTGTACGATTTTTCTTTTCATAAATTACAGAAAAGCCAAAAATATGCATCACAAGGTTTGGAAAATTTTACTTACCCCGTTGAAGTTGTGGATTGAGATTTGAAACAAATTGAAAGATTTGATATTTTTTGTTGAGTCTAGAGAGTCAACTGATAAAATGGAAAGAACACGGAGCAAGAACTCAATCAAGCCCCACTCTAGTAAAAAAGGACAAGTGCATGCTCCTATTCAAGATCTTGATAACGCGTGACACTAAAAGGTCATGAGGATTGACATCGGTATGTTCCATGACAAGTTCGAGTTGTTGCTTCACCCAATATATTCTTTCGTGGGTCTATCAATAGTTCCATAAAGTGTTCTTGCTGATTCGATTATGCAATAACTATAGTCAACATGTGCGGCCCCCGGCGGGCTACATCTAATGAATAGGATAATGGGATTTGTACAATATGGATGTGTATGCACATGACCGTTTGCGCAAATTGAGGGTTGAATCTAATCCAATCCAATCCAATCTAAACTCATTGCCCCAACCTTCTGCTTCATAGGCTTTTTGACATGTGGTATCCCACAAAATATCTTGAGGGGTCTTGCTTTCTCCCGCTAGCAAGGAGGCCCCCCTCGATGCAGCCAAAGAGTCAACCATACGTGGAGCCCACATGCCGCATGTAAATGTCATAGGCCGATAGTTCCTTGGTCACGGAATAGCCTGCACAATGCCAAGTGAGCCAAGAATACCAAGCTAACCTTCATTTTATAGTTGTTCCCAAAACTAATACAGCGAATAATATTCTTGTATTAGATCTTACCACATCCAACTTAATTCAAATGTTTAGTCCATCAAGCGAGATATGTAGAACACCTTATGCACAATAACTAGTTTCAGCCTACCATGACCTCCCAAAAAATGGCATCAGCTCTCAATCAATTTGCACATGGGAAACCAATCCCACCTTCAAACCTTTGTAGAGATTTAACCGTTCTATCCTATAACTCCTAGCACCAAATATCATAACGCCGCTCACAAGGGTATGCAAGTACGTGAGATCACAGTCTGTGGCACAATTGCATCTTAGCTGAACCTCACTTAGGTCGGGTAAATGGGTCAATAGAATGACAATCACCAGCATACGAACTTCATTATCTTGATTTGTAGATCCATGTCATCAATGTCATACATGTGAAGATTCAAGTTGGTGCATCAAGGATGGCTACGGACGGTGACATTTGAGGTTCATATCATTTTCGTGGCACCCACTGAATTCTTAGGACCATATTACGTGCGTTCGTATGTGTATTCGCTTTAAGCCGGGACCAACAGAGAGACGCAATCGCAGTCCGAAAACTGTATCGGAAATTCATAAATTTTCAAGAAAGGCCAATGTAGGTCATGTTCGGTCGTTGACATATGATCGGCATAATCAATTATTAGACTAACCCCACGCCATAACTTCTCGAGAGACGATCATATCGCGACACGGTTTCGACGAGGCGAGAGCTTGTACAGTTCTTCTATTAGTACGCACTAATTCACACGCATTCCAGGAAGAGGACAGAACCTGCAATCCTCATTCCATGGATGATTTGGCACCAGACACTAGGAACTATCTTTTGGGTCTCAAGTTAAAAAGACCAATACTTACAAGTCAAAACGAAACATCTCCCTAGTACCCAAAAATCGTCTGGCATTATGCTTACGTTGAGCTGTGGATTGTGAGAAGGATATTTTTCTATCACCTCCATCATCATCTTTTAGTGTCTCCACCTGTTGCTTGCATTGCGCATTGACCGTTGACAATGTTTCTAGCAAAGGATGATTGACAGACAGCTCCAAGCTGTTCACTCCATTCTGTAACCATAACATTGTACTCTCTTCACGATGGTCCTTCGCACTACAAAAAAAATCTTGTAATGGTTCGTTTTGAGCTCGAATATCTCCAGAGCTGACGAAATGATGCTATTTTTCATCAAAATTCACTTTCACGTTAGCTCTATATTTTCCGAAATCAGATTGTCCTAATTCATCGAATTGTGGTTCGAGTCTTCTCTCACCCTTTTCCTAGTAAGATCTTTAGGTACTCTTAGGACAAGATATCCCCCATTCATGTCAACTAATTGCACTACAAAATGGATAATCACCTTTAAAAAGGGTAAAAACAAGCTCATGACGCTTAACCAAACTGTATTGACTTGGGAGGATAAGGACGACCCGCTTCCTCACAACAGATTTCCTCATGGAATCGTGATTTCCATGTCTGCATCATTGGTTGACCTTCACGAATGCCACATTCTTCGAGCATTTGAGGGAACACCCACTTCAAGGTGCACTCCGTTGACAACATCGGTGGCTACAGGAGTGCACATCCTTGCCTTGACCAATCCTCGCTTAAAGCTCACCAATCTTTGCACCTGAATAATTGATCCAGGACCCCCTGTCGTTAATGGGTCTTTCGGCGACTCGGAGTTGCTAGTGAACAGGACATCGCATGTGAACGTCGGGTCCCCAAGCTGTCGATCCCATTCTTCTGTGGTTGAATCGAGCACTGATCACATATCCGTCGCCCTTCGCGATAATTGATGGACGAATGAGAATAGTTGTGGCCTTTTGTTCCCTCACGCATGCGGTGGATGTGGGATGTGGGATGTGATGGTCCCAAAGCAAGAAGATATGCTCTCTATAGGAATATGCGAGCGAAAAGTGAGTGAAGAAAGAGATGGGAAGGTGGTAAAACGACCACGCAAAATGTTAGCCACCACAAATGCCCCGAAGCTGCCGCCTACCGCCGAGGACCCCGGGCCACTCGCCACTGCCACTAAGGAAGGATCTGCAAGCAGCCCCAAGGAAGGATCCACATGCCCATAACACCTCGACATGGGGTCATCTATGGAGTTGCGAGCTCAAGGTCAACATGGGCCATAATGATCTTGAAATTGAGTCGTCAATGCCATTGCAACTTTAGTTTTTACTAGGAAAAAGTCTTAAAACTTTTGTATTTATGCCAATTTAGTCATAAACTTTTTTTGGGTACTAATTTAATCATAAACCTTTTATTTGGTGCTAATTCAGTCATTTCTAGCTAATTTGGGCCCGATTTTGCTGAATGAACACCAATCGGCTAACGTAACGCGATTTGTGTTGGCGTAAATAATTTTTAATAATATTTTAATATTTTTTTTTTTTTTTTTTTTTTTTTTCCTTCTCCTCCTCCTTCATCCAACCATTTAGTCGAGGATGAGCCTCACCGCCACCCAGCCGCCGCCTAGGCCATGAGGATAGCCTCGGTTGAGCCTTGCCGGCCATCGCCTCAAGAAAAAAAAAAAAAAGAAAAAGAAAAAAATTTCTAAAATATTAAAAATTATTAAAAATTATTAATGTCAATGTTAATCATGCCACGTCAAGCGTAGCCGACAACGTAATTAGCAAAATCGGGCCAAAATTAGTTAGAAGTGATTGAATTGACATCAAGTTAAAATGTTTATGACTAAATTGGCACAAAAAAAATTTATGATTAAATAGGCATAAATGTAAAATATTTAGGACTTTTTTTAATATTTGTCCCATTTTTGCCACGTGTCTTAATACCTAGAATGTTCCTAGAAGATTCTAGATTAGGTGTCATTGTACCTATTTATTCTGACCTTGTGCCTTAATACCTATACGCTGTTTTTCATAAATCTATCCTCTTATCAACGTTAACCAATTTTCTATTTTTATGACTAATAAATGAATTATCTTAGTGGGGGCATGAGACCTTTGCAGATATGCTGCTGGCCATTTCTTGGTTCTTTCTCATATTTCAACCCATACCACCGGGACCAGATGTGCTTGAGAACGCTGTTGAAAGTTTCTAGAAACTAGGGTACCACGAGGAGAAAACACAAGACCCATCCCGCCCTTTCAGCTTGCATTATCGGCTGTTGCATCTTCGGGGTCAACCTACGCTGACTCTTCATGTCTTTGGACATTGTATCTTTGGTACTTATGAGGATGAAAAAGGTATGATAGGCGTAGAATTCTAGATGCCCATATGGTCCCGATTGCTCTTCTGATGTAGACTTCAAATCCCAAGTGCGGTGACCCTATGAGGATATTGCGCCCTTTAACGACAGCTACAAAACAAAGCACATTGTATGATGGAGATTCATCTTTTCCAGTCTCTCTCTCTCTGTCTCTCTCTAGGAGATGATCCTTCCATCTTTGGTTGGCTTTTCTCTAACTTTGGTTTGTTTGTATCCAGAGAAAAAAGGAAAAGAAAGTAGCAAGAAATTTGGGGTTGGACTGAGACGTGAGAGTATGGCTCTAGAAAAGAGGGGATCAGGACGTGGATAATAATATAATATGAGAAAGGTGATGGAGGTTGGATAATTGTTCTACTTTGAAGGGTGTGATTTTCTTGCTTTTGATTTTATTGTGGGACCAGTGTTTGCTAAAATTAGGATGTGGTTGTAAGTTTTGTCTTATTAACTAGTATTCTTAAGGCACTTATTAACTACGATTAATAAAGTAATTTCTTTATTTTTTATACATTTGTATTGTGCTTGATATGAAAATCGTGAAATCTTTAAAAATGACAAAATTTCTTTGTTCAGATGTTTACTAAGCGCGCTCAAAGTATTTCATGCTTTGATAGAGTTTCTTCCTAGGATATTCCCGAAAAAGTAAGTTGTTTCCGAGAATAGTGCAAGATATATCATATGCCTATCATCTTTAACTCCAACATATGATAGAGAATCGACTGAGGATAAGAAAGTGAAAGGCCAGTTGATTTACATGATTTGTAAAGCTCAAAGCTATGTGAGGATGCAATTGTTCATATATAAGCCAATCCACTTAAATTACTAGTTTTCCTCTCGACGACGGTGAAAAGCCATGGTGAAAAGTTGCAATATCTTCTGATCTAGACACGCGACAGGAGCGAACTCGACATCAGCGGAAAGCTCTTTGCGAAGCACATCCGGCTACGTCCTTTCCTTGCCTCTAGACGCACTTCATTGAGAGCAAATGAATTGGTCAAAGTTTATAGCCTTGTCCACAATCTTCTTTCCTCGATATCTAGACTAATCGATTCTTGCATTCACGGAAAGCAGGCTTGAAGTGCACTTTGCAATTTTCAGTCCTAAGCTGGTTCTAGACATGTTTGGGCAGGGTTCAAAACTTCCCTTTTAGTGTGGCCAGACTAATGTGGCATGATCATAGTCATGCGACGAATTTGTGACAGGACTTCCCGACTGGAGATTGCCGGCAGTCGATGCTACAGGAGAGATGGCAATTGGTAGGGACACAGCAAAGTCGAAGTTTAGACCGGCATGTCGTGACTGTGGGACTGAACCTGTGCAAAGCAAGCATGGCCATCTCTTGAGGAGAATCTCTCAATCCTCTGCGCAAGACAAAGGACAAGAAGTAGGATGACCCATCCATGCCCCTAACATATAAAGCTATCATCTACAACTTCACTTTTCTTTTATTCTCCTTCTTGTTTTTAGGACTACTTTTAGTTTCTCATCGTGCAGAATCCAGGGTTGTATGAAAATTAACTTGACAGACTGCATAGCTGGCTCCTCAACTAAGAACAAGAACATCAGAGGATCAAAAAAGAGATCGCTGGTCGCCTTTGGCTTAAGAAAAGCGAATGCCGTCTCCTTTTGAAGATTCCGAATATTGCTTCGTCGACTATCTTAGATCCTCGTTCTCTCCCTTTCTTTGCCAATAGGTCCCCCTTTTGCATATTATAAGGTTCACAAAGGCACACCGGCCCTTTGCCCTTGGGCGCCGTGTGTGGCCACATCTCTTTGTCGAGAATCCCACGGCGACTCACATGCGATGTTCCTCGTCCCCGTTGTTGGGTTTGTCGGATTCCCAAAAACCGGATTCAACACTAAATCGAACTCCTAAAACGAATGCGGAACACGAGCCCATGAAGAACATGTATCACCGATCAAAAGTTACACTACATAATCGAGCGTACCTTATTGTCCACAGATTAAATACCAATGCTGAAGATCGAGGAAGAAATTTGGCCCTGTTCGATCCGATGACGCCAATTCACCTTGAAAGAAAGATGGGTGTCGCCTCTTGCTTACTGTTCTTTCTTTTAGAAGTGTTTTTGAGGGAGAGAGGGGGGGAGGAATTTACGTTTCTTCAAAAGGTACCTTCCTCCCTCTTTTTTTTTCTTCCTTATATACGTCCCCTCCAAAAAAACGTGTCTCTCCATCATATCCCTCTATCCATGGGCCCTAATATTGTCAGCCGGGCTTTTAGGCCCAACATGAGCGGACGGGCCAACTTAGGCCCATCACAATAATAATTAAAACCATCACCCATCATCATCAATTCTTGCCCAAACAGAAATGTTATGCACGCAATTGAGTAAGGCTGACGATACAACAAATGAAGTTCAGCAAACACTCAGCACTAGGAACAAACTCAGGCGATTTGCGTGATACACCTGAACGGCGATGACACTGAATGGCACGGGCATAAATCAATTGTCCAGCATGCTAAACAAAAAGATAAGTTCTTGGAACCCCAAATGCAAAGACGGTAAACTTGCCAAACAACCCGCATCTCTGAAAACAGGAACAGATTCAAACCAAACCATGTGGGGCGGCTCAATGTCTGCATCGAGCAATGGAAGGTCCGAAAGACGAAGCCCATAAACTCGTGAAGGCCCCCGCTGCCTAACCTTGGTCTTGCCTAGGAGCAGCTTGCTTCTCCAGCTAGCGAAAGGCTCTACAAGAATAGCCCTTTCAGAGTTCGATAATAAATAATAAGGACAAGAAGGGAACCAAAGATCATGTCTTGGGCTCGCCACTATGGAAGGACATGCGAGCGCCACTAATGAAGTATCCACATGCCTGCAACACCTCGACATGAGGTCGTCCATGGAGTTGAGACCTCGAGGTCGTGGATGCCATGGATGGCCTCGTCGAAGTTGACATGGGCCATGATGATCTTGAATCGAGTAATCGATGCCACATATCTCACCCCATACTACCCGACCAAATGTGCTTGCGAACGTTGTTGAAAGATGAGAAACTGGGGTACCACAAGACCATCATGCCCCTTCAACTTCCATTAACGGCGGTTGCATCTTCAAGGTCAACCTACGTTGACTCCTCTTAAGATTGGACATTGTCTCTTTTGTATTTATGGGGATGAAAAAGGTGTGATGGGCGTAGGATTCTAGATGCCCGTATGGTCGCGATCGCTCTTGTGATGTAAACTTCAAATCCCAAGTGCGGTGACCCTGTAAGGATATCACGCCCTTCAACGACAGCTAGAAAACAAAGCAAATTGTATGATGGTGATTCTCTCTCTCTCTCTCTTCTAGGAGATGATCCTTTCTTCTTTGGTTCGCTTTTCTCTAACTTTGTTTGTTTGTGTCTAGAGAAGAAAAGGAAAGAAAGTAGCAAGAAACTCGGGGTTGCATTGAAATGTGAGAATATGGCTATAGAAAGAGGTGATTTGGCCGTGGATAATTTGAGAGAAGTGATGGAGGATGGGTAATTTTTCCATTACAATTTTCTCATTCATTACTTTGTAGGGTGTGATTTTCTTGTTTCTGATTTTTGAGCAACCGGTATTCGCCAAAATAAAAAATATAGTTGTGGATAAGATTTTATTAACCACCCGCAAAGTATTCATGCTTTGACAGAGTTTCTTCCTAGGATGTTCCAAAAAAGATCAATTTTATATTTATAAATATATATTTATTTATTTATTTATTAAACATAAAATATATTTACATAAAATGGATATGTTTATATCTATATAAAAATAATATTTTTCTTTTTGATAGACTGATTGTGTGTAAAAAGAAGATGGAAGAGTCCTTGGAAATGACAGAATTTCTTTGTTTGGATGTTTACTGCCCCCAAAAGTATTCATCTTTTGACAGAGTTTCTTCCTGGGATGTTACAAAAAAGATCAATTCCTTTTAGAGAACGATGCAAGATACATCATATGCCTATCTTTAACTTTAATATATGATAGAGAATCGACTGAGGATAAGAAACTGAAAGTCCAGTTGATCCACATGATCTGTAAAGCTCACACCGTTGTGAGGATGCAATCGTTCATATATAAGCCAGTCCACCTAAATTACGAGTTTTCCTCTTGATGACGACAGCAATGGAAAGCCACGGTGGAAAGTTGTGATATCTTCTGATCTAAACACGCAACAGAGGCGAACTCAGACATCGATGGAAAGCTCTTCGCAGAGGATATCCGGCTATGTCCTTTCCTTTCCTTGCTTCTAGACGTACTTCACTGAGAGCAATTGAGTTGGTCAAAGATTATTGCCTTGGGCTGACTTTATCACTAGTTTGATCATCCATAATCTTCTTTCCTGGACGTCTAGACTTATCGATTCTTGCATTCACGGAAAGCTTGAAGTCTGCACTTTGCAATTTTCAAGACGAGCTCTGTCAATGAATGTTGTCAAGCGTGGTTGGCAAAATCTGGTGAAAGATTCTTGTCAGTAACGCATTTGTTTCTCTTCAAGTTATCTTGATCAAAACGTGCAGTTCAGTGTGGCCCGACTATCGTGGCTTGATCATTGTCATGCGACAAACTCGTGACCAGAATTCCCAATTAAAGATTGCCAGCAGTCGATGCTATGGGAGAGATGGCAATTGGAAGGGACACAGGAAAGTCGAAATCTAGAGCGGCAAGTCCGACCATGGGTCTGAACTCTGAACCTGTGCAAAGCAAGCATGGCCATCGCTTGAGGAGAATCTCTGCCTCTGCAAAATACCAGGGACAAGAGGCAGGATGACAAGAGGCAGGATGACCCATCCATGCCCCCAACATAAAGGCATCATCTAGAATTCCACTTTTCTTTTATGCTCCTTTTTGTTTTTAGAACTTCCAGTTTCTCATTTTGCAGAGTCTAGGGTTGCATGTAACTAAATTGACATACTGCATAGCAATGCCTCAGCAACTAAGAACAAGAGCATCAGAGGATTGAAACGGAGATCACCGATCGCCTCCGGCTTAAGAAAAGTGAATGCCGTCTCTTTTTTAAGATTGCAAATATCACTTCATTGACTATCTTAGATCCTTGTCATCTCCCTTTCTTTGCCAATAGGTCCCCCCTTATGCATTTTGTAAGGTTCACAAAGGCACTGGCCCTTTGCTTTCGTGGGCGCCCTGCATGGACACATCTCTTTGTCAAGAATCCCACAGCAACTCGCATGCGATGTTCCTCGTCCCTATTGTGATCAATTCTTGCCCAAACTGACAAACTATGCAAGCAATCGAGTAAGGCTGACTATACAACAATTGAAGTTCAGCAAACGCACAGTACCAGGAGCAAACTCAGGCGATTCAACGTGATACACTCGGAACTGCCATGACTCTGAATGGCACGGGCATAAATCAATTTTCCAGCATGCTAAACGAAAAGAAAAGATGTTTGAACGCCAAATGCGAAGTCGGCAAACATGCCAAACAACCTGCATCTCTGAAAACAAGGACAGACCCAAACCAAGCCGTGTGTGGCAACACAATGTCTGCATCGAGCAATGAAAGGTCTGAAAGACAAAGCCCAGAAACTCATGAAGGCCCGGGTTGCCTAAACTTGGTCTCGCCTAAGGGCAGCTTGCTTCTCCAACGAGAGAGGCTCTACAAGAATAGCCCTTTTTAGAGTTCAATTGTAAAAAACAAGGACAAGGAGGGAACCAAAGATCATGCTTTGGGTTCAATTCGTTCCAAGTTCGAAGAGAGTAATGAAGTTTCATGTTTTAAGGCCATCTTTTACAAGAGAAATGAGACATTTAGTGTTTAATTGAAAGGATTTTCCATATAGCGCCAATAAAAGATCACAGATGATGTTTATACAAATACAGATTGGTCACTAAGGAAACAAAAGTACAACAGAAGAAAAATGTACACTATCAACAAATCGATCCATTGGTTGACATAGTTGCTACGGACCATATTTGACAAACAATATGTGCCAATGTCGATTTGATGTTTTCTGGGTCAAAAACAGAGGAATTTAAGCTTTCAAGCAGTAAGAAGAAGACCCATCAGCTCTCCACAGCTCGGAAGATCGTGAGCAAGGACAGGAAGAGATTGATTACATCCAAATACAGCGACACAGAGGCCCATATGTATTCATCGTAGGAGTAGCGCTTGATCAGGTTGTCCGTGTCATATATGATGTACCCACAGAATATGATCGACGCCAAACATCCATACACCATGAGCGAGATCCTACCAAGAGGGAACAGTAACTGCATCCAATATGGCAAAAGCATCGATGCCATCAATGACGGTGAGATGTATAACACGACGACATATGTAAAGCAGCACATATAGGATACACAGAGGATAGAGAGTGCAAAACGTTTGCGAAAAGCTTTAAATTTGCATCTGGTAAGAACACTTGGTATAGCGCCTCTGGAATTATTAAGAAAAGATGAAACCAAAAATAAGCCGACCATACCAAGATGCAGACATGAGACAAAAATACTGTGATTAAAATAGCAGTGACATATCATCATACCATGTCTGTCCCCTACCTCTCTTCATGTTTCAACAACAGATTACAAGGTGATCCAAATTGACGAAATGCAATTTTCTAGTCATAGCTTTATAAAAGCAAAAGCCATACCTGTATAAAAGCAAAGATCATAAGCACGAAGATAGCACCAAACAAGAAGGGCCCTAGGAAGTTGAAGTCATGGCCTCTCCTCGCAGCCCAGAAAGTGTAGAGGGTAAGACTCACTACCACAGCGGCCGTCAAGATAACAGATTCGAGGATGATTTTCCCTGCACCCGCATTTGGGCAAAAAGAATTAAACTTCCATTGGCGATTACTATGTACACGACATTGAGTTAAAAGATCCTTGATCCGATAAAATTAACCAACTATAGCTTGAAACATCAAGCGAGCCAGAGCTGAACAGGACAGGCGATTGATCATCTACAATATATATCGACTGTAATCTGCTGAGTCTGGAGCCAACCCAAGTAAACGTGACACAAAAACAAAGAGGCTTCGTTCATTCAAACTAGTGAAGTTACAGTGCAACTCGATCATTTGATGCTGCTTCAGTCATCATGTACTCAAGCATATTCATGTATCAGCAACAGGGCAACCCTGAAACTGATTAAAAGCTTTGCATTTCATGCCTAAACTAAGAAAATAGAAGAAAGATAAATAAGAAGTTGATTAGCCACTAAACTGACAGCTGAAGCAAGCCAAAAAATGCCCGATCGATGGCTTATTTTCTGAAACTTATCTGAAGGAGAGTCAGTTGCTCGCCAAAGTGACAACTTTTACATTCCCAATCCACATAATAATGTCGCACTCTTTTTGCTGCCTACAACGCAAGTAGAGAACCTCTTGCATTGAGGAGCACATGTAAGACTGCAAGGCCGCAACCTAGTCCCTCATTATGGAAAGAATTTGGCTATTAGAGATTCTGTTCAGGTACAATTAAAAATCTTCAGTTTGATTTCTGGGTATGCACTAATGAACCATCGCGCATCAAATTTATTCCAGAAACAGGTCTGAAATGCATACATGACAAGATGCCAGATCCTCAGCAGTGATCACGAAAAATGATTCTAGTTAGCGATCGAAGACACTAATTTTACTATATTTCAACTGGATTTACTTCCTATTACCATTGAAATCATAACTTCATTCCAGAACAAGAAGTTCTACTCTTTTACCCATTGGAACATGTAAAGTGAAATTATGACCTACCAAAGCCTCAAAGAGACAAGCTCGACCTTGCGTTGCCTGACTTCCCAAATGTATATCGAAACCGTCTCTTCATTAATTTAAGTCTTTTGCTATAATTCTGTCGACACTTTTTCCTCATTCATCTTCCAATATGCATCTACCATCTCTTGAAAAGCATAAAGCATCAAGATCACACCAGAAAGTGAAAGAAACAACTAACAGCAAGCCACTTCAAGGTTTATACTCACCAATCGTGAATGCACAAGTCAGTCCAACCACAAACGCGAGCGAGATGGTGAATATCCCGAGCAGCAGGTAGTTCACAGGATGCCGCTGATGGTAGTAGTACAATGGACAGAGAACTGCATCAAATCTTAAAACCATCATTCTCATGCTCTATATGCGAAAAAGATGTGCCATGACCACATCAACACCAATTCTAGCACTGTCACATCATTCACAACAAAGTCTATCTCCACATGTTAAGTTTAACATCTCTAGCGTAACCCCAATCCCAGAGAAGAAAAGAAGCCGCGCGTTTGTTTACGTTGAAAATAAGCAACATTTACCTTCTGTTTTCCATCAAAGTTGAAATATAATATATACCCGGATGTCAATAGGTTATCACCATCCGAGTGACATGAAAATCTGTCTAGGAGTTTTGAATTTAAAAGGAGAAAAAAAAAAGATCAACATGAGTGGACTGTAACATTCGAATGAAGCGAAAGGGAAAGTGTTCCATCATTCGAAACAAGTGGCTGGAAAAAACCATCAAAAGCCGGAACACAATTCAAGAACACGGAGCCGGACGCACCGATGAAGGGCACAATGATGAGGACGATGTAGAGGGCGAGGCCGGCCGGGGTGGAGGTGAAGAAGTGGGCGATGGGGTGGACGTAGACGACGACGGCACCAACGGCGATCGTGGCAAGCAACTGGAAGGCCACGATGGAGTAGACCTTGCGGATGAAGGCCCACCGGAGCTGCGGGCTCTCCAGCATGGTCGGGTACAGCGGCCTGTCCCCGGCCTCGGGGTCGCTCTTCCTGTAAGGCTGCGTCCACATCTTCTGCTTCGCTCTTCCTCTTCGCTCTTCTGCCTCAGCTGGGTGCGTTCGGATAAAAAGGAAAGCTTTCGTGGCAGCTTGTTGCTTGGCTTCTTGGCTTGGCAAGGAATGGAGTGCGGAGGTCGGGGAGGTGAGGGGTATAATAACGTGCGAAAGAGAGAAGGTTCTTGATGGGTCGAGCCACTTCACGGGCAAGAACGAAAACAAGAACGACGGTGGAGCCTCTTGAAGTACGGGTGTCGGGTCTGGCACTTCGACACGTGGCGATGTCCTATCAGTCGCTTAGAAATCATTGGTGGAATTGCTTTGTGTCACTAAGGATTTCTTTACTAAAACTAATCTCTTTTTAATGACATGAAAGTTTGGCTTTGTTTGATTAATGATGGTCGTTCTACTTTAAATGAATTGTTTGGTTGAGTTATCAAATACAACATGAGAATGTCCTCCATTTTTTATGTGTAGTTTCTCCGTATGACTAAGCAAACGATGTGAGGATTCTAACCTCGTAACTTTACTATAAGATTTCATGAAACAAGTCCATGCGCTATACTGAATTCGTAGTATAATAACACGTCTCTCTTTCTAATAAACACCTGAGTAATATGAAATTATCAAGAAAGCAATCATGTAAATCCATAAACCTCTCACCTTCCAAAGGTAAATGTGAGTCTGATCTTTCTATTATACCATTATTTAGATAAATATCTTAATGGCTCCTTTTTTTAAATATCAATTCAAAGTATTGGTCTCAAGATATGGCTATCTTAAAATCCATGAAACGTTTTGTAGAGGCTATAAACTGATTAAGTTATTGAGACCTAGCGAAATTTGATGCAGTTGGTGTAATCCCAACGCGTAAGCTTTAGTTTCTTTACGTGAAGATCTCATTTTACAAGTATTTTGCTTCGACTATACCTTTAGGGCTTATTATTTTTTTCCTTTTTTGCACGTATCGTGACACACGTGTGTGCGGAGATGGAATAATATCCAGCAAGGAAGCACCGTATTCTGTCGTGATGCGGGAAAGCGTTGCTTTGCAGCAATCCGATGTTCTCCTTCGTTCGAGGATGTTCCCCTTGGGAAAAAGACAGGTCGATGGAGTTTCGGGACAAGGCGCTAGGTTCTTCTAGGATGTCGTGGGTGCTCGAGACGCTGCTATCCCTGTCTACGGTTCGTTCGGGGCGTTGACGGTAGGTGTATCCCTCCTGGACCGTGGGACATAGATCTGGACATTGCCCTTTTTGGGCGCTTCTAGGATGGTTGGGTTGGTCGAATTGATTGCTGACACTTCTAGAATGTAGAAACAATTAAATGATTGTCCGTTGACAGTTTTTTTTTTTTTTTTTTTTTTAGGGGAGAACCTCATGTTTAAAGTTGACCTATCACTGTGCAGTCAGCAGAGTAATAAAAGCACTCGAGGCTGACACATGGTCATACAGACTACCTCAAATCGAATATCCCTCGTGCAAAACCCAAAACGTTGTAAATTTTGACAAGTAAGTTTGCTCCCGACAATTCTGATCATTGACCCGCGAAAACAATGATCGGAGAGAATCCGACTCTCATGGTGCTCAAAATTATTATATAAGGACACGATCGCAATGCTAATGCATACCATCAAGATTTGGAAGGAATTTGACTCTCGAGATACTCTAAATTTGGAAAGAAGGGGTCTGCTCCTAACAATTGTAATTGCCGATGCACATGGACAAGAACTGGGAGGAATCCTACTCCCGAGCTCCTCTGAATTTGGTACAGAAAGAACTTTGTTCCTATTACCAACGCACACGATCAAGAACAAAAGGTAATCCTACTCTAGAGATGCTCTTAATATTGCAGAGGAATAATCCATGCCAAATAATTTTATTTGCAAGCACATGGTTTAAAGCATGAGAGTGCGATTGTTTCACCAAAAAAAAAAAAAAAATAAAATCAAAAGCATTTAAAAAATTTATTTATATTGCTTATAAAAATAAATAAATGAAAAATATTTTGTCGTCAAGGAAAATATTTAGACATAAAGAAAATATTATCCATTAACTAGTTATTTCAAGTGATATAAGTGTTAATTTTAAAGAATTTTAATTAATTACTTTTTGCAAAACGAATGAAATAATGATAATGGAAAAAATTTTGGAGCCTATACGAATCAGTATCACTGGTTTTTTGGCTGATGCCAATCATTTCAACCGGTACGGTGCATAAGTGGCTTTTATCTTTAACCTATATAGTCGATAACAAGCACACAAGACCATTCTAGTCCACACGAGACTAATCCAGCTGGATGAATATGCTCTATTACGGCAATCTAATCAAATTCATTTATGCAAAATCGCAGATCAATCGGATTGGACAGATTCGTTCTTGGTCTTGCATATCAAATTAGGAGCGATCGGTCTATGGAAGCCGAACCGGTCAAGGCCAGTTGCCCGGGAATCAACCCGGTCCACATGCGAGCCGGCCTCAATCTTGTCGGACAAGGCTAAATTCGGTTCTATTTCCGGGTTAAACCGGCCCAGCTGCCTACCCAATATCAAATGCAAAGGGGAAGACAAGTTTAGTTAGGCCTGGCCCAACGGTGGCCCAAATGAATAACCATCTCCGGCCCATCTACTCTCTCTCTCGACCTTCGAAGGTCAAGTCGGAGTTTGCAAAGCTGGAGTACGGCACAGCACCAGCAGCAGCGGCATCGGAAGCAATGGAGGGCGAGAAGCTGTGGAGGATCTTGACGGCGGTGGCGGTGTTGCTGCTGGCGACCGCACCGCATCACCACCGCGCCGGCGCCTTCCAGTCCGATGAGCTCTTGATCGAGCAGGAGGACGATCTGGGGGCGGCGATCGGAGGAGGAGCCGGGGTCGGGGTCGGGGTGGGGGTCGATCCGGTCACGCCGCCCCGATCCCGGAAGAGGTACTCGGATGCCGCCGAGTCCGACTCGAAGTTCCAGTTCCCCCTCGAGCACGCCTTCGGCGACTCCGATTTCTCCCCCGCCGGCACTTTCTCCGCCCGCCTCAAGACCTGGTCCCACGGCCCCCAGGTCAGCTCTTCTTCTTCTTCTTCGTTTCCTTTCTCTTTTGCTTTTCCGAATTGATTGCTTGATCGAGGTGGTTCGGTGTGTTTGGTTGGTAGACTCTCACCAAGCTGCGGTTCTCGAGGAATGCTCTCACGGAAGTCGACAAGGAGAAGTTCCAGGTGACGTCGCGTTTTCCTTCCGATTCAAATCGTGCGATGTAAGGTTTTGCTGCGTTCTGACCGTGGTCTGGCCCCTCTTTGTTGCAGAAATTGCTGCAAGATGATGACTTTTACAGGATAAGGCTGCCATCCAATGTTCTGAGTCCTCCTGGAAGGGACTACATTGTTTCTTCCATCAAAGCGGTAATCGTTTACTTTACTTCAACTGCACGAGAGTGTGTTGTGACGTAGAATTGTGTCTCCCGTTGCGACTTGCGTTTTGATTGATTTAAGCTAGATCGTTTGCTAGCCAAGATTTGTGTTCAGGAAGGAGTGCTTTATATGAAAAGATCGCTTAATTTTGCTTATTTTTAGCTAGTTTTAACTCGAATTGAAGTTTGGGTTGTGAACCCTTTCTGATGATCAAAATGTAATTTTTAGGTAAGCTCTTATTTTTCCTTAAATGGAGTTTAGAGTGAATAGGAAAAAACGTTGTGGCACTATTGATTTGTAGTATTCAGTAGATGGAATGTCCCCTCCCCCAAACCGCACACACAGTGGCTTCGATTTTCATATGGTGAATGGTGATGAAGTTATTTTGAGCATGCCGATATCTTTCATAAGGGATAAGAACTATTTTGTTTTAATTGGTGATCGATCATAGTTATTCTTGTTAACTAGTTTTGCCTCTCTAAAATTAAAGTGAGATTGACAATCCTGTTCTATTCCCCAGAGATGTCTTCCACGTGATGGTCTGGATGAGCACTTTGTGATACACATGGTAAATATCTACTTGGCATGGATCAAATGGCTGGATACATTTAGTTTGTAACTCATAGCTTCTTATTTGGAAAATTTATCTTCTTTCCATCTTCCAATTAATGTTGATTTTTTATTTTACTTTATATTATTGCAGGATGGTGTTAACATCTTGGCTGTTAATTACGGTCCTCCTGGGGCATGCCCTTATCCACGCCAACTGAAACTAGTAAGTAACAATCTTCTCTCTTCTTAATACGAACTATGTGCAGGTGAAAGAAAGAACTGTCTGAAATATCTTAATGCTGGCTATATATTTGGATTATGTCAAGATCTGTTTAGTAGATCATATGGATGTAGAAAAAGGTTCTGATTTGGATGAACTGGAAACATCTCTTTCCTTTTATATTTACCCAGCTTATGTCTTTGATTGTGTGTTTTGGTGAAGAATTTGATCTATTCTAGGGATAGTACTTAAATAACTCTAGTTAGAAAGTCATATAGGTCAGGAACAAAGAGTGTGGGGTTGGGTCGGCTGATGTATATCTTGGTCGGTTCTATGACCACTAGGGATTAGAATTCCATATATTTTGTCTTGTGAAGTAAAACAGATTCTTATTTTTCACTTTCCTTTTTACTAAGAATGTTATCCATTATTTGTATATATAGCTGCAAGCGCATGCCAGAGTGCAAAAGCAGAGATAGTGTATTTGCAAATACAATTAAACAATCATGAATTTGCAGCCAACCTTTGTGAAAATCAAAACAGTGTTTTGTAAATTAACTCCTATGTGTGTCCTTGCTTTCTGAAATCATGAAATGGTAGCTGTTTGAGAGTTTCTGTATGATTTTGCATGAAAGTTAATCTGACGCCTAAGATCCCTGATCTTAATATAAGAAGAATGAGCTAGTCACGCAGATCTTGCTCTTTCACATTGTTGAAGCACATAAGATGGAGTACTTTGTGGGCACTGCCAACAGAATATTTTGATGATAAAGCTGTTCTTAGCTAATGGGAAAAGGTTTTAGCGTGGTTGCTGAATATTTTTAAGTTACAGGATGCAAAATCTTTCTTTCTTGGGTTGGGGTCATTATGCAGTTCATTTTGAATATCTATGTTGAAGCCTAAATGAATAGCTTCCAAAACAATATTTCATCTGGTTCCTAATTTACGCTGAAGATAATGAATATGTCATGCAGTTGTAATCATCTCTTAACTTGGCCATTGTCCTTAAAAAGGTGTGGGACTTCTTTCTGATCAATTAGTAATCCTTAGATTGTGGTTGGAGATGGAAAAACTGACTCAAGCAGGTCTGTTAGGACATTTTTTTTTTTTTTTTTATAATTTTAAAAAGCGCGCACTTTTTCCACCCTAAATATGGTTGGAGATGCCCCTACCATTTTGAATGGATGACATTGTCCTTTGCGAGTTCCACTTTAGCATAATGCTGGAACTTAAAAAGTTTCAATTGTGATGTCTAAGGCAAATGTAGGGCCTAATCTTGATTCCTTTTTTTCCTTCTTTTTGTCTGCCTTCTTATTTTTCTTGTTTTCTTTTTCCACTTGGGATGAAATTGGTGGTCCTCTTTTCCACAAATAGTTTCTTTCGGTGGATAGTGAGCTAGTTATTGTGCTAATGAGTTGCATACTTTTCTTTGTTTTGTACAAGGAAACCATTGTTCAAAAAATAACCTAAGCACAGTTGAGTGAAAGAACCATTTGCCTGTGTTAACAAATGTCTTTGGTTTAATTTAAACTTTACTACTTTATGACGCTATTATCCGTGTGTTTAACTGCTCAACTTTCATTCATGTAGTGATGACTTTTCCATGTAATAATGTTTTACGGAGCTTTTTCTTTTGAATTTGCATGGTAATAATGGATGTTCAGATTTTTAATGTACTTATCTCTGTCATGTTGTTAATCATTTTCTAAAAGTATCTGTTAAGAAATCGTGTAGTAATGACATGAAAATAAACTAAAATAATAGACTGCTAGGTTCACCGAATAAAATGAAAGTTGAGCAGATAAAATGCATGGATTATAGCAAGATGACATATAGTGACATTTTGATTAAACCAAAGGCATTTGTTAATATTAGTAGATGATTTTTCCACTTTTACTTGTACTTAGGTTATTTTTTGAATATCCCAGTACAAAATGGGAAAAAAATGCAACTCATTAACACAATGATTAGTTGGCTATCTGCCAAAAAAATTATTTTTCTTGGAAGAGAGGATCACCAATATTGTCCCAAATGGAAAAACAAAAAGCATAAAAAGAAGAAACCAAACAAAAAGAAGGAAAAAAAGAAGAAGTAAGAAATAAGTTTAAATCAAGAGTGGGCCCCGCATTTGTCTTCGCAATTGAAAATTACTAAGTTCCAACAGCATGCTAAAGTAGGACCCGCAAGGGATAATAATGTTCATTCAGAGTGGGAGCGGTGTCTTTGGCCATCTTTGGAGTGGCAAAAGCATGAGCCTTTTAAACGATTGCATAATCAGCATTGATGATCTGTTATGTTCAGCTGTTCTTAATCTTGAGGTTTGGCCATGCCCTTGTAACTTTTCCATTTATGATAATGTTTCTTATGTTTCAGCCAGCAAAGTGGTCATTTAACTCGCATACTATTTTGAAGAACAGTGAGCAGGCACCAAGGTACATGATCTAGTAATATCATTTTTCCATTTTCTCCTTTGTAATCTCTCATAGGCTTGCATTTCCCTTAATTTATGACCAGGCAGCACATTGTATAAATGCTCTAAAATTCAACTCATGTTTCCACTCTATTTTTACTACGGAGGTGTATTAGTGGTAACAAATCAGCATATGTGCTTATGAAGAGTATCTAGTTGGTGGGAGAGTGAAGACAATGTGAAGGCATCTGGTGTGATAGTAACTTATTCACGTTTGGAAATAAAATGCTAAGCCAATTTGTCTGGGGTGTAAAAGAATTTGTCATATCAAGTACCTAAATGGTGTTATATAGTAGGTTTGCATTCATACAGGAAAGTAGGTGCTTTATTTGTCGTATTTTTCGCCTGTTGCAGGACTCCAGTATTTGCAGAAGAGATATCCCTTGGAGAGAATGGAGAGGCTGAAGTTGTGAAGCCACCGGAAAAATCATTTTGGGCCAAATATGTGAGTTCGCCTTTTCCCTTTGTGAAATATTAGTCCCTCAGAAGTTAAAATCTCCAATTTCTCATCATTGATTCCTGTGATTTTCAGTGGATGTACGTGATCCCTCTTGGACTCATAGTCATGAACGCCGTAACACAGGCAATGAATATGCCTCCTGAGGAGCAGGCAGGTGGCCAACCACAGGGTGCAGCCCCAGCTCAGCGTGGTCCAGCAGCTGTGAGAAGAAGATGAAGGATGGATTCATGGGGATTTAGGTTTTGTTCTCGCATAGGTTTCGTTGCAGATTTAGGGGATGTCAAGATGGCTCGAATGACTTCATCATGCTATGTAAAACACGGCAGCGAGCTGGTTGCTGAGCGAAAGTAAAAGGACTCGTGCACTGTCAGGAGGCTTGCTTGGTTGCGTTATTTATATCTTGATGGCATGGCGGATGTGGGACTTGGGGTGAATGGTTGAACCCTGTACTTGTTTTCTGTTCCAACCTGGGGAAACCAAATGATGGGGTATTGATAATCCATTTGTTTCCCGAACTAAGACCATGTTTTTCTTTGAATCAATTGTTTAGGAAAGCAGATTCTAGTTTTCTATATATGGAATCATGCACAAAACTCTTTCCTTTTTCAATGTGCTAATGTTAAGTCTATTTTAAAAAAATGAAAAGAAAAATGTGAAGTCTATTTAATGGGACCTATTCGTTAACAAAACATGCGCGGAGTAATGACGATATGATGAGAATGCTAATCTTACTTCATTTTAACAAATGGCATGGAGAAATCATGCATTAGTCCGAACGATGCACATTAACATTTGAAAGTACACAAACTCCAAAGACCAAGATGGAGAGATTCATCAATAGATTGCTCCCAAAATTCAAAGGGTATCGTACGCTCTAAAGAGAAATAGTTAAATTGAATTTGCAGTTATAGTTTCACCTAATTTCATTTGAGCGACGGATATATTTCGTTATCATTTAACGTATTGATCCTACTGTGCGTGCAATCCGACAATAGAGTTCCTAGGGAAAAAATCACGAAAAATTCTAAACTTTGTTTAAAGTGATAGATTTATCACAATTTTTTTTTTTTTTGTGACATGAAAAATCCAACTTTATCAACCGTGACACATTTATCTTAAACTTTTTTTTGTAACACAAAAAATCTTGAACTTTTGTCATGTGATACATTTACTCTAAATTATAGGGCATTTTGATCTTTTTACTTCTTTTTTTCCTTGAAGGAAAGCCGGCATTCGACGAGGGCTGCCCTTGCTGGTGTCGGGCGAGGGCGGCCCTTGGTTGGGTCGAGCAAGGGCCTCCCTCGCGCCCTCCCCAGGCCCTCGCCGGCATCAAGCGAGGGGTGCCCTTGCCGGACACCAGCTTTCCTTCGCCGGCTCCGCCGTGGCGGGTGGAGGGAAGAAGAAGAAAAAAAAAAAAAGACAAAAATGCCCTTGATAGAGTAAGTGTGTCACAATTTGAAAAATTTGAGATTTTTCATGTCACAAAATTTTTTTTGGAATAAATGTGTCAGTTGGGGCAGAGTTTATGGTTTTGACGATCTTTTCCCTTCTTACTATTATTTGTTTTTAACTCCTCGAATTAAATCATTCCCTAATGAAAGTTTTTTGGGCTTTATATAGAGCCCAAAACAACTTAACGAAACAAGAAGCCGCGACCGCCTTATTTTGCACAACCCAATTGCACTACACCTGGTTCAGATCGAACGACCAGATTCTCACTTTCTAGGGTTTCTCGCGTTCTCGCTCCGCCGCCGGCAAGACAACAACCCCGAACGCCGGCCGCCGCAACGACCTCCGCCAGGGGCGGCGAGGGACGGAGAGGCTGACTTTCTCGGTATTCCGGCGGTCTCTCTTCTTGCTTCTTTCACCTCGGTAGGCCAAGCTCCAATCCGTTTCTTTTTTTCTTTATGCTTGTTCTGTGCTTGACCATTCGCCACTATTTTCTCGGAAGGATTCATAGTTTCATCGCTGTTTTTGATTTTTGTTTGCCCCCTTCTGTTGGAATCGGAGGAATCGGCGTGACCTAAAGAACCCAGGATAAGGTCCGAAGATTGCCCCTAGTCTTTCGTCGGTTCTTGCCCGGAATTTTCTGACGCGACATGCGGTGTCTCTGATTTTATTCGGTGTTCGGTGTTCTGTCATAGAAACAGGAAATAGTTTGTAAAAGGCATAGTTTTGACGGGGTTACCTGACGATTTGTAATTAGTGAATTCAAGCTACTGAGCTCGACGGGGGCTGGTCGGTTGGTTGTAAGGGAAATCTTTGTCGAATGCTTGCCAATTCAGTCGGCCGGAGTTTCGCGCTCAGCCTTTCGGTTTCTTTATCTTTGTTTGTTTCTTTCTTGTAGAAAACGAGAGAATAAACCCTAATCAGGGCAGGGATGTTTCTGATCTCAATTCAGAGGGCTGTGACCTTGTTGTTGCATCTCTCGTTGTTTAAGCTAATGTTTTGATATCCAATTCAATGTGCTTCTTCTTTGTCTTCTTTTTGTTCTTGTTTTTGTGCAATGTGCTCCATCTATTTGCTGGAACAGATTGTTGTCTCCCTTTGTTGTGTGTTGAATAAGCAGGCTTGTGATTGATGACTGTTGCTTCAGGGATGGGGATGAAGCTGTTTGATGGTGGCGATTCTGATGATGAGAATGTGTCAAAGATTGAGATCAACAAAGAATATGCTCGCCGTTTCGAGCATAACAAGAAGCGTGAGGACCTCCATCGGCTTCAGGAACTCAAAAAGAAGGGCCTCGTCGGAGATGACTCATCCTCTGAATCAGGTGACGAGTCCTCCTCCGAGTCCTCATCATCTTTGGATGATGATGTTGATGTGAGTAAGGCTAGTAAGAAGGACCTGGACTTCTTTAATGCGCTACTTAAGGTGCGAAGCCGAGACCCGAGTCTTAAAGAGAAGAATGTCGCTCTTTTCGAGTCTGAAGATAGTGACGGAGATGAAGAGAAGGAGTCGAAGGACAGAAAACATAAGCTTTACCTGAAAGATGTGGTGGCCAAGCACCTGATTGAGGAGGGACCTGATTTTGATGATGAGCAAACAGAGGTTACCAAGAAGAAGAGCTACAGTGAGGAGCAAGAGGAGATGAGAAGGGCTTTCTTGGAAGCTGCGGAGGCTGCAGAGGCTGCAGAGGTTGATGGCGATGGTGGTGATTTTTTGACAGTGAAGAGGAGAGATGATGGTGAGCCAGTTGAAGGTGGTGATGGTGCAGAGTTTCAGCAGAAGCTGGATGAATATTTTGGCAGGAGCGAGGCTTTGGGTGAGAATGAGATGTTTCTGAAGGAGTTCTTTCTGAATAAGATGTGGGTTGATAAGGATAAGAAGAGCAAAGGACATGTTAATGAGGAGGAGTTGGAAGAGTTGTTGAGGGATGAGGAGGAGATTGAGAAGCAAGAGGATTATGAAACGAATTTCAGGTATGAGGAGAATGCAGGTGACAGGGTATTGGGTCATTCGAGGACCATCGAGGGGTCAGTGAGGAAGAAAGAGACGGCTAGGAAGAAGCAGCGAGAGAGCAAGGAGGAGAGGATGAAAATTGCTGAGATGGAAAGGAAGGAGGAGTTGAAGCACTTAAAGAATTTAAAAAAGGAGGAGATGAAGCAGAAACTCGAAAAGTTTAAGCAGATTGCTGGGATAGATGAAGATGGGGACTGCCCATTGGATGGAGTTGATCTTGATGATGACTTCGATCCCGAGGAATATGATAGGATGATGAAGCAAGTTTTTAATCAAAAGTATTACAATGCAGATGATGTGGACCCTGACTTTGGCAGTGACAGAGATGAAGACGGTGGAGAAATTGAAAAACCAGACTTCGAGAAGGAAGATGAATTGCTAGGACTACCGGTTGGCTGGGATGAATCAGAGTCGAAGGATGGATTTGTAGCAGCTAGAGAAAGAAGCTTAAGACACAAGTTAAATGATGGAGGTGAAGATGACAGTGATGATGATGAGAAGGAGAAGGAGGAGGAGGAGGAGGAGGAGGAGGAGGAGGCAGAGGATTCTGATCACGTCCCCAAGGCACAGAATGAAGAAACTATATCTTCTGAGGATGGAAAACGTAAAAGGAAGCGGAAACTATCATTGCTAAAGAGAGCTAAAGAGGCGATGATGGAGGAGTATTATAAGTTAGATTATGAGGATACAATTGGAGATTTGAAGACAAGGTTTAAGTATGCAAAGATTAAACCGAACAGATATGGATTGAACACTTCAGAAATTCTGATGATGGATGACAACGAACTAAATCAGTATGTTTCCTTGAAGAAGCTTGCTCCTTATAGGGAGAAGGAATGGAGAGTACACAACAATCAGAGGCACCAGCTTAAACTGAAGACGAAGGAGCTTCTTGAAGAAGGAAAACGGAGGTCTGACAAGAAAAAGAGGCGTAAAGATTATTCTAATGCATCAACTGCTGAAAAGGGTAGCATGGAAGATGGAAAGTCACAAAAAGTTGAATTACATGAGGATTCGGGTAAATTGTCTAAGAATGCAAGGAGGAGGAGACGCCAAGCTGAGGTTAAGTTATCAAATTCGAGGCTCATAGCTTATGGAAAAATAACCCCCAACTCTAAGGGTAAAACCAAGAGCTAGAATTCCAACATGACTAGCACTAAACCAAGGTGGGAGGGCTCTGGTCTTAGAGCTTTCTAGTCAATATATATGTGTTTGAGACATTTTTTGTGGTTCAGACATAAGGATGTTATGAGTTGCATCTTAAGGAAGATGCTTAAATTTTTGTGAGGTATCTGAGTTCTTTCATCTTTTAGAGAAATTTATTTAGAAGTTGTATTTTGCTCAAGTGGAAAAGTTGTTTTGGGGTGGCTGGCACTAAAATGAATCTGTTGTCATGTGATCTCAGTGATGAACAGTCATTGTGTTATTTTGTTATTAATCTGCTGGACGTCTCATTTTGTCAAGTCATAAAATATATATTCTAGTAGTTGGCCAATCTTGATTAAGTTAGTCCTTTTAGTGGTGTCCCTTTTTTTATAAAGCTTTTTCAATAAAGTTTCTCCACAAACTCAATCGCCTAAGACCCCTTTATCTGGTAAATTTGCTGTTACCTACTGGAAATAATTGTCTCAACAACTGTCTGGCTTAATTTTTGATCTTTTTTACCATTAACTAGAGAGCCTATATATCTTATGCATGCGAGTTACCTATCGTTGTTGACTGTCGCTGGGTTTATTATGCCATACTGAGTGCACTTGTCATGTGTTTATAGAGTGAAATAAATTGGTGGGCTTGAGTTCAAAAGAGGATGAGAAGATTGAAATTTCTAGGTGTACTAGTTGAATATGTTTTTCAAATGTTAGTAATTGGTTTCAAGTGTAATGAAAAGGATGATGAAGCCTGTACTTTTCTTTTCCACTCAAAGGATCTGTAGTTTGTTTATTCGCATGGGTATTGACTAAAGTGTTCTCCTTGATTGGGAGGAACGTGGTCATCGACAGCACTTCCTTTATGTTGTTTATCTTGTGCCTATGACATGATTGTCATCAATTTTTTGGGGTGATAGCTCTAATCGGATTCATCTTTCAACTGCTCTATAAAAAACTTGACAAATCCTGCAACAATGCAGTTCTTCATTTTGCAATCTTTGCTTTTCTACATGCATCAAAGAGGTAATTAATGAAGAAACAGATCAAAGTGATGATTTTGTCAAGACATTTTGATCTGTTAAGAAGGCAAATATCGAGAAGTAGTTGTCACTTAGTAATATGAGACTGAAAAGATAATGATGAGATAATGCTAGATATGTCAAAGCAGTCTTCGTCTAGCTGTTCTACGATCCTTAGAGATCTCATAAATTTGGCATAGCCATTCCCCCAGGTTAGGTCTTCTAATTCTTCTTCATATTCCTTTCCTTTCTCTTTTGCTTTTCCGAATTGATTGCCTGATTGAGCTGCTTTGCTATTTGATTTTAGAATCTCACCAAGCTGTGGTTCTTGAGGAATGCTTTTATTGTAGTCAACAAGGACAAGTTCCAGGTCTTCCAATTTCAATCATGTAATGTGAGTTTGCTAATGTTCTGACCGTGGCTTGGCCCTATTTTTCGCGGAGATTGCTGCAAGAAGATGACTTTTATCGGATAAAACTGCCATCCAATATTTTGAGTCCTCCTGGGGGGACTACATTGTTTCTTCCATCAATGCAGTAATTGTTAACTCTATTTCAAGTACATCAGACCGTGTTGTGATATAGCATCTCATGCTCAGTGAACTTTTGCTTTCCTTCCACTTTATTGTCATATTATTATGTATCACTTAAGCATGATAATTTGCTATCCAGGTTTTGTGTTAAGGAAGAGTGCTTTATTGAAAAAGTTTGCTTTCTCATATTTCTAGCTGGTTTTAACTCGAATTGAAGTTTCGGTTGTGAACCCTTTATGATGATTGAAATGTAATCCTTAGATTAGCCTCTATTTGTTCATGAACAGAGTTTAGAGTAAAGAGGAAAATACAATGTGGCACTATTGATTTGTAGTATTCAGTAGCCGGAATACCCTCTCTCCCAAGCCACACACAAAGCTTCAATTTTCACATGTTGGATGGTCATGAAGTAATCTGGAGCATGCTGATATTTTCATAATGGACGAGAACTATATCGTTCAAATTGGTTATCATTGATAATTATTCTTAACTTTCTTTGCCCCTTTAAAATTAAAGCAAGACTAACAATCCTATTCAATTTCCCAGAGATGTCTTCCATGTGATGGTCTGGATGAGCTTTTGTGATACAAACGGTAAATTTCTACTTGGCATATATCAAACAGCCAGGTGCATTTGCCTTGTAATTTATGGCTGCTTCTTTGAAAAAAGTTACCTTCTTTCCATTTTCGAAACGGAACATACGGTATAAATTTTACTTAAGTGGGTGCTTTTGAAGAAGTTACCTCATTTTCATCTGTAGTGGATCAGAGCTATGGAGAACACCAAGTAAAATAATTTTTCCTGATATTATTGCAGGATGGTGTTAACGTCTTGGCCGTTAATTATGGTTCTCGGGGGCGTGCCCTTATCCTCGCCAATTGAAACTAGTAACTAGTAATCTTTGCCGTTCTCAATACTAACTATGTGCAGGTGAAATAAAATAGATGTCCAAAATGTTTTAATGCTGACTATATTTTTGGATTATGTCAAGATCTGCTTAGTAGATCATATGGATCTAGCAAAAGCTTCTGATTTGGATGAACTGGAAGCATCTCTTTATTTTATATTTACCCAGTTCATGTCTTTGTTCACGTGTTTCAGTGGCGAATCCATTTAAATTTAGGGATACCACTTAAATAACGGTAGTCAGAAAGCCAAATAGATTGGGAACAAAGAGTCTGGGGTTGGGTTGGATGAGGTACATCTCGTTTGGTTCTACAACCATTTGGGAGTAGCCCTGCATACATTTTGTCTTGTGAACTAAAACAATTTGTATTCTTCATTTTTTTTTTTTTTTTTTTTTTTGAACTTAGTATCTTATTAATTATTTGTATATATGGATGCAAGAGCAAAACAGAGTGCGAAAACAGAAATAGTGTAATTGCAAGTACTCCAACAATCCTGATTCTGCAGCCCACCTATGCGAAAATTAAAAAAGTTTTTCTAAATTAATTTCTACATTTGTCCTTGTTTTTGAAATAATGAAATGGAAGCCGTTTGAGAGTTACTTTTTTTAGCATGAATGAGCCTTGTCCGAGGTAAATCTGATGCAATAGAACACCTGATCTATTGTAAAAAGGATGTGCTAGTTATGCAGATCTTACTATCACATTGTCAAAGCACATGAGATGTAGCTTAGCAAATACTTTAAAAGGGCACTATGGACAAAGTACTGCGATAAAAAGGCTGTTCTCACCTAATGGTAAAAGATTTTAGCAGTGATTGCTGAAGACTTTGTAGTTACATAATGCAAACATTTTCTTTACTGGGTTGGGGTCATTGAGCAATTCCATTTAAATAGTTAGTTGAATTTCGAATGACTAGCTTTCAAAACAATATTTGATCTTCCCAATTTATGCCAAAGATGAAGATAAGGAGGAGGAGGAGGAATCTGATCACATTGTCGAGGCACAGAATGAAGAAACTATCTCCTGAGGATGGAAAACGTAAACGGAAACTGTCTTTGCTAAAGAGAGCTAAAGAGGCAATGATGGAGGAGTTTTAAGTTAGATTCTGAGGATACAATTGGAGATTGGATGACAAGGTTTAAGTATGCAAAGATCAAACCGAACAGATACGGGCTGAGCACTTCATAAATTCTGATGATGGATGACAAAGGACTAAATTGGTATGTTTCTTTGAACAATCTTGCTCCTTCTGGGGAGATGGAATGGAGAGTACACAACAATCAGAGGCACCAGCTTAAACTGAAGACTAAGGAGCTTCTTGAAGAAGGAAAATGAAAGTCTGGTAAGAAAAAGTGGCGTTAAAGTTATTGTAATGCATCAACGGCTGAAAGGGGTAGCTCAGAAGATTTAAAGTAACCGCAAGTTGAATTACATGAGGATTCACGTAAATTGTCTAAGAGCGCAAGGAGAAGGCAACACCAAGCTGAGATCAAGTTATCAAACTCGGGGCTCATAAGTTGTGGGAAAATAACCCCCAAGTCTAAGGTTAAAAACCAAGTACTAGAATTTTAACGTGACTGCAGACATGCGTAGGGGTGACTGGCACTAAAATGAATCTGTTTATTTATCATGTCATCCTGGTGGTGAATAGTCATTGTGTTATTTTATGATGAATCTTCTGGACATCTCATTTCGTCAGGTCATATTGCATATAATAATCATGTTCTCTGGGATGAATAGTCATTGTGTTATTTTGTGATTAATCTTCAGGATGAAATAATATATTCACTAGTGGTTAGTCAGTAGTGGTCCAGTAGTCCTTTCAGTGATGGTCTGTTTTTCACATAGAGAACGTTGAATATAATGTTTTTGTGCCCCTATTACCCCTTTATCTGATAAGTTTGACATTACTTGATGGAAGTAGTTTTCTTGGATAAATGTGTGGCTTAATGAGGACAACAAGAGCAATTCTTTTTTAAAATGTTAACTAAAAAGCTAATTTTATTTAATGCATGTGTCTTGTCTATCCTTGTTGAGCTGACTGTCACCATTTATATCATGTCAAACTGGGTGAAATCCTCATATGTCTATAGAGAGAAATGAATCAGCGGGCTTGAAGTCAAAGAGGAAGAGAAAATCTGAATTTCTAGTTTTGTACTAGTTGAATATGTGTTTCAATTGTGAGTCATTGTTTTTAAGAATTTGGAAAGGGATGATTATTTGATAAGCCATTACGTTTCCTTTCCACTCCATTAAAGGATCATATTGTTTATTCGCATGGTATAAACTAAAGCTTTTACCTTGATTGGTGGAGAGGAAAGTGGTCATTGACCACTCCCACTCCCTTTGTGTCATTTATCTTGTGCCTATGACATAATTTTTATCAATATTTTGAGATGATGGCACTAATCATATTTACCTTTCGACAGTTCTGTAGAAAACTTGAAAAGTTCAGGGATGCTGTATCTCGCTTCTGCAACAAGTTTCTTCATTTGTACAACTTTACTTTTTTAACGTGTATCAGAGAGGTAACAGTGAAGAAACAGACCAAACTAACAATATTTTCAAGACATGTTGATCTGTTAAGTAGGCAAACATTGAGTGGTGTCACTTAGTAAGGTGAGAATGAAAATATTAATAAGATAGTGTGAGATATGTCAAAGCAGTCTTGCTCTAACCATTTTGTGATCTTTAGGAAGCTCATAAATTTGGCATAGTTATAATGAATGTATTCTCCACTACTTCTATGTCTTCTTCATTCACCTTTGGTGACTATTCAGTTCCTTATAGGACCCCTCCCCTAGGTATTCTTTACATTTGTGATGATTTTTTATGGGCCCGACCTTTTTTACTTCTTTTTCTCAGTATATTACACAACAATTATACATTTGGCTTGATAACTGATGACTTGGTGTTTAATGTGCCATAGATACTTTTTTGTTTTCAGTCCTATCTAATCATGGTTAAGTGAGGAACCCACATGATTGAGATGACAGACATACTCTTGATATCTTGACCACGCGCATTTAAGCCTTGCCAAATCGGCACTGTAGGTACAGTGTCCATTGTTCAGCAGGAGGTGGCCATTTAAGCAGTGTATTTGTTCTAAAAGGTGGGTATATGGTGATCTGGATTGCTCAAGTTTGCATCTTGGACATGAGCTTGGCGGCACCTAATTTTTATGTCTAGAGTATGAAAGAGAGGAGAGGATAATCGTACGAAGCTCAGGCGATTTTACTGCAGGTGAAGTGGGGAGTATAATCTGACCAAAAAAATAAAAACAAAAGGTATGCAGTATAAACAAAGCCGATTATAGGGACAGGTGAACAATAGCAGTGGCCCAAAGAGCACCATAGAAGAGAGGTTCTCTCTTCCACCTCCATTTATGACTCTGCTTTGTGGAACATTTCCCCAATTTTAAAGAGAATTATTATCGCCTTTTAACCCAGAGAGCTTTACCGAACCCCATCAGAAACAATATCCCATGATTGTTGACTTGAAGTCTTGCATTCGTGGGTACTTTTAAATTCTTCTGGCTC